>CM046041.1:30924484-31604484 GCA_025215565.1 Flaveria ramosissima
ACCCCTTCAAGTCCCCCCAGTCCAATGTCATGATACCAATCAAGTCATTTGAATAATAATTGCACGGATTTTGACGGCTGTTCTTTTGTTATCAATGTGTCTTTAGTCATTGTCAATCAATTCCTTGCCACTTTTGTCTCGAGCCATGGCCAATGTCTGCGTCAATCAACTTCTAGTCGCTTTTCGCCTCGAGCCACGGCCTATGTCCGCGTCAACCATCCCCTTGTCGATTTGTCTCGAGTCGCAGCCCTTGTCCGCGCCAATCAGCTCGTTCCTTGAATGTCACAATATGTGATTATAGCAATGAATAAACCATTATTTGAGGGAGAAATACTAACTTTCAAACAAATTAATTTTCTTAAAAAAATTCTTAAACACGTCAAGCTCATTTTCATAGATAACTTGAAAATCGAATGGATTCGGTCTTATACATACGCGAAGAAGGTAATCAAAAAAGAAAGAAGAGGAGTTCATAATTTAGTTACACAATTAATAATTTGGGCCATGTGCATTTATCAAAATCATAATAGTCAAGTCCATTGCATCTTTGGCTTGCAATAGATTTTTTGATGTGTTAAGTTGTTTGACATGTGGATTTGTGACTCTCGAGGTGCGCTCACATTACTTAGATGTTAGGATGGTTAAAGAAGCCACATATTACCATGGTTTTGAATGATGTATTGTTGGTAATGGTATGACACTTAGGATCTCAGACATCACTCGCTCGATCAGCTAGTTACAGATCACCTTGTAGCTATAATATTCTCATATCTTGGTATGTCTACTTTAATTCTTGCAAGATGAACGCAGAACGCTCCACCACATATAACCATATGAGTTGCGTGTCCGTCCCGGAGAACACTAAAAAATTTTAGAGCTTTGGCGAGTAATAAAAATAGCCCTTATAATATAAATCAATAGCTAATATATAAAATGGGTTCAAGAAACACTACTGGACGAACTAAATGTGTTTGGAATTTACTACTAGGTAATGGGTTAAAATTATTATAATTAGTAGACCTAATGTTTAATAGGCCTAAAATATTTAAAATGTAAATGGGTTTGCTAATGTTGTAAGTGTTTAACAAATTGTATAAGTTTTAATTTTTTCTTAATATATTTAAATAATATATAAGTTTTAATAGGCCTAAAGATTTTTTTTAATATATTTAAATTTATCTTTACTCTATAGTACTGTTCCTTTGCATACCATTCATCATGATATTTGAGGACCTTCCGCTACTATTTCTCTGCTATTTAATCACTTTCATTTATGATTATAGTTGTCTCACTTAGATGTATCAATTTATCCCATCGTGTACCGATTCCTTTAGGCATTTTAAACCCATTGTTAAAGTGTGTTGTTATTTGCACTATTAAACATATACATATTATGTTTCGTGTCCATACACTTCACAACAAAGAGGACGCTAAATAGAACATATGTTTTCGAAACTACTTGAGCTCTATCATTTTATATACATCGATCTTTTTGAGAAATTCGGGTATGATGTATATGCTACACTAGCCTTTCTCATAGATTGTTATCGTCACCAACACATGATCATTCTTCTCTATATGAGATTCGTTTATAATAACAAATCGATTATAAACTACTGAACATATTTGGATATCACGATGTTATCCATTTCTTGAGGCTATCTGACTAGATAAACTCTCACACGAATCTTTTTCTTGTATTTTCCTTGTACACGCCTCTAGTCATCGTGGATGTATGTGTCATGATCCTCACACACTTCATACTGGCCTATACTTTATGTCATGTTACATTCCATGAGCTACCTTTATGGTCCATGGATGACTCTTAATTTTGAGAGTCCTATTTACTCCTTCGTCACCATCTATACCCCATCTTCATCACTGGTACCTTTACGACACCCACCCGGCCACCCTCACCACCTCTGCTTCCTTTATCCTATATGCCTTCCCATATGGTTAATATTCTTTTCTTTTGTTACCACATCTTTAGTCTAAACATTTGTAAGGCTTCGTTTCTAGACAACTTCACAGTTGAATCTGGACATTAGAATCAAATAATTGTTAAACTCTAAACAACCATTCATTCATAGTATGGATATAAAACTTTGACTAATCATGTCTATATCTAAAATGCAAGTCTTTCATACAACACAGTCACCAACTCGTGGGACGAGTAATTCAAGATGTCTAAGAAAACTTTACGCATAAGTATGTTTTACTTTTCCAAAAGATCGCATTAACATTTATGGCAATCAATACGCGTGTAAACCAACATGGCATAATATTCACAAATTGTACGAGGCGTATGAGGTGAGAGATGACCCCAAGAATGATTGGTAACATTCATTGTACAAATTGGGAGTAGAGAAATTTCCCTAGCGCATGGCTAGGGCAATACATGAAATGTGATCATCCACATTCGACCATAAGGCTAGAAGCAGTGGCGTCACAAAACCATGGTTTCGGCATACATTATTTGGAGTTTTTGGTTTGAACAATGACATTACCATTCTTGAATATATCATTGTTATTTTATGAGATCATCAATGGAGTGGCACCCAATTGTTCACATATGAAGTTACTGGAGTACAATACTAGCACAAGTGTTATCTCAATGGTATAATCTATCTTGAATATTATGTGTTTGTCAAATCTATCACACATTTCATAATGATAAACTAAGAGTGTTCACGCGAGCACATGAAGCTGAAAGGAAGGATGTCAAATGAACATTTGGTTTCCTCAAGCAATGTACATGGCATCATATATATATTACATAATATGATCTTAAAATACGAAGTTCAAGCGATTCTCCACTATGACAAAAAAGATACTTAACCAAATTTGAGCCTAGAAGAAGTTGATGGTGCAAAAAGGTGTTTAACTATGTTTGTTTTTATTTTCGTTTATTACTTAATTTTTTTAGTTGGTAAATATTATGTGTTCTAAAACTAATAAAATATAAAGTTAAATTGGTTGAATAATGATGGGTTCTTATTGTTTGACGGCCTTGTCAAGAAGGCTCTATGATATTATGACCGTTAAATTGAAAAGTTCTGGTTAGGTAAATACACCATAATAATATTGTGCAAAGATTAAACATAAGAAAAATTGTCTACGTACAATTAGTTGACATTTAGATTTTAAAATGTGAAGACATGAAGGATGAGGGCAGCAAACATGAGTAATACTAATTAGTTTAGTTTTCTATTATATTTCACCAAACCCACCTTAATGATTATAATTTTTTTCATAATATTTGAACTGGAAACAAAATCTTCAGTAACTGCTTCCTTTGAAAAACTACACCTTCAAAACATATATATTTTATAAAACGTGCAGAGAGATAATTAAAAATTAGAACACAATCATCATCTTCTACGCATGCATTAATGGCCATGCCCTTGATCTCCATTAATGTAGAAATATTTTAAACAATTCAAACTAATACAATCCGCTAATGATAAAAGTTCGGCCGTACAGTTAAAGTTAATATTTTTTTAATTTCAGTTAAGGAATATAGGTAGGAATGAAACCATTCATGAATCATTGTGTTGTAAAGTTTGTTTATTTATTAAACGAATATTAATAAACAAGATTTTTATGTTTGTTTATTCTGGAATGTTGTCTTTTTACGTATAATTGTTTATCTTCTGATATTATGTATATGCAGTTGGGTTGTCCTAAAACCGATTTTGTTTAAAAAATATGATGTTTTAAATTTTAGGCACGATGTAAAGGAGATTTTACCTAGAAAGTCTAAAGAGTACATGGTGCCTTGAGCCCTTGAATATTAATTAGGCATGATGTTCATAAATTAATGAACTAACATGATAAATAAAATCTGAATATCATGTCTAAACTTCAAGTTTAAGACACTATGTATTCTTTTATAATTTTTAGACAAAGTCTACTTTTTAATTGAACCCAAACCTATATGGAATAACCTTGATAAGATATTTATATGTAAACGAACAACATGAAATTATATAAGATAATGAATATCATGTGTATTTAAATTTTAAACTTCAATATTTCTTATAATAGGGTATTGTTTTGAATAAGTTATATGTTTCCATTTATCTAGTAAATAAACAAACAAGCAAACATATTTTTCATAAGGAATGAAAACAAAAAAATATACATTCGCTTATAAACTGACCGCATCTCCCTTTTTTAAAGCTAAACGAACAAGAACAGGCTCCTTCTTGGGTTTATTTGGTTCATTTACAACCTTAAACATATGTCGCACTCAAATCTTCTGAAGTTGATTGAAAAGACCACTAAACTTCAAATCTATTGAGAACCTCTAGTTAGGATCCTGATGTTGTTTGGAGAATCAGAAGATGTAGGAAAACACATGATTGTAAAAGAGACCCTACATGAGCATGCAACAATGTTTTATTATCATTTCTAGAAGGAGAATGTCCAACAAAAGCTAACCAAACTCACCTTTATACTCCCCTATCACTGCAAAGTAAAAAAAGAAACCTCTTGATATATGCTCTACATGTGACTGTGTGTATGTAATATATTGTTTGTGTTTGAAAGAGTCAAATAGAGTTGATCTTGATAGAGAAAACAGCTTCCAGCAACTTATTATTATAAATCCATGTACCGCGAATCACGAAAGCTGGCAAACATAATACATCTTCACTAATCACCTTTCTTCTTCCTTATTATTTTATTTATATGTAACTTTTCTTTTTTACAAAAATGGGATGATTTCTCTATTTAAAAAGCCTCCCTCCATGCTATTATGCTCTCACTTCCTTCTTCACATAGAAGCTCACTCTACAATGGTCAATTCATTCAAGTATGCCTTAATAAGCATACTTATTTTTTGTGCTCATAACATGGTTCATGTTATGGCACATTGGCCTAAGGGTGGTTCAACAAGGTTCTATGACTTTAAGGTCCAAATGCTAAAAGTCAACAAGCTTTGTAACACCACGAACATTGTGACCATCAACCAGATGTATCCAGGACCCGTCGTTTATGCCCAAGAAGATGATCGAGTTATAGTTAAACTCACCAATGAGACACCCTACAATGCCACAATTCACTGGTACATTACACGTTTTCTGTTTTTTGTTTACAGCTTGTACTAGTCAGTTTGGCCTTTAAAGGGGTTAAAGACAGAAAACCAGCGAAAGCTGAATTTGAACCTAAGACCTTCGTTAGAGGGACTCAAACGTTTACCACTGTGCCACCCTTTGAAGGTTTTGTGTTTTATGTATTTTTAACTTCAAATTCTTTCTAATTCGTTTATTTTGTAAAATCTTTAGGCACGGTGTTAGACAGATTCTATCTTGCTGGTCGGATGGTCCTTCTTACATTACTCAATGCCCGGTTCAATCAGGTCAAACATTTACGTACGAGTTTACGTTAGTGAAACAGAAAGGGACCCTTTTCTGGCATGCTCATTTTTCATGGCTTAGAGCTACTGTTTATGGTGCACTTATTATCTACCCCAAGAAAGGGGTACCCTACCCCTTTAAAAACCCTTATGAAGAGCATACAGTAATCTTAGGTCAGTCATTATTCAATTTAATGCAAAAGTTAGAAACTTTTTTTAAAAAATATGTTTAAAGATTCATACTTTTTTCTTTTATTCTTGTAGGGGAGTATTGGCAGCAGGATCTTGTACAGCTTGAAAGAACCGTTATGGCTAGCGGTGGAGGTGCTCCGATTGCAGATGCTTATACCATCAACGGTCATCCGGGCCCCAACTACAACTGCTCTGCTAATGGTATTCATTAATATAACAAAACATAAAACTTTGGTTCACATGTGCATGAATGTCACATGGTTCTATACTTATATGAGATTTAGGCATACATGTGTACATCTGGTTATTTAAGGGTCAAATAAGTTGCTTATAAAAACCAATTATGCGGATTCTGATTGTTGTGCTTAATTTGTTTTCCAGATGTATACAAGATTAATGTTGTACCAGGAAAAACCTACATGTTACGGCTAATTGGCGCGCTTTTAAACATGGAATGCTTCTTTTCGATAGCTAACCACAAAATGACTGTAGTTGAAGCCGATGGAGAGTACACGAAACCATTCACCACTGATCGTGTCATGCTTGGACCAGGTCAGACCCTTAACGTCCTGGTCACAGCCGATCAGAAGATAGGTAGATACTCCATGGCTATGGGCCCATACATGTCGGCTCAAAACGCCTCATTTCAAAATATAACAGCAATCGCGTATTTTCAATATCTAGGTGCTAACTCAAACAGTCTGGCTTTACCAGCTACATTACTACCTAGATTTAACGATAATCTAGCAGTTAAAACCGTTATGGACGGGTTGAAAAGCCTAGAAATCGGTCAAGTCCCTAAAGAAATAGACATGAATTTGTTCTTTACTATCGGGCTTAATGTCAACAAGTGTGGTTCAAAAACACCACAACAGAACTGTCAAGGTGTTAATGGTGGTGTGATGGCGGCTTCGATGAATAATAATAGTTTCATTCGACCTAATGTTTCGCTCCTGCAAGCGTACTATGATCATCTTAATGGTCATTTCACTGAGGACTTTCCGGGATCTCCACTTAAGTTTTATGACTTTGTTAACGGGGCACCGAATTCTGCTCCTAATAACACGGGGTCAACAAACGGGACTAGGACCAAGGTTATTGAATACGGGAGTCGCGTTCAGTTAATATTGCAGGACACAGGAACTGTGACTACTGAAAACCACCCAATTCATCTGCATGGGTATAGTTTCTATGTGGTTGGATATGGTAGTGGGAACTATAACCCGCAAACTGCGACTTTTAACTTAATGGATCCACCTTATATGAACACGATCGGTGTGCCCGTTGGTGGATGGGCTGCAATCAGATTTGTCGCTGATAATCCAGGTATGATATGTAGCATGTTCATAAACCGTTGAAACTGACCAAACAGCCCAAAACTGAAGCAGTCTAACGATTCAGTGGCGTTTGATACTTGAGATATACCATGTAAACCAAAATGGCCATTTAACATTATACATTTTATTAGCTTTATGAAATGTAGTTATTAACCATCTTATCAGTTTAAAATTTTGAAATGTTTTAGGGGTTTGGTTTATGCATTGTCACTTGGAGCTACACTTGACTTGGGGATTATCAGTAGCGTTGATAGTGAAGAATGGACAAGGACCGTTGGAGACGCTTCCTCATCCGCCAGCAGATATGCCGCGCTGTTAATTACATCTTTAGAATCATAAGTGTGATGATCGAAACCGATTGTTGTAATCTTTCCTGAAGCAAAAGATTCTTTCAAGCAAGTGTGCATTAAGTGTAATTTCGTTTTCTTAGAACACGCGTGTAAAGAAACACATGTTTCAGGTGAAATAAAGTCGAAATCTTTGACAGTATACCAAGTGATTATATCTTTTTTTTTCTGTTATGTAGCAGTTGCAGGTGTTGCATCAGATTAAACAAACGTAGTAGGCGAAAGCTAGTGTACCTAAACTATATATTATATCGAAAAGATCATAATCAAGGTAACTAATACCTTAATAGACATCATATGGGCAGTTGATCACATTAATGTTGACAAAGATCATGGGTTGACTAGCAAACCAAGTGACTGGGGTTACCTAAAGCTTCATGGGATCAGGGTTTGATCCATCAATGATGTCAAGTTGTCACCTGACCCGTTTATTCGAAATTGTTCCCATGAATCTGTGAAATATCAGCATATCAAGTTCATAATCAAGTGATTCAAATGTGAAAATTCTAAAGAAAATAATGAAAAGAAACTTGAGAAGGGGTGTTAAATGGCTCTTGTCCATGGGTTGGTGGCATGAACCTAAAAATTTGACACGAATCCGAAAATCATGTCGCATGTTTAAATAGTAGTCTAAAGTTACAAATTCACAATAAAATCTTGACGCCCCTTTATCTTAGATATTTTAAATTTGAATATTAAGTACTCAACGGCCAAGGGTTTAAGCTATGACATAAAACACATTTACAGGATAATTTTTAAATTAAACCAATTAAATGGGGACTTGTGAACCCACCAGGTCAACCTGAACTCAACCTGTTTAGCTAAACGTGTTCGCGAATGTTAGTTCGTGTCAGTCTCATAAATTCACACCACCTGGTTTCAATCCATACATACTTCAGCAAAAGGTCAATGTTTAAGATCTTCAATCTCCTACATAACAAACATTATACAGCGAGTGACTGTGTGCAATACCTGAATATAACAGTGTGGTTAGCAGGCATGCCATTGGGTCCAATCGTCTCATGTGTGAATTGAACTGCATCGAGTAGAGAAGAACCTGTTTCCATGGCGATGTGGCGGCACCCATTCTGTGATCAGTGTTGTCGGAGGTAGCTACGTTTGACTCCCCTCTCGGTTCTAAAATGTCAAGGGAAGGTTGACATTTTTAAATAGTTGAAGGGTCTAACTGAAACTGATACTAAATAGACATGTGATGGATTAGACCATCCTCAATGTAGAGCCAACTAAGGTCCATAGAGATGACCGACATGATGGAGCGAGGGGCCCACAAATAAAGCCAAAGTCCGTCTACAAGGACGGCCCGTAGAGGAAATAGTGGTTAATTCGTGAAGCTCGTGTTAGTTAAACTAGTAACCGGTCTCTTTACTGATTCGATGTGCACCGATTGGAGCGCTTAAGGCAATGTTGTGAGGGGTATCTGCTGATGAAGGTGACATGCAAGAGGGTGTTTGGTTTTAAAGGTGACGCCATCATACTTCACTTTCTTTATGTTTGCAAGTTTTAAAATGATTTTGTACGCTTTGTAAAGAGTTCATGCTCTTGTAGTACTAGCTTTGTACTACTAGTGTTGGTTTTTGTAGTACTAGTTTTGTTTCATTTCATATGATTTATTTTTTATCATTCTGTACTTCAGTTGTATTATATTCTTTTACATATCCGTTGATTCTTAAATTAATCATGATTCATGACGTCATTTGGCTTTTAAACTGGAAGTTCAAAATTTTAGCAATTCGTGTATACTTTTCAAGGTTTTGTATATTTCTTGATCTTTTAAGGAAAATATATCCCACAATTGAAGGCTCGCTTTGGTTTTTAAGCAAAGCGTCATGTTATTAGAGAAGTTAACAAATTGGTATTTGGTTAATCGATTTTTGGCTGTTATTGGTTTGGTTCAGTTAACCAAATCTGTCAATATGCTGCTTCTGAGCATGCTCTTTATAGGCAGCAGATTGATGATCACGAGTAATGATTTTCGTTACACCTGTGGGAATTGTGTTGGTTGCTTCTAATTTCAAAAATTATGGATTCCATAGATATGAATCAGCAGCTTAAAGAACTGATACATATATATAAAGGCATAGAGCACCCAAGAGCTCATGTGCATCCCCACCATCAGTTCGGTTCGGTTTGGTTATTGGATGCCAAACCAAAGCATCAATTATTCATTCGATTTGTTTAATATGAGTCGGTTTTGTCAGTTATCAACTCTAGTTGTGGTTGGTAGCACTCTGCACTCCCATGGTGGTACGAGGATGCTCTCCGACTCAATAAAGTGGTGAGAAAGTGACGATAGACCATATAAAACATCAAGAAAACTGTAAAGGTGTCCCGAGTGTGGGATCATGAGAAAACAAAAATGCAAAACAAGATAATGTTGGTGCAAAAATACAGTAAGTTTATTTGTAATATCACTTGTCAATCACCAAGTCAAAGAAACAAAAATGGTACATAACAAGATAACCTCCCATCCCAACATTGACTTACTATACATTGATACTACCAGATTCAACACAAAGATCCAAACTTACCAACTGTGATCGACTGTCACATATCTCCGTTAATTCCAAAGATTCGAACTTTATGCATATTGGGGAACTTGGCGATAACAAGCACAATCACAGCAACTGTGTTGAGGAATAACATTGGATGCTGGTAATCAGTAGTATGTGAAGCTATCAAGTACCTGCAATTCAAACAAGAATAGCACTCATCACATATTCAAATATGTTTAATGACAACTTCCAACTGTAACTGGGCTTAATATCCAGGCCCGGTACGCGAGTGTAGTCAAAAGCCTACAACGCGTGCACCTAGGCCTGCAAGCACAACCCAGCGCAGCCTTATCGCCTCGCTTTAAAAGGCCTATTTTCAGACACTCATACACATTAACAGGCCAAGTTCTAGCCAAATTACAGCCAAAAGATGTCTTAAAAGGTTGAAAGAATACGACAACCTAACAGGCCAAGGAATCATTGAAAATAGCCTAAAGTAGACCAAAATTAGCCTAGAAATTGTCTAAAAACCCTTAAAAGTGTTTTTATATTGTCTCGTTAAAAAAAACTTTGCTTTTTAAGCGCTTGAATCAAGAACGTGCACCTAGGCCTTCAAGCACAACCCAGCGCAGCCTTATCGCCTCGCTTTAAAAGGCCTATTTTCAGACACTCATACACATTAACAGGCCAAGTTCTAGCCAAATTACAGCCAAAAAATGTCTTAAAAGGTCTGAAAGAATTACGGCAACCCTAACAGGCCAAGGAATCAATCGAAAATAGCCTAAAGTAGACCAAAATTAGCCTAGAAAATGTCTAAAACCCCTTAAAAAGTGTTTTTATATTATGTGTCTCGCTTAAAAAAAACTTTGCTTTTTAAGCGCCTTGAACCAAGAACCAAGGCCCACCCATTGCGCCTTAAGTGCGCGTTGAGCCTTCGACAACTATGATTGGGCCCATTGAGCCCAAAATAACCAATGACCCAGACTGGCCCATTAAGGCTTAACCATATGGCTCCTATGTCAAAGAGCTAGTCCTACACAAATAAGGTGTCTCTCTTCCTTATAACAGGTTTATTTATGTATTCCAGCTCGGATATAAGCTCAATAACAACTCGGGAACGGCTAGATGCATACTAACCCGACAAGAATACCCGACCCGGATCATGTTTCACAACATTTAACTTCATAAATGATAAATTTACATAAGTTTACTTACAGAACTACAGGTACAACAGTTAAAAACTTTCTGTTTCTGGTGAGCTGTTTGCCATTGTCAATCTGCTCCCACCATGTCAACCTATTATAAATCCCCTGATCTTCAGCAAACGGAGTCCCTTTCATCCAATGGAAAAAATGATAAGTCACCTAAACAACAAACACAACAAAATTCAATCTTCAGAAAACCCTAACCCCAAAACAGACAAAATTAAACACATTTAAGGCACCAAAACCATCAATCATCAGCTAATCACAAATTAAAAACCTCTAATCGAAAGATCAAAAACCCTAAAACCCAATTCAATTCCGATGCAAAATCGCTAACAAAATCACAAAATTGGATCATCGATCATCAACTAATCATAGATTAAAACCCCTAAAACCCAATTGAGATCCGATGCAAAATCGCTAACAAAATCACAGAATTAGATGAATTACGATGAAATGAGAGAGATTGACGATGGTCCAAGCCATGCCAGGGGTGCAACCGAAGACTGAGAGAATAAGAAGCCATGAAAAGAACAGGATGACAATGTATGTAGTCCATACGCCGGGGTACGTGAACCAATCGGTGTTTCGATTCAGATCGGTCGTCGGTGTCGCCTTCACGTACATCATCTGGATGTTCTTTTCGGATTGTTATCAGCTTCACCAAGATGTTGTTGATGAATTGGGATTATGATGAGCAATTTCCCCAAATTGATTGAACGATTGAGTTGAGAAATTGAAAGAAGTTTTGCCCTAATTTGGGAAGAAATGTTGGTGGCTAAAAGTCTCGTGATTGTGGAAATTTTGCATAATGTGGTGGTTGATCGGAATTGATAAGCCAAGATTTTACCTAATTATGGTGATTATACTTGATAATGTTTTAGTTTGATGATTATATTATTATTTCTTTGATGAACTAATTACATGTTTGGAAAAATCAGGGAAAATATATACTGTTTTTTATTAACGGCATATGAATGTTTATATAAAGGGGAAACTATTTTTTTTGTAAAAAACTAAAATAACTAATAAGGATCGTAGACAATGTTGAATAATGTTTGTAAATAAAAAGGGTAAATCAATACTTTTACAACATTTAAATTAGATGGATAGAAGTGGTGCAAGGGTCCATTTAGACTATTATAGAGCAAATACAATTTTAATTTCAAATATCTCTGGTTCTCATTGAACAAATTCCAAAACTTCTCTCCTTATTTGTAGAACATAAGACCATTGAGTATCAATCCACCAAGCAAATTCTATAACATCGTCTCTTGATTTGAAGAAGACAATACCCTCAGACTAATCAATCTGCCCTCCAAATTTTTTACATAGTCTCTTGATTTCAAGAACAGAAGACCATTGGAGACTTCAACCCATTATATCTGAGTCAAAATTTCAAAAACCACAATGAGTTAGTAAGTTTTCCCCAAATAAATCCTAAAAGGTGTCTATTGTATTGCTCTGAATTTCTGATTTTGAAGCTTTTTTGAAAATCTAGGGCTAAAATTTCTTTATTCCACTTTATTTAGAGCTTTTTTTAGTTATAGGGCTGAAATATCTTTTGCTTTTTTTCTAGTTGCTTTTTGATGTTGTTGTTTGAGGATATCAATCTATGCTGGTAGTAATTTTCTTTCTGCAACTGGGACTAGGTTAGGTTTGAACCTTAAAATCATACCATGTTATTAATCGATGAATGTGAGGTGCAGTTGGTTAGGGATTAACATTGTTGACCTATATGTTTGAAAATTTTCTTGTTTAGTATACACTATTGTGTAGGTAGGAAGATAGAGATTTACACTAATTAGGTTGCATATTCCTTGATAAATTGAGAATTCAAATTGATCCTTGCATTCAAATCGATGAACTGCAATAGTTGAGTATCCATCATCACATTGGCATGGGTAAGTGATACAAATGCTTATTGATTTTTGAGTTATGAATATAGATTATGGGTATATCATTTATGTAAGGTCAACTTGTTGTATTATAGTGCAGTTTCATTAAATATGAACTTTTGATATCGGATGGAATCCATACATTTACTTATTACATATGTGCATTATTAATTTAGAGTGCATAGATGCATTATGATATTGGAATGCATACTTCTATTGTAGAACCAATGGTACAATACTATAAACTATTAATGCGTTCTAATTGATGTTTAAATATATTCATGAAAGTTGTCTGCTATATTATATTTTAAGTAGAATATATGTCTCACGAGTTATGAGTGGTTGTTTCATCTTATACTGGCAATATTTAAAAAAAATTATTAATCATTTCAAAGTGGTTCAACAAGTTAAAAGTGGCAAAAAAACTCCAATGTTTACATGTCATTTCATTTAAGGGGATGAATACTGCTATAGTTCGTGGTTCTTTTATATGTATTGTACTTTCGTAATTTGCATTTGTTATCACAAGGGCCATCGGGCAGTGACGCTAAATAACCTTGGCATGCAAAGCTTTTAGGATTCATGATGTGATATAATTTTTGTTTGAAGTATTTTTAGTTATAATCCCATGTCTCGTTATTAATCTACTACACAGAGTTATTGACTAATGAAGTATGTCTTTTTATAGTTGATAATAAAGACCACCCATAGTAATATATCTTTTAATCCTTCAACCATTAGTGGCGATTACTACTTGTATTGATCATTCAACCATTATTGTATTTTGTTAAAACCACCTATGGTACTCTTAGGTTAAATTCTTGCATGATTGATTTCTACTAATCAAATTAGGTTGAACTTCATATAATTGAAGATGATTTGTCAATTTTGATTGATGGTTGTTATTTATAACTCAAGTAATGCAAGTTATAGCTCTCCTTTCATGAGGATACACAAGTAACAATGCATATATCCAGTGGCTCTACTGCAACTATACATTAATGCACATACTGCAATTTTGCATTAACGCATATAATAAAATCGTGCATAGATGCATATATACTCATATTCTGCTTCTTACGTGATCAATTGATTTAAAATATCTAGTATTATAGGCTTAGAACTGTCACTTAATTCCAATTATACATTAAATTAAACACAATGTTAGTGATGCCTATATGTATGCATAATATACTATTATATATTATTTCTCTAACTTAGAAGTTAAGAAGGAAGCCAGTGGAAGTGGTTTTAATCATGTGTCTCTATTTTGGAGTACTTGAATTCAATCCCTCCCTTGTCGCTTTTCACACACCTGTGGCTTTTTTAAGACCACCAAATCACCAACTTTATAACTTTGTTTCATATTTTCATTTAGTTCGAATAACAATTTTAATAATCCATGTTTACACTCATTTAACAATATTAATCGCCATGCACTTGGTATCAACAAGAACACCACTTTTTATATACATTCTATTGAGAACACGATTTTAAACGAACTTAGTTAGTGGCATGATGGTGTTGGGCTCGTCTAGCATTTCATGCATCTATGCACATTTTCTACGTGTCCTTCATAAAATGCATATATGCACATCCACTTAAGTTAAACACACTTGGATGTTGTTCTTATCAATAGGAAGTTCATCTCAATAAATCTAACAACCAAATCACACATCATCCAACATAACCACAACTAAGTTTAAATTTTTACTGTTTTGAATTACAATCATATTGCATTGAATTACAATCACATAGTTTTGAGTACAACTAAAAATTCAAATATCAAGAACATGTCTACTGGTTTGTTTACATATACAAACTACATAAAATCTTCCTACTCTAATAATAGGGTATATTAGGTGCCACGTGTCATCACCACAAACATTCTCACCAAAATTTTCCCGCCTCTATCTCCTATTAAATAATTACCTTAATTACTAATAATATTATTTTAATACTTTTAATATTTAATAAATAAGAAAGAAATCTATTTATTAAGATTATTTCTAAATAATTGATATTTTTAAAATGTAAATTTTAAAAATATAATAATAAAAATGGGAGTTGTAATAAGAAAAATTTTTAAATGACATTTTATACGGTTTGTTTTAGAACATAATGTTAATTTTAACAAAAATTTTAAAATCATAAGTTTAAAAAGTTGATATCATAATTTTATTATTTCAGTCATTTCATATCTTCAAATAACATTGTATAATTAATAAATTTATTATATCGATATTATTTATTCAACCCGTGTAATACACGGGTTTACTAAAGCTAGTAAAAGATATACTTGTGTCATTCTAATCTCTATCTTTCTACTCTAATAAAAGAGTAATTGAGAGTGACATGTGTCAACACTACAATCATTTTAATCAATTTTTTTTCCAATTCTCTCTCTTTTTTAATAGCTACATTAATTACTAATAATATTATTTATTCATTTTTTAATTATAAGTAGTTATTTAATATATTAAAAAGTAGATCTCTAAATCTTTTTATTAGTGTTATTTATATAGAAAAAAAATTTTATAAAGAGATTTTTTCTAAAAAATCAAACTATTTTACGTAGTATTTAAACTTCGCTTTTAAAGTAATTTGTTATAAAAATAATTACAATATGAAGTTATAGTAAGGAAATTTCTAAAAATAAAAATTTTAAAATGTTATTTGAAACAAAACGTTTAATTTATCTTTGAAAAAACATAAAAATTTAAAAAGTTCATCTTTTGGTTTATTACTTATAATTATCACTCATATGTAATTTCAATCATATCATGTTTTAGTATATCATTTTATAATTAATAAATTTTATTCTATTTAATATATTATTTTTTCAACTCGTGTAATGCAGGACCGTTTAAGGGCTTAACTACAATTACAACACAACAACACAATGAGGAGAATAACTAAGCTCTAATCAAACAGTGAACTGGGTAACCAAAGTGATACAAAGAACACAAGTAAGTAAAGAGACAGAACAAGAGAGTTGGGTTTCAAGGAGGCAGTATATTGCTTTCTCAAGTTCTCTTACAAGTGTTACAAAGCATTAGAAAAGATACAAGAACTTGAAATACTTATACTACAACCTACAGCCGGCCATACTTTGAAGGCCAGCTGGATACAATTGACTAGACACTAACAAAATCAATTGTAGGATCAAAAGGCATATCTGCCTTTTGACTTTGTGACTATGACATGCCATAGCTCACATCCTTTTACAATACAAAAAGGATAAAGTACATAAAGTGGAAAGTTACAGACTCAAGACCTCAATGTACAGTTACCAAAAGCATGACCCTTTTCACCAACTCATGTAAGTTGGTGACTTTACAGAGATGCAGCGGAAAAGGTGCTTTATGGAACAGTACATCAGATAAAGCATGTGTACTAAAAGTCTTCGGAAGAAATCTGTCTTCATAGGATGAGGCTTCGGAAGACTTTGTCTCTGAAGCTTCGGAAGACTTCATGTTTGGCTTCGGAAGATATTGGTCTTGGCTTCGGAAGATTTTACACTTAGAGTATTTTCTAATGCTTTGTGTAAAACTTCCGAAGCATTCTTCACTTCAGTACTTAGTGCATGTTGCTGAGACACTTAAGCTGTTTTGGGTTGCATCAGACTTCAGGAATCCTTACAAACTCCCCCTAGGCTGATGCTACCAAAACACTTGGAAGATCTTCAAATGTTGGTAGTCTTCAGTACAATCAGGACCATTCCTTTCTTCATGAGATGGTCAGGATCATCAAGACTTTCATAATATCTTCTCATCTCAAAGAGATCATGCAGAGGTAAGTTGATTATGTCTTGCCATGAGTAGACATTCTCAACACCTTGATCTCTGATAACAGTCCATCTTTCTGGATTGGTAGAGTATGTCCAGGATAAGATGGGTGTCTCACTAGTTAGAGGGCCACTTGAATAGGAGTTGATTGGGCTGCCTCATCATGCACTTCCTCAGGTTGATCTGATTCAGCCTGAGGTGCAGAGGTAGATGACTTTGGCTTCTTCTTCTTTGTCTTTGGTTTAGAAGCCATCCTCTTCTTCCTCTTGGTTGTCTTTAACTGAGAAGACTGGTCTGCAGCACCATGTTGATCATCAGTGTCTTTCTCAGTTGGGTGTTCCTCCCTCACAGGTTCAGAAGGAGAGGGAGTTTGACCCTGCCTAGGATCAGAAGATGAAGCTTGCTGGGGCTCAGCTGGAGGTGCTGGTTTGAGGTGTCTCTGGTTGTTCAAACTTGACCTCCACTTCAGGTGGGACTTGACTTGGAAGAGAGTGCAAGTCAATAAGTTCTCCACTCTTAATCTTCTGCTTGATCACCCTAATATGCTCATCCATAGTGGATAGAGACATGGGGCCAAGTCTCCTTCCGGAGAATCCATACAGCTTCAAGAAGCTCACCATTCTTTGTCTGTCAGCAGACTTCTTTGCATTCTTTTGAATGGTGGCCCTTGACTTTGCAGCTTCTTCCCTTAGTTTCCTTTTGGTTGTCTTTCTTTCCTTGACTAGCTCAAGTTCAAGTTGCTTTAGATACTCGAACTCAATGAAGTCATAGGACAAAGGGAGAAGTGCATCTGCCTGATAGAAGCCTGTGGCACTCAGGTAGTTGATCATTTTGATCCTATCTTCCTCTTTATCTACCTGAGGTTCTTGTGGAGCCACATCTTCCTGTGCAGGACTTTCTTGAACTGGTGAGAGAGTAGGAGCATGCTTGTAAAGTCTTTTCTGTCTCTTCTCCTCTTTGAGTTGGAGAAGTATCATTGCATCCTCTTTCTCCTTCAACTCTCTTGACACTTCTCTGTCAGCCAGTTCATTCAGTTCTTCTAAGGGGAGGGAGATGATCTCATCAATATCATAGTTCCTGGTCTGTAAGTAGGTAATCCTGACTGCCCTTAACTCATCATCCTGAGTATTTGGTCTGGGGGCAGCCCTGATTGCAGCTTGCATGAAGCTAGATGACCCAGTGGAACTTTCTCCCCTTAGTCTCCTTTTCCTCTCTCTCTCTTCCTCCTCAATTTCCTCAGGAGTCATTATCCTTTTCCCTTTGTCACCAACAGACCTTTGTGACTCAGGGTGGATTGAGGCTTGGCCTTCATTGCTTGGAGTAGCTTCCATGCTCTGGCCAGAGAGAGGCTGAGAAACACCTTCACCAGCAGGTGTCTCAGATGGAGTTTGGACCTCAGCAGCAGTTGTTGATGATGAGACAGGGGTCTCAGGTTCTGTCACTGGGCCTTCAGTCAAGGTTTCCCCTATGAAACTAATCTTAGGGTCCACCTCAACATCCAGTTGACCGATGACATTGCCTGATTCCCTAAGTCTCCTTCTTAGAGAGAACTCTGCCATGATCCTGTCTTGGATTCTTTGAGCCAGCCTATCAGCTTGTCTTGAATTGCTTGGATTGACAAGTGGTAGGTTGACTAAATCCAGTCTTTCATAAAAGCTCAGGCTTTGGAATTGAAAAACTTCTTGTTGGCCTTGAACTCTTTGAAGTATGAGGGCTCTTCTGTCATCATCATACCTCCACCTTATGATTTGATTGCTAGTTCCCAGTGGTGGAGATGAGACAGCCCTTGGTATGCCTTCCTCAAAGAGACTCCTGATGAGAGAGTCTATAGAGTCCACATTAATGTGAACTTGAGGAAGTTGCTGAGAATGCACAACAGCAAGTGAGGATGGTGAGTCCTCTATGTCCATTCTCTCTGAAGAACTCCCAGGTTCTGTGGTTGTAACAACTTTCTCCCCCTTTTTGGTAGCATCACCCACTTGCATAGGTGAGCTGGAGGATAAGTCAATCACTTCCACAGGTTCTTGTGTTCCTGGTTGAGCTCTTCTTAAAGGTCTCCCAGCTAGTTTTTCCTGCAGATATGAAATCTGGAGTTGCTGATCATTGACCCTGTTTTGTAAGGTAGTCACCTGAGATTCCAAGTGACTAACCTTAGAGACTAAATAGGTGCATGTTTTTGACAGTTTTTGCACCTTTAGCCTCAAATTCCCCTCATCTTCATCAGAAGATTCATTGGGGGATGAGATGATTGGACCAAAGTCCTCTCTCTCACCACCAGCTTGAGTTTCTTGGCTGCTGGTTTTCCTCTGCTCACTGGCAGCCTCAGTTGAGATGCCAATGGGCTGAGTTGCCATGGTTGAGGTCTTAATGATGTAATCACTTTCAAAAGTGAGAGCCTCTTCCATATGGACATCCTGAACAGGTTCAGAAGTGTCCACCTCAGTAACAGGTGACTGATGGGGGATAGACTGAGGAGAGTCAGAGGTACTCATCTCTCTTTGAGTAGGGGAGGAGAAGAGAGACTCATGGTACTCACTGAATCCTAAGTCTTCATCAGTGTAAAAGGATAGGTTGGGAATTGGTTGGTTGAGATCCAAAGGCTGGGGATGGTAGCTGTCCCCTGAAGGTTGTCCACTTGAGTGTTGAGACTCAGAGTGAAGGCTTAAGGTTGTTGGGCTATTGAGCTCATCAGGGTGAGCTTGAGGAACCTCAGCCCTGATAGGTGAAGTAATGGGAGTGGTTTGCTCCTCAGGAGAAGTGGGAGCTCTAGTGTCCACTTCTTCCTGTAAGGTTGAGTATTTGGGGGCCTGCACAGACTCAATAGTCTGAGCAGGGGTTCGTTTGGATTTTCTTTGGTAGGTGAGGGTGATTTCTGGTCTTTTTAATGGTAGGGACAAAAGAGGTGTGGGTTCAACACTAGCTTGTGTTGCTAGGTTGTCACCTTGAGCAATGAGCTCTAACATTTTTGGGACTAGGGCTGTTTCTACCCCAGAGAAGCCTACAGTTGGCTTCTTCATTATTTTAAAGATGCCGGGCTTCATCTGTCCCAATTTAAGAATATTACCTGTTTCCCTCAACTGTGAGCCCAGTTCACAGTTGAGAATGTGTTGAACATATCTAGGAAACATGTAATACTCTAAGGAGTCTAAGTTTGCAAGTAAATTAGTATATACAAATTGTGAATACCTGAACTTGACCCCTTGAACCATTCCATGAACAATGAAGGAGAGATCCTCAGGAATCTGGTCCCATCCACCATGCTTGTTTGACAAGCTGTGGATAACCACATGGAGCAGGAATTTCCATTGGGATGAGACCTTCCCTTTCCTAAAGGTCTTTACAGAGAAATCTCCCTCATAGCCCATCTGCTCAAAAGAATGATTTACAGCTTCTTTTGGGAAGGACACCTCACCTTCTTCATCATCCAGCTGTAGATGTTGGTTAATGATGGCCGGAGTGATGAAGACTGTCCTCCCTTGCACTGTGGCAGACAGTGCCTTCTCCCCATCCATAATGACCTCTTGGCAGGTCTTCCAGAATTCAAGCAACTGATCCTCATATAGAGGAGGATCAATGGTCAGGGAGGTGAAGTAGTTAGAGAGAGTCAAGAATTGGCAAATCTCTGAGAAACTTGCATCTTTCTCAGAGCTTAACAGAGCAACTTGATTATGTTGCCTGTGTAGTTGCATGGAGAAATCAGGGTTGTTTCTGCGGTTAAGGTTGGCCATTTTAGAAGCTTAAGGGTGAAGAAAGGTAGAAAGCAAAGGCGGTTTAGAGAATTAGGTTAGAGAAACAGTAGAATTGAGGAAGATAGTGGGAAAGAGGGGGAACCGTTGGGTATTTATATGAAAAGGGATTTGAACCAAAGTTAATGAAAGAGGATAAACTTTGAAATCCGAAAGTCGGTCCCACCTCTGAAAAAGTAGTTTACTTTTGCTCAAAAAGTAGTTTTCTTGGAATTCGAAAAGCTTCCGAAGTTTATTTGTCTTCGGAAGTTTTGATTTAAAAAGCTTCCGAAGCTAAAATGGCTTCGGAAGATTTTCCTGAGAGTCTTGATAATTTATGCTTCGGAAGAGAAATAAACCTTTGAATGCTTTGTATGAAAATAAACAAAGCTTCCGAAGGTTAATTTTGCTTCGGAAGGAAAAGGTTCTTGAAAATAGATAAGTGTCTGAGATAAAAATTTTAAGCTTCGGAAGATGAACTTTACTTCTTCCGAAGGTAAAATCTCTTAGACAGTTATTTATTTTAAAGACATGTTTTTCTTCCGAAGATAAAATCTTTATCTTCCGAAGTATCAGAAATTTTCAAGAATCTAAGGAAAGTCTTCAAAAAGAATTTTACATCCAAAGAAAACATGAGCTTATGAAAGTGATGAAATAGACAACTTAGGACACACATATTTTAAGAAGAAATAATTAGAATTAGTTTTAATAAAAAGTCTACTCAAAGTTAATCATCCCAATAGCTGATATCAGATACTTAAATCTCTGTTCATCAAAAGCTTTGGTGAACAGATCAGCATATTGTTCATCTGTATGAACTTTGACTAGTTTAATTAATCCTTTTTCATAGTTATCCCTTATTAAATGATACCTGATGTTGATGTGTTTGGTCCTTGAGTGCTGCACAGGGTTCTCAGTGATAGAGATAGCACTATTGTTGTCTATGTGGATAGGAGTCTCCTTGAAGTTAAATCCATAGTCCAGCATCTGATTTTGAATCCAAAGCACTTGAGCACAGCAGCTTGCAGCAGCAATGTATTCAGCCTCAGCAGTTGATGCAGACACACAGGATTGTTTCTTGCATTGCCATGAGACCACCCTTCCACCAAGGAATTGACATCCCCCAGATGTAGACTTTGCAGTCATATTGCAACCACCATAATCACTGTCTGTATAGGCATACAGATTGAAATTTGGATTCTTTGGATACCATAGACCAAGTGTTGAAGCACCTTTGAGGTATCTTAAAATCCTTTTCACAGTGATTAAGTGAGACATCTTAGGGTTGGCTTGATATCTTGCACAAATACATGTAGCAAACATGATATCAGGCCTGCTAGCTGTAAGATACATAAGAGACCCAATCATAGCCCTGTATAAGTGTTCATCTACACACTCCCCCTCAAGATCTGGACCAAGGGAGTGGTTTCTGGCTATGGGTGTCTTAGCAATCTTACAATCAGTCATATTGAACCTCTTGAGTATGTCTTGAACATACTTTGACTGACTTATGAAGATGCCATCTTCAACCTGCTTCACTTGAATTCCCAGAAAGAAGTTGAGTTCTCCCATTGAACTCATCTCAAATCTGTCCTTCATCAGCTTCTCAAAGTCTTTGCAGAGCTTTGGATTAGTTGAACCAAAGATGATGTCATCAACATATACTTGAACCAGCAATAAGTCATTTCCCTGTCCTTTGATGAAGAGGGTTCCATCTATAGTACCTCTTCTGTATCCATGCTTGCAGAGATACTTAGATAGTGTCTCATACCACTTTCTGGGTGCCTGATGCAGCCCATAAAGAGCTTTGTCAAGCTTGCAGACATAATCAGGATGATCAGGGTCTACAAAACCAGGTGGCTGTTTGACATAAACCTCCTCATCAATCACTCCATATAAGAAAGCACACTTTACATCAAGTTGGTAGACCTTGAAGTTCTTGGATGCAGCAAATGCCAGGAATATCCTAACAGCTTCTAGTCTTGCTACAGGAGCAAAGACATCAGTGTAGTCAATCCCTTCTTCTTGTGTGTATCCTTGAACAACTAGTCTTGCCTTGTTCTTGATGATGATTCCCCTATCATCCTTCTTGTTTCTAAAAACCCATTTGGTTCCAATGGTAGTCTTCCCATGAGGAAGAGGACAAAGGTTCCAAACTTTCTGCCTTTTGAATTGAAGCAGCTCTTGTTGCATAGCTTCAACCCAACTTCCATCCTTTAGAGCTTCATCAACTTTCTTGGGCTCTATCTGAGATAAGAAACAAGAGTGAAGACAAACATTTGCTTCATGGGTTTGTCCTCTTGTTCTTACCCCTGTGACAACATCTCCAATGATGTTTGTGGTGGGGTGAGACTTGTGGATCCTTAGCTGAGGGATCACAGCAAGTTGCTGGGAAAGATCTAAATTTGAGAAATTTAAATCTGGTCCTGAAGATTCACCCTCCACATTATCACACTTATCAAGATTAACTTGATCCAATGAGTGTGAGACATCATTGATGTTGTCATCTATGGTGTGGTTATTAGCATCAAGGAATTCCTGATCACTATCACCATCACCATTGTTGTCTTCTACAAGTGAGGTATCTTTATCTGGTTGAGAGGCCTCTGAGCTGGAATTTGAAGGCATGCCAGATGTATCAGCTGAATTTGTCATTGTTGTGCTGATAGAAACCTCATTTGCTGAAGTAGTTCCAACTGGAGCTGAAGATGTATGAGTTGAAGATCTTCCTAGCTCAAATCTTGGATCAGGATCACCTGTATTTAGATTTTCTGCAGATCCTGAAACATGCTCACAAGATTTGTTAAAACAGTTGGTAACTAAATCAAGATCAAACAGCCAATCCGGACCAGAACCAGCCACACAGGGAGTGTGCTCATTGAAAGTCACATTGGCTGACTCCTCAACAATTCTAGTTCTGAGATTGTATACTCTATAAGCTTTAGCTTGAGAAGAGTATCCAATGAAATGTCCATCATCTGATTTCTCAGCAAACTTGGCAATTTGATCTTTGGTATTCAAGATGGTGCAGGGACATCCAAATGACCTGAGAAAACCAATGAAAGGTTTCCTCTTGTGCCAAAGTTCATAAGGAGTCTTACCATGTGTCTTAACTACTAAAACTCTGTTTTGCACATAGCAAGCAGTATTGACTGCCTCTGCCCAGAAGGTGATAGGCAGTTTAGAGTCAGACAACATAGTTCTTGCAGCTTCAATAAGTGTCCTGTTTCTCCTTTCAGCAACTCCATTTTGCTGAGGAGTCCTGGGAGCACTATATTGTCTTGTAATACCTTTTTCATCACAAAATGCATCAAGGATTTGGTTCTTGAATTCAGTTCCTTGATCACATCTTATGGTTTTGACCTTGTGATCACATTGATTCTCAACTTTTAAGATGAAATTCTTCAGAATCTCAGGGGTTTCATCCTTAGTTCTAAGGAAGAAGACCCAAGTGAATCTTGTAAAATCATCTGTGATCACCAGACAGTAAGAGGTCCTTCCTAAACTCATTACACTGGTGGGGCCAAAGAGATCCATATGTAACAAGTGTAGGGGAGTAGTGATGGAGTTCTTTTCCTTAGGCTTGTGAGATACTTTGTGTTGCTTCCCTTTCAGGCATGCCACACAATGATCATCACTAGTAAACTCTTTCTTTGGCATTCCAGTTACCAAATCATGTTTAATTAATTTATTCATGTTCTTAAAGTTTACATGGCACATTCTTTTATGCCATAGGAAAGACTCATCACTATTTGCTTTAGATAGAAAGCATGAAACTTCTCCTGAGGGAGATGTTTCTTGCAAATCCATCTTGTACATGTTCCCTTTCCTGGGGGCTCTGAGCAGGATATGCTCATGAGGAATGACCACACCAGGTTTGAGAACAATGCACTCATGCTCAGTAAAGAGCATGTTATGACTCTGATCACAAAATTGGGATACACTCAGAAGATTGTACCCAAGCTCCTTGACAAAGTTTACCTTCTCAATGCTGAGCTTACCATTTGTGACCTTGCCCCTTCCAGAAATGTAACCACCTTCATCTCCTCCAAAAGCAACTGGTCCTCCATCAATTCTCTCAAAATTATGGAGTAGAGACCTATTGCCAGTCATGTGCCTGGAACAGCCACTGTCAATTATCCAAACATTCCTGTTGGTCTTGAGCTGTTCCTGCACAGAGAAGATGATTAGTTACATTTTGAAACCCAAGCCTTACTTGTCTTGGGCTCATTAATAGTAAAAGAAGGTAATGCAACAGTAATAGATCCTATGGTTGTACTATAGGGATCTTCAGCTGTTGTTGATGGAGAAACCTCAGTCATTTGGTCTTTCTTAGACTTCCACACCACCTTTGGAGTCTTGGACTTGACCTTCAAAACCTTAGAAGCTTTTAGAACTTCATAAGTTTTGATGACTGATCCTTCGGAAGAGTCTACAGTCACTGCAGCAGACTTTAGTGCTTCGGAAGAATTCCTTTCTTCCGAGACCAACTTTGCTTCCGAAGGTAATTTTCCACTTACCTCCTTCTTTGATTTGGAGCTTCCGAAGGAAACAGACTTTCCTTCCGAAGCTTGAGATTTCTTGAGACTCTTTGAAGTCTTTGTTTTAGTCATGTGGACAGTACTTTTAGGATTGTATGGGCAATCCTTAGCAATGTGAGAAGTACTTTCACACATAACACATAACATTATCTTCTTCAAAGAAGTCTCCTTTTGAGAACAAGACTGACTTTGGTCACATCCCCTCTCCATCTTCATCTTGGTAGATGCTGAGACAGTTCCCTTGGGCTGTGAACTGTTCTTGGAGTTTGATGGTCCAGGCTGTGCAGCAGTGGTACACAGCAAATCAGTCTTCTTCTTGGCACTGAGATGATTTGAACAAGAACCATGACTCTTAGCTAAGGAGTCTTGGTTGATGTCTTCAGTCCTTACTACTTTGAAACCTGCAGAGATGAAAACTTGTTTCTGCTTAGCATCAAAAGTAGCCTTGATTTCTTGAGCCTTCTTTGCCTTTCTTTTGCTCTTTCTGATCAAGTTCTTTCTTTTGGACTTGGTCATCTCAGTTGATTTCTTCTCCTCAGAAGGATAGTGGCCCTTGGAAGAATCCTCTTCTTCACTCTTCTCAGAGGAATTCTTCACTATCACTTCTTCATCATCCTCACTTACAGGATCTATGAGAGGAAGCTCATCTTCACAAGTTCCACACCTAGGAGATCTTACAGACAAGATTGTGTGTGGAGGAGCTATCTCATTTGATCCTAGTCCCTGTCTATTTTGATAACAAACTTTGTTGTGCAGGGATGAGGATATCATGTTCTTGAAGGTCTCTTCTTCAAGAACACTTTTCTCTGCCTTGGCTTTGCTGATCACAAGCTCAGCCTGGCACTCAGTTAACTTAGTGATGAGATCTTGGATCTGAGTTCTGAAATCTGTATGTTCATGTTTTAGTACTGAAATGGTTTTCTCCAAGTCTTCTATCTTTAACTTGTAATCATTTTCAGACTTTCTAAAATCAGATTTTAATATGTTTAATGACTCAAGATCAGATCTCATCTCTAGGTTATAGGACCTGTATCTATTTACTTTAGCAATGCATTCAGGGGAGCAAAGATGTTCCAATACCTTGGCTTCATCATGGTCAGCCATCAGTGCTTGGTTTGGAGAAGCATCCTCCACCTGAAAACTCCAGTCAAAGCCTCCTTCTTCAACAGCAACAGCAGCATGTTGCTTTGTCTTCTCAGCTTGAGGAGCTTTGTCAGCAAAGTTTGGTCTGGGTTGTGTTTGGCCCCCATTTGTTTTAGGTGCCTTACACTCCCTGGCAAAGTGACCCATAAGGTTACAGTTGTAACACTTAACTTTGCTTTTATCCAGCCCAAACTTGCTGCTGGTAGCATTGCTTGGAAATCTTCTTCCTGTCCTCTTGTAGAACTTCTTGGCTCTGTGAGTGAGGAGAGCCATCTGCTGAACTATCTCCATGTATTCCAGGTCATCTGGATGGATACAGTCCAGGTCTTCAAGAGTGAAGAGATAATTCCCACAGCTTTCATCTGCAGACACAAAGGCTTGAGAAGAACTTGTCTCTTGGAATGGGCTTCCTTGAGTAAAGTTCTCCCTTGGTGTCTCCGGGAAGGTGATGAAAGGACCCTTTTGTGAGTTGTCAGGGTAGCATAAGAGATGATGCTGAGGTTCTATGCTGTCCCTTTCAACCACATGAAGGGCTGAACCCATTTGATTGTTGGAGTTGCCAGATGAACCTTGCATGTTCATCTCCATCTGGTATCCACTGAGAATCCCATACAACTCTGTAAGAGTAAGAGTCTTAAGGTTCTCAGTCCTCTTGATCACCACACAATAGTGTGTCCATTGCCTAGGAAGTGATGACATGAACTTCCTTACAATGTCCCTGTTCTCAAGAGGAACTCCTCCATCCACTAGGGTATCCACAATCTCAACATACCTGAAGTATTGTTGAGTCATGGTCTCACCTGCCTTGAAGGTGAAATTCTCAAACTGCTGCTTCAGAAGATCTTTCTTGTTCTCCTTGGCTTCAGAGGAGCCTTCATACATCAGCTTCAGTGCATCCCACAGCTGTTTGGCTGTCTTGCACTTCTTGAAGCCTCTGTATACAGAGTTTGGGAGAGCAGTCTGAAGAGCAGTCATGGCCTTCCTATCAATCTCTACTCTTTTTCTATCTTCATCTGAGTAGTTGGCCACATCTTTAGGAATCATACCAGCACCAGTAGCAGAGGGGGTGCTGGGTATGAAAGGTCCATTCTCAACAGATTCCCACATTCTTGAATCAAGAGACCTGATGAAGCCTTCCATCCTCATGCACCAGGTGTCAAAATCATCAAGAGTGATCAGTGGGGATTTGTTCATGGTTCCAGTCTCCATATCAGTCTTAGAGATGGCAGCCATTTGAAGAGTTTAGCTTTTGTGTGTTGTGAGGGATCTTAAGATGGTTAGATCTTATATCAAGAGCCTGGAAAGCTCTGATACCAAATGCAGGACCGGTTAAAGGGCTTAACTACAATTACAACACAACAACACAATGAGGAGAATAACTAAGCTCTAATCAAACAGTGAACTGGGTAACCAAAGTGATACAAAGAACACAAGTAATGTAAATAGACAGAACAAGAGAGTTGGGTTTCAAGGAGGCAGTATATTGCTTTCTCAAGTTCTCTTACAAGTGTTACAAAGCATTTAGAAAAGATACAAGAACTTGAAATACTTATACTACAACCTACAGCCGGCCATACTTTGAAGGCCAGCTGGATACAATTGACTAGACACTAACAAAATCAATTGTAGGATCAAAAGGCATATCTGCCTTTTGACTTTGTGACTATGACATGCCATAGCTCACATCCTTTTACAATACAAAAAGGATAAAGTACATAAAGTGGAAAGTTACAGACTCAAGACCTCAATGTACAGTTACCAAAAGCATGACCCTTTTCACCAACTCATGTAAGTTGGTGACTTTACAGAGATGCAGCGGAAAAGGTGCTTTATGGAACAGTACATCAGATAAAGCATGTGTACTAAAAGTCTTCGGAAGAAATCTGTCTTCATAGGATGAGGCTTCGGAAGACTTTGTCTCTGAAGCTTCGGAAGACTTCATGTTTGGCTTCGGAAGATATTGGTCTTGGCTTCGGAAGATTTTACACTTAGAGTATTTTCTAATGCTTTGTGTAAAACTTCCGAAGCATTCTTCACTTCAGTACTTAGTGCATGTTTGCTGAGACACTTAAGCTGTTTTGGGTTGCATCAGACTTCAGGAATCCTTACAGGACACTTGTCACCATTCTAGGCTATCTAATAATTGGTTTTCTCGCTTCTCTCTCCTCTTAATTATGAATACTATAATAGCTATTTATTAATTAATAACTATCCATAATTTCAAATATGTTAACTTCAAAATTTCAAATGTGTAATACATAAGTTTATTCAATCCGTATAATACGCAATATTTAAGATATAACTTTTTATATTATAAACCATGTAACAATAAATTTATTTAGCCCATGTATTACACGAGATTGTAACCTAGTTAAATAACGTGTCAAAAAATTAGTCATTCATGAAATTATCAACTTAACCCTCATGTTCATAATTGCAATCAACTTCTTGAATGGGCTTCTTTTATTCTGATTTGAAGATTCAAACATCAATCCGATATTTGGTATATGGCTATTCAATCTGACATCTTTATTATGTGACTCCACATCATATATCATCAGGTCGTTGGCTTCTGTATGATTAACATCCTCGGGAACATCTATTGAGCTTGTTGCACCCTTCTTTTCGTTCAATACATCTTCATTAGTAACATTAGTGTCAATTTCATGAAAACCTGTCGAACTCGATCCGAGTCCACCTTCCCCATTTGGAAATAACACCAATAAATCACATGATTAGGATGAAAATGAATGATTAGGATTAATTGTTTGCTTAACTGGGGAAAAAACAGGTAGAAAATCATTTGATTAGGATGAACCACCTGATTAATTGGGAAAAAATTATAGTAGGTCGGCTTTGAAAATCAACCATTATCCATTATACATTTGCTAATCTTCGTAGGAATCAAAAGTTGGACAGAGGACTGGATTTCGTTTGGTTGTGGATGAATCTCATGATTAGTTAGATGGAATGAATCTTAACCTTTAATTTGCACATAATTGTTTTTGAACCGCAAGTCTTCAGATTCATTACTCGAAGGGTTCATTTGAAGAAGAGAGGGAACACTTATAGATTTTGCAGCCCACTAAGTAGTAATTCATTTATTAAATTGCCCGTTTTATGTAATAATTGAAAATTAATAAAAGTAATGTAATTAAAAATTGATTGGTGGGTGTTGGTTCTTTTGGTTTTTTACAAAAAATAATTTTTATTTGAATGGATCCCTATTTATATATTTACATATGTATGCTATATATTTAATTATTTTTGCGTTGGTATTCTATTAGGTGAGAGTTTGGTAAGAAACAAAAAAAAATTGTCCAAATCAAAGTAATTGCACTAAATATCAATGGTTAAAGTAATGTGTTTAAAATTTGACTTCACATGAGAATTGAATAAGAAGTTGTATGTGGAAATTTAGAGTGTGTAAAAATAGCAGGCTTTATAAATTATTTTGTTTAGCCATAAGAAACAAGAAACAAGTGAGGATCAAAAAGTGTGTGAAGCACTCACAATAGCTAGGATTTCACTACTTATCTTTTAAGTTTCATAACGAAATATTAGCTCGATCCCAAGAGATTTCATATGTCGATGAGGATTCATTATTGCATGTTTGTATGATATATTTGATGAGGAATGACTTGGTGTTTTTGTCTGTATAGGTTTATAAAGTGGAGTTTACAAATATGAATATTATATGGCAAAACAAAAGGACCCCATTGTCTACCACCCCTATTGGCCGCCACCACCACCATCGCCCACCACCACCACCGGCCACCACTACCAACTATCACGGCCACCATCACCGCCACCATGCACCAACCACCAAGATAAGGAGCCACAATCCACCATCACCGCCACCAATCACCATCAACACCGCCACCAATTACCATCAACACTAGTCACCAACACCGACCACCACATCCACCACTGTCGACCGCCACCACCGAACACCACAGCCGCCACCCCCCGGCCGCCATCACCGGCCACCATGCATCACCTACACTGGCAGCCATCACCACTGGCAACCAGCCATCACCACCATAACCATTTTTACATTTCATTTCTTGGTCTTTTCCTACTTAACAAACAATGCAAAGTAATGATTTATTTAATTCTTAAAGTATAATAAAACAGTACAATGGAATGTAATGATTTATTCTATTTTTTCATTCATTCCATTCCTTTATTTATATCATTTCATTACCTTATACCAAACAGATCCTCATTCATTTGTTCATCTCATTTCATTACCTTATACCAAACAGATCCTCAATTCTATTGTGTTGGTAAACAATCGAACATCATTTACTAGTGGATTTTTGTGAATTATGATATTGTTGATAGATTTTAATTAGTTAGTGTAATTAGAAACATTTCGATTGGTGTAATCATCAAGGCTCGTCTGGTGGTGACATTCCATTTAGATTGGGGCTAAAGAAGGCACTTGGAAGAGGTTGGTGGTAGGGTCGAGGTCGATCGAGACTGAGTTAATGACTTGGCGCAGGAGTATGGTATAATTAGGGTTTCATTTTATTAAAAATTAAAATCAACAAAATAAAAATATAAATTATGAAACCTGTAAATGAACGAACATAAAACGAATAAACATAAATGAACACATTACCGAACGTTCACGGACATTAAAAAACAAACGCGTCATCTATTTATGTTCGTTTGTTTAACTAAACGAATGAAATATCTTGTTTGTGTTCGTACATTTATTAAAATAACAAACATAAACGAACATTCCGTCAAACAGTTCACAAACTGTTCGTCTATTGTTTGGTTTGTTTGTAGTGCTAATAATCACGTCCCATCATTCAATAATAAATAAATATTAACTGATCAACATATCAAATTAACTTATTTTAATAATATTTACAAACTCAGGATGTTATTAAATGTTTAATTCCTGTAATTTGCCTATTTAGATACTTGATGCAACAAAATACCCACTAGCCACTGATATAAATTAATGACTGTATACCATCTCACAACATTGCGGGGATAGCTCAGTTGGGAGAGCGTCAGACTGAAGATCTGAAGGTCACGTGTTCGATCCACGTTCACCGCAATATTTGATTTTTTGTCTAAGAGCTTGTTTTTTTTTCAGGATTCCAAAAGAGCAGCAGGTATCAGTTAACTTAAATGTTTTTTTATAGATTAACTCGCTTGCCCGTTTCACGACCCACTAAACTAACTCACTATAACTCGAGTTGTATGATTTATGGATCGATATTAAGAAGACTTTAAACATGATCACAATGCTCGTTCACAACAGAAAACCTACAGTAGTGATCTTTTAGTTTATAACTTTAATTCATAATCATTTTTAAATATGGCATTCACTCAGATTCATCGTATAGATACGATAAGAAGCGTAAAAGTGTTGACATGAAAGCTATGCAGAACTGGTTCGGACAAATTCTCGCTGATTTTGACTACCTGTACAACCAACTCCAACTGTGATTCATCTTGACATAAAATCTGACAACTTATTCGTTAATGAAAATCATGTTGAAATCAAGGTTCGGGGCCTCGGATTGGTAAATGTTTTGCAGCAGCCGAGGGATTCTAGGTGATCCAGTAATCAAAGAATTCATACAGAATTGTTTGGTTCCAGCAAAACAACCATTGTCGAGTTGTTAGATGTTGAACTTTGTAGAATGCATCAAGAAACGATTTCACACTTAAAAGGTACCAAGAACGACAATAACTTGTTTTCTTTGAACACGCGAATTGCAGACCCAACTGGTTAGTAGTCATCATTATTCTCTGACTTTTCAAAAGGATCACCTTCTAGAGGCTTTTTATAATCACAAGTTATATGGAAGTTATAAGTGTTCATACCTTCTTAATGATTCGAAATTTCAAATACAGTTAAATCAGTAAAGACTTATCACATTTAGTAAATCAAACTGTACTAAGCAATATTATATCAGAACTAATGGTTCATAATAAGAAAACAAGAATTTGAAGTGCTCAGATATCGAATTTGCAAAATACAAGATTGTGTAGAGATATAACCTAGTCCTCGCGCCAGCAATGACTGCATTTCTCACAAGTGAAGTTTATTGTCATAGGTTCATCAGCTGACCTTGTTTGAAACTGGATATATGCAGCCTTGTTGTGACCACAATTTGGACAATGTGCTGAAAGAAACAAAAAGATCAGACATTTATAATGCTAAATGTGCACAAATGGAACAAGTCAATTGCAACTAGGGGCTTTCATTATATACCATTTAAAACCACCGGACCATCCTAACTGAAGCAAATTAGCTGGTTCAGCCAGTTTGAGATTTATATGGTCCGGTTTTGGAAATTCAGCGGTTTAAGGTTTGGAACATGGAACTGGCCATCTAGCCTTTATAATTTACTTAATTTTTCATTTTTGAAAATGCAGTGTGGTGTGTGTATGTATACTATATTCACAAACCATCTTTATCATTTTAAAGAGTTCAATTTCAAAACCATTTAAAAAAAGTTCAAACTGCCAAAACCAAACAGTTATCGCTGGTCCATAGACCCAGCCAGCCCAGCTGGTTCAGTTTTCTGTTTCTGAAACCCTAACACTTCAGCTCACTATTTCCCCAAAACCGACCACTGTGCAATCAACAGATTGAGAAACATATAGATACCTTGATCTGTTTTTGGTGCATTACTCATGTCATCTTTCGTGATGATCGGATCAACAGCTTTCTTAACCAAACGTTGCTTTCTCTTGATCTTCACCTACATATGGATTAAACATAATCAAAGAGAACAACAATCTCAGGCGACACAATGAGCATCATGATCAAAAATTGCAACTTTATTGCGTAATCTTTAAATGCAAGCTACCTTGGGTTCAATTTGGGTAACATACGGGCAAGTCGGGCAGAAAAATCTAGCCGGACGAGACATATGCGGCAATTCATACTTCAACAACATCCCACAAGTTGGGCAGAATTCCATCTCTACAAAAGCACATTACAAATCAATTCCCACATGTGGGTTATCATGTACTAGCAAAAATCTTGATTAAAACCCAATAAAAACCAATGCCATATAAACAAACATGAATTTACTAGTATTAATCAATGAATGGCATTTTATCAAACACCTTATGCGCATTACTCAAGATCAAACAAAACAACAAAACCCATGTACAGAAAACAAAGGCAAACATACGTTTTTGAACAATAACATGATCCAATCAAAGAATGAAATCAAATTAGCATTCAATCAGTGCAAACACATACAGTATATACGTTGAATACACGAATTGAGTGCGTGTGTGTGTGTGACATCAAATGCATATATTGATGCATATACATATACCTGTGTGGTGGTGTATTGCAGTTGAATGAAACAGAGGCGGAGGAGCGGCGGCGGAGAAGGGCGGCGCAGCGGCGGCGGAGAAGGGCGGCGCAGCGGCGGCGTCGACGATCGGAGGTTGATTGAATAATGCGCAAGAAAAACGTGGTTTTTGTTAATAAACTTTGAGGTTTGGATTATATTTCTCTTTTTGGCCCAAAACTTTAAAGGTTCACAATTTTGCCACCAGACAACAATGAATTTATTCAAGGGTTTCTTTTTTATGTTTGAGGTAACTTGCCGATCTTGTTAGTAAACATCACTCATTAGTAAGTAGAAAAACGTCCCTAATTCCCTAAACTTCATATCTTGTTACTAAATGACTACGTTAGTAGCCGATCAACAAAATTTTTATGGGGGTTGGAGATTATTAGGGTTTAGTTGTCTATCGCTACAGATTAAATTTTTTTTCGTTATGAGTGGGTTGGGTCGATGATCTTCATCAAATAATTAAGCACTGAAGCAACTAATCACGTAATAAGTCAAATATATTAAGCTACAAAATAAATTAGCTGATATATAATCTAGCAAATAATCAAGTAAAATATAGAGAAAAAGTTTAAAAACTAATTTCTAAATTGCTGTAGAGACAATTATTAAAAAACAATTAAAAAAACATTTACAACGGTCACTAAACAAACTACTTTAAAGTCTCTTAGCACATTATGGGCCTATAACTGTTGATTTGACGCCATAAGTAAAAGATAGACACATTGATAACATAATTCAAATTGATGTAGTTTTAGTTATCTTGGTTTGTTAAGATATTGTAATTAATCTCCAATCCAAGTTTATATATATCAACAGAAGTATTTCGTACATACTCAATTTCTCATTAATATCTTTTATATTTTTCTTGTTACAAACTTTAGACAATGACAATTGCACCCTCGCTAATATCTTTATCTTGGTCAATCAACAGTTTGTTTTATTTATGAGCAACAAAAGAAAAAAAATGTTCAATTCTATTAAAAGGGTTCACAAGTGCAAACACCTTCCCGGACCAAGATGAAAAGGATGTGAAAGAGATTTGACAAAGTTGGAGTTGAAGTAGAAGAAGAACATGGGTTGATGGTGATGTCAATTGTTAAGTATATCGACCCTGATGCCATTGTTGGCTCTTTCAACTGTTCTTGGTTGAAAGAGTTAAGTGACATTCCTTTGATAAATCCTCTAGGGGATGTCAAATAGGGTTGTCATCTAGCAACATGTTAAAAAAGAGTTTTTTTGTTGGAGAAGAAATCTCGATACGAGGAGTCCTCTAGTAATGATGAGGATGAAGATGATGAGTATACTTCTGAACCCTAGACTAATTTTCTTTTCGTGAATCAGTGTTAAAGTTCAATGTAATAACACATGAGTATTTAAATTTTGCTGAATGTTTATTGTTTATTGTTCTCCTATTTAACCTTACTATTAAAGTGATTATTATTTTGTTGAAATATATGTGTTTACAATTCAATATCAAACAAATGTATATGATCATTCTTAAATTGTTGATTAACATGTTTGTTTTGTGATTCATGCTACATTAATTAAAAGACATGGATGTGGGCATTGGGCCTGGTTTTTGTTATGTGGGCTCAAGATTGTAGCTGGTTGGTGTCATCATTGGGCCTTAAGTTCTTGTTTGGATTTCTCGAATCAAAGACCGGTTACTTGGGCTCTAGGTTGGATCCATGTATATGACAGCCCATCTCATCTTATTAGTCTTTCAACCCTCTCTTTATGTTTGTGTTCATGATCAGAGAACTATGTCATCTATTGCTGAAGACTATCTCACATATCTCTCATTTGTGTGTTTCTTTCACTACTAATTCATGTTTGTATTAGGATTCCTTCACAATGACGAATTTGGTCTCTTTGAGTTAGATTGTGGTTCTTTGTATCCAATCATCATGTTGATGAGTTGATAGTTAGTTATCTAGATTTTGTTCAAATTCTTTGTTTGTTTAAATTTTGTTTCGAATTCTTGACTGATTTCTAGTACAAGCAACTATGTTTTTTAAATAGTTATAGTCTATTTAACCCAATTAAAAAGTATAACATAATTATCTTTTAACCCAAATACAATTCTTAAGGCTCATTTTTATTAGATATAAACTTGTTATTTATAACTTAATTTCATCAACCCAACTAAAAACATCTTTCCAAAAAAACACCCAAACCTTAATGCTCTGGTAACGAGGTTGAATAAAAAGATTTATTGGTTAGTTATTACGTTATTTCATTCTAATATTATGATCTTGTTACGTTTATTGGTAAAACATTTATTTTCGTGTAAAAAACTAGTTTATATCATTTAATTCGTTAGAGCCCAAGGGCCTTTTATTCTCAGTTCATCCAGGGTAATAAAATCCTTAGGACCGGCCCCGACGGTATTCTTGTACACTAGTATCTAAATCGTAAACCTTATAATTAAAATACTCATATACAACGATTCACACCCACAACGGCAAATAATAAAAAAAATATTTAATTTATATGCAATGATTCGCACCCTAACTCAAAACTCATAAACAACGGTTAGTCTAACCGCTTTAAAGGTTTTATTATTTAATGTGGTTTTATTGTCAACCGTTGTTAAATAAGTTATTATGTGTTTAATAAAACGGGTTTACTTCTACACACTCTAAAAAATGGTTAGAACTGCTAGAGGTTAAATAAAATGGTTTCTTGTTAACCTTCCAACACATTATTTGGAGCGGTGTGTTTTCTTTCTTTTTTTTTTTTTTTTTTTCTGTATCGTTTTATTTATAACCATTTTAAATAAAAATAAACGAGTGTTGTAAATGTTATTTTGTGTACCAGAGAATTAAAAATGCATCCAACATTATCTAACAAGTGATCTAACATTATGTTGATCGAAGATTATCTAACATATGTATGCGATGAATATAAAAAAAAGAAGCAGAGAACATACCATGTTATTAGAAACATTAGAAAGAAGAATAACGCATATGTGAGAAAGTAGAAATAATTTAGGATTTTAACCGTTATAATTGAACCTGATTGTTTACTTGAAAACCATAATCTATGTAGAGAATTTAAAATCAACAACCAGGATAATCTAAGAGTAGTGAATTGGTTTTAAATTAAAGATATTTGGGGTTCACACCAAATGTTCAATCGAATAAAACTCAAATTTAAAAACAAAATATGAGTCTTGTGTGTTTTCATGAACCAGATCAAGAACAAGAAGGCGAATTTCAAAGAGCGACCAAAAGAAAATTTGAATTCGATTTTGTATGAGATGGGGGTTCAAAAACTATGTTGGCAGCTTTCAGTTTAATTCAGATATAAATAAAAATACGTCATGTTTCCACATCAATTTCACATGTGAAATTTTGGAATTATATTTTTTTAATGCATTTTCAAAGAAGCCATCTTTACCGAAGAACCGAGCCCTGCCCCTTCGACCCTAGCCAAGGGCTCTGTCTCTTCGACCCCAGCCAAAGGCTCTGCCCCTTAGACCCCATAAGAGGCTACTGCCCCGGGATCCCCCGCCAAGAGGGCTTTGCCCACTTGGAACTCCCATAGCTTAGGAGTTTCGCGCTACGAAATTATGAGTTCTAATATTGAATATCACAATAAACTCAAATAAATATGTATTTCATATCTCGTGACTTGTTTGATGAATATTTTGATCACATTGGTCATTAGTCAATCCAATTACACTAAAACATGGCCGGCTCAACATTTCTGGAGACATAAAACGAAATAAAATTTTGAGGCCCTCATATATATGTTATTCTTAAAGAGCTTTGCCTCAAACCGGCGACATAAACAAATTTGTTTATAGTGTGACAAAATACAACTTAGGGCAGAAAACAACTTAATTAACTTACACATCATCAACTAAAAAAAGAACATATTAAATGATAAACAAGTAACAATTGATTAAATAAAGAGAAAAAACAATTGAAAATGTAGGTTAAAATCAAAACAGATAACAATAAATTACATAAGTAAAAAAACAATAATAGATTAAAGCAATTGAGCATTAATCAAGATCAGACAATAATAGTTAGTAAATCAGATGATTAATTGTAAAAGAGAATTTAGAATTGATTAACTTAAAAGAACCGTCAACATTGAACACTCAATGAAATTTTGGTGAACAAGTTTCGTAAGTCGACCTCGATGAACCAAGTTTTGTATATTGACCTCGATAAACCTTTAAAAGTTTTTGTTATCCTTCGATAATTTTGTTATCCTTCTCATTTATCTCTAGAGACGTATGTTTTTATTTTGAAATTTAGGGACTTAAATTTTTTAATTGTTTATACTGTAGACACACCTTTATACTAAAATATCTTACTTATATATTCACACACCAACACAAATCGATTGTTTACCAAAAATCATGTTCTAATTCGTTATTCGGTGCCCCCATTTTAAACACGCTCATAGATCCTCTTTGTTTACCTTGAAACCAAGTTCTATTTGTTTTTTTAACGCATCTGCTTTTTGACGAGGTAAATAGAGTCTGATTGCCAATGAGCTTTAGATCGATTTGATAAGAAGCGACTCACTAATGAAGTTTTACCTAAATGACCGGACTTATAGTATTCATTGACCGTAAAAAATAAGGGAAGAAATAGAGCCTGATTGTTTATCTAAAAGTCAATTTTTTTTTCATTGCAAACATTTCAATAGTCCAATCCATCATCACGATCGAAATTTCACACCTTTATCTTTTGATTCCAGTTTTTCTCTAGCCTTCCATTTTTCTGACAAAAAAACTTGAGTAAGGATTAGATTCTTGATAAAAATGTGCATTATTCATAGACACTTGCGTACAAAGTGCATATGATTGTCCAAAGTGTGGATATTATATATTTTGTTTGAAGTGTAACAAATAAAAAGGAGGAAGGTTCTTGGAAATGAGAAGAAAGAGGACAAGCGGTGGAAGATGATCTATTTTGAAGAATGTTTCCAAAATAAATCATAACTCTACCTTCCCATGAAGCTTCCTACAAACAAATTGTTATGATTTTTTTATTCTAATACTTAAAAGAGAAAGAAAACGTGAAATCTCAATTATCAAAGTATTATATTCAAGAAATAGGAAATTAGTTTATTAACAAAGAGGAATAACATAATTAACTTTTTTAACAATCTTTTTACTCACAATATAAATTTTTGTAGGGGACAATCATTAGAAATCGCTACAAAACAAACACTTTTCATTTGAAAAAAAGATCCATAAAAGATCAATCGGTGAAAGAAGGTCATGATAGTTGTCTATTTGTTAAAATCTGTCAGAATATAGCTATGGGTAACGTTTTCTTTCAATGGTTTAGTGGTAGGTTCTACTGTAGGATCAGTGACGGGTTTTCAACCTTCAAGGAGTTTGGTATCCATTAGTAACCATCTCACCCTCCTGTATTTTCGCTCAAAAGTAGAAATTTATGTGTATTTCGCATAAAATTTTTATATGTATTGAGTGTAGTACTCCTTAATTTGGGTTTTGTGACTCCCCCCAACCCATACACACATCACACATAGTAGTTTAAGCTCTCCCACTACAGAGTGTAAATCAATACTATACAACATATTATTATCGAATTACATAATTTTTCATTTTCTATTTAATTTTCTATGGTTTTGGCCGATTCATTATTACCTACGGAATCGTGAGTAATATTCCCTATTCTTCTTTGTAAAAAAGAAAACAAACACATTCAAACACTCTATTCATATCTATTAAATCACAGCTAATTATTTTATCATTTAATATCACAAGATATGATCAATTCTACACACCCACATCTTTAATTATTCACCACTTGTCTATTTCAATTTCATGAAAATGTCACCATGATTTTGGAATATAACCTAATGGTCAAAAACGTTACCTTCCACACTACATAAACTTTCCAATGCTATAAATAAGTCCATCAACCAATAACTCTTCAAACTCCAACCAACAACCAAAAAAACGACGACGACGACGACAACAACAACAAATGGAACACAAAGGCTACCAAGACTTGCTACCGGTGATGGCTGAGAAGCTAGAGCTAACCACCTTCATGGACGAGCTATGTGGCGGTTTTCGGCTGCTAGCCGACGAGAAGACGGGGCTGATCACACCCGAGAGTTTGCGGAAAAATTCAAGATATTTGGGCATGGAAGGCATGAGCAAGGAGGATTCTGAAGGTATGGTGCTAGAAGGGGATCTTGATGGAGACGGGTGCTTGAACGAGACCGAATTTTGCATACTTATGGTGAGACTTAGTCCCGAAATGATGCAAGATGCCGAGATGTGGCTCGAGAAAGCGATTGAAGACGAGATCAAGAACGCTAAGACTCCGTTACCAGATAATGAGATGACTGAATGATTTTTTGTGAAGTAGTTGTTCAAATCTTTTAGTTTTGTTAATTAATTATATATATAAATTAAAGTTACTATGTATTGGTATGTGTTATGTTGTTAATAGTGTTGTGAACTTGGTCCAGCTTTCTTGGACCTTCATAGAAGTTGCATCCAATTTAACTATGATAAGCACGTAATTTCCTCTAGCAAAGATTTTTATATCGCACACTGGTTTTTATCATTATCTTTTTAAGGTTTTTAAGGTCTCCTGTCTGACGCAAACTATAATTTACCAATCCTGTTACTAGTTCAATCTAAATCATACCATCTAGCTCTATATTGATTCATAAAAAAGTTGCGACTTTTCCGGAAAATTCTTTCGTCTCTTGCCTTCCATAGATGCCGAATCGTCCCGACAATAACTAAGTAGACCGTCCATTTGAAAGTTTTGTCCCCTTTTATGTTTGCAGCCTTTCAAGGAGATCATGCATTGAACTCCATTTGTAAATGTCTTTTTAGTGCATCTTATTACTAGATCCCACACCTCCTGAGCCTTTTCAAGAAGAAACATCTTTTTCTCGATATTTTCTATGACCAAAGCTGCTGAAAATTGACCTGAGGAATCATCCCCACAAGCAATTGTAGTTGCTGCAAATAATCTTCTCTTGAGTTTTGAAATCAAAGGCATGAAGGTGATGCAGTCGGAAACAGAGAGATAGATAATTGACCTGTTGATTCAACGAGAATACCAGGAACAATTCTTCTAACTATCGTTGATTCACAAAGAATACCGATAATCAGGGTTTACACTCACACACACAGTGATAGAGAGAAAAACAGATTTTTTCATAAACTTCAATAATTCTTTTACCCATCTCTTACAAACATATAAAGAAACAAAGCAAAAGTCATATGGGCCACAAAACATAAACGGGCCGAAAACTGGGCCAAATGTAAAGTTCAACAAAATATAAAAATAAGACAAAAATGTAAATAACTCATAAAATAAGCCGTTTTTGGGCCGAAGCGATGACCCAAACCGCCTACGGGTGTTTGTGAAAACGGGCTTCTCGGTCTGACGGTTGTTTTGACTGATCGCAGGCCCAAAACGGAGACTTCTAGCCCAACTTATGGCCGTTTCAGTGAAGCCCCTTTGGATAAGCGATCTTGGGCCTCCAAAAAGACTAAAACTTGCTCATCCACACTTGTGTCTGCATAAGAAGGTCAACAATGACCTTTGTGATAGTGCTCCAAGTACCTGAAATAAAATTTTAGATTTCATTTTTTTAGAGGCCGATGGATTTTTATCAACAAGCGAAAAGCTGCAAACAGCATACAAAATATAACACAGTCTCACCAAAATAGAGAAATATTACTTCAGGGAACATCAGAGGCTACCATCTATTGACACTAAAACAACATTAACTACTTAGCCAAAAGATTGAACTCGCACCACTAAGACCACTCCAAAGCTTGAATATTTCATCTGCTTTTCACCCATAAGTAACCCATAAATTTAATTTTTTTCCAACAGACTTTCAATACCCACATTCTTACAGTAGATTTTTCCCAATTAATGTTCATGTTTGCACAAGAATGAACCGAATAAAAAATGAAGTCTTTAGGGCTAGATAAGACGTGGCGTGCATTTCGGACAAGGAAGGGAGATTAAGATGGTTTAAATACGTGTGTAGAAGACAAATGACATAACAGGTACGATGTGTGGAAAACCAATAGTAGAAGGGGTTGTCTTAAGGTGCATGTAGTCTTAAGGAGATGAACTTAGATGCTTTCTAGTAGCCTTTGTAGTAAGGGGTTGTCTTTGAGTTACTTTAAAGGATTAAAGGTAGTCGTCGATTTGGGCATGTACAAGTAAGGCATGACTTTAGCAGCAGAATTGCCTGTAGTTTCTACTTACACCTTCAGTTAGGCACCAGTAGTTTACGTGCATTTAGTTAGTTTAGTTATCTTAGCTTAATGATTTTTTTAATTATGCTTTGTGCTCTTGTTGTCCTTAGTGTAACTGTCTTTACTTGTCTTCTACTGCTACGAATTTGATATGTTATGCATTTTTATAAATATTACATGGTTTATGTAGTATTGTCTTTCTTCGAGCTAAGGTCTCTTTGGATGTAGTCTCTCTATCTTTGGGGTAGAGGTAAGACTCATTTCACCATTCCCAGATCCTTACTATTTGAATGAGACTTTCTTGTGTATTTTGTTTATTTCCATTTCATGTCAAAACTATTTAACTCTTTAAAAAAACCTATTATCTAGTCATTGCTCTTGGGGTAACGTTCTGAATCTTGTATCGTTAGCAACACTGTCAAATGTCATTACTTAGGTATACATGTTCAACAAGTTATTAACACTTAATATAACTTTCATATGACACATTATAACCAAATCCAATTCACTAACACAGTAAGGCCAGTTATGTCCAATAATTGTAAATTAGTGGATTCATCATCGGCACCTAACATAACTTTTTGTAACCTAAAGTTATGTAGTGTAACCTAAAATGACGTAGTGTAATATAAGATACCTCATCAACACATAATAAGGCCCAATGATAGTGCAACATAACATGACACCTAACATTGACTTGTTAAAACCTAAGATGACATAGTGTAATCTAAAATAACTATTAACATATTAAAATCCATTAAAGCCTACCAGTGATGATTTTATTGAATATTTAATCTAAAGTAAGTCATGACCTCTCATTAGGGGTGTTCAATATTCGAATCGTATTTGAAAATTTTAAAATTCAATTCAATTCGAGTTGAAAATCACTAATTCGAAACTCGATTTAATTTGAAGTCTAATTATCAATTTCGAATCCAATTGTGAATTTATGATTTTTTATTAGATTAGATTTTATTCGAATTCGAATTAAAAATGCACACACTTACACTTATTTATTTTACATAATAATTTAGATATATGCATAAGAGAATATAAGTTCTAAAGTTTCAAAATATATATAATCTAAAATTTTAAATCATAGTTGGTACCTTTTGACATATTTATAACTTACATTAGTTTGTATGTTATGCTTATTTATTTATTTCGAGCATTTGATATTAAATCTTTCTAATGAATTTTAAAAATAATGTTCGATTAGTTATTTTTTCAATAAATACGAATCAAATAAATTCAAAATCGATTCGAAATTTTTTTCGAATACAAATCGAATTCGAATCCTGTCTCAAAGTTTCGGATTCGATTAGAATTCGACTTAGCCTTTTTGAATTCGAGTCCTGTTTTGAAATTTCTAAATTCGACTTGTTCGATTCGATTAACTCGAATTCGTTTCGATTCGATTAACTCGAATTCGATTCGATTCGATGAACACCTCTACCCCTCACATAAAGACCTAAATTAACTCAGTAAATTATATTGTGAAGTGGTTCATAAACACAACACTATCTCAAATATTAACCACTTTGAGCATGAAGCTTTTACCTTCTCCTCCTTAATTTTCCCATGTTCTTTATACTATTTGTTTATGTTTTACTCTTATGTTAATTAGATAAATCTTGTTTATTAGGTAAGTTGTAATCTAGACTTAAAGGCTATGCATGCTCTTTAAACGATAGTAGATTTTTTTAACACCAACGTAAACTTAATTACTTATAATACTTGATCCACTAAAAGAATATATAATTCTTGTATTATTTGACACACTATTGCTTCACGTCAATCACCGTAGTTTGCCGAGTTTTCTTTTTGTTTAAGTTTTATAAAATTTTTACTTTGTCTTTCAATATTGTATATTTTCCTAATAACACACAATCTTAAACTACATATTCATTGTTTTAGGTCAAATATTTTAATTCAACATATTCGTTGTCTTTCATTTCGAGCATGAAATTTCTTACAGCTATGAATAGTTATCGGAAATAACTATTATAAACCTCTTGCATTGCGGCGAGGCATAAAACCATGTCAAATAAAAACAATGTCACATCACCATTAATAACCACTAACATCGGAAAAACTCGTATTAAGAAAATAAAAACAAAAAAAATTGAATGGAAAGTATATGTAAACTAGAATTAAGCCATCCGCGTTGCGGCAGGGGCGTAAAACCGTGTCATGTAACACCAATATCACACTACCGTCGACCACCAACACTGGAAAGCTAAAACGAAAAAAATAAAACCGAACGGAAAGTATACGGAAAAACGTCGAACCTCGCACGTTAAACGTAAAACGTTAAAAACAATAACTAAGACAATGTTGGACCCGTACGTTGTGACGTGGACGTTAAACCGGAAAAAATAGACGCAACAACGTTGACGTGCAACTCTCAAACTTTATACCAAAATGTAAATGAAAATTTTGTAAAATATGAAAAATATAAGGGAACAATATATAAAGTGAAAAATGATAAGGGTTAAATTGTAAAAATGTAAAAGTATTGGGGTTTAAAATAAAAGTTTACAAAAAGTTAGATTGTTGTACCATATGCATAAAAATTTGTACATAAATGTTGGTAATTAGAATATACTAGTATTAAGCCCTACGCGTGTAGCGGGAGACGTAAAACGATGTCAAGTAGCCCCAATAACACACCACTATCAGTGACCACTAACACTGAAAAAACTCGTATAGAAAAATAAGAAAAACGAACAAAATTAAACCAAACAAAAAGTAGACATAAAAACGTTGAACCACACATGCAAAATGTAAAACATATAAAACAATAAACAAGTTAATCTAGGACCAATGCGTTCTGAAAAAATCGTTAAACGGGGTAAAATAAGGGTAAAAACGTTGAAGCATACACGCATGTTGCAACGTGTTAACTTGCAATAATTAGATCGAAACGTAAAACAAAATTTTTGTAAAATACAAAAGTATTAGGAACTAAAGTTGAAAATAAAAAATATTAGGACTAAATTGTAAAAGATGTAAAGTATTGGGTTAAAATAAATATATTAAACTAAAATAAATAAAAAATAAAAAGTGAGTACAACCAATAATACATATTGTACAACCCTTAATGCATGGTAAAGTTGATAATTAGTATATATATACAATTAAACATTGAATCACGCATGTGAAACCTAAAATATTCAAAACAATAATTAAGTTGATCTAGGACCCGCACGTTGTGATGGGGCTGTTAAATAGGAAAAACAAATATGAGTAAAAATATTGAAATCACACGTGAATGTTACGGCGTGTTAACTCGTAAAATTTAGACTGAAAAGTAAAACAAAAATTTTGTAAAAGATAAAAAATATTGAGGACCAAAGTTGACAGTGAAAATTTTTAAGGGTTAAATTATAAAAGATGTAAAAGTATTAAGATTAAAAATAACAAAAAAATAAAAAAAAACCTAAAAGTAAGTACAACCTACTGAAACTAAATGGTTGCGTTTGGTTTGAATGAATAGAATGGAATGGAATAGAATTGATAAACTAGTATAATTTTCAATTAAATTATGTTTGAGTGTGTAATGAAATATAAAACCCAAGGGAATGTTTTACATCAAATTCTTTGGTTGTGGGATTTCAAATTCCCTCTCTAGAATGATTTTGAAATTCCACAACCAAGGGAATTTGAGGTGAAACATTCCTTTGGGTTTTACATTTCATTACCAACTCAAACATAGGGGATGTTTGATTGGAAGGAATGAAATGGAATTGAGAAACTAATATAATTTTCAAGTAAAATTATATTTGAGTGGGTAGTGAAATGTAAAACCCAAGGAAATATTTCACCTCAAATTACATTGGTTGTGAGATCTCAAAATCTTTCCACCTAGAGAGGGAATTTGAAATCCCACAACCAAAGGAATTTGAGGTGAAACATTCTCTTGGGTTTTACATTTTATTACCCACTCAAACATAATTTTACTTGAAAATTATACTAGTTTCTCAATTCCTTCCATTTCATTCCATTTCTTTCAACCAAACGCCCTCATTTTACTTAAAAATTATACTAGTTTCTTAATTCCATTCCATTCATTTCAACTAAACGCAGCCAAAGTATAAACCATAAAGCAAAAAAAAAGTTAATATTTAGTAATCTATAATATTCTAGTTAGATATTGTTATAATATTTATCATATTTATAATATTCTCTTTATAACAAGTACAACATTTCTATGTTATTTTTCTCTTACTAAATATACGACTCACACAAGCATTTACTATTATTTTAAGCTAAATCTACCCCTAATACAACCTATTTTAGGATTTGACCATAACTTCTAATACAACTTATTTTAGGATTTAAACAATCATCTTCTTCTAAAAGTGTTTAACTTTTATCATTGGATCACCGGCCCAAGTGACATTTGTTTATTAAATAAAAGAAAATTTTACAAGTTAAAAAAAGAGACATTGTTTGGCAAAAATGAAAAAATTACTTTTTGACTTTTTGGAGGGGTAAAAAGACCAAAATACCCCTCCAAAAGTCAGCAAAAGTTAAAAGTTTTAACTTTTGGTGACTTTTGGAGGGGTATTTTGGTCTTTTTACCCCTTCAAAAAATCAAAAAGTAACTTTTCTATTTTTGCCAAACATGATATTTGTAAGATTTAATTTTATTTATTATAATTTTATTCCAGGTACTTTTTTGAGTAATCCTTTAATTGTTTATCCAAAAAGAAATGATTAAAATCAGTTGGAATACGGTTGTCATTTATCACAGCTAAAAACTGCTCAACTGGAACCCCTTTAACATTCAATAACAATAACAATAAACCATAAAGGTATATAAACACACAAACACCACAAACTTTTCTACCTTCTCCTTTAAAAACACACACCCAACACCCTCACCCACATCATAACATCACCAACATCAATGAATTCAGAGATGAACTCCGGCGGTGTGGCGCCGGAGAGCCGGAGGAATCCCGCAGGGAGAAATTACAATGGTGATGATCAGAAGATAGATTATGTGTATAAGGTGGTGGTGATCGGTGATTCAGCGGTCGGGAAGACGCAAATGCTGTCAAGATTCACTAGAAATGAGTTTTGTTTCGACTCGAAATCGACCATTGGAGTCGAGTTTCAAACGAGGACGTTGACGATTAAGTCGAAGGTTATCAAGGCTCAGATATGGGACACTGCTGGTCAAGAAAGGTAAAACATACACTCGATCTCTTTGTTATTTGTTTGCAGGAAATATTCCTATGATCTTATTATTTTTTAAGTTTTCTAGTTGTTTAAATGGTATTTTCTCCCAAAATCGGTTTCTCATGATATTTGATTTAGGGCAGGCGAAATGCACTTATTTTCTCAAACCCTTTAACTTTACGTAGACGTCACATCACTCATTTCAACTTTATCTCACGCACATAAAATAGTTGTGCCTACTTTCACGTCTTTCAATTTAATTTGAAAAAAAAATATTAAGTCATTGTGCGTATAGGTATTTCTTTAGGCTCGTTGTTAATGTTGGACATTTAACGCCCCTTACTGCCACACCAGAGTGTGTTGGTAAAAGGTACTGTAAGTAAATATATAAGTGAGGTACGTTTATCATAACTTTATATTAAGAATACAAAGATTTTTATTTCACGTATATAGTTCAAGACAAAATTGAAAGCGATATCTCATTTGCAACACATCTTTGAATTTAATACGACAAACATGTAATTTTGTTTTTTCGTATACCAACTCCCTTCCCCTCAAATGCTTTCTCTTACATACAAATTTACTAATAATTGTTATGAATCGTAAATGATAACGTAATGCGATAATTAACTATTATTTTTAACTATTAGTTATATTACTCTATAATTATCAGATATTAGTCTCAATATTTAGTTTAAACTTAATGTAGTTTTCCTAGCTAATATATTAAAAACGTACATGTTCTTTTAATAAGTACATAATATGATTATGAAGTTTACAAATCAGTGCAAGGTACTCTGAATTAATGCTATGGTTCTGTATAAACTAATAAATAATTCCCTTATTCATACAATAATTCATGTTTATGGTTCAACATGTTTTGGTTGGAGCAGGTGATATAATACCATGTAAACAATAAAAACGATGGTGTGAAATTTGAAAAAAGAGAGATGAAATTAATTTGGTGAAAAAGGACAAAGGAAGTTGGAAATAATCATTGCATCAACCATATATATAATAATATATATGGTGTATAAATAAATAAAAAAGGATTTGTTTCAAGAAAAATTAACGGGTTAATTATCAGTTAGGAAAAGATTATTGAATGAAAATAATATCAAAGGTTGAAGTGTTTATAAATATTTTTTAGTTTTGGATTAATTCTGGCTAATAAATAAAAGTAATGATTATTTATATCCAATAACCCTTTTTAATGAAATACCAACTTTTTTATCAATTTAACTTATATAATTTAATTTATATGTCTTATTATACTTTTTACAAAAATAAAAAAAAGAAAGCAAAAATTTTATTCTTTTTAAAAATAGGGTATAATATTGTTATATTAATTTTTCATAAAAAAATTCATACTTTGTGAAAATTTTAATGCAATGTGCTACATAAATGTGAGTTAAACCATTCACAAAATAACATGTATAGTCATATCATTTTGTTTAGTGCATATATCTTTTTCACAATGTTGTTACGTGTGATATAAGCTTGTGTACATAAATGAACGCAACACTTCATGTGCGTTAAACTCAGTCATCTACACATGTCACGAGCTCGTTGCTTCATACACTTATTAGACAGTATTCACACTTTGTATTAATATTATAAACGTAAAGTGAGATTTTCATTTAATATTACATTAGTTATTATTATGGCATCCTATAAACATTATTAGACTATACAAATGATGCACCAAGGTGGTTGGCATTTGCATGTGCATATGCCTTTCATGCCATACTGGTTAGGCCCCATGAGGATTACATTATAATCATACAATCTCACTTTCTTTAAATATTATTAATATGCAATTATTTCTTTTACCTTTTCATCAATCATATCTTAATTTTCAACGTTCTTAATAATCATGAGGCATTTGTAGATAATTAACAAATCAAGTTGTTGATAATAGATATCGAGCCGTAACAAGTGCATACTATAGAGGAGCACTAGGTGCAATGTTGGTGTACGATATAACCAAAAGACAGTCATTTGATCATGTTGCAAGATGGGTCGAAGAACTTCGCGCCCATGCAGATAACTCAATTGTCATCGCGTTGATTGGTAACAAAGCTGATCTTGAAGACAAGAGAGCGGTTCCATCTGAAGATGCCATGGAGTTCGCGGAGAATCAAAATTTATATTTCTTTGAGACATCAGCCCTCACTGGTGACAATGTGGAAGCTGCTTTCTTTAAGTTACTAGAGGAAATTTATTCTGTGGTTTCTAAGAAGACTTTGGATCATGATGTTGCGAAATCGAATGGGGTTTGCGCGACGCTTAAGGGTTTGAAAATCGATGTCAATAGTCATGATATGGAGATCAGTGAGATGAAAAAGATGTCATCTTGCTCGTGTTAATAAGCTTAGTTGATTGTATATGTTTCACCTAATTTGGGTGTTCGAATCATTTGTTGTGTGATATGTTGGTTGTAAAGTTTATTGTTGGAAATAAGTGAATCTCAAAATTACATATGTAAACTAATTGTAATTGCAATTGAAATTCATTCTGACGCACGTTACAATTATTATTGGACCCTTGTCCCAAAGAAAGTTGTGAATGTATCTTCGGTCACAAATAGTCTTTACAACCGATTTATGACTAAAAAATGTTGTGGTAAAAAGTGGTGGTTTTGTAATTCGTCTATATATGTTCGTATAGCACTCTGAATCGTGTTAAGACGATTTCCAATTAAAATATTTCATTTGTACACATGAAATATTAATCGGAAAAAGATCTATAGGATTTTTCTAGATTGGGTATGCATATTTTGTCATGAAAACCTCTACCCGAATTCGTAGATGAATTCGACAATCAGAACCAGCCAGATGGATATTTTATTTGCGGGTTGAAGCATTATAATGATTGGGTAAACGGTTAAATAGTTACATCATTTCAATTGTTGAAGCATTATAAAGTATTTTATGGCTGGCGGTTAAACGAAGATAACAGTTACATTAGAAGGAATCATTGGTGGTAACTATGAATAAATCATACTGCCATCTGCTCATATTCATCATGAGTTGCTATTGATGTCCAGAGTTACTACCTATGTACAAGTTGCTACTAATGTTCAAAATTGCTACCGAGGTACAAAATTATTACAAAGGAACCAAAGTTGCTATTGATGATGCTATTGATATTAGCGTTGTAACAGACCCTCAATTATTATTACCAAAGACCAATCTTACTATTGAGCTTCTGTCACCATCAAAGATCGATTTTGTGTAATTTTCTGGCTCTACCGCTTAGAGCCCTAATGGGACGGTGCTTCCTTGGAATAGTAACTATCATTAAATGAGTGCAACAAGTATGTGTATGTGAAAGACACAATTAGAGGTTTTGTGATCTTTTGTTTTTATGTAGATGACATGCTGATCATTGAAAATGATGGTAATATGATCAAATTTATTAAAGACATAAATCAATGTCAAGACATGAGTGTAGTTGATGTGAATTATGAATCAAATTACACTCGAACAAAAAATGGGTTTGTGTTAAGTAACATTCATTATGGACATAAGATACTTGAAAAGTTCAATATGAGGGCCACGAGTGTTGCAAAACCCCCTTGATACTACCCACCATCATTTCAAGAATAAAGAAGCGTTTGGTATGCAGGAATTCAATAGAATTTGAATTTGAATTTGAATTCATTGGTCATTATGTTTGTTTGGTAGAAATTCGTTGGAATTGGATTTTTTAAATTTCATTCTTAAAGTGTTTGGTTGCGAAATGAATTAGAATTGAAATTAATTCCCTCAAATTCCTTCAAATAAAGGATTTCAAAATCCCTCTAAATATTGAAGGATTTCAAATTCCACCGACACCGACCACCGATCGTCGCCTACCACCCCGCCCACTGCCAACTGACACTACCTCTAACCCTTGCCGCCGTCGACGACCTTCGACCGCCGCCGATCTTGACCACCGCCCCCAAACTCTGACCGCCTCCGCCACTGACCACTGACGCCCCCGACCATGAACGCCGCCTTCTCAGACCTCCAACTGCTGCTGAACCCGACCGCCGACTGCCGCACCGTCGTCGACCTCGAGCGCTGCGGCGCCGCCTGACTCCGACACCCAAAGCCGCTGCCCACCGCTGCTCTGGACCGTCGCCCCCAGCACCCGACCACCGCCACCCCCGACTATCGATTGTCGCCGACCGACGCTGCCGAACCACGCCGGTTTAGTCGCGCTCGACAGAGACTGCTGGTTCTTGACGACGGGCGTGATCGGTTGGTGGCGGTAGTGGGGTACGATCGGTTTTCTGCAACGGGCGTGGTCGTTGGACGTGGTTGGTGGTCGCGGTCGATTATCGGCGGTGGCAGTCGGTGGTATGTAACGGGGGTGATCAATGGTCATGGAGGTGGTGGCGGTTTGCAGCGGGTGATAAATTCCAATTCTTTTTATAAGTGTTTTGTTATTAAAAACACATTTGAATTTAAATCCCATTTATATATTCTAATTTTATTATATTTCAAATGTTTTGAAAAATATTAAATTCCAAATACAATTTCTTCTAATTTCAATTTCAATTCTAATTATAATTCTAACAAATTACACTAACCAAACGCTCCCTAAAAGTGAGAGTGTTGCACTACAAGAATCTGACCCTATCCTGATTGGACCTATGGCGACGACTGAAGGTCCTCGCTATAGGTCACCCTATCGCGACGACATGTCGTCGCTATAGGTGAGATTAGGGTTTTGGCTACCAAAACTCTATCGCGACGACATGTCGTCACCATAGGTAAAAAAAACTTTTTTATTTTACTTCCTCTAAAATAAATAGGCGGTAAAAATGCCCGCCTTTTCTGAAATCTCTATTGCGACGACATGTCGTCGCGATAGGTAATTTATTTTTTTTTCCCTTTTTTCCCTCTAAAAAATTGGAGGGAAATTACCCCGCCTTTTGTGAACCATCTATGGCGACGACATGTCGTCGCAATAGGGACTTTTTTATTATTATAAAAATAATAATATTAACAATAATACATTGTGGGCTTTTTTTATATTTATTATAATTATACTTATAAAAATAATACTTATAAAATAATAATTATTTTTGTTATAAAATAATAATAATTTTTTTATATTTATTATATTTATACTTATAAAAATAATACTTAATTATAAATATAGATAAATATGCTATTATTGCAGGTTATGTCTTCAACCATAGCAGGATCACATGGTGGTGACGGTGGGGGTAGGGATCCCCACGGGCATGAATATACTCTTCCTTCCAGTTGCCAATCATGTAACTTAATGTTTTATATTTTAAATTTATTTTAAATGTTACTAACCTTTTGATTTTTTATATTAATATAGCGTCGGCTAAGAAAAGGCGATCAAAAGGAAGGAATTTAAATTTATATGAGAAACACGCTATAAACAATAACCAACCACTGCCCGTGGAATTTGATCATACAGGAAAACAATTTAAAGCTGTGGGAGAAAATAGTCAATTATTTGTTAGAGCATTATCCAATCACGTTGCCACTGCTCCTTTTCATTATCCCTCTTGGGAAAAAGTCCCTGAAACGTTTAAGATATCATTGTTTAATTTTCTGGAGGCGAGTATTATGTAGTCTTTTATTTGTAATTTAGTAATCATAACTTTTATATATTTCTAACTATTCTGTTTTGCAGGAATATTTTGATTTAGAAGCTTATCGTAGTCAGACCATTGGCATGGAATCCAACTTGGTATCCATATGGATTGCCAGCGAGCATTTCGAGATAAAAAATATAATATGAAACAACATTTCTTAAATCATGGAGGCTATGATAATATTGAGCAGGCTTTAAATAATCCACCTGAAGGTCAAAGTCGGGAGGCATGGGAGCGGGTGGTTGAGTTTTTCTCAAGTGAAGAACATAAAAGCCTTTCTGTAAAAAGCGTAGAGAATAGGGCAAAACAACTCTATCCAAGTCTGCATGGTAATCGATCATATGCTCAAAGATGATATCTTCAGGTAAAAAAAACATATATTATTTAATTATGTATTATTAATTCTTTTCTGCTATTATGAATATTGTTTTTTTAATAGGAGCAACAAACCGGGACCCCAAGTTACATCGAAACGTGGAGGAGGTCGCATTACAAAGAAGGGTCCGAACGGGTCAACCAAAGAGCAGAAGAAGATTGGGTAAGCTTAATATGTTAAGAATGTTATTATCATATGTTCATATGTATTTAATATATTATGTTTGGTGATCTTGACCCAATATAATCTATCTGTTATACATATTTGAGAACTGTTTGGTTTTGATAAGTTGTGTTTATATCTTGAAAGTTGGGAATTTTATGTTATATTTAGTTATGATTTTGGATGGTTTTTTTTCATTTTGTTACAGTTATGCTGTCGAAATTTAATAAAAATCTTAATACCTTTTCATTTTGATTCTTTAAAATTGCAGGCAAAAATTGAAAATCAATACGCCCAAATACAAATGGAGGCGGGAGAGTCGCCCGTTAATGAGATGCAATGTTTAGAGCTTGCATTAGAAGAAAGGCGTGGTCATACGAGAGGTGTTGGACGAAAAGTAAAAAATATCTCTCGTTATGAACAACCAAGCGGGTCATCATCACATTCGAAACAAGAAATGGAAGCAATAAAGCAACAAATGCGAGAAATGCAAGAAAGGATGAATGAATTTGAAAGAAGAAAACATAATCCCAATAACGACGAAGATGATGAAGATGACGATAATTAGGAAGTTAATTTGTTAGGGTTGTAAAACTTAAGATATGTTTAGTTTGATACTTTTGTGTTGTTTGGTATGTACTTAATTAGAATTGTTTGCTCTATGTTTAAGTATTGATAATATTTAGGTTTTATTTCTGCGTATCTGATTTGGGAAATTATTTAGGTAAAAAACCTGGAAAAAATCAAAATTTAAAAATTAAATTATTTAATCAGGAACCCTATGGCGACGACATGTCGTCGCCATAGGTAAATTAGAAAATAATTTTAATAATTAAATTTATTTTCTATTTTTATTATTTATTATATTAAGATACCTATGGCGACGACATGTCGTCGCCATAGGGTCCACGGATTAGATATTTTATTTTAATTTTTGAATTAAAAAAATTGAGGAAATATTAATAGCGACGAGCCTATCGCGACGACATGTCGTCGCTATAGGTGACAATGGCGACAAGGTCTACCTCGACGAATTTTTTTGACCTATTGCGACGAAACTACGGAGACTACCACTATCGCGACGACATGTCGTCGCCATAGGTTATGGCGACGACATGTGTCGTCGCGATAGGGCAAAAATCTTGTAGTGTTGCTTAGTTAGAGTACTAAAAGACAATTGTTTAAAGCTAGACTTTTCTCTTATGATATTTTGGCCGCACCTTCCGCAGAAAGTCTAAGAACTTATAAACTTTTTTTTTTTTTTTGGATTTGATCTTTAAAGTTTAAAATTTTATCTTTTAAGAACCTTGCTAAAGCCTTAATAGTGACGATCTTCCTTCATTTCGATCAAAACAAGTCAAGGTACAACCATTTTACGTTAAAAATCGTTAAGACCTTTGAATAACATCATTTCAAGAAAGATTTAACATTAGCATGTGAGATTGGCATATCTTATCTTTCCTTGTAAACCCAAAGCCAATAACTTAAATAGTGAAAAGGTGATGTAGGTTGGACCCCGTCTAAGCTCCTTTTGTAGCTTGTAGCGTCACCTCACATTCTTTTTCTTGAAAAACTTTTAAGCATATATACAAGGCTTATGTGTTTTATTCTAGATACACTTGAACTTACATAATTCAGCAAATACACACTCTGAAAATTTTCCAGCCTTTTCTGCTTTGCATGCTGTTGACTTTGGGTATAGATTTGGATGCTTAATTCATTAATTGCGGAAGTATAATCTGCTAAGGTTTTTGTACACTGAGAGACAAACGGGTTCACCTGGATAACTTGAAATTGGTTTTAAGTCACATCTGTTAAACAAAAATTCTCAACCATCATCCTCGTCTAGTCAGGACATTACATATTCTAGTCAGGACATATAATTAATAAAAATATTTATTCTTATTTTGTGAACGGTGTTCATACACTACTTTCATTTTTAACATTATACGACAACCATAAAAAAAGATTCACGGATCTCGTCACTACATCATAAATGACATTTAATCATCTAGAAACCAACATAGCTCCGATTCTTGTAAATTTCTTGGTTCCTTGCATAAATTTGTCGCCTGTCGGTAATAAACATAACAAAAAGGAAACAAATTAAACTTGCACATATGTTTTCTAAAGACAAATCAAACAAACACTTGGAAAATAAGCATATGAACCCCAAGCATCAATCTTCCACGTATCTTAAACCGATTATCCACGTGTACGTAACCCATCTCCTTAAACCATTAACCTCGACCTCATCGAACACTCATAATAATTTCTCTTTACGTACGTACGTACGTACCCTTTTCACTCTCACTCTCCACCACATTAAACCACCATTAATGGGCACCACCACCCACGGTGAACCGAAGAAGCAGCAGCAACAGCAAGTGCCAAAGGGTTGTTTAGCGGTGAAAGTCGGTGCAGCCGGTGGTGACCAACAAAGGTTTGTGGTTCCTGTTGTGTGGTGCAACCACCCACTGTTCATGCAGCTGTTGCAGGAGGCCGAAGATGAGTATGGGTTCGAACACATGGGCACAATTACTATTCCTTGCAGTGTTCACCACTTTCGCACCGTCATCGGTCGCATCATCCACCACCACCACCAACAACAACAACAACTTGGGTGCTTTAGGGTTTGGGCTGGCTAGCTTGTATATGTATGCATGTGGAACGTTGTATATATAAGAATGCATGCATTTGAATCTCCTTGCAATTGTAAACTTTTCTTCAAATGCTAACGGGTTATAATTGTCACATATTTGTTTCTTTGTAGACGATGAATTGTTAATATCTATTTATGTTACTAGTGTGTGAACTCGCATTTTGACGCGGGTTGTTAAAATTTATAACACTTGATTTTAATTACTTGTACATTAGTATTTAATCCGTAGTTATAGATAAAAATTATATTCACAACTTTGTTTTGGAAAAAAATCATGTCGAAACGTTGATATAATTTAGCACATCATAAAGACAAATTTAGATTTTATAAATTATCATATTTTTATGATTATAAGAGAAAAATGATATAAGATTCAAAAACGTGAACCAGTTTTGAGAGCTTATATATTTTTAGTTTGATTATTTGTATATTATTATAAATTATTACTTATTACTAAAATTATTTTTGTTTTGTAAATAGCTATTATAATTACTTTAAATACTATTATTGTTGTTGTTGTTATTATTATTATTAAATTCAATGAATTCATATAGATTAAAAAATTAAATTAAAATTCACCATAATATTACCATACCCTACATTGTCTTAGGGTCAAGATGAGATTATTATTTTGATATCTTAAAATACTTTAAAAATAATATAGAAAATATAAATATTCATTATTGTTTATGTATAATAAATCGTATGATTCGCGAGTGATACCAAGTATCTTTTCCAACCAGCCTTAAATACTGATTATATTATTATTATTATTATTATTATTATTATTATTATTATTATTATTATTATTATTATTATTATTATTATTATTATTATTATTATTATTATTATTATAACTATGTAAATATTTGGTTAATAGCATTTAGTTAATAATACATTACTTAATTGAAATAGTAAAAATATAAATAAAAAATATAAATATAATGTTAATTTAAATTATTATAAATAAAAGAATATTTAATATAATAAATTAAATCATATGCATTAACTCATGTATTCAGTAGATAAGTTTATTAACTGAGGGCAATTTAAGAACACTTGCATAAAACACTTGTACCATATACATAAATAGTTGTTATATATAGGCGTCTTACGAAAATAGGAAATTACCGATCTACCCATTTGTTTTGTATCATATAGTACTAAAGATATTATTATTATTATTATTATTATTATTATTATTATTATTATTATTATTATTATTATTATTATTATTATTATTATTATTATTATTATTATTATTATTATTATTATTATTATTATTTATTATTATTATTATTATTATTATTATTATTATTATTATTATTATTATTATTATTATTATTATTATTATTATTATTATTATTATTATTATTATTATTATTATTATAAGCGCTAACGAGCAAGAATGCCTATAAATAACGCTTTAGTAATAAAATAAGGCTTTTTCAGGAATCGATTCTTTGATTGAATAGCAGAAGTGCTACTTAGTATTATTATTATTATTATTATTATTATTATTATTATTATTATTATTATTATTATTATTATTATTATTATTATTATTATTATTATTATTATTATTATTATTATTATTATTATTATTATTATTATTATTATTATTATTATTATGTAAATATTTGGTAAATAGTATTTAGTTAATTATACAATACTTAATTTAAATAGTAAAAATATAAATGAAAAATATAAATATAATGTTAATTTAAATTATTATAAATAAAGTAATACTTAATATAGTGAATTAAATCATATATATTAACTCATGTATTAATAAGATAAGTTTATTAAATGAGGGCTATATAGAAACACTTGTATAAAACGATTGTATCATATGCTTAAATAGTTGTTCTAGTCGTCTAACGAAAAATAATAAATTACCACTCTACCTATGGGTTTTGTCTTATATAGTAGTAAAGATATTAATACTGCACGAAATTGTTTTTTACATTGATTTTTAGAACTTTAAACTTTCAAAAGATAAAATTTTCTTTTATAAGTTTGACTGTCTTAATTAATATTTACCGTACATGTGAATTATATGAATACAATTATTGATTATAGATAAACTTCTTCATTTTTAAATAGTTATATATAACGTTTTCATGAACTGTTTTTTTAAGTTGCAATGCAAAAATGAGTATTTATTTTATTTTTAAATAATATGTGATGTTACCATACCTTTTATAATCAACTTTTTTTTACATGTTGTGTTTCCCATTGCATGTTCACCTCTCAATATATAGATATAAGGTAAAACTAAAAACTAATTTTTGCCAAATAAAAACTACAAAACATCCTTTGAGAGTGTGACACAATTGGTCTAGAAGGTTTTGAACATGTTCAACGGAGGAGTTGCTATATGTCGATTCTAAGGAAACCCAGATATGTCGGGCGGTAGGAAGGCCAATGATCTCGACGAGGGCTTCTTCCGACACTTAAGCATGAAGAATTATTATTGCTCTTTGATCAACGGTTATCCAAGCGGTGTAAAGAGGGTTAGGAGTAAGTTTTTTTAAACAATTGTAGAAGAAGGAGCAATGGAGGATCCATCAACATGATTCATGAGGTTTTAATACGATAGAAGTGGAATCATTTGATTCTTACATAACAGGTAATTTGTAAATGATAGTTTAAGTGTAACCATGTGTATGGTGTTCATAAGAAGAGTTCCATTAACGCAGGAAGATGAAGCAGCCATGGCAATAATAGCATACCCAGAAAGTTTTTACATGGGTCGGAAAGTTTTAAGGGTTGGTTCTCTATTGCTAATTATTGAATCTTTAAGATATGGTCGGATTCGAGTCAGGCCAAATCACACAACAAGAAGATAAAAAATCAAATTAAAACAAATAACATTCAACACTAGGAGTGTAAATGAAACACACGAAGTCGTTAGTTACTTAGGATCGGCTCACCAAAATCTCGGATCGAACCGAGCTTAAACAAACTCGAGCTTGAGCTTATACTATTATCATTTAATAAACGAGCTTGAGTCAGAACTTCACTTATTGAGCTCTCTCGAAATAAACTTTTTCATATATTTTTTACTTAATATATATATATATATATATATATATATATATATATATATATATATATATACACATATATATATATATATAATGTATATATATATATATATATGTGTGTGTATATATATATATATATATAATTGTTTTTATATAAAAAGTTGTGATAAAAATAATTAAATTATAAACAAGGGATCTTAATCAATAATCTAATAATTAATTTATCAAATAATCAACTAATAAGATAAATGATTTAGTTATCTAAACTAATTGTTTTATATTTATTACGTATTTTGTGGGGTCGTTTGATAAAAATTGGGTTGGTGAATTGGTCTCAAATTTTCTAAAAGGTCGTCTAAACTTCTTTTCAGAGTTGGTTTCATAATTTTGTGAGGGATCAGTGTTAATATTTTATGGGGTCGGTTGGGATTTTATCATGTATATATAAGTGTATAACTAATAAGAGTCATACCTACTTTCTTGCCCTTTATTTAGTGTGATTATCAAGAAATACTAGTATATATAAGTGTATAACTAATAAGAGTCATACCTACTTTCTTGCCCTTTATTGTTACCCTTCATTGTTCTATTTGCCTGTTGTAATTATTCTACTTCCACAAAAAACAAAGAAGCATAGCAAGAGCATTGAATATAAAACTAAGAAAGAGCTAGCAAAGGAAGAAGCTCATTTGAACTTTTGTTTTGTGTTCTTCATGTATGTAACTCTTTTTTCTTCTATTCATCTCCAGTATTATTCTAGAAAACTTCAAGAAAATAGTGACGAGTACATGTTTTGTTAAAACTTAATGTTAACTTTTTAAGTCATTGTTCACGAAAATTTTCATGGGTGTCGTTGTCAAAAACTCTTGGGTGTCGCTCGGGTTTCAAGTGCATATATAATACGTAAACAAAATAATTCATGGGGGTTGGTTGACACCCAAGGGGTAGCCTTAGGTCTGCCCCTACTTCTGAGGGAGGTCTCGATTAGTACTCAAGATGTGAAGATGATCGAGTGGGTCAGTAGTTCGTCAATGATCCTTTAACCGTCAAAAAAACGTTAAATGATTAAGTTTATAGAGCTTTAAATAAATAAATTGACCAGTAGTAATGATAGAGGTACGTTGGAGACAATGACAAGTGTGGTAGAATAAAGGAGAGTCCCCTGCTGTTACTATAATACTAAGCTACATGTCAACTCATAAGTAGTGCCGGTACCCGACACTTTCAAAACCAATATACCTTTAGTACGTAACAACATTCACATGAATGGCTTTCATGGGTCCCACTGAAGGTAAATTGCTTTGTTTGGAGATTGAGGATAGATAGAATTCCATCCAAGGAGAATCTTGTTGCTAGAGGAGTGTCTCTGATCTCATCAGATTGCGCCCTATGTGATAGCTCTACTAGAAAACGTCGATCACCTATATTTATCATGCCCATTCTCGAAACAAGTATGGGAATCGGTATTACCGTGGGTTCGATTGAGTTTCGCAGATCTTGATAGCATATCAAATTTGCTTCTGGCTCCATTCTCTTTGTCGGCTCCCGCAAGTCACAAAAAAGCAGTCTATGGGGTTATAATGGCAACGTTGTGGTTGATATGGTAGGCGAGAAATGAAAAGGTGTTTCAAGGCAAACACCCTTCAGTACTTAGGGTGGTGGACGAGGTGAAATATAACTCATTCTCGTGGCTAAAACATAGAACCCGAATGAAAGAGTTGGAGTGGCATACATGGTGTAATTTTTCATTTTCAAATTTCCCGTTGTAATCGTTTTTCAGATGTCGCCTTAGCATCTTGCTAGCGACTTTCCACCGTTTTGTTTTTGCTTTATTTTAATGGATAAATGCTTTTGCCGTTCAAAAAAAAAACATAACAACATTCACACTACCTTTCCTTTCCTCATTCTCATATCAGTAAAAACATTATTTATTTACTCTTTTAATTAAATAATATTTTTTCATATCTTTATCATTATATTTTCTATGTTCTTCATTAACAACTGTTTTTAAAAATTAAAAAAATTATGCGGGTTGTATCGTGTTTCCCCAAATATGGGGAATCAAGGTACAATTCTCATAATTTTTTCCTCTCCTTCACTTACAACAACTCACAATCATCCTTCATAATATAGGTAACACACTCACATCAAAATTGTGGAACCTACTGTGAATGCTCTAAACAGAGCACTCGTACCATACGTTTTCTGTCTTGAACCGGGTCCGGGGCTAGGGCTGTTCAAATAGCTCGGCACAAGAAACTCGCTCGAAACTCATTCGTAAAAAACTTGAAAAGTTGCTCGTTCGATTTTGGCTCGGTTGTAAATGAACCAAGCGGCTCGGTTCGGTTTGTAAACGAACCGAGCACGAGTAAAGGTAAGCTCGCTCGGTTTTGCTTAAATTAATTTTTATTATAATTTTTATATATTATGTATATGTAATATATTAGTTTATTTATTTTTTTACCACATTATCATTTTAATTATTCATCATTTTACCCTTGTTCCTTTTAATTTTTTAACTCAAAAAGTCAATGTGTCAAAAACCCTAACAAACTCTCTATATGCACTAACGTAGCCACTCACCACTTTACTATTATCCTTCCTTGTTCGGCTATTGAGCTATTCCCGGTTCCCTTAAATGGTCGACACCGTCACCGCTTCGATAATCACTGAGTAAGAGACCGACCGAGTCACCTAATCGCCGACTGTAAGGCCCCGTTCCCGGGAAGCCTCACAGTTGGTTAATCATAACATAAAATCAGTTTAATAACAAAATATTGCAGCGGAAATAATTAGACATTCATTTAAAACTTAGAAACCATATCGTACTCATACATTTGTCCTTTAATTGCAAACAAAACATATTACTTGTTCTTAAATTACAATAAAAATTTCATAAATAGGAATGCCATCCATAGCTCCCCAAGTAGCTCTGTGTGCCATCCTCAGCATCAACACTTACCTGCCAACTATTATGCATAAAAGTCAGCTTCGCTGAGTGAGTTCTAGTTTTAAATAATATAAGAAAATATAAACTTTATCCTTCATATAAGGATCATGCATGCATCATAGTACATAACATAACTTGCATCATAATAAGCATGTTCATTATCTTTCATTCTTTCATTATCTTTCACTTTCATCATAAACGAGATTGCACAAAGCAAGAGCTCCATGTTGATCGACAACAAATGCCAATCCCTGTCGGTACACATGAATACGGTAGCTAACCCCCGACAGTTGATCCACACTGCAAGGCACATAGCCCGCTCATGAATACGGATCCATCATCATACATCAGACTCACATAAGTGAAGTCTATCATAGTGCTTGCAAGACTTTTCATCATCAAACGGGCCCGGGGGTAACATTCATTAAGTTTCACTTTTCATTAATATCACCTTCCACTTTAATATGTAATACTTAATTTATTAAGTACACATCATGCTAAGTACTAGTCATCATAAAACATAACCGACCCGCCGCGGGACAGCGGGGGTTCGGGGGCGGCAGCCCCTAACAGCGGGGTCCTAGGGGCGGCAGCCCCTAGTGGGGTCATCGTTCTTCCTGTTAAAACCCCTTAAAATCTTGGTCATTAAAAACGTAAATTTAGTATGCATAATAGCCCCAAAACATGGAAAACTTATAAATAGGGGATCTAGAACTCACCTGGATACAACGAATAACTTCTAGACTAAGCTTTCTAGGCTAGGATCACACTACACAGCCTGCAGACAAGTTAACACTCTAAGGGAGTTAATTTTCTGCCTAAATTCGCTGCTAATTTCGCTGCAAGATCAGCAATTTTGCAGCTAGATTCACCAACACTTTCGCTGCTAGTTTAACCAGCAGTTTCGCTGCTAGTTTCGCTAGCACATTCGCTGGCAGTTTCGCTGGCATCTTCGCTGCCAGTTTTGCTGCCAGTTTCGCCCAACTTTCGTTGGAAAAACATGTCTGCAAAACTACCTGCGAAACTATAGTTTCGCAGGAAGTTCTCATAGTTTCGCTGATTGAATATGCAAATTCGCTGGATGCATATACAGTTTCGCAGATCGCATAAAAATTACGAACCAGTCCGTTTTAACCCAAAATCATAACTTTTTACGTCTAATCTCTTAGTTTATCATCCATGAGGCTAAATCTAAGCTTTATACATGTTTTCATACGTAAAAATGTGACCTTTATGCGATTCTTTGCAACTTTTCAAAACCCAAAACCTAGAATCCGGGTTTGATCTACAGAAGGGTTTAGAGGTCGATTCTTACCTGGATTTGTTGCTTCTTTCTTAGATCTTGATGCTCCAACACCCAGATCTTCAATCTCTTAACCTTGGAAGCTTCAAATCTTGAGTTTTCTTCACTTTCTCTCTCTACTTTCTCTCTCTACGAATTTTGGGAGCTAGGGTTCAATTGATGGAGATGGAGGCTGATTTGGGTAGGTTAAGGGCTGATTATGAGCCTTAATCACTTAGGCTCTTGCCCATAAACTCAATTTGGCCCATAACCCATTTCCCTCTTTTATTAAATACCCATTAATTAAGCCCATTATCCTTAATGACTCGTTTTGACTTTTCGGGGTGTTACATCGACATCTTCAATCATCGCCTTCGTCTTCTTTTATTCGATTCACTTCTCGTGGTTTGATTTACCGTATTATCTTTAATCAATTTGTCATCTTCAGCGAGCAGAACCGAGCGCTCGGTTATAAACCGAACCAAACCGAGCAAAACCGAGTGCTTGGTTATAAACCGAACCAATCCAAGCAGAACGAGCGCTTGATTGTAAATTGAAGCGAGTTCAAACAAGCATTTTTCGCTCGAATTAGTAAATTCGAACCAAATTGAGCCGCTCGGTTTGTAAACGAACCAAGTTCGAGTGGACCGGCTTTGTTCGGTTCGGTTCATGAACAACACTATTCAGGGCTCACTAGAAACAGGTGTGTTCTCTTTGGTTTTATATGGAGTAGTAGTAACACTTTAAACCATTAAGATCGCAACGGAGGGCTTCTCGTTTCTCCTTCATGTCTGAATCTTGACGAGCATCCTCTCTCTTTTAGGTTCGCGGATCGGCCATTTAGGTATGGCCAGATCACATAATCTATTGATAAAAGCAAATCAAATTTCAAAAACATAATAAAAATTATGTCAATTATCAATAAAATACATAATAATAATAATAATACAATACCTCTACAGTTGCTATGTAAATAGGTTCAACTTATAAATAAATTCAAAAAAAAAATAAGAGATTACATATCTAAAAAAAACATTACCATTCAACTATTTTTTATTATGACAAATAATCTAATCTATTAATAATAATCTAACAAATAATAAATAACATTTTAATGGTTTGGGCCATTGGCGTCAGCAGCAGCAAAATAATGAGCTAGTAGTTGGTGGCTTGGTCCAGTGGGGAGATTTGGGACTGTTTATATATACTTTATTTTCCTAAAAGTTTCAGAGGATAGTATCTTTTTAATAAGAATATTTTTTTCAGATATATGAAATAATTTTGTGTGAGCAATGGCTAGGGTTTAAAGGTGTATAAACTTGATAATCTCTAAAACCCAGTTTTGATGACAGCTTTATGACGAATCGCTAACTACATTTTAGAAGGAAAAATAACAAACCAAGACGGGTTAGTTGGGTTGGGCAAACCGGCTAAAACATCTAAAGTGGTTCGGTTTTCAGGGTTGATGTTTTATTATATTTTAAAATTGTTAGTTTAAATTAGTTTTTTTAAATGATAAATACGATTAATTTGATATATAATAAATGAAAATGGTTTAGCAAAATAACAAAATTTTAACTTATAGGTTGTCACATGATACTATTAATAAGTTATTGACACGTGTCATTTATATATCTAAATAAGTTTTAGAATTATTCTTTTTTCCATAAACCTTTTCTATTCTTTTCTGGAAATAATTTTTTTTTAAAAGGTAATATTATCTATAAAGAATTCAGTTATAGATTAAATATCTTAAATTATAAAAGATTGTAATCCTTAAGTTGAACAATCGAAAACTAAAATGCGAAAGATTTGAAATTTGAAATTTTGAGTTCTTAAAATTTCAATCTACAAATTAAAACATACATTACAAATTTAAATTTTGCGATGTGGGTCTGGTTTTCGAATAAGTCAAATTTCTTGAACTTTTTTCACGACAATTACTATTTGCTTTTATAATTTAATTTACCTGTTTGAGAATTCAGTTATAATTTGAATCTTTTAAATTATAGAAGATTTTAAATATTAAGCTGAAAAATTGTATGGAAACTAAAATGTAGAAGATTTGAAGTTTGAAATTTAATATTTCAATCTATTAATTAAAACATACACGAAACATGCAGCTTTTGTGATGTGAGCCTTGTTTTTGGACGGGTCAATTTTTTGAATTCATTTCACAACGATTACTATTTTCTTTTATAATTTAATTTACCTATTTGAGAATTCGGTTATAATTTAACTCTCCAAAACTATAGAAGATTTAAAATCTTAACTTGTAAAATCATATTAAAACTAAAATACAGAAGATTTGAAATTTTGCAATTTTGAAATTTAGATTTACTAATTAAAACATACATGGCACATTCAGATTTTTACGATGTGGGTTTGATTTTTGGATGGGTCAAATTCTTGAATTTATTTCATGACGATTACTATTTCCTATTTAAATTTAATCTACCTGTTTAAGAATTTGATTATAATTTGAATCTCCTAAATTGTAGAAGATTTTAAATCTTAATCTGAAAAATCATATGAAAACTTAAATGCTGAAGATTTAAAATTTTCAATCTACTTATTAAAACATATATGGCACATTCAGATTTTTACTTTAATTTAGTTTGATTTTTTAAAAAACTTTTTATTTTTTAGAGAAAATTACACAATTAGTCCCTATGGTTTGATGATATTGTAGATTTAGTTCCCAGATCGTTAAAAACTAACAAACACTAACGCTGGGGACTAAAATTGCAAAAAACTCCCAAATGTTTAGACTAATTTTGTAATTTTTAAAATATGAGGATCATACTTACAATATGATTAAATCATAAAGACTATTTTTGTAATTTTCTCTTTTTTTAATTTTAGGGTTAACAAGGGGAAAAATATATGGGTTTAGTGAGATGATGATCGTGGTGCGATGGTGGAGGTGGAGATGATGATGATGATGATGATGATGTGATGATGATGATGATGATGATGATGATGATGATGATGATGATGATGATGATGATGGTCATGATGTGGTGATGGTGATGATGATGATGCGTTGATGATTGTGATGTTGCGATGGTGATGATGATTAGGGTTAACAAGATAAAGGGAATGAGGAGTTGATGCGACCATGGCAATGATGATGGTGGTGGAGGCGGCGACTGGTGGTCGGTGTAACAAAGATGGCAAATAGAGATGGGTGGTGGTGGTGTGAGAGTATTAGAGTTGATGCTCAGATGGTGATGATGATGCGCCGATGGTGATGATGATGAGGTTGTGGAGATTTTTTTTTATTGATAGTTTGTATATTAATCAGAGTTAATTACTTGATCAACCCATCAAATATAGATGTTATATAATTTGTCCCTTAGATATGAAAGCACTAAAATGCCCTTGAACTTAGCAAAAAAACTAACGTCTATTAGTCTTAATATCCAAACTCGTTTCAAAATTAAAAACACAATACCACAACCTGTTACCAAAAACCCTGAATACTCAAACCTGTTATTTCCAGTTAACCACAAGGACTATATATGTGATTACTCTTATTATTGGTTTTTTTTCAGTCTAAGCTTCATGTTTCCTTCCGCTTCGACCAAGGAATATTGAAATATGTATATTAGGATTTATTAGTATAGAGTAAATTTATTGTATGAGCCCACTGGTCAAGTTAGGCTTTTAGAGTTCCATGTGATCTCTATATGGTAACTTAGTTATTCAATAATAATTATTCAGCATTTTACCATCTGACAACACATGTCGTTTATAGAAATTTGTCTATCATGTTCACACACAAAGATTTGGTTTTCACTCGAACGCAACTCAAAGCACACAGATGACTATCAAGAATGGATAGTACATAGACCAGGATTATGACTTCATGAGAATGCAAATCGAACATAAACATGAAATAATAATTTAACATGCAGAGAAGATTGAGTGTCAGATTTTTTTAGATCCTGGCTCGAGTAAACTCATTTGCACCCTTACTCCTAAGGGCCCTAGACAAGAATATGATATGGATGTTAGGAAGTGTTCTTCATTTAAAAAAACATTACTTAATTTTTATAAGACGAATTCAATTTCAATAATTCAATCTATTACTCATTGATCGATAATAATTCATACTATTAATTTGACCGGTAACACTTTTAACTTTTATTTTTATTAACAAGAACAGTCTCAATAACATAATTATCAAATATTTACGCTTGATTTGCACACGATTTCGTTCATAATAATTATTATGAATGGAATGAGAAAACATAAACTCTAAATCAGGCCTATAATAAATGCACATAAAGCGTACATTTGATAATAATAATAAAAATTGAAAGTGTTATCAGCCAAATTTAATTGTATAAATTATTATCAACCAATGAGTAATAATTTAAATTATTAAAGTTCAATTTACCTTTCTAACAAATATATATTTGTCTACTAAGCAAGTTGCACTTAATCCAATAAGCTAACTTATCAATGCACATGTTTCTTAATTTCTTGTGATGAAATGTGTGGTGGTGTATAATGTCTGGAATTTATTGGTCTATAATATTTTGGAGGTGTTTAAGTACTTGTGGGTATGCAATATGAAAGGGAATTCTCAGAACAATATGGACCAATGAAAATCAAATCAATTTGTGAATAAGATTTTGATATCAAAGTGATACATTTATAGACCACAAATTATATATACATGGGATCAAATAAAAAAACTTTAATTAATAAACATCATAGTAAACAATCTGAGTCTTTGAGAATAATATTGTTATATTTTTTCCATAAGAAATGATATTTAAAAAAATATAATGCATTGTGTCATATAATCGTGCAGTTTTACCATTTACATAAATCAAGGTTTCACATACTAACACACACAGTGATATAGAGAAAATCATAATCATCCGATGTTTATATGAATATAAAAAGCAAACTAAAAGTCGAATGGGCCTCAAAACATAAACGGGTTAAAAACTAGACCATAAACAAAGTCCAACAAGAACTAGAATTGAGAAAAAAGTAAAATAACTCATAAAATAAGTCGTTTTTGGGCCAAAACGATACGACGGTTTGTAGAAATGTAACATCTTAAATTTTTGGTTAATTAAAAGTTAAGGTTGTTAATTCTTGTAAGGGCCATTATTGCCATTTATGAAACGTATGGGTTACTTATGTTTAATTCTTGGTTTGCCTTCAAAATTTTAATGTAAAAGTCTATAACCTTGCTATTAAATTAAAATTATAATAATAATTGTAACAAGGATAATAATTATATAGTAATAACACTAATGATAATGGCAATAATGAATAATAATAATTACTATAATGTTAATAATATTAATAATAATAATAATTATTATTATTATTATTATTATAAAAGCTTAAAAATTAATAAATTAGTTAAAATCTAAACTTTAATTAAGTTCGGGGGTTAGTTTTGCAAGTTATTAAACCTTAAAAGAAACTTTTAGCATAAAATAACAAAAGTATAAACAACAGGGACCATTTGTGTAACTTGCGAAATCCCAAACCTTTTCCCCCCTTTTACCCCGTAAATCCGGCAGAAGCTCCGACTGAGCTCCAACCGCTTCTTAATCGCACCAATCAACGGAAATCAAGCTTCAAAACCGTTCGAATTGGACTTGGTACTTGAATCGAACTTGTAACCATCAATGATTCAATCTGAAACGCTCAATATGTTGATGAATCGCCCGAAACCGAAACACGTTTAACTTCTAACCGTTCAACGTACATATTGTGTTAATAAGTCAATTAATGGAACCTAAACCATTGATTAACTATTCCTAACACACTATTACTCGTAATTTCATCCAAGAAACACACAAATCTCTCGTTAGTTTACCAATTCTATCACGAAACCACAGTTAATCGAACACCAACATCGGGGACTCTTAACCTGAAATTAATAGAGAGCTTATTCTTGTTAAGGCCTTTGGGAGTTTTCTGTAAAACGAATTGAATTGTGAATCACATTTGCATCGTGAACAATCTTCAACCAAGTCACGGCTGTTCTTCGTTCGGTTCGTCCCCTTTTAGCATCAAAACGGGTAATTAAATGAGTCTTTAGACTCGAAATCTCATGGGGGTAAAAAGCCCCAATATTGATTTCGTTATCATTACGGTTTGATGATTCAATTTGGTTTTAATCCGATTCTAGGGTTCTTGGATTTGGGGGAATGTCTTGAAGTTGTGTTTTTTTTTTAAGTTTTAAAAACCAAAGGTAAACCAAGGCCAAGGCCCTGGTTCACTGGTAAGGTTTCTCACCCCACAAACATGAGGTCCCGGGTTCGAACCTGGGCACCATCATGTAATTTTTTAGGGGTTTTTAGCCCAAAATAAATTTCAGAAAATTTATAATAAATATAAAAATTCCTTTTATAAACTTCAAATATTTTTAAAATCACCTAACTATTTTTCTGGAAATTTATTTCTTATAATATCTTAATATTTTTATTAATTATTTTTAAACAAATGATATAATTAGTTTAATTTCTTATAAAATAGACTTTAAATATTGTTTAACTTACTAAATCATTATTTGTTCAAATAATATATTTAGATTATTTTCTTATAAGTTAGATTTAAAATATTGTTTTAACTTACTAATTATTATTTGTTCAAATAATATACTTAAATTATTTTCCTTATAAAATAGACATTTAATATTGTTGTAACTCATTAAACCATTATGTGTTCAAATAACAAGTATATATTATTGTCTAGAATGAGGGTTATTTTAAAAGTTTATTTAAACTATACTTAGACCTTGTTACAAATGGTTTTCTTTTTATAATTAAATAGCGTATTTTATTTCCATTGCCTCAAAACATGACCAAATATACTATTTTAGTTGGATTTAATTATTAAAACCCCAAATGCCAAATTGGAACCCTAGTATTCGTTAATTCGTAAAACTTAACTAAAATCTTGTAAACATATATATTTATTTTAGGTGCATCGTGAAGGACTACGTTGAAACGACGCTTGTTTTTCTTATTAATCGTCAATTATATACTTATTTGATCAAGTGAGTATTTCTATACCCCTTTTTCATATTTTCACACTTTGGGGTGAAACATGTTACCTTATAATCGTTGCACTTGTAAAACGTTTGATTCTTGTAAACTTATGGCAATTCACTTGTATGTTGTGGTTAGTTGATCTTAGTAACTACCATGTAATGTCGATTATATGTACAATCATTAACTATTGCTAGCCTGGCGACGTCATAGATCTATGGGCCTGACAAGCCTGCTTGGTTAATCCAAGTACACTTAGCTAATCGTATATACTTGTAAACGTTTGAGACTTGTAAAAATCTGTCAAGGTTTGATTGTGCATTATGTCTTACATCCCTAGTTACTTTGTTCTCTAACTTATAACATGAATTGTCATCTTTTATATACTTATGTATTGAAAACTATGGAAATCTCACCAACATTATGTTGACCTTTTATTTTTAATATGTTTCAGGAAATGCTCAAGTTTAATTGCCACCTTTGAAGCTTGTTCACACCTAGGATTGGACCTAGATAAATAAATGGATGGGCTTGAAATATTACTTTTATGCTTGTTGACTTCTTATTTGAGACTTATGCTTGTAATGTTACAATTGAAACTTATGATTATTATATTTGGATTTAATAATAGCGTTCTGTGGTTGTGAACGATATTAACTCTCACATCTCGACGTTTCTGCCGTCAAGGTTGGGGTGTGACAAGAAACGTGCTACTCGATCCGACGGTCGTTTTGACAATCACAAGCCCAAAACGGAGACTTCTAACCCAAGTTATGACCATTTTAGTGAAGTCCACTTGCGATCGTGGGCCTCCAAATACAAGATGGTCTGCTCCTCTACACTTGGGCCCGCACCAACCTCATTGCGTCCTACCCTTCTTGGGCGAAAACCGCTTTGTGCTAGAACCACCCCATATACACTTAGATATATGTTTGTATATGTATATGTATATGTATATGTATGCATATACATGTTGGCATACACATAGATAAGTGTGTAGAGTGTTGGGTTAATCTTGAAGGGTCTCGGGTCATAATATTGGAGCTTAATTTTGTTGTGTTCACGTTGAGTATTTGGCTATTTAAACAATTAGTTTGTTGAATGAACTAAGTGAGATTGAAAGTTTACAAGTTTGTTGAATGAACTAAGTGAGATTGAAAACAGTAAACTTTGTGTTTTGAGTATGTGTTTGATTAGGGCCTAAACCAACATGGAGTTCAAATAAATTAAGAACTTTTTTCGTAAAACTATGAAAGCTACAATTGACCAATCATATTTTGCTAGGCTCCTTTGATTTCTTCGGTCCAACAATGTATTAGAAAATCCTAATCAAAGAACGCGATAAGCAAACTGTACACGATAAACACAATAAAGTATTGTTTGAAGGTTCTTTTTTCGCAAACGATTTCATCAGATCTAATGATTTGTTCATCAAAACCATAAATCGATTTTCATCAAAGAAATCGATTGGAGTTTCAATAACACGATGATAAAAGCATCGTTTCAAGAACACGATGAACATGATTTTTATCAAGTCCAATGATTTATAAAAAAACACACTAAGAACATGATGATAAAGTATTGTTTCAAGAACATATTGATTTTCATCTAAAACAGAAATTGATTCCTTCAATGAACATCAAAGTGGAGGCCTTTCAAAGTATATCTAATTTAATTATCACATATATGTAACTGTTGAAAAAATTAGTAAAAATATGGTTTTTACTACCTTTGAAATGAATAAAAAACAAGTTGTCGGAATAAAAATGTTATGTGAGTCATGACCAATGGTCCAATATTAACTTGCTTTCAATCAAATGGATGGTTCATGTGACCACAATTAAATGGATGGATCATGTGAGCTCTTCAAGGATGTTTCATGAGATCTTAAAAAATCTATTATTATTACAATTTAGTATGTGAAAAAAAAATTAATGTCTAATCATTTCCGCGGATCTACTTACTGAAGGTGACGTTGATAACATACGTAATTTAATATCGAACCATAGACGTTGTTGATAACATTCGGAACCTTATATATATTGTGACGGTGACATTGAGGTTATTGAGGGTATGTTACATTACAACAGCTCGATAATAAATATTAACATAGGTTAATGACACAAAAAGGTAGATATAAAAAACACGTCGGTACAATATATTTGAAAATCGGTGTAAACCAAAATAATTGTAAAAAACATATTAATACAACATGCATTTTTTTAATGCAATATTCATATAACATGTATTTTTCTAATTCCAAGAAATATATGTAATTTAATATCTACTAACATATAATATTTGTACATATGTGAGGATATTTTGGTAATCCATAATAGAAACATATGAGTCATTGTGATATGTTCTGATTGCATGCCACCTCTCATGTCAAAAATGCTTGGATGATAATTTTCTAAAAAAATAATATAAATAGTAGAAAGATGCCAGCAGAACCCACCAGATCAATAGCAATGTTTTCATCTAAAAACTACTGTTAATACAATCTAGAACACACATTTATTTATTTTTTTAAAAAAACATTAATTACTATTTCAACCATCACATACGTAGAGGATACACACATAATAGATGCTATATTTAACTCTTACTAATACTAACTTATTACCTTTTGCCACTTTAAAAGAATTTCATATCATTTTATATGATAAAAATTTATTCAAATTAATAGTTATTCCAATTGAAACGTAAGGGTGTGCATCTTGAAAAACCGATGAACCATCAGACCAAACCGAGACCAACCTGAAGCACAAATTATCAGTTCGGTCCTTGTTTTTCAATTTATTCGATTTCGGTCTGCACTGGTCCAATTTTTGACCTATGCTCACCAAAAAAGCAAGCAACTTGCATGCCGACCCAAGAAAACCAATAAACTGACCCAGACCAAACCGAGACCGACCCAAAACACATAAAATCGGTTTCATCCTCCGTCTTTAAATTTTTCACCTTATTTGGTTTTGATCTTGGGTCGGGTCCATCCAGGTTGGTCTAGTCCTGGACCCATGAACAGTTGAACACCCCTTCCAATAAATTAAAGTTAAATCGATTTAAGGTATACCAAATTATTTTAAATTATCATAAGTTCATTCATTTAAACACTTTTAATCACTATAAAATATCATATCTAGTTCAAAATCATGTTTGGTATTGAATAAAAAACAACATTATTTCCCATTATACCAAACTTTATTCTTATCAAACTAATAATTCCATAAAATAAACAAAAACACCTACAACCACTCAAACCAATCAAACGCATGATCCAAAAAAAACATGAAATACATGATTGATAAACGACAACATGGTATGGGGTTCGATTACTAACATTCATGTTATCGCGTACGATACGTGTGTCCCCACATGCAATCGCCTGCATATCCTTCTTTGATTCGTTATCCAAACCATTTACGTCCTCTTCTTTCTCTTTGTATGCAGCCCACATGCATATCAATAAATATACCAGTGTCACGGAGTGATTTCTTCAACTCAAATAAATTATTCAGACTACTGTCTGTCACGGAGTGATTTCTTCAACTAAGATCAACTAATCAGACTATTGTTTGTCACGGAGTGATTTCTTCGACTAAAATGAGCAGTGGTGGTGTGAAGAAGAGGACGCGAGTGGGTAATTATGAACTCGGGAAGACTTTAGGCGAAGGCAGCTTCGCGAAAGTGAAGTTTGCTAGAAATACGGTTACTGGTGAACTGGTCGCGATTAAAATCATTGACCGTGATCGGATTTTGAAGCATAAGATGGTCGAACAGGTTGGTTGATCGTTTCTTTCGATATATTGTTTGAAATCTTGAAAAGGGTATGCTTGTGTTTTGATTTTTTTGTTGGTGTTAATTCGTGTTTGTTTGTTAGATGAAGAGGGAGATCTCGACGATGAAGTTAATCAAGCATCCGAATGTTTTAAAGTTGTATGAGGTATGGTAATTTTTAATCATGACGCAGTGATAAAAGTTAAAAACTATTCGAATACCATACAGGTGATTAGAAACCATTTAAAGGCCCAAAATAGGGTATTATGGTTGCAGTTTGATTGAAATATTATTTGATCATCACTTATGATTGAATCCCAATTCAATTAGTATATTCCCATATTATTTGTGACATTGACAGTTTACATGTATCTTGATTAATTGTATTCCGCTAATAGATAAATAAATATTAAGGTTAATTAGTGAAGAATTAGAGGTCAATACATCTTTCATGTACAAAAGAATAATAAAGAAAGATAGACATCTTATACATCAATTCAACATAGAGTTTTCCATTGCTTCAGAGTGGCGGCAACGGCGGTGATGACGACTAGTAGGTGGTGGCAATACGCAATCGCGGTGGGTTGTGTTCTCCTGTTTAGACCAACTTTTAAGTTATCAGTTTTATAACAGTTACCCAATTTGACCCGTTATATAATTTTGAACTGACCCAAATTGACACGTATAATTTGAGTAAACCCATATTGACATGTAAATTTTACGAAACCCGAATGAAACATATGCAAAAAAAAATACCCATAGCAACCCATTTCTTGATGAATTCATTTTTTTCACATCTTAATAGGTTATGGCAAGCAAAACAAAGATCTATATAGTTCTTGAGTATGTTGATGGAGGGGAGCTTTTTGACCAAATAGTAAGTAACTTTTAGCAATGTTATTTTATCTTTTGCATATTTTTAACTGTATATCATTTATATCATTCTTTAACTTGCTTTAGGATATTAGAATTCAGATTGTAAAAAGATGGAATATAATGGTCATATATGAATTCTCTTAGTAGTTTCAATATGTATATCTGATGTTAATTTTCTTGTTCTTATTTTCTACTGTATTACTATGCAGGCCAAACATGGGAGACTTCAAGAAGATGACGCCCGGAGATACTTTCAGCAATTAATCAATGCTGTAGATTACTGTCATAGTCGAGGCGTGTATCACAGAGACCTCAAGGTTCATTTTACCTTTTCCTCATTGTTACTATTATTACTACTCTTTACTTAATAATGATCATCATCCCCATAACTAAAACAGTATAACATGTTTGATATAGTTACTGCAAAAGGGTTATTATGAAAGTACCTAATTTACTTGCAATATTCTCAAGAAAGTGTTGTTTTCTTACTTTGAGTGAATTGCTAATATGCTTCAATTGCAGCCTGAAAATCTGCTTTTGGACTCGTACGGTGTGCTGAAAGTTTCAGACTTCGGATTATCTCAACAAGTGGTATGCTAGTTACAAACTTTACTAGTTGTGGTCGATTCTCTATCGCGTTGTTGATCGAAGTTATATATTTAGAATCTATTGTTATTGTAGGAAAATGGGATGTTACATACAGCCTGTGGGACACCAAATTATGTTGCTCCTGAGGTAATTACAGCTTCAAAATCTAAGCGTACGGGAAAACTTACAGTTTCAAATTTTACTGATGTTAATGGTGAAATTTACATGAGTTGTTACATCTGCTTAAAGATTTTGTTAATTTTCAGGTTCTTACTCAACAGAAATATAATGGTGCAGCCTCTGATGTATGGTCATGTGGAGTTATCCTTTTTGTCCTTTTGGCAGGATACTTACCATTTGATGAAGAAAACCTCATGGGTTTATATAGAAAAGTAAGTTTTAACATTTTTTTTTATTTTCATACATTATGTTATTTATTTGTAACCGAATAAACATCCAACTTTCTTCAGATTGAAAAGGCTGATTACAGATGCCCGCCATGGTTTTCATCTGGTGCGAAGGCGCTATTGGCACGAATTCTTGATCCAAACCCGTGCACTGTGAGTGACATTATAAAACTTTTAGTATCTGTATGTTATAAAATTCAGTTTGTGACATAAAGTTTTTTCTTTTCAGAGAATAACTATCCCTGAAATCTTGGAAAATGAGTGGTTCAAGAAAGGGTATAAACCACCACATTTTGAGCAGGAAGAGGATGTGAATCTTGATGATGTTGATGCTGTTTTTAATGAATCCAAGGTTTGTGTTAATGATTATTGTTTAATACCTTAAACATGGTTAAACGATTGTTTCAACGATGGTACGAACATATTCATATACTCATTCTTTTGATTTTCTTTACTTGCAGGAATATCTTGTTACTGAAAAGAAAGAGAAACCTGAATCCATGAACGCGTTTGAGTTAATATCGCGGTCACAAGGTTTCAGTTTAGAAAACATGTTTGAGAGGCAGAAGGTATGTTAAAGTTACTTATTAAGTTTTGCTTAAGTAAAACAATGATCAATATTATTTTTTTCCAATAATGTAACATAATAATTGTTTTGGGCTTTCACAAAACAGGGTCTAGTAAAGAAAGAAACAAGTTTTGCTTCAAAGTGTCCTGCTAATGAGATCATGTCTAAAATTGAGGAAGCTGCAAAACCCTTGGGTTTCAATGTGCACAAGCGAAATTACAAGGTAATATTCGTTTATAAATGTTCTTTGGTTCATCATATACCGGTTTCATTATCATTTACATAATCTTAAAAGCGACAATTTCATATATCCCCTCAAAACTTGGCGTATATCAAATTTACCAAACAAAAAATGGTAACAACAGATATACTCTTTCCTAAAAACTCGTACTAAAATACACGAGTTCACAGGAAGAGAAGGGTATAACGGTCATATTATAAATTGTTTTTAATGAAACGGGTCGTAACAGATGAAACTACAAGGTGACAAAACCGGACGAAAGGGTCACCTTGCTGTGGCTACAGAGGTTTTTGAAGTGGCTCCCTCACTGCACATGGTTGAGCTCAGGAAAACTGGTGGTGACACATTGGAATTTCACAATGTAAGTGTTAATATCAACCATTTTTATCTGATTTCTTATAAATTTTTTTAGAATTTTAACTCTATTGTATCGACTATCGAATGGCAGTTCTACAAGAACTTTTCATCAGGATTAAAAGATATCGTTTGGAGCACCGAAGTAAAGACAGATGACAACAGGTGAGACTCTTAAACCCATTCTTGGTTATCTGTTTCAGACCAAACAGGAGAACTCAATCTAAAAGACTACTCTGGTGGGTGAGAGAGCCCATTTGATCTATAAACCCCTTATCAGTTGCTCATACAACTGATGTGAAACAAATTTCATACCTAACATTATAATTTCTTGATTCTGATTTGGTTTCTAAATACGTTGAAGGAGGAAACGATGAAAAGGCGATTGTTCACAAGTGGTTATCATTCTGGGTGAAGATATGGTGAATCTTGACATGATTTGGGAGAAGCCCTCTAGCGCGCTTTGTTATATTCGGGTATATCGGTTTGGTAACAGAAGTTGCAACTGTTTTCTTGTTGTAACTTGGAATAATACGCCGATTGTATGTGTATGAACAGAATGAAACATGATCGCGTTATTGATTGAATGTTACAAAAAGTAAAATAAGTTGATGTATGTTTTAACATCCAACTGGTGTTAAGCATACTCTTTCAACATAATGTTAGTAGTACTAAAGGGTCTCATAGTAAATTGCATACCACTATTTAGTTATGTTAAACGCTAGAAACGTTATTTTACCAACGGCTATATTAATGCGAATTGATGATGAAAATCGGAAGGACCACTTGATAACATATACAACTTTTGGGGACCAAATAAATATCAACATTCCAACTTTGAATAAGTTAAAATAACAATGTAAAAGAGAACTAGGACATATGTAAAATTGGGACCATGGTTGATGAAAGTAGGACCTTAACGATTGTCATTCATCGACAACACATGTTAATATTATAAAATGTCTATTCTATATAACATGGACATGTTGTTCCTAAGATAAAAATCGATGTTTGAATCGTTCAACATGGTTTTTCGAACCTAAACTAAAACGTCTGAACTTCTGTCTATTTGAATCGGATCGTTCTCAATCAGTTTCAATGATTTTGAACACCATTGTAAGTTTATTAGGAAAACATGATGTGTTTTAAACTCTACATAAATTTACTTGTAAATTTGATGCTTTTAAGAACAAGAATGTTGATGTGGATGCTTAAAATTGTGTCATATTAGGTTTGCATGTTTTCACTATGAAAAACACCAAAATTGAAACTAATAATGAACAATTGTTATGAAAATGAAGAAAATACGAAGAATTCAAGTCACGCGACTATTTGATTCTAAATCACATATAAGTGTTACGTTATCCCTATAACAACATTTCTTAGGCATGTAAAAGTTCAAAGGATGAAGAAAAGACATGGGGGCGGAAACCCATTTGCATAGTCCAAATTCGCTTATAAACCCATGTAGTTATAAGATTACATGGTTATGTGAGTCAAGTTTACATGGGTGTAAACGCAGGTGTGTGGTTTACGGCTAAGGCGATAAGAAGAAATGAGGTCAATTATGTAGAGCAAGCTACCACCATCGCTAGGGGAAAATGACTAGGGTTGAAAACACAGTGACTTGTGCTAATTGCAAGAACAATGGACATAACAAAAGATAACAAACGCACGCTTCCACAGATTAATATTCAAGCATAATAAATATGCGTGATTTTCGTGTTGTTTTCCAACACCGGCATGTGAAGAAGATGGTTGATACAAAAGTTGAGGTCGCGTTCATATTAAGTTTTTGTTCGTGCGCTATACCAACAACTACTTACTACTACCATATCACATTTAGTGTTTGTTAGTAAAATAGCCCCCTAATCATCTCCTTGATCAATTCTCCGTACATTGTTATAACTAGTTAACCAATGTTAATTGCCTTCTTCTCCTCTCCAAAGTTGATTTTCATCGTCTTTATAGACAGACTCCTTCACTCAATTGCATTTGTAGCTGATCACTTGTTCAATCTTTCATCTCTAATAGAGGAAGTTACCATCAAACTCCATAAGAAAGTAACCGGTTTCTTGCAAGATTTAGAGCTCAAATACATCACACTTAGCCACTTATGTATCATCACCACCCTCATTTTAGTGGCACGGGTTTACTTAGCAAGACGTTCACGACACACCTACCTCATTGACGTCACTTGCTTCAAACCCGATGAACACCTTAAAGCATCCAAGGAAGCCATCTTGGAAGGTTGCAAGAAAGGCGGCGTTTTTTAATCAAGATACTATGCATTTTCAAGAACGTGTTATAACCAGCTCTGGATTAGGGGACGAGACATACATCCCCCTTGGGCCAACAGCTGACCCCCAGTGTTAAATTGGGAGGCAGCCATGACCGAGGCGGAGATGGTTATGTATGGTGCGCTCCAGTCTTTATTACAAAAGACTGGAATTGCACCACAAGGCATTTGTATTTTGATTGTGAACTGTAGTGGATTCAACCCCAACCCATCTCTAACTTCCATGATCGTTAACTATTTTAAGCTCAAGCCCGATATCTTGAGCTACAACCTGAGTGGAATGGGATGTAGTGCGGGTCTTGTTTCCATCGGCTTAGCTCAAACTCTTCTTGAGACTCACCCTAACATGTGTGTTGTTGTTTTGAGCACTGAAGTTAATAGTCTCTTTGGGTACTTGGGTAATGATCACTCCATGCTTCTAGGAAACAGCCTTTTCCGAATGGGCGGTGCAGCAATGTTGCTCTCCAACAAGAACCATGATCGAGCTCGATTCAAATATGAGATAGCCCATATGATACCAACCCATACAGCATCAGACGATAAATGATACAACAGTGTGCGGCAGAGAGAAGCCGACGAGGGTATCTTCGGAGTTTCACTTTCCGTGAACTAATGGCAGTCGCTAGCGTAGCCCTAAAGGCAAATATAACAACTTTAGGACCTCTGGTGTTACCATGTTCCGAGCAATTGTTTTTCTTCATCACCCTTGTGCAAAAGAAGATATTGAAGATGAAGGTGAAGCCATATATACAAGATTTTAAGCATATTTGTGTACACGATGGCGTAGGGGTGGGCATAAAAACCGGGTTCGGACCCGACCCAGACCCGGGTACGAGTAGTATCCGATGGGAGGTGTACCCGGGTTGGACCCGTTTAAACCTGTAACTCTGTAAGGTTGGAACCGGTTTTAGATTTTGAGTTTTTTTAGCAAACCAGACCCGAACCTAACCGGTTGAACCCGGTATTGGACCTGGAATTGAACCCAGTATTGGATACACACACAAAAGAAAAGAAAAGAAGAAAAAAAAACTAAACTCGGTATTGGACCGGTTGCAGACTTGACCCTGACCCGACCCTACCCCACCCGGGTATAATGGGTAGGGTTTTCAAGTAGGTGAACCCCACCTGGGTTTATACCCAGTTTCGCCTCAACCCGGGTACAAAATAACCCGGTTGGGCCGAACACAGTTTGTACCCGGTTTCGGGTACGGCCCAAAACCCGTTTTGCCCACCTCTAAGCTGGCAGTAAGGCGGTGTTGAATGAGATTCAGAAGAATATGAATCTAAAAGACTGGGATATGGAGCCATCAAGGATGACGTTGCATCGGTTTGGTAACACGTCAAGCAGTTCTTGTTGGTATGAGTTGGGTTACACTGAAGCTAAAGGTCGAGTTTCGAAGGGTGATCGCGTCTGGCAGATTGCTTTCGGGTCAGGTTTTAAGTGTACCAGTTTGGTTTGGAGAGCATTGAAGGCTATTCCACCAGGTGGCTGCATGGGTGAAGCATGGTCCGATTGCATCAGTCGGTACCCGGTCAAGGTCTAGAGTCACGAGGACCGCAGCATAATAATAATTTGATTGTGATATCAGATTAATGCACCTGTTTTATTACCCTATAACATTAGCAATGATTAGCAGTCAACCATTAACCTCTTCATAAATAATGAAACAATATATAGTTTACATGGAGAGATGTTCAGTAATTCATAGTTATGTTTTCCACTACAATCAACTACATCAACACCATAAGCAGGAAATAAATCTCTCCAACTTCATTCTAAACTAACGATTTCTTTTTTCTTTTTTTTTCGTCTTCCTTTTGGCAGAAAGAGGATGGAAGTAGGCAAGGTGAATATGTGGTGCGGCTCATCCTTCATGGCTGACCCATCTGGCTAGATCCATGAACCATGAGTTCAGACTGTCCCACCACCTATCCCTTCATTAATAGGGCCGATACCTTCCACGACTGGTATCATCACCACCCCGCCCCCGTCCTCCCCCTGAGGAGCCGTTGCTGCCACGCTCATTCCTACGGGAGGGCCTCACAGCTGGCATCTGTGCTCCAGGCTGCTGCCTGCACAAACTCTATACCATCAGTCTCCATTCTCTTGTACCAATTAGGAAATGTTTGGATGTGCAAAGTGCAAACTAAAAAAAAGCACTATATCCAAACACTAAAAACAGGTCGTCATGAATTTAAGTTGAGATAATCAGATAAACAGTTGTATATTGCACATCCAAACACCTTCAAAGAGAGATTGGTAACTTACAGAACATATCCTATTTGACCATCAGGCAGAACCATTGGAACCATCTGCATGCCTCCTGGCACTGGCCCCCTTCCATATATCATTGGCTGTCACATTTTTTAATTTTTTTAAAATAACCTTTACATCACAACAAGAACCAAATATTGTCATATTATTATAAAAATATCACCTGCTGAAACGAAGGATTAGCGGCATATCTAGGGGCGACATACGGGCTTGCAGAGAAGCCACCATACATGGGATGATGGATGTAATTTGGTTGGGACCCAGAATGGTGAGGATTATTAGTCCCATCAGATTTTCTATCACTCTGTGGCTTTGCAAGTACAACTTCTAGAAGCTGACCTGCAAATCATAGCTCATTATAGATGTTTATTTCATAAATCACTAAATATAAGTAGAGGAGAAACTTCACCCCATTTACCTAATGGGTCAAAATGGCTGAGTGCCTTTTTCATGGAAATACTGAATATTGAATAGTGGAACATTGTTATGCTACTATGTAAAATGGGTAAGGTCACAAAAAATAAGCTTGAAAGGAAACAAGTTGAATGTTCCCAAAGTGTATTTTCAATGCATAAACGCCTCATAAATCATTTTTTTTATTATTATTTAAAAAATATAAATTTTCTAATCATATTTGATTGACTGGTCATTCATTTAAAAAACAAAAAAAATGTGGCGAGTTAAAAAAACTGACCCAATCCATTTCAACCTGAATAAAAGTTACCCAACATCCCGACCCGCCCAATTAACCATTTCCAGATATAACCACTGATTTCAATGTCTGCTAACCATGCACCAAAACAGAATCTGAGAAAGCAAATATTAAATATTAAATGTTAACGAAGGGCTTGAATGATGAAATAAACCAGTAACTTTCACCATTTTGGCAGTTTAACCACCAAAATTTTTTTGACAATGGTTCCTTCTCTCAACTTTCTTTTGACTTATTGAACCCATATATAATTAGTGTTTAAGTTGGAGTTCACCAAGTTTCATCATTTTATCAATTAAGGTCTTTTGCCTATTTTTATGTAGTTTGTTTAACCCCTGTGTTTTTTATCTAATTCAGACCCATATAAATTACTGATTAAACCCCTCTATTTAAAAACCATATATTCAAAAACTTAAAAAACAAGGGGCAAAAAAATGCTGGAATAAACCACCAAGATGGTGAAAAATACACGTTTGATCCATCATTAACCAAAGACAAATAAAAATACCATCAACTTCATATTTTTCAGTTTCTTTGACAGCTTTCAATGCACTTGATCTTTCTGCATAATGAACGAACCCAAAGTCTCGCTTGCCACCTGCTTTTGCAGGCGGCATCACAACTCTGGTCACTTCCCCATGGCGTTGAAACAGTTCCTTCAGGTGTTCTGTTGAGGTGTTTTCGGGTATATTCTTCACATACAGTGCCTTTACCTATAATTTAGCACACCATTAAACGTTAACTTTATTTTTAGAGCATTAATTATTGTGATAAACTGTTACAAAATTTATTATGTTATCCAGATAATACCAGTCCCCAAGGGAACATCATGCCCTCACAGTGGTAAGTGATGTACTCCCCAACCAAAGGTTGTGGGTTCAAATCATGCCGAGTGTAGGTGTTGTGATTTCAAGGGGGAAGAGAGAAAGAGAGAGAGAGAAAGAGAGAGAGAGTGTGTGTGTTAGTGTGTTAACCAGTAAAAAAAATCCAAATAATCCCATGACATGTGCTAACTTGGCCAAACAAGCATCATGCAAATATGCAATTCGTTGATAAAACAAGTGACGTCCAATCATCAATCTCTTAAATTATACAAGTCTAACTTGAAGTAGTAGAGACCAATTCACATCAGTCATTCAGTCTGAGACCCTAACCGTGAAAAGGTGGCTCTCACATAGTCACATAATGTATATGGGTATTTGGGATTGCTTGGTGGTGAGGAATGAACAAAACAATCGGAAGGACAACTCACTACAAATCTGAGGAAGTGTGAGAGGAGAGATGGACAAAAAGGTTTGGGTTTAGCTTTTTTCAGTTGACCAATCAGTACTTAGAAGTTAGAAACTGTAAAAACAAAAAGGATGTGTGTGTCTATCAACGTAGGTCCTACATAACAATTTGTCAATTTCAATGAATGGGTTGATAAATATGAAACAGATTATTTTTGTAGAAAACATTGCAGTAGTTGACATATATAAGGGATAAAAAAAATGTTTTGTTCAGTATGTCAACAGAAACATAATTCATGCCAAACAGATCTTTACAGGGAAAGCCTCTCAGCAGTCAGCACACATAAACAATGAGACTAACTACATGCTGATGATTTCACGTCCGCCTGACGATCTCATGATATTGTGCAAGTAAATCTTTAAAATCATAAGATGTAGTAAGGCCGTTTATAGCTCAAATCCTCAATGCTTATTTTAGCCTGATGATCTCATGATATTGTTCAAGTAGATCCGTAAAATCATAAGATGTAGTAAGGCCGTTAATAGCTCAAATCCTCAATGCTTATTCTAGCTTTTGTTATAACATTAAGAAACCTCAAACATGTGACGCCTCAGATTTCAAATTTAAACTCAAAAGCCATCACAGAGATAATTTTATGTAGTTAACCTTAATCAAGTCAAATACCATAATATATTCATACATCATAGAAAAAGACTGAATAATTGTTGAACTATTTTTAGCTACAATTTACATTTGCATGTTTCATGAGAAGTCGCAACATATTGTGGCGATATCAACCGTCTACTTTTTTTTAAATTTAATGATAGGAGCTAGTCTGGCTACAGTAGAAATATTGGTTGTTCTACTTATTAATACTTTTAACACATGCACATTTTTTTGGCACTTAGATTTCTGTGATTCATTTGGATGGTGAGCTAGCTGACTTATAATTTCAATAACATCTCATTAGAATATGTCAATGATATTTAATGCAAGTTATCCAGTTGTGATGTGTGTTCTCTTAGGTCATTCAAATGCAAATCCTTAAGTTTTCATATCTGCTATAGTCCTACCTAATTTATGTGTTAGCTCTTAGCAGTAAGCACTTTCGGTAAATAGGTTAAAATTGGGCAATTTTCAAAGATAGAAACCCTACTCAGCTCATTGGTCCATTTTGGTGATTATAACTTTCTCAATAGAGTTATGTAAGTTTTTGGACGCTGCTATTCGTTTGTAAAACAAACAAATCTAAGCCCGTACAGAAATAATAACTTTTAGAAGTATTTAAAAATAATATTTACATATAAAGCCCATGATTTAATTCTAAAAACTATCCATGCTCAATAACCCAAATCAGCATGTGCTCATTTTTCAAACCAAAACCATGAACCATAAACACATGAGTTGAACCCAATCCTAAACCAGATTTGATTATAAAAGATCTAATTATAACCCAAACAAGCATCTGGGACAAAGGTGTTGGTAGGGTACTAGGGTGCGTGTGTGTCATTAAACAACAAATCAAATGCCTAAGTATGATGCTTGACATGTGTCATAACAAAAATCATAGAAAATGACAACAGCAACTTAGTTGGTTCAACCAGTCCTAACTCATAAGTCATTTATATCGGAAAGCCCACCAAAACAAAGCATTTATACAGTTTCAGTACAATAAAAGCATAACTACCAAGAAAGACAATAAATTAGGTAGGTTGCTATTTATGAAATTTGCCCATTCAATTACCCTAGAATATCAATACGACATTAACCAGTTCATTGAGTGAGGTGTTCAACCAAATGTTACTTAACAAAGACTTATCTAAAGTTCTAAACATGACACTTGACTCTTGCAGTACTAATCAGAATAAGTTTATCTTACTCTTAGAGTCTTAAGCGTTTACCTGAGCAGAAGCAGAATGATCCGGTGATATTTTAGGATCAGCCCAAGTAACCGTCAGGGTGTTTCCATCAAGATTAAAACTTGCACTAGCCAACTTCTGCCTTGAATAATCCGCACAGGCATTATTGTAATACTCCACGAAAGCAAAACCACGATTACGTGTTGGGTTCTGAGGGTCCTGAGTTTGCAAGATAACCACTTAAACAAAAACTAAATATGACATATCTGGTTCATAAGGTGTGTCCAAATCAAATCCCACCTTTATGAGTTCAATGACTTCTGAACCCGGACCTGTCTCTTCAATTACTTTTCTAAAATCCTCATCAGTCCAATTCTTTGGCAAGTTTCCAATAAACAGTCTGTATTTAGATTCAGAAAGTGAACACCTCAAGGTTCTACCCTGCAAATAACATCATAAATCAATAACCAAAACAATACAAATATCAGATAAACAAGCATAAGCATATAGTCGTATACCTTAAATTCTTTGTTATGTAGCTCTTCAATAGCCTTTTGAGCAACATCTTTAGTTTTGAATGCTACAAAAGCAAAACCCTTGCTCTCATTAGTGTCCCTATTTCTCACCAACCTTACCTGAACAATCATGTACATATAGGTTAATCCCATTCCGTAGACCTTAACACTTAAAAAGATCACTTTTTTCCTTTAATCAATTTACAGTTAAAGCTGACCTCAACAACATCCCCAAATGGTTCACAAAGTTCACTCAAATCCTCCTCATCAACATCCTTAGGGAGCCCACCAATGAAAATCTCAGAACCATGAGGTGGAAGAGCAAGCATCTCAGCCTCTTTCCCCTTATTATCATCACCTACAACAGGTGATTTCTCACCAACAACATTCTGATTCCCATCATCTTCATCCTCATGCTCCTTCCCCTCATACCCACCAACATCCTCCTGTTCCTCACCGTTGTCATCATCACCTCCTTCCTCCAACGGCTCTTCAACATCATCATCCATCTCTTCATAGTTGTCATCCTCAAAATCCACCTGATCATCAATCTCCCTGCTATCTGCCATGGAGTTTGTCTACAAGCAGAGCAGATCTTTCGAAACAATAAACCAAGTTTTACCTTGCGAAATAACCTATGTGGGATCTGATAAACACCAGTACGCATAATACATATCACCGACAATTAGACGATTTGGAAGCATAGGGAAGGGATTAGAAGAACAAATTCTTCCAAATTCGAAGAAATGAAGGGCGATAAGGATCAAAAGGGGCATCAGTTTAGTGTATAATATAGCATAATTTTTGGGGGAATTTGTGTTATGTTGTGTGTGTGAGATTGATTGATAGATGTAGCCATTTACCTTGGCTTAATGAGGAAGATGATGATGATGATCGGAGCTGTCTGTTGTACCGAAAATCGTCTGCAAATCGCCGGTGAGTTGAATCGCAACTCGTGAGTCGTGAGTTGTGGTGTTCGCTTGGGTCAAACGACCTAATAGGGGAAAGTGTGCAGTTGTTCGAACCTTCAAGAACACTGGGCTCATGTTTTGTCTTTTGGGCTAAATAGAATTTCAACATGGGCTTAGCAAAGCCCATCTATGATCTATAGTCGATTTCAGCTTGCTGGTTAAAAGAGGTGTACAAATTGGGTTGAAACCGGGAACCGGGTAGATCGAAAAAAGTTAAAACTGGGTTTTGTTTCGAACTGGTTCGCGTTGAAACCAGTTTGATGAGAGGAATGATCGGTTTAAATCGGGTTCAAAACTTGTTTAGTCTGGATTTTACCCGGTTTAAAATCGGTCCAGATAATAGATCTCATACCTACGAGTTGGATCTGGTTGAAATTAAAACAGTTTAGCAACTGGATGGGGTCAAGTTGCGGGTTTCGTCTTTCAGCCCTGTTTTTTTTTTTTTCATCATCTTTGCTAGCTATGCTGAAGTTTAATATGTTAGTAATTTGATGTATACCTAACATAACGTGATGAAAATATAAACTTACGGTCAAGTATGATACAATCTTATTAATGGGCATGAAAACAAAATTTGGCGTGTTTCAATAGCACGAAACAACATTTGATAGTTTTTGGCTATTCAATAACATGATGTACCTTTAGAAACTATATTTATTTAACAATTTAGCTATAACTAGTTGAGCTTTTATATACTTCAAACCGGGTACATATTGTCACTTTGGATCAGTTACAAACCCGATTTCTACAATATCTCTATTAATCGGTTTGGTTATTGGGTCGGTTAAACGAATTTTTGTGCACTTCTACATAGTTTCTAGGTGAAAATACATACATGGTAGAGTAAAATATAGTTTTCTAAAGTATGCACACAATAATAATGTTCGTTTCACCGTTTACCCTTCTTGACTGGTTACATGATTTGCACATGCCCCAGACGTTAGTAACAAACAACACTTCAAATTCCTCATTAATTACCATCTAGCATAAACAACACTAGTGCACATGATTTAAAACAAACAATTAACAAAAATAAACTTTTAAATATATTCAATACAAATATTAATTTCAATATAAAGAGAAGGATAAGAAAGTACGGACGCCTATCAATATATTCACTTGGCAGATGCCAATGTGAAGACATCTATGAGCCATTACGTTAGTAATGGTCTTATAGTTGTCTCCATTAGTTAAACAACAACTTCTGTTGCAATTGTACTTAACATTGCACCAACCAAAGTATTTTCATTCACTGACGGATCCTGAACAACTAAACAAATATAATGGGGGTGAGTGAAAGTCACAAGACCCATAATTTTTTTTCTAGAGTGAATTGTTGTTTTCCTCCTTGTTATTTGGTAACATTTGTTATTTTCATCTAAAAATATTTCTTCTTGCATTTGGCTCCTAAGGGTTTAGAAAACGTTGTCATTTTCATCCAAAAATATTAGCTTCATTGTTTAAATTGTTAAATATTCATCGTAAAAGGGCAATTACATAAATTTGTATATAAAAACAAAATCGTAATTTATATTTACCTGTTGTTAATAAAAACTTTTACCACGAATTTCATGTTTTTGGATGAAAATAACAACTATTTTAAACCTTAGGGAGGCAAATGTAATAAAAAAACATTTTTGGATGAAAATGACATATATGATCAAACCATATGTATGAAAACAACAATTCACTCTTTTTTCTATCACTATATCAGGGTGGCGAACTCAATATATATACAATTTTCGAACAAAATGCACATAATTTCAAATTCTAAGCGAAGAGGGGCCCTTTAAAAGCTCTGCCCACGAAGTTAGTCCAATAAGTTGGTCCTTCATTTCGTTCAACATTGGCCATGAGCTCGACAACATCACCATTGTGCAGGGTTCATCAATGATTCAACTGACCTCGTAGCGAATACTGATTCTATTGATGCTATTGGTGTTGGATCGACTCTTAAAAATACCATCAAATGTAAATAGAAGTTGTATTTCACATTCCAAATTTCACTACATTAAACTAGACATTACATTTAATAGTGATTAAATTAAAGGGTTGTTTGACAGCCTCTTAATGATTTAAATATCTGAATGGTTCAACACTTAATGGTTCAAACAGTTTGTTTTTACGAGTAAATATCTAAACGGTTCAAGTATTTTACAAATTTAACTATTAACACCTCTGCTACCTATCTAACACAACCCACCTGCAGAAGCAGAGGAATCTTCGATAATACATACCCAAATCCACCACAAATTATGCATACATAACAACAACAATAGACCAAACGATCATCATCTACAATAAAACTATGAAAAACAATCAAATTGGTCGAATTTGAAACAAAAAACTCAACATCAACATATACAAGCTAATTACAGGGGTTGCATCTAACGGGTGTTGTTGCAGAGGATACAATCGAAGATCCGACGAATCGCAAACCGTACCCGTGGGTAAACCCGATGCGTGTAGCCGTTCGATTCGTTCCATATAGCTTCCATTGTTTGCACAAAAAGATTCAAGCTTCTGATTGGGGGGATGTAAAGAGTCAACGGGACTGCAGAGAAAGCTACTGCAAAGAACAGATGGAGCATGTTGATTTCTACAGAGAGAAAGTGATGATTGTGTGGTTTTGATCTTTGGGGTTCTTGATTTGTGAAGAAATAAAGGAGCAATTGATGATGGGGTTTTAATTTTGTGTTGGGTTTCTTCTTGAGATGCTTGATTTCAGTTTTCAAGAGAGTATATGGATGAATCGGTGATGATGATGATGGGGTTTTGGTTTTCTTGTGCAAGATTCTTGAGAGAGTGAAGATGGTGATGGGGTTTTGATTATTTTTTAATTTCTTGACATTTTGTCAAAGTTTATCTGCGGTTTTAAATATTATTTTTTAGGGTCATGTGGCTTTGTAGTGCAACAACCGTACAAGGACTATTGGACTACTTTTCAACCCATTATTTTGTTTTTTTAACGGTAAATATACGACTCTGCTTCGAATGATATGTGTTATTTTAACTGGGTTCATCTATTCGTTTTTTAGCCGGGACCGCACCCCCAATCCCTTCAGGAGGAACCCATTGCTGAGAAAACGTCATGGCTCAACTCTAAGAATTTTTTGCTCAAAGTGAGACTTGAACCCATGACCTTTCATTTATTTACATGTTATAAGTATTTCACCTTAACCAATTGGATAGACTTTTATAATTGCACCATAGTCTACTTTCTATTTACACCCTAGTCTATTATATTAATTACATTCACTAGTTTTGTTATTCTCTAAGTCCAATTAAATTATGTCTAACATGTTGAAAATTTGAGCAAATTATTATTTTTTTAACGGCCAACGAATAATTTTTAAGTCCGGTCACCCGGGTAAACCCATTGACGAAAGGCCACCCACGCCCGCGAACACAGACAGCGCTGGTGACCCGGCTCGCCTACCATTCTAGGGGAAACCCACCACCCAAAGGCCCACTGTGGTAAAACCCTTGGTCCACTTGAAGCATATTGCCTCTAGTGAGACTCCAACCCATGACCTTTACTTTGAAAAGTCATATGATACATCTTCCTAAATCACTTGATCTAGGACTCATTGGCTGAGCAAAATTAATAAGGTCAGTTAATTCATTTAATAAGATTTGTTTTTTAACTATATTTCTAATATCACCTTTACCTATATATCAAGTTTATAAATAAACTTTCGATTCAAAAACTTTTGAAATAGATCATGTTAATATAATTTTCTACTTTTGTGAAAAGGATAAGAGGTTATTATTCTTAATTATATACAACTCATTTACTAATGTCGGTGGCCAAAGCCACCGACTTTCATTCATGATAAATACCTTTGTTTCCAAATCATTTCACTAACGTTTTGCTAGAGTAGTTGGTTAAAGCTTTGTTGTATAACGGAGATATTTAGGTTCAAATCCTGTTGTCTGCTTTTCTTTTTCTTCTATGGTTTTCTTATGTTTTTCTTTTTCCACTTAAATATTACTTTTTTAAATTACTAAATCATAACATGCAAAACATAATATTTGTTTATATTTAAGTTTTAGACTTCAAGACAGTGACGTCGTAACTTCGTACATTTATTTTACGTATTTAATCAAATTAATGTTATCATCTCAACAAAAGTAACGTATTCGAATGTCAATCAATTATAAAAATAATATTTCAAAGGTTTGACGTTATTTTATAATACAAAACATATATTCATACGACACGTGAGTTTACGTAGAAGTTTTGTTTCATAATACAAAACATCAAAACACATTGACCGTTAACCGTTGATTGCGCCCCAGTGAGTGAGTTTACATAAAGTTTATTCTTATTTAATATTAAATAATAAAAAAATATTGATTTACTTTCATAATTTAAGATGTCGTAACAAACAGGTTCATAATGCTACTAATTTACTATAACTCAAAAGGTAACGTCGGTGACCAATCATGGCTACCATCACTTCGGTAATACTTGATATATATAATTTGCTTTGATTAATTACTAAAAATCTATGTTTGGCGTAGTGGTTAAGGGCCTTGGTCTATCTTCTTACGAGGTAATGGGTTCGAAACACATAGCAAACATCTTATTAAATTTATGTTCTTTAACCTTTTAAAAATACGTTACCCCCTCAAGTTTATAAAGTTCTGATTTACTCTTATACAAGTTTATCTAAGAGTATAATTTCTTATGTTCATATTTGTGTTGGTTGTTATAATTTTGAGTCCGTTTATGTTTAAGTAATCGAAAACTACTTATAAAAAATTATGTACCTATTTTTATATACATCTTACTTACAACCATTAATTTTCATATTTTTAGTTGTCTATATTTTATATTCAAATCCGAATTGACTCAGTTAAATATAAAACATCTATGTGTCTATTTTTATATAAATCTTTCACTTTCACCCGTCAAAACCTTTTAAAAACTATATAAAATGTCACTTTAAAAAATCTTTTTACATTCATTACGTTTATACGTAATTGAAAACGATTCAAGTACTGATGTAAATTTAGTTCGTAAACAAGTCAGGTCGATTATAGTCTATATTTTATCATGTTGCGTACGATATTGTCGTAACGCGTGGCTGGTACGAATAGTAGCTATGACTCATTTAGCAAGGTCGGGGGTGGGGTCTATCGGCCTTGCCATGTGTCGACTTCTTATTGGAGCACAAAGTTCTACTTTTTTTGCCCGCACCTAACTAATGTTAAATAATGTTTCTTTGAAAACTAACACAAATTCAAGACTTGCCCTAGGAAACATGTGCTTATATGCAGGAGATGCGAGTTCACATCTTTTATAATTTCTAATTTAAACTATTAATTTTCTTTTATTTTTCGAATTTTTTATTACGACAAAATTGTCTCCTTTAATGCTCTAATAATTATCATATATACTTTACTTTTAAACACACATAACGAAGTTCATATGCATGTTAATAACCACGTCAATGTCATTATACGATTCCACGACGACACACACATCTTTATGCCGTAACGTACGATGCATAATGTTATCTTATATTTTCTTTATATACTTAGGTTTATTAGTATTCATACCGTAACTATGTGCAAAGTTTACAAATGCGATGCTACATGCAGTCACATTTGTGCTTACTTTTATACATGTCTTACTTTCAATCTATAAACATTCAAATGCTAACACTTTTTAAAAGCTTTATAAAATATATTTCTAAAGTTTCGGATTTACTTATGCACAATTCACTTAAAAAATACATTCTTACGTTAATATTTTTGTATACATGTCCTTATAAGTTTGAGTAAGTCTACGTTTGGACGTAATCAGAAAGGAGTCAGGTATTGACGTAATAATAGTTCGGAAAATCATGTTGCATACGAACCCGCCGCAACGCGCGGCGGGTGAAAAAACTCGTTTATTTTATTCATTAATTTAAGTAGATATTTTATTTTATCATATTTTAGTTTAAAGTTTTCATTCACATTAAGTATTAGTTGCTTATTTATACAGCATATTTTTGTCTCTGTTATAATTGATTTTGGTACTACAACATTATCATTTACACAAGTTTGTGTTTTTAATATTATTGTAAAAAAATTGTAATTTGTAATTTTTATTAATTAAATTTATATCAAGGAATTGTTGCATGTAATAAGAATCTAATACTTAAATATTAGATAACATATCTAGGTATAATTGTAACAATCTCAATAACAATCTCAATATCGTTTCTGTGGTGTGAATTTAATATGAAAAAAACAAGTTTTCAAAATCTACTTATATAATCAAATATAACTTTTTGTAGGGGAAAAAACTTTAGAAAAAACAAATTGAGTAAATTATCATTTGCATTCTTGATGTTTGTTCATTTTAACCATTTGCAAACCTGTAGTTTCAAAAATTGTCATCTACCCCCTAACTTTTCATGTTATCTTCATTTAAGTCTATACATTTTATTTTTATCTCCATTTGAGTTCAAATGAGTAACACTGATAATGTTTCTATTAAAATTATTATTAAAAGGACGAAACTACCCTTAAAATTAAAAATTAACATAAAAAACCTTATGGGTCCCATCCATCAACATCATCTTCTTCAAATCACCACCACCACAACCACCCCCATCACCACCACCACAACCACCGGTCGTCAACATGACAACCTCATAACCACCACCACAACCAACCCACCACAACAGCCCCATCACCACCACCATAACCACCTGGTCTCCACCACAACAGCTCTATCACCACCACCATAACCACCTGGTCTCCACCACAACAGCCCTATCACCACAACCACCCGGTCACCGCCACAACCACCCCCATCACCACCACCACGATTACCCCTCACCACAACCCCATCCCCACCAACATAGCTATCACCACCACAACAGCTCCCATCACCACTACCACAACCACATCACTAGCAAAGAACTTGAAATTGTGGATCTGAGAAGGAATGGAGGGCTTAAAAAGATGGTAATTAGTGTTTGTAGCAGGTCTGGTTAATGGTGGGTGACGGTTGTTGTGGTGGTGAGGGGCGACTGTGGTGGAGTGGGTTTGTGGTGATGTTTGTGGGTTGATGGTGGAGTGGGGTTGTGGTGTTCATGATGGATGGTGCCGTCAATGAGTGGTGGGTGGTGGTGTCGGTGGGTGGTGGTGGATGTAGAGAAAAGAGGAAGAAGACGGTTTGGGTGGTGGCATCCATGGGTGGTGGATGGTGGTGTCGATGGGTGTGGGTGGATGTAGTGAGAAGAAGAAAAAGAGGAAGATGTGGGTGGTGATATCATTTGAAGGTTGATTGTGGAAGAAGAAGATGTAGGTGGCTCACAATTTTATTTTTATTTTTAATTCTTAGGGGCATTTTAGTCTTTTTATAAAAGAATTGATGGAAAAACTAATGGTGTTAGGCTTTTGGATATGCGTAATGTCTATGTAAGTTGGTGGAGGTGTGATTGTGATTCAAGCTTATGCTAATAGGGGTGCATACATGGTCATTGAGTGATTATACTAGTACATCTTTTACTAGTCCAGATATAGCCGAGAGGAGTGAACCATTATGAAGGATGTGTGCATGAAATTATAAATTAGAAGCATGTTAAGTCTAATTGGGTGTTTCTTATTTTTACTTGCATATCATTTTACTTGTTAGAATGTAGACCTATCAAAAAAAAACATAAGCTGTGTAAATAAGGGTATGACCTTTGACCTTAACTAAGAGTTGATATAGTAAAGAGAAATTATCTAAATGGGTTTTTATAAATGCATGATAATTTTGCTTGGGACAAGCAAAACTCAAGTGTGGGGATGTGATGTGTCGGTGTTTTTCACTATTTTAAATGTTTAATTATGTGTTTAATATAGTGGAACATAATTACTTTGAGAGTTAATTGATTTTCAGGCTTGCGGAACAAAAAACGGACACATTTCGGGTGTTTTCAGGAGTTAGAATGGAAGTCGGAAAACGTGAAGAAAAAGTGAAGTGGAACGTAAATTACGTCCCTAAGGACATAAATTACGTCCTAGGTGTGATCAGGATGCATGCAAACTAGGACGTACAACAAAAGGAAAAAGTGCTGATTTGGGGGGGAAGTAAATTACGTCCCTGAGGAAGTAATTTACATCCGTATGGACGTAAACTACGTCCCTGAGGAAGTAAATTACGTCCCTGTGCTGACTGTTACGAATTTTTAGGGTTTTGTACCCTAATTAAAGGTTAAAAGGGGGGTTGCGAATTAAGCCTTCACAAAGTCGTTTTTGGCCATCCAATGAGCAATTTTGAGAGAAAAAAAGACCCATGGATCCATCTTTTCATGCAATTGATTCCTACGACAACCGATTTCGATTCCACGACGACCATGAACGGCTAAATCACCCGTGATCTTCTCCGGGTGTGGGGTTTGTGTTTATGACATTTGTTTAACTTTATTTGTTCTTAGATTGGGTTGAAGTTTTGATTGGCATGTTAAGCCATATGATTTCGTTTGTTGGTTGATTACTTTAAACGGTTTTTATTTGTTTTGAATCTTAATCTAATACTCATTAGTTTTTTGTTTCTTTACATCATGAGCATTGTGAGTCTTAGGTTTTGATTAGCAAATTGAAATTGGTAATTTGTGAATAGGCCCGTTTACAATCCGTTCCATCTCTATCACTGGAATCAATCAAACCAATACAATCATGTCTATGTGATTGCTAAGAATAACTAGGTTATAACTTTGTTCTACAAACCTGAAACCCGAAGTAGACCATTCTTATTATTATTGTTTTCAAAACCATTCATGTTTATAAAATTACAATTTTGTTTTCTAAATTAGTTATTAATTGAAAGTTAATTTCTTTATAAAGTTAAAACCATTGAACTAGAGTTACATTTTTCACATATTCATCGTGGAGACGACCTTACTTACCTGTACTAATATAGATGAGATAAGTCTTAATATAAATTGGTTTTTTGGTAGACCATGACAATCTACATCACTACTCTATCATGTTTGATGATGAGAAGTGCTTAATCAGAAACAAGACTACTAGAAGAATACACTTGGAAGTCTCTGTGGCTCGAAACAATATGTTTGTTTTTTATGCCACAAGTCTTCTTACCACTCATGATTCACAGCCAAATAATGAAGAGTCCATGCGATGGCATCGCAGATACGGTCATTTTTATATAAATGGTCTCAAACTCCTGCATGATAAGAAGATTATGATTAAATTACCTAAAATTCAAAGTCACCCTGTCTGTGAAGCCTGAATCAAAGGAAAGTTGTCCCGAACTAGCTTTCCCTCAACTTCATGGCGTGCAAACAAAATTAGAGTTGATTCACTCAGATCTTTGTGGACCGATGCATGTTCCCAGTTTAGGTAAGAGCCTTTATTATCTCTTGTTTATAGATGATATGACTTGTATGTGTTGGGTATATATTTTCACTAATAAGCATGAAGCATTCTTAAAATTTAAAAACTTCAAGGCCTTAGCTGAAAAGGAAAGTGACAGATTCATCAAAGTTATTCGAACTGATCGTGGAGGTGAGTTTTGCTCAAAAGAGAGGGTACATATCATATAACCCTGTCATAGGAAAATTCACTGTTAGTAGGGATGTTAATTTTCTTGAAGACCCCAAGTGGGCATGGAAGACTGACAACTCACCTGTTACTATTGTTTAACCTTTCATGACCCTTTCCCTTGTGATGTAAATCCAAATGAAGCTGTCAACCACTTCCCCACTAGTACAAGTAATCCTACTTTATCAACTCCTCTTGAGTCACCATCACTAGAAACAAGTACACCACTTTTACCAACCACTCTTGAGTCGCTATTAACTGACGCTTCTACTTTACCACCTACCTTGTCTCACCAACCAAGTCACTCTCAAACATCCACTTTCTCTCAATATTCAAGCCTCGACTGAACCTCCAACCTCAACCATCTCGGTTCCCAGTCACCTCATTCACTTGGACCTTCTAAACGTGTTAGCAAACCTCCTTCTTGGCTTAAAGATTATTATTTTGGAGAAGGAATGTATTATGAATATGATGTTACGGCTTGTCAGTTTGCTTTTGCTATTTTAGATCTTATCTCGTACAAGCAGGCTGCTGAACATAAAGAGTGGCAGGATGCTATGATTACCGAGCTCAAATCCATTGAGAAGATAATACATGGCAATTAGTGTCTCCACCTGCAGGACAGAATATTGTTGGACTAAAGTGGCTGTTCAAAACAAAAGTTGGACCGGATGGAAAGATTCTAGAGCATAAGGCGAGATTAGTTGCAAAAGGGTATTCACAAATGCAGGTGTTGATTTTCAAGAAACTTTTGCTCACGTGGCTAGATTCAAGACTATACGTTTAATTCTAGCAGTTGCAGCTCAGTTGGGGTGGATAATTTATCAGTTGGATGTTAAGTCAGCGTTTTTAAACGGTGACTTAACCGAAGACATTTATGTTGAGCAACCTGAAGGGTTTGTTGTTCCAGGAAAATCTCACATGGTTTATAAATTGCATAAAGCCCTATATGGACTTAAGAAGTCCCCTAGGGCTTGGTATGCCAAAATTGATGGGTAGTTTGTTGAGTAAGGTTATGTAAGGAGCAACAACAAGCCTACATTGTATGTTAAAAGAAAGAACTCAAGTGACGTTATCTATGTGTGTTTATATGTAAATTTATACATTCTCTTGTGTTGATATGGTGAATGAATTTAAGAATGGTATGATGCAAGAATTCGAAATGACAGATATGGGACAGCTCAAATATTTTCTGGGATTAGAAGTAAAGCAGACGAGAGACGGTATTTTCTTATATCAAGAAAAGTATGCAAAGACTCTTCTTGATCGATGTGGTATGACGAGTTACAAGAAAGAATTTACTCCAATGAACATTAATGAGAAACTTCAACTTAATGATGAGGCTGACTATGTTGATGAAGGAATGTACATGAGTATAGTCGATGGTCTAATTTATCTAACCTATTTTCGTCCTGACCTATCATATGCATTAAGTCTAGTATCTCGTTTTATGCAACAACCGTCTAAGATTCATCTTGGTGCGGCTAAGAGAATTTTGAGGTATGTGGCTCATACTATAAATTATGGGATTTGGTATAAACGAGGTCAAAATATTGAACTACAAGGCTTTAGTGGCAACGATTGGGCTAGTAGCATAAATGATCGGAAGAGTATCTCGGCATATCTCTTCACTCTAGGCAGATGAGCTATAGCTTGGTAATTAAAGAAGCAACAAATTGTTGCTTTGTCAAGCACTGAAGCTTAATACATCTCAGCTATGAGTGCTTCATGTGAAGCCATTTGGTTACGGAGGATGCTTAAGATCTCGGATGGGTTCAAGAAAAGGCAACTGTTATTAAGTGTAATAACAGGTCAACTATCAATCTGTCTAAGAATCCAGTGTTACGCAGTCGTTCGAAGCATATAGAGCTAAAACATCACTTCTTGAGGGAAATGGTATTACTTGGAAAGATTGTTTTGATGTATTGTAGTACCCATAATCATTTTGCAGATGTGTTAACAAAACCACTTGCTAGAGACAAATATGAGTAGTTCGAATTGAAGCTAGGAGTATGGAGTTTGAATCAAGGGAGGGTGATTGAAACATGATTCAAATCCATATTCACGAGAAGATTATGTGTGCACATGTGTTTTGAATAAAGTGTTAGAGCTAGGTTGTTGTTAATGTTTTTATTCGATGTATCCATTGGGTAATGCATGCAATTTTTAATTTATCCACTGAATAATAAAGAAAGCTTCTGTTCTTTATACTTGTTTCCTTTCTTGTGCTCAATCTAACCCTTTGACGGTTTTACCAACAGGGAAGAGCCGAAGAGGTGTAAAAGAACATAAAGAAATTATAGAAAGATAGTGCACAACAAAACAAAACAAACCAAAAGTATAACAAAAAGAAAACACAAATCCACATCTTGATAAAAGTACAAGGGTTTGACCTGAAAACTATGAAAACATACCACTTGCATCGGTCCAATGCATATCTCCAACTCTTAATGATGACCTTATCATAAGACACGTAGTCATGCAACGTGGCATCAGCCACACTCACCACCTGCCCAACATCCGACACGTGTCCATCAACAGTCGCACTTCAGAACCATTTACGAACTCATGTTCCCAACGCATATAACTGATCAAACCATAAAAGGTCTTTATCTATCACTTTCAATTCCCGGGAAAAAAAACAACAGCAATATTATTCTTGAAGTTGGAAGATTCTCGCAACAATGGCGGTAACGACAGTTGAAGAACCCATGCTTTCTAGACTTGATCGTCTCGATATCATTGTAAGTTCCGACCATATATATATATATATCATCAACCAATATATAATAATGTTGTACGTACAGGTGAGGCGATTGGAGGAGTTGAGAGGTGGGAGCCGAAAGAGCTCGTGCCCATCGACGCCATCGAGTGGGACACTGACGAGTGATGGTCAAGTCTCGTCGATCGATTTCTCACCGAGGAGCTTAGAGAAGCACTGTCGTCCGATCGATGATGTGATAATGGAGACCGGAATGAAAGGGACGTTGATCGAGAGGCTCGTTCACGTTGAAGATCGTGTGGCCAGGGTAAGCATCCGCAACTCAGACCCCTGATATATATCGGTGGTATCAGGGGTGCAAACAGGCCGAGCCCAGCCTTGTTTAGGCTGAGTGAAGTTTGTTTGATTTAAGAATGCTCGAACTCTTGTCGTTTCGAGCATTAAATTTTAAAGATCGGCCTCGGCTAGTCAAAATTTTTTCAGGCTCGGCTTGGGCTCGGCTGATTTATTATTTAATTACTAGTTTTTAATTCTTTTGTATTTGATTATTTATATATACATACATGTATATGAAATTATATAATCTATATATAATAATTGTTTTTATCGTAATTTCATACATAATAATAGTTATTCATATAAATAATTTTAGTATTGACAGAATTGGTTGATGATAATTCATACTATTAATTTGATCGGTAACACTCTTAACTTTCATTTTTATTACCAACAATAGTCTCAATTATATAATTTTTAACTTTTTATGTTTGGTTTAGACTCGATTCCATTCAGAAACATACAAGTTAAATTGAGCTTAAAATAAGTACAAATTAAATGTAAAAATTTAAAAATTATATTACTAAGATTTTCTTTGATAACAAAAGTGAAATTTGAGAGTGTTACTTGTCAAATTAATAGTATGGATTATTATCGGCTAACAGTTTGGGTTGTTTAAATTCAATTTGCCTTTATAAATATATAGATAAAAAAACTCATTTAGTGATCATAACTCATAAGCAGTCCCCCGAACTTGATATTTGAAGTCTGGGCTTGGGCTTGATAACTTAATGAGTTTTTTTTAGGCTGGATTCGTTAGCAACAGTGGTACGTTATAGGCCAATACGTTTATAGACCATTGGCAGTCTGTAAACGTATCACTGCAACTAACAGTTTTACCAACTGTTTTATTTTGTTAAGGGTGTATATACTGATGTTTGGTGATGGTCAGTTGTGTATGCAGTTGGAAGAGGAGATAGAAGCAGAGAAGAGGAGAGTTGAAGAAGAAGAAGATAGGAAGAAGAAAGTGGTGAGTGAGAAGAAGAAGAAGAAAGGTTTGAAGCAGTTGGTCAAATCTTGTGTTATAGGCAACATATCTGAAGATTCATGATAAAACTTTTGAGTTTGCAATTTCTAGCTTGTTTTCGTATGTCGGGTTTTTTTTTCTCCGGCGAGGTCCTAAAACCTCGCCGGAATGAGATCAGATAAAGTGTAGTATTTCTATGTAGTATTTCTTTTGACGTGAAGACTTCCGTTGGAGGTACTCAAGTGGTTTTCGACTTTCATCGGGAGATCATGTATATGTTTTTATGGTCATGTATCGCTGTTTTGTTAAGGTTGTAGTGTGATATTCTAGTTTCTTATCGAAGTAGTATCTGTGTGGATTAAACTTTTTTGATGTGTCTTATGTTCCCTTAAGGTGATCCATCAAGACTTTGAGTGTTGCCTCATGATCTAGTTGTGATACCCTTTTATAATACAAAGTATAAGGTAAGACTGCCCATTAGAAACAAGTGCCGATACATGGTATAGGCATTTAAGAAGAGACTATTTTCGCAACTCATTTCTTATTTTTATCTTTAAAATTATATTAAAACTATTTTTTTCTTTCTTCTTTCAATGAAAAAACAGTTTTTAAATATTCTACAATTATATTTTCTTTCTCATCTACTCACAACCACTTTAAAATATATTAAAAATTTTTATAAAGGTTGGACATTGAATCTTCAAAGTTATAGATAAACAAAAATATTCTCTCTCAAGCACTCAAAAGTCAAGACCACTTAAAATCATTTCATATAATATAAGGTTTACACTCACAAATTTTTAGATGCTCTTAGATGTATTTGTTGATAGCGCAGTTGATGGCGCAGATCGCTATAAGGTACCAAAGAATGGATGGATGGTCGGAGACCACTAAAAACTGGTATAGGATTTTGCATAGATCGTAGTATTCGGCATCCACAACTGGTGCATAAAACGGCGTATTAGAACCGAAGAACCGACCAAAACATGTATACGAAAGTAACTGGTAACAACATTGTGCATGCCAAATTTGATCGAATGAAACGTATAGATCGGTTTTCTGAACATATATCTTGGTCACATGAAGATGAAAACCACCATTTCCAAACATAGGGAGCAGGTGAAAAAAGTCATCCTGACCCATGAGACATAACCAACAGCTTTCAAGTATATATGACATTTTTTAATGGTACAACTTTTCTTCTCTTACATGGTTCAACTCCACATAGCACAAAAGGGTGTGAAATAGGTTGATGAGAGGACTCACCACTCACCACTGCAGTTATCCGTATCACAACCCCGGGATAACACAAGTAACCAAAGCCAAGAATGAATTGCCAGATAACACGAACATATATCGTGAAAAGAATGCCTGTTGCATCCCTGCAATATTAAGCAAATCGAATGTTACTAGTTAAAAAAAGGAACTTTATTAATATAATGCAAGGTTAATCACTCAGTACTAACCCTTTTGTAACATGGGACCCTCTACGAGAATCGATTTACCATGTTGCGCTTCTCCCCTTTGAAGTAACGCACTCCTTCCCTGTCCATCAAGTTGAAGTTGCATGTTGATGACAAAATGTGATCATCATTGTTGTTTCCATTTGAGTTGTTTCTTTTGAGCATATCTTCAAAGATTGAAGAATTCCTAGCGTAATTCGTAGACAAATTATCTGAATCTGATGAGTTAAATGATTGCAGTGACATGTTTTGACCTGATTTTGACTCTTTTTGTTGTGAAGAATCTGTGGTTGTCTCACTATTGAGTTTTTTTGTATTGAGGAAGCGACCTCCACAGCCCCGAGCCCTTTTAATAGCGTGTTGGTGTCGCGATTCATGAAGATACGGCTAAAGTAGTAAAATGGTGTGAGAATAGAGCAAGGAGCACGAAATAAGTTCGCTTTTACAAATCATAACATGCATAATTACTCTATGCAAAAACCACGACGTGCAAATCGACCTATTTAGTTATAACCCACCCATTTTCCCATAACTAAACCTAGACGTACAAACTGACCCACCCATTTGTCATCTTTAAATATAACGAAATAACTACATCTAGTCAGAAAATTGAATAAAGATCATCCAATTGGCACTTCATTAAGATGATGCCATTTGTAACCTACTCTTTCTATGATTTGGCGTATTCATAAGAAACTATAGCAACCACCGATGTCATCAAACGCACCATTTTTCCTAAAGGGACTGACTGTAAGTAGAGAACATGTATAGTCTTATTTCAATTTACTGAATACTCGATAACCCAAATAAAATTTCCTACAATAATTCTACTAAAAGATTGTACCTTTCGGGATTTGATCACTTTCTTTTCCAATTCTGCCTTGGCTCTTGATTGTCTTCGCCTTAAAATCCCATGATATTGTTTTGCATTCACATAAACTGGCTCCTCTTCCATTTGAAGAGGCAATGGCATTCTAGTCTGATGGATCCCAAGATACTGTGGGTGTGCCAGCTAGCATTACGAGATATCAAACAATCATTATATGTGACAGATGGGCATGTTTAGTATATGTGCTCCTGCTTGAGGAAGAGTGTTAAGACTTGAAATAGTGAGGTTAGCTATGTAAAGATTCACGCAGGGTTTATTATAATCTTGGTCATGGCCTACGTATGTTTATAAGTATGACTTCTTGCTATAACATGTCATCCCATCACTGATTGACCAAAATTTTCGTTGCGAGCTGTCATAAGATATATGATGGAATTGCAAAAGTTTAGCATAATGGTTTATTGCATTCTTACCGAAGTTCCATAACTCATCACTCCTGCATAATGTGGGTCCGGATATGGATAAGATGTCCAAGCCTGCAAAACGGGTGCATTACAGTAAATATTAGTTATTAAAACTAAATCCCTACTTAGTAGAACCCATAACGATGTCCAGTGAGCTCATTTTTTATAACTATCTACAGATACCTGTTCTACATATATATTCCCCTACACATACACACAAAGAGAGAAATTACTATCGAATGGCCCACGGCTTCAAGAGTTGAATTTGTTTCGACTTGTTTAACTTGGTGCTGATCTTGGTCATTATTCCCATTGAATCCTGAAATGTTAACTCTAGTGTTAGTATTGCACTTCTATTGTTTCTAATTAGTAGAGAATTACTAGTCAGAATAGAAAAGGAATACCATTTCTAAGGAAATATAATTCAATTTAAATAGCCAAAGATTCAATATAAGGAACTGACTTGCATAGGAAACAGGGTCTTGGTGCTCAAGATTCTATAAAATGATCTTACCATTTTCTTATATGAACTGTCCAAAAAGAGAATGTAAAGAGTGGGATTATCTAGTCAATTGAGAAACTCTAATGTTGTCATCATATCTTTAAAAATAGGAAATTATGGACAACATTCACATTCGGTTCTCCATCCTCATCCATATAATTTAGCTAAAAGCCTAAAACTCACATTAATCCCTAAATTTCTCCATCTATTAAAAATTCTCCCACATCTCATCCCCTATATCTATCCCTATACGATTAAACAATACTTCTTTATTCTATTTTGTTTTTTTTTCCTTTTTCTTCTCCTCACAACCACTCACAATAAAAATATATGAGGAATGGATAGTGAGTCCCTAAACTTGATCACTATTTTGCGGAATAGGATGTAGAGTGAAATTTGATTAAAACCTTATAGCTTTCCCTAAAATTATAGGGACGGGTTTGATATAGGGAAACAAATGTGAATGCTTTATGACAACAATAATAATAATGACCCCCAATTCAAAAGCAAACATTATTTTAAGGTAGAACAAAAATCTCCTTTGTAGCCTAACATAAAGAGATCTGATGAACAAGTTATGCCCAGAAACTATGGCAACCACAAAAATCATCTTTAGATGCATCTACTAATATAAGTTCATCGATATATATACCCGACGGTTGACCTGTGGAGGAATCAGTATCATCAGCAACACCATCACCAGCAGCTTCTAATTGAGCTCCAACCTTAACAACCCCATTTGATACACCAAAAGATGAAATCACACCATCTTTAACCCTATGCCACCAAGGCTGTGAACAATCTGTTGATGAAGAAACAATTCTCACTCCACCTTCACTGCGTTGATCTTCATCTCGAACTATTGTGGGCATTATTCTTAAATCCTTCCAAAACATCAAAATTTACACAATCAATCACTCAATTCCCTCAAAAAACACATTCAATTTGACAAATTCACTTCGCAGCAATCGATCATTGAGCATATATTCATAAACCAATATATAATTACAGTTGAAATATCGATGCATATCAAATTATATACACACATAATCAATCAATTTGAACAAAAAAACCCTAATTGGAAATAACTTAAAAATGGATAGATATGACTGACCTAATTGATGTTGTTGCAGATGAGTGAAAAATTGGAATCTTTAAGATGATACTGAAATTGAAGTCTGCCCCATTGTGTATGATAAATTGTTCATACTAATTATTTATTATTTATATAATTAATTATGTAAGTTTATATATGATATTTTGTTGTGTTGGAAAAAATAATATTATTTAGGGTTCATCATTCATGCTAACGTCGCTCTGTGTCGCTGTTAAGGAGAAAATGGAATAGAATAAACCGGGAGGAACCGTCCTATGGGAATTTACAGGAATACCCCTTTGTCATTTGTTAATCTACACTTTCTTTTATATATATATATCTATACTAATAAATCAAAGTAACTTTTTGTACACATGTTATTTTTTTATAATTATCTTCCTATATGTCATCCTATCATAATTATTTTGACATATGTTATTACCCTAAGAAGTCAACTGTTTAATGATAACATTAAATGCTAATAATGATATATGTCATTTTCAAATTATTAAACTAATTTTAATAAATAAAAATCATATTTTTTAGTAAAATGAAGTTTTTAATATAAAGAAGTTTTTAAAAAATGACGCTGTCTAAAAATAATTTAAAAAATTAGAATGTTTAAAAACAATTTTTTTACAACAAATATTTCTATAGATGAAAGTTTAAGAAAATGTTGTTATTACTTTAGGTAGTTAATTATATACAATTTTACTAATATCGTATCTCAAATTTTTTATATAATTTCTAAATATTAGTTAATAATAGCTGATTTAATATTGTTATTCTACTCGTGTGATACACAAATTTTCTAAACTAGTTAGAAAATAAAACTAAATAACAGAACCATTACCAAGTTAATTAAGTAGAAAAGACTAGAGAAGGTAAATTTGAAGAATCAATTAAGATGATTACCCTTTGTCATTTGTTATCCATCAAAATTACAAACTTCATTTTGTTTCACATCTCAGTTTAAGTTTAGTGATACATTGTCGAAGCTAAAACAGTTTTAATCGGGTTGGACTACACCCAAAAAGCATTACACATGGTAATTGGCAAAGCATCCATCTGACGCTCACCTCATACGAGGTTACTTCAACGAAGTCAAAACTATAACACTAAGTTTGTTGGAGGATTATATAATGACATGAGATCTCGGGTGGGGGTCGGAACCTAGTGATAAGAGGGGTGTCGTAAAAACCAAGAGGTTATAGGCTCAAACCTCATAAAAACGTTAATGACATGAGATCTCAATGAAAATCTATATTGTTTTGGTTTATGTTACTTTGATGAGAATGAACAATATGGAAATGGTAGCACAATCAAAGCCCCGTAAGTGTGACGAGATACGATCAAGTTTGTTGTTCTTTTTGAGTTTTTCACTTCTCGAGGAAGAGATCTTTCATCAGAATGATTAAAGTAGGAAGGGATCTTCCGTCAGAATTATTAAAGTATGCAAGTAAAATATTTTCAGTTCAACGAGTACCATGAAAACTATGTATTGGAAAAAGCCAAGCCAAACAAACATGTAGCAAATGATGAATTTTGCCATTAAACTAAAATAACTTAAAAAGAGCTTGTAGTCTAATGATAACAAAATGCATAATAAGATGCGTCTCTCTACAAGGTTGAGAGCTCAAGTTTCATAACTGATAACTAGCTTAAAAAAGCTGTTAACAACTATGATAACTCTTTCTCTCATTTCTATATAAAGTTATTTTATTAGTAAATACTTTATAAAACATGATCGTACTTAATACTTAGATTATTGTTTAATCAAGATAATTAATCGTTTAATTATATAACATATGTGGTGTTAGGTCGGAATTTATTTGTTTATTTTTATTTGGTTACGTATGGACCATATATCATATACGTTTAGAGTGGAGATATCAAAGGTGTCATGATAAGTAGTATGAATAGGTAGGTTTGACGTTGACTCCTTAAACTGTCTGTGGGGGTTAGTCATGTAGCATATTTGGTAGAAGCTTTGTTATTTAAAAAAAAGATTCTAGATTTAAACTCAGACTTGATGTAATATAAAGTAATTTAAATATAGTAGTATGATAGGTTTGTCTTTCAAAAAAAATTACTGATTAAAATTAGGGGCATAAATGTTAGCACGACTAAATATTTACGTTTTGGGTTAGAATTAAAAAGTCTAGAACAAGAGCGGCTCACATGTTCAGGTTTTGATCAGCGGCTAGTACATGTTACTATATATATTACAACTTACCGATTGATTTTTAGCCCAAGTGGTTAAAGTAATATACCCAACACAAGTAGATATGAGATGGTTTTTGTTCAAGTCTCACTCTAAACAAAAAAATGCTCGGGTTGAGCTAGAGGATTTTCACATTTGTGAATTTCCTCATGAGAGGGTTTGGAGCGATCTCGACTGGAAAATAACATTTATCCTCCAAACATATCATCTCAACATATTATCACCTAAAGTCTCTTATTTTGACTTTAATGTCTTTATCTACTTCTAACACTCGAATATGCGTTAGGTTATATCCTTTTCATTTGGCATTTTATTACATATGATTTGACAAATAACATAATAATTTCCTTGTAAATAATATGTCAGATAAGAGAAGTAATCAGGCTGTGTTTTATGTGTGATGCATTTGTGAGGGAATTCATATATGAATATAATCATACAGAAAGTTAAGTAACGTCTCAAAATCTTAAGTTAATACCTCAAAATAATATATTAATTAGAATTTGTGAAGGATGATAGAATACTTATACCAATATCAGTAAGGGATGATACATACAAAACCTGAAAAGGTTGCAAGAAAGTTATATAAGCCGAACATTCACTTGAAGCAAATGAAATGTACCGTGCATGTAAAAGTAGTCTTTTCTTGATCTTTAAGATGAATCTCTATTTATCGGAGTCTGTATATATATTAAGATAGCTATACCAGTTCTTATGTTTGATGATATAACTATATGAGCAACAAAAGATGACTGAATGTCATCTTGAAAGACCGCTTTTTTGCATCATCAACGCTCAAATTTATCGTGTAGGGGGCAAGGATCACTACGGTGATAGAAATTTAATATCAAAAGCATTCAAATACTCGGGTAACGCTTCATTCGATAGTAATTTCATAAGTAAAAGTCTAGGTAGTTAAAGACGTTAAACGCACTCAAATTAGTACAAAGCTTGCACATCTAGCATAAAAAAGTGCACGTCCAACGCCAAAAATACCTGATAATGCAAAAATAACATAATATATAACAGGCCTAAAAATGTACAATTATATAATATTATATAAAAACATAATAACATCAGAAGTTTAACACTGATATTTCAAAACATATAATGATTCCTGTATAACAGCAAATTTGCTTTTTTACACCATATGATCCTACACTAGCAAGAATTTAAACCCACATTGTGAGGAAAGTGTGCCACTTTAAACCAAAGCTTCACTTCTCTCATCATTAAAGGGTTCTCTCTAGTCTCCATCTCCAACGTTTTTTCTTGATTTGAACGAAACCAAGAAATCGAGACGTCTAGGCCTCACCTCACCCGAGCGCCTAGAAACATACCTATTGTACCTTTGACTGCACAAATAGGAGCTAAAAACCACTAGAACAAACAGTCATCACGTAGAGTCATAACTAATCATGTCACAACTATAATATTAGTTGCGAAAAGAAAACTTTCATCTTCCCATTACTCTTATTCAGGAAATCCTCATCTTCCAGACTAGGAAACGGAAGAGGATCAAAGGATCAAACATATTCATGTTTGACAAAAATAAGGTAAAGATCTAACAGGACACAACATCATATACCTCTCAAAATGCCTAGTATCAGCCTTACATGTAACTGTGGTAATGGTTCCTCTACCTTGACACTTATTTGAAGCATAAGGGAGCACCATGTTTACACTTTACATATTCAGATTACTAAATATTTCATCATTGAGGTATGTGAGTTTATGCTTCATGATTTCAAAAACCAAAGCAAAGATGCCTATTTATAGGATGACTATTAATATGACTGTTGACCTTGGTTTTAAAAATAGCGCCTGAGGCGCGCTTAAGGCGTGAGGCTCTAGAGGCAATCAGGAAAACGCCTCAGGGCTTTGAGGCGGCGCCTCATGCACATCTAGGTCAAATGCGGTCAACATTGGTCAAGAGTGGGGTCTGTAAAAGGATGATACACAGATATAACCAAAAGGATGATGAGATTATGAATGATTTAAATGGTAAAAAAAGCCAATATGTAAAAAAGTTTAAATAAATGCAACTTTTGGTTATATATATGGCTAATTTTGTTGTACACTTGTACATAGAACAACGCCTCGCATATGTGAGGCTCTCGCCTCATTCCTCACACATAGCGCCTCGGCTTTTAAGACTTAAACGCCTCGGAGCGCCTAACGCTTTTTAAAACCAAGCTGTTGACACGCGTGGCTCGGCCAATTTTAACAAAAACTCTAGGCCAAAACCGCTACCTAAGGTTTCAGAAAACGACAAACCAAACACATTGGGTCCAGCGGTGAGATAGTGTTTCGATTACATAAAGGTGTTCGAATTTATCAAAAATAGAAAGAACTATAGGGGTGTTTGGATGCATATTACAACTGCATAGGATGCATATTATAAGTTTATTAACTGCATAAACTACTCTAAATAGGTGAAAACAAAATAGATAGTGTTTGGATTTGCCTTATTGCCTATAATGTACCCAAACATAATAATCACATCTGATATGCAAATGCAGTCGTATGAGTGTATGGCAATTCTACTAGATTAACAGTTTAAGATATGTTAAACAATAATCCAACAAGCAATCCAAACCCCATCTATTTGTCATTTCAAAAGATGCAAAAAACATATATGATAGCAAATTTAAACAAAACGCTAACAAAAAATCATATTATACATGGATACTGAGAAAGATAGGTGAGAAATCGAAACCAATTATATCCCCAAATTAAATCAGATAAACTAATCTGAAACAAGTTTTCAAACAGTTGTGTGTTCGATTGATGAGATGATGAAAATTCACAATCATGAGTAACTAAAACGTTTCAAAATTAATCGAAGGTACATTTGCAAAATGTAGATTTGCACCTTTTATGGAGCCTGTGAGGACGATAACCTGCAATGGCGATAAACAGCGACGGCGGGAGAAACTCTAGGGTTTGCTTTGAGGGTTGTAGAAGAGTGTAGCTTTTAAGAAAGAAAAAAATGAATAGAAAATTAGAAATTTATGAGTTCTTAAAAAATAAATAAATAAGAGCATTCACAACTCATTCCTTATCTTTATCCATATAATTACACTAAAAATACAACTTTTTCTCTCATCCTTTTAATTAAATAATATTTTTTTATACCTTCATCATTATATTTTCTCTCTCCTACACTCACAACAACTTTTAAAAATATTAAAAAAATTATAAGGGTTGAACAGTAATTCCTTAAATTTACAGATTGTACAGTAACATTTCTCTCTCCTCCACTCACAACCACTCACAACTACCAATAACCATTCCATATAATTTAAGGATTACACTCACATACATATACCAAACGGGTTGTGAATGCTCTAAACACATGTGGTTAAACATTATGTACACTTGAAAAGCAAGATCGGTAGCTAATAAAATTATGTGATACGACCTTGGTTTTACATATATATTAAGTCAATGAATATAAGACATGGTTAAGACCTCTTTCTTTGAAGTATTCAAACCGGGTTAAAATCTTATGAGAGCTTTTTTTGTTTGTTTTGTTGACTGTTTTGTCTTTTTTTTTTCTTCTTTAAGATTTGTTTCTATAAATTATTTTATTTTCTTTGTTACTGATTTCTTTAACAAATTTGCCATTTTAGTGTAGTTTTTTTAATAGTTTTGATTTTAAATATTAAATTTTATCAACGGTAAAAATTTGTTTTGGTGTTGGATTTTTTAACCGTTACAATTTTTTTTTTGATTTTTGAATGTTAATTTACCAAATGGTTTCGTTTTTTATATAAAGTTTAAAATTTTATTAATATAAATTCACGACAATACACGTTGTCTAACTTTAATCCATAACGAGTCATATTTACACGACAACACATAAGAACGAAGTCCTGTTTACGACACAATGTGTAAAGCCAGTGGTAACACATAAAGTATCGGCATACTTATTTTTATTAACGTTTTCACGTCAAACCTTTTTTTTCATAATACCGTCGCCACAACACGCGGGTCTAATCGTAGTTTAAACTTAAATGTGAAACCATCAAAAAGATGTAATTGTGGTTTTGATTAAACACAAATTAAATAATAATTTTAAAACTTTTTCCTTTTTTCCGTCTCCTTGATTCAATGAACTTGCAATCTTCTCTGGTCTCGCAAATAGATTTACACTTTAAAATTAACTTCAATCCTTCTACTTCGCAACTTTTTTCCTCTCACGACCTCACCCAATTCGATGACAGCAAAGATGCATCGTTTTCACAATTGCTTAATTTTGTAATTTCCTAGTTTGATTAATATCACACTTTAACCAATTTTGATCTACAAAAGTTGTGCCGGTTGAAAGCTATAGGGATCCGAAAGTGGTATAGGTCCACATTTCCCCGGGTGTGGTGACTCACGTGAGAGGAACACCACTCCCCTTAGGATGCGAGTGGGAGCATGCGCCCCCTCCGTGAGATTGCTCACAAGCGTGGAGCTAAATAATTGATTTTATTATTTTTATCTACCAACCATAACACTACAACTCATCATCTCTTTTTAATTAAGTCGCATGTTCACATAAACCGGTTACACATTTTTAATGAGTGTGGATATCACCACACCTATTGCCTAGGGTGCCTACCCAGTGACACTTGTTGATCCCAGTCACTAACGTATAACATATAGCCTAACAAACATAAAAACCTTGATTGTTTTTCCAATATAACACATTTTTTAACAAAATAATAAGGATAAAGTTGTCATTCTACCTTAACTTATTAGTCATTTTTAACGTCAACTAGTGTTAGGATCAAATGCATTGTATAGTTGCAAAATTAGCCGTAAAATCCATAATTTCTTAAAAGTTGGGACGATATCCAAAATATTATTATACGATGGAACATTCAAGTAATTTAGTTCATCATGTATGCCAACTTATACGATAAATAAAATCACATTTTAAAACAAGTAGACACTATTGATTGCATATCACATATAAAGTGTTCATGTGTATATACATTGGATTCATATTATAATGCTATAAAACTGTATGTAAAGCTTATAAACGAATAATATTATTTAATATACCCTTCTGCAATAACTTGTTCTGACCTCCAAGATACTCAGAACCTTGCTTGTTCCTGAATTTGTTCCTGTTCAAAAGTCAGGAAACAAAAATGTTTTAAAATTTATGTCAAGAATGTTTCAATTGTAATAGCACCGGTTAAAAGCACGATTTCGAGAAAAATGAAACAAAATTGACTGACCTCCGTCACGAAGAAGGCATGGAACCCGTATGGAACTCGATGGGGCAATGGAACAACTGCAACCGGATCAGGAGACATTGTTTTCGCATCTATAACTGTTACTGATGACTTCCTGCAAAAAAGAAAAAAACAAACGTCATGATCATATATTTCAACTCTCACAGGGCTGGCCAAATGTTCTATTGTTAGGAATATCCAACTTGGTTCGACTCTCAAATTGTTGCCGGTAGAGTAGTTGAATGAATCTAAAACAAACTAGGGGTGGCAACTCGCCGCACGACCCGAAACACGACAATAGAATTATTAGGTTTTGGGTTGTCATGTCTAAACAGTAATAAAAAAGTCATGTTTGGGTTGACATGCTTAACATGTTTAAATAACTAACTTGTGCATGATCTGGCTGCTTAACTTATTTAATTAATCAGGTCAATCCGCAAAACAGTATACGACGCATTTAACCCACTTATTACAACTAAAACCGGTTGCAACTTGACTACAACCCATTTACGACCCATCAACCGGTTTACAACTTTGATTACGACTTGTCATCCTGTCTAAGTTGATTAGATAATTAAATGGGATAAACGGATGTGTTCGGGTGGGTTAGGGTTTATGTCTCTGACATGAATATATATTTCGATCATGTTCAGATTCAAAAATTCAACATATCAACCCGATATGATTGACACCCTTGAAAAAAATTATTGTGAACCATAGTTAAACATTTATTGTTTCACCAAATTTTATTATATAAGAGAGAATTTTAGGAGTTGTATGTATACCCTGTGCTTTCATCATGTGTAAAGAAGATCAAGTAGCCATCATCTTCTTCACAATCAACTCCAGGGACTTTAGGAACAAAAATTGCCTCTGAACCAAATCTACCGGGCCCAAGGTCGTATATTCCTAGGACATTTCCTCCAACTTCAAGCTTTGTTTTTCCAACTTCGGGTTCTGCATGTAAATCGAATTTAACAATGCCTGTGACCTTTGCGATACTGTCGAGCCTAGTTGCATACACATATCTTTGTTTCCTGAAGTCACATAAAATGTCACAGACAAGAAACATATAACTTGTAAACAGTAACTTCAAATAATAACAATAAATATTTGATAATAACTTTTGAGGCCAGTGACGATTGTTAAGCCCAAACGCGCCAATGGCGATATCTATGTCCACACGGCTCTTTTGTTTGGGTTATACTTTCATATATTGTTTGTAACAGTCTAATGGTTATGATTTTATAGATCGATTTGGTCAAATGGCTATATAGGTAAAATGTTTAGTCAAAATGGTCATCCGTGTGTTTTTGCCTTATATTATTTACCTGCCAGTGTAGTACTCATTCACCCTCGGAAAATCAACAGCAGACTCGGACAACTTTTTCTGAGAAGCCAGGCCAGTTTCCATGTTGAATCTCATCTCATACCTAAAAAACAGAACTTCAATCAGGAAAAATTACTAAAATGACCATTTAACCTCTCAAAACACTAAAAAGAGGATCAGAGTCTTACAACTCATTTGAGAAATTTTCAAGCTTTTCTTTAACACCTCCACCGACCATATCCAAATTTGGATTCTGAAGGCGGCATGTAATCAAAACAACTTCATCTCCTTCCTCCCATGCATTTGCTGGTATAAAGAGAGGATTTAAAGGATCAGAATTTCAAACCATTTAAATATAATATTTTGAAAGTTTAGAATAATCATCATTGAAAGAGATCCAAATACTTTAATGAAGGGTAAAAAAGAAAACAAGAAATAGAGCCCTCACCATTGTGAAATATGAAGCAATTTGGAAGCTCAAACCATTTAATTTGGAGCTCGTTCTTTGCATATCGTGGAAGGATCCCAAATCGAGCTTTCTTTGTTTCATCAAATGTGTAAATTATCTTTTTCTTCGTTACCATGTCCTAAGAGTAGCAACATAGCGAAAATAGGACAATTTATGCATAGTCCAAGACATATTTTAATTGAAATATTTAACGAGTTTATTTAAATAAAATTTTAAAAAAAGCCAAAAAATATAACTAATAGAGTGACAAGAATTTAAAGAGCCACATACTTTTGGTTTAAAGTACAAAGGTAGATCCATGAAGATAGCATAATTCTCAGTAATTGCAAAGTCATGCATCATTACTGATTCTGGTATTGTAATTGGCACAGGATCACTCATAATACCATCCTTTGAAATCACACGGTACGTCACAAATGGTGGTGCTTGTGAATATCCAAATGCAAACATCTCACCTGGAAAATAGATGCTATTTTGTGAAATGATATATTAATAGAAAGTTAATAATCTGATTAATAGTGAAAGTATTTTACCAGTGACTGGATCAATCTTCGGGTGAGCTGTGAATGTGTGAGAAAGCCTCTTATCATAATCCATCAAGCCAAGAGTTTGCAGATCACCATCCTCCAATACTTTAATGGCATCTGAAATTTTATAAAATTTGTACAATGTGCGATTAGGTGATTAACTGATCTTGATGATCACATAAAGTGTATATTGTATTTTCCTTAAACAAACAAACACACACACACACATAGGGGAAGGATCATACAAAATTCATAAAAAGAATAGGAAGGAATCAAGTCAATTCGATGGTTAAGATTGACGCAGTGACAATTTCATAATTAATTGGAAGTTAAGTGTAGCTGGAAGGAGCAAAGAGGAAATTTGTAGCCATTGTAGAATTTTTTCCATAAAAATCTATTCCGGTCACTACAGCGACTTATTAACTTAAATAACTTTAATATACTTCGATATATTTTATAAAAAGTATACCATAAATAGAAATTTTATTCTTTAATTAGAGTATGGCATTTCTATATCTTTTTTTAAAAAGATAGATGTTTTTTAAAGTTTGAATGTGCAATACAATGGTGTGTCTGCCCTTACACCCATATAACGGTGGGTTCATCTTAGTGACTTACATATATTTGTTGTCAGACACTTGTATAAGAAAAAATAAGCAATTACCCTTTGCCCCTAGAACCTACGCTTGTACATGTGTCACCTACTAATAGCTTCTTGTGCTTTTTATGACCTTTAGACTCTGTAGAATACCCTCCCCCTATATTTGTGTGTACATATATGTATATAATAATTCATAGAGCGAGTAAAAAGCTTACATGGTTTATCTCCTTCCGATAGTGCTAAGAGCTTTCCATGGTGATATATGAGAGCCGTGTTCCCTAAAAGAAAATAATGTGAATAGTTGTTTCTCCAGATAAACAATAATTAAGAAAAATGGCAAGAATTGTATTTCTGTAACTAGGATCATGCACAAGCAGCATGAAGTTATGAAAACTAAAAAGGTATTGAAATGAATCCTCATCAACCAACCTGTCCCCTGGCCATATGAAAGATCTAGAACTTTCAGCTTTGATCTAAGCATCTGCATATGGACCATCACTAATCCGAAAAACCCCTTAAGGTCTCCAATCTGAAAAAACAAGAAGTATAATGTAACTAGTTCTATAATGTAAGCCTATGCAAGAACCAGGGATTTATTTCAACAATTTTCAAATATATCTTTGCCTTTATATTAGGATTAAAATTTATCAGCTTGTTTTGCTACCACTACTTCCTCAATGTTACCAAAATGAAAACAAATCGACATTCAGGTGACCCAACTAGAATTACCAGCAACCCGAGAAAAATTGAAAAGATTAGATATGTTTGGATACAGTTTTGGAGGAATACCTTCATGAACTTGGCTCCTCCAAAATACTCCTCTTGTTCCAAACGAGATGTTTTTACATAACGTGAGAGATAAGTTGCTTTTCCATCTTTGATCCGCAAGCCATGGATCATGCTATGGAAAAAGCAATTCAGATCACAGAACTATTTTCAAAGTAGAAAATATTGGACAATGAAATAAAACGAGAAGTTTATACAGGAAGATGAAAGTATAAGTTTTAATATCAATCCTAGTCATGTAATTATGCACAAGTGTAGAAACAGAGATGAAGGAACAAACAACACGTACCCATCTCCATCAAACCTGCACACAAACAAAAGAACAAATGTAAATTAAAGGACCGCTTATCACATATGAAAATTAAGAGTTTTGTAAAAACATAAACTTTTTTATTCTAACTGTAGATGTTCTATACCAGTGATATCCAGCCACAGGAGCAAACTTTGGATTAGGACCTACTCTAACAAACTCGCCATTCAGGCACTCCTGTTATTACAAAGATCTTAAAATGTCAATTAGCACCAAAAGACAAAAACATTGAGTGACAGAAGTACAACTAACACAAGCACTTTCACTAAACTCCCTAATGATACGCAATGAAACCATTTCATGACAGAAATTAGCAACAACCTCCATCAGTTACAAAATTCAAACACGAATCAAACATTCAGATATTATATTATCGCAGATAATCACCGTACAAACATAATGAAACCATTTCTGGCAGAAATTAGCAACAAACTCCATCCATTAAAAAATTCAAGCACAAAGCAAACATTCTGATATCACCATAGAAACATAACGAAACCATTTCCTGACAAAAATTAGCAACAAACTCGATCAACTACTCAAGCACCAATCGAACATTCAGATTGTTATATAATTACAGATTATCACATACAGACATAACGAAACCATTTCCTTACAAAATTAGCAACAAACTCCATCAACACTAAACTCAAGCATGAACATAACACTCAGATATCACATAAATACATAATCGAGCATAATTAAACATCAACGATTCAGCTCCACAACAACACATCTTCATAACTTCAACCGAACACATACACAACCAAACTGCCAAAATTCAAACACGATTCAACATCATTCACCAATTTCACACCAATTCAATCACAAAACTTCAAAATCAAACAAAAATCAACAACAACTCAATCCGCTACCGAACATCACCACCAGAGCACAAAAAACAAACCGGAAGGTGACCGATAACCGACAGATCTTTGCACGGCGGAGTCTCATCAACAGGAGCAAAGTTACCGAAAAGCCAGTGATGAGGCTGCGATGAATCATACATGAGCTTCACCATAAGCTTCTCCAACAAATCAACTGCTTTAGAAGCAAAGCCTTTGTTAGGCTTGGGGCTGACGACCACCACTCCTCCGCCGGTCTCCGCCTCCGTCGTAACCATCGTGTTCGCCGGAGATTAGTGTGAGGAGATGAGAATTGAGGTGAAAATTGAAATGAAAGGGATGATGATTGATGATTATTATTATTATTTTATAAAAAATGATATTTGGAATTTTGCGACAGAGAATATTTTGTTGTTAGGAATTGGCCACGTTGGCGGATTGTCATCGGTGGACTCGCTTAGACGACATGAGATTTTTTAGTGATCACAAAATATTAACTTGGTTCTTTAGGGATCACAAAAATATAAAATATAGTAGTTGAACTATTTATTAGTAAGTAGTAGTTAACAGGACTGGACAAGTAGGTTGAAACTGAACTATTTATTAGTAAGTGGTAGTAAACATTTTGGTGTTTCTAGTTTGGTGATTTGAATTGTAATATTATGGTGTTTGTAATAATCTAGTCTACATCTCTGTTAGTCTATATTATAATAAAATTGTTTGTTGGCCTTTAAAAAAACTGATAAAATGAAAGCTGATTTAAGCATATGTTTCGTCGAACATGATGAGTCTTGCTTGAATTGGTCGGTTAGATGAAAACTAGAGTAAAACCGGCACCAACACCGTACCATAAACTAGCAAACCTTAAATTGTCAACAAAACCCACTCTTTAGTAGAGAATTGAACCGTCAACGTCCGTTCACTCCTCCTCGTAAAAAGTCTGAAACAATGAATGACAGCTATCTATTATAATGGTTAAAATTGGTTATAATATTATTCGGTTTTTTAAATCAGTCCAACCAGCAAACAAGGTGTCCAGTTTAATATCCGGACACACTTTAAACACATTAGTTATTAACCATTCTTCCTCGTATTCTCATCTTTTTTTTTGTTATTACTTAAACGAGTCAAGTCGGCTCGTAAGCTGCTCGGGATCGACTTGAATCAAGCCAAGCTTAAACGAGGCTCGAGCCCGAGCTTTAGATATAGAACTCGAGTCAGCTCGCAAGCAATAAACAAGTTTTTTGTTTATTTAATTACATATTAACTATATATAAATATATATTTGCATAAATCATATTATTATATATACTATTATGATAAAATAATTAAATAATATATATTATTTTATATATAAAAAATATAATTATAAAAAATATAAAGGTAATTACAAATTTTTTTAATAATTTTACCATAAACGAGTCGAGCTCGAGCATGAAAATTTCTGACGAGCTCGAGTTTTAGAAATTAAATTACAAACGAGCCGAGCTCGAGCTCGAGCTAGAGCTTTTTAAAACCAAAACGAGTCGAGCTCAAGCTTGAGTCGGATCGTTTACACCCTAATGTTACTACTCATACTCAATGAGTTGATTTCGTCATCATCGTTCATTGTAGCCCTTCTCTCTTGTTCCAACATTGGAATCATAGATAAAGCCACCACCAGACACTTTACTGTCGTCTTATGATGTAATTTATATAATTATTGAGTATGTATAAAGTGTTTTGGTGTTTTAGAGAGAATCTTTTGCGATGTTTAATATTTGTGTGGTTCTAGTGGTTTATATGTATGGTTCTAGTGGCTTATATGTGTTCTCTTCTTGTTTATTTTCTATGGTTCCCCTATGAACATACTTCTATACAATATTATATAATTGTAAAGAAATTCAAGATCACGGAAACTGTTTTTATCAAAGTCAAATACGCAACAAAGGCATGTTGAAATATTATTACAAGAGTGAAAATTTCTAATACAAGACAAAAAATATCAATTCAAATTAACAAATTGAATTGAAATTTGCAAGGAGTAAGCGAACTTGATATTAAATTACATTATTAAATAATCTTTTGTTAAAAGAACCAAACAAACTTGTAATTTATAAAGATATTTAATTTCATAAACATTCTATTGTCTTTAGTTCGAAAATCGTATCGTTGTAGTTTTTTTTTTGCAATAAACAAATTACATGTTGTACTCCCTGTCACAAACATAGGTTGAACACCAAGAAATCAAAGAATCTCAAATCAAACCACAAAAAATAGAAAAGAAACATAATTGAATCTGAATTAGAAAGATAACATGATCAGATCAATGATGTGACGACCTGAATACAAAATACATAAACAAAAAAGGGAAGAACAGACCTATAGGTTAAGATGTATAAAACCCTAGAAAATATCTTCAAGTGAACACGAGAGAGAAAACAAAATAAAAAAAAGAGTACTATTTGATCATGTAGAACCCCAACTTGAGGATCATACAATGAAATCTCATACTTTTTTCTCTTGTGCCCCTCTTTTACTTTCCTTTATAATAAACAGGGTACACAAGCCCACTGATCTGAAACCATAAGCCCATTAATTTGCGTAATGCATTAGCCCCCTCAAGCTCATTGATACTTGCCACTACAAGCCCAATTTATCTCAACAGCAGCCTGAGCGATATCCATCATGAAACAAATAAAAAACCAATAGTGAGAAGATATAAACCAAATGCATAAAACAAATACGTAACATATATGTTTGATATTAAATTGAAAGATTCATATATTTCAACACTCCCCGTCGCATAACGTAAACACATCTATATTCGATTCAAACAAATAACACTGAATTTACTCAAAGATATAAGAAAGGTTTGGGAGAGGGTGGCCCGTCATGGATTGAGCATACATGGACCGATTGTTCACTCCGCTATGCATTTGATCATGTTTAACTAGGAGTCTTTCTAGTCACATCATGTATTTAACATGTGACAATTTTCTTTTATTATTAGGACATTGAAGGATGTTACTAACGATGTCATGAAAAAGCTATGTACTTGTTTATTTATTAATTAATCAGCATATTCGATACATAGTCTATGTAGTTTATACGTTGTATAATAAAAATGTATTATCACCGTGCCATATAAAAATAAAAGTATATGATATACATCCACACACATATAGAAGAGCCGGTTTTTGTACACAACTATAAAAATAAATGTATTAGAACCTTTTATATTCATTTAGAGCGAGCATATGCACACATGTCAAAGTAAATGGACCGTGGTGATGGTTTGATGCGCTAATGTTCACGAGTCAGATAACTTAGATGCATTTTAATTAATATAAACATGCTTCTATAATCAACAACATAAAGATTGTGAGAAACAATTTTTATTACAACGGTATAATACTCAAATTAAATTAATTAAATTCAAATTTTATAATATAACTTTTTAATAAACACTAAAATATATAAAAATTATTTGAAGTTAAAGAATTTATAAATCCATATTTATCAATTCATCAAAAGAGACTTGATATTTTTTCCCCTTTCAACCATTAACTTTTTATTATATACAATCCTGGTCTTAATCTTAAATGTTTAATCTTCATTTTCTTCTCTTTCTTTTTTGAACGATAAATTTGAACCATTGACGGGCCACTGGCCCACCCAATTATCTCCACTTGATTCGTAACCCGAGATCATACTCAGTAGAAAACTCATCATACGTTAGAGAAAACACTCTGTTCTAACTTTCTTTTTTTTTTATCACAAGTGAGACTTGAACTCAAAATCCTTTACTATTTTAATAAGATCTAATCTTAACTACTGAAAAAGTGAAATCAACTCTCACGAAAACTCCAAAATTTTGCTTTTCATTAAATTCAAACTTTAACATATATATATTCACTGCTTAGTAGCTTTAATAAACACGTGTATTACACGGGTTAAATAAATAAAAAATTAAATAAAATAAAAGTTTATTAATTATAAAACGATATTAAGATGATATATGATTGAAATTACGTATGAGTAAGAAATATAAGTAATAAAACTATGATATTAACTTTTTAAACTTTTTTTAGTTTTTTCAAGAAATTAAATAAACATTTTGTTTCAAAACAAAACGTTTTAGAAAATGTCATTTTAAAAAAATTGTTTACTATAACTCCCAATTTCAATTATTTTTGGTTTAAAAAAATTTACTTTTAAAGAAATCAATTTAAAATATTTTGTACTTTTAAAAAAGTTTAATGCTTTACAAAGATTTTTTTTATAAAAATTTGTTTCTTTAGAAATAACATATTAACAAAAAAATTCCTTTTTTAGTTTATTAAAAACCTATTTTTAATCTAAAGAGGAATTAAATAATATTATTAATAATTAATATAATTATTTAATAAAAAAAAGAAACAAGATATTTTTTAATAAAAATAAATGTGATGCTAGTAAATGTTACTTCTAATTACTATTTCATTAGAATAGAAAGATAACTTACGTAAAATTAATCATTAATATATAAAATTTCCAACTTTTCATTCTTTAGCTTCAAAAACCATGTAAAACCAATTTCAACAATCCCTAAAAATACCAATTTATATTTTTAAAAAAAAAAACAGCACTTGGGTAAAATCCAAGACCCAAATACCATAGCTATAAATCTCCCTCTAAACTTACAAAACCAGCAAACCTCCAAATTCCAAGATGGAAACTCCTCCAACTCCAAAATAAATCTATTCTTCAAATCTTACCAACAATCCATCTAGATTAAATTAATAACCTAATCAGTTAACAGAATAATTAATGTTAATTCATCGTTTACGCTTCTGCGAATAAAACCGAATTCCTTGTTTCCCGAGGTCTACGTTACTCGACTTCCCATCATCGAGTGTTACAGAAACAACAGATGTCCCTTCAAATACTTCAAGTATTGTACCCTTGTGCCTGCAACAATCAACATAATTATACTTCAGCTTACGATTATCATAAGGGATGTTCATAAATCGTTAAGATGATTTAACCGCCAAAACTAAAGCATGCTGGCCTGTTCAACCGGGTTGAGCCATTTACAGTTACGTATATGCATTATATCTGTACAAATCCTTTATCATTCTAAATTTAATGACAAAGACTAACAAACTTGAAAAAGACGGAAAAAAAAGATCCGGTCAAACCACCAAAACGCTAAAAGCCTAAAACCGAATGGTCCATCTGACCCACCCAACCTGGGCAGGATTAGTTTGTCATTCTCCGAAAAGGTAGTTAGTGGTTTGGCCTAAAAAGTTTTCTTCAAAACTAGCTTAACAAGACCATAATGACGATAAATAATAATAGTAGTAGCAGTAATAACAATGACGATAATGTACAACGCTCACCAGGTGTTATTGGATCGCTGATGAACTTCAACCTTCTTTCCGATTGCATCTTTTCCGAGCTTCTGAATTATCCAATTTGCATCCATGATTTCGTCATCATCATATGAGTGACTTGCTCCTTCACCTCTAACAGAACTTGATCTATTATCCATAACAGGTGACGGCCTCTTTCTCTTTGACCGTTGACCTTTGACTGAACTCTTATCGTCCGCCCCAGATGGCGCCCACGTGCTCAGATTTTCAGAATACGGGTTCTTGAACTTGAGTCTTAACAATGGCTTAAGTTCCTTCTCCTTGTGACCATGGTTCACATTATCACTTCCTCTACCAAATGAAACGCGCGGTTTTACATCAGAGTTTTCAGGATTCAACTTTCTGATTTTTATAGTGTTTCCCTCTTTTCCTCTTAATTTAAATCCTCTTGTTTGATCTAAAGTCTCTCCATTGGTGCTCGATTCATTCTCCGATTGTAAGTTTGCTACGTTTTTGTTTCGGGTACCCAAATGTATAACGAGCTTTGGTCCCTTGGTGTTCACTGACTTATCGGTAATTCTCCTACTTTCATTGTTCATGGCGGCGTCATTGTTTGACCATACCCCGTCGGTCAAACTTCCTGCAATTTCAGACTCTCCACTTTCATCCTTGTTATTATCATTGGTGATGAAACCAGTTGACTGAGCATCACTTTGACCATCGGTTCGTGGTTCGGCTTTACCAAATACGGGCGAATTGAATCCCTTTTTCTTACCATTTTTCTTGCTTGCTGACTTCTTTTTCGGGGATTTATCAACTACCCCTTTGAGAGAAAACTTCAATGAACGACCATGCTCGTTTTTTATTAAAGGTTTATCATCTTCATCGTCAGAATACGGTTGAATTGAAAATATTTCTTCTTGTGTTGGCAATCCAGCGGCGGCCCTCAAGCTAGCGGTCAACTCACGCTCAGCTTTATCTCTCCTCCTCCAGAGTTCTTGAACAGCGTCTTCAAGATCTCTGACCTGAAAAGAGTCAAAATAGAAATACAAAGTCAACTTAGTAACATTTCATTTATCATATATCACCGATAAAAGGACATACCTGGTAGCATTCTCCACGGCATGTGGCACATCTATATTGCAGGTTGTTATCCACTTGAAATTGTAAATATTTTTCATCACTGCAGAATTATTTTCAGCAATTACAAAAAAGGAATGTAACAGATGCAAAAATATTTTTTAAAGATCAAGACCAAACCTAATTCCGTCACAGTGACAATGAACCCAGCGTTGACAGATGTCACAACAGACCATGGGTGTTGATTCAGAGTCTCTATAGACCTGCACTTACAGGAACAAAAAAAGTATAAACTTTGACCACTACTTTCACTGTGTTCGTTTATAAAGTCGGCATTCAAAACAAAAGTCTTAAAAATGAGCGATAAATTCATATATTCCTTTCAAAACTTGAAATAATATCATACAATCCAACAAAAAATTATAATATCAAATATACCAATTTTCAAATTTATGACATTATACCTAGCACTGGAATATGAGAGTTTGTAGTGTAAAAAGAAAGAGAAGGGTATAATGGCTGAAATGTGTATATGAAATTCTAAGTATTTTGAACAGGTATATTTGATATTAAATTCATTTTGTTGGGTAAATTTGATATCATGAAATATTTTAAAGGTATATATGAAATTGCCCCTAAATTTTAATGTACCTTTAGACAAACAGGACAGTAATTTCCTTTAACAAACAATCTACCACAAGCATCACAGCAAGTATACCCTAAAAACCACCTGTAAATTTGCATTGTAATTAGATTAAATTAATTCAACCGTCACTAAACAGGTTCATAAAATGTATTTAAAAACAAGAATACCTGACACTTAAACCGTTTCCTGGAACTGTAGAGGAACAGCTATGACACTTTGTATGTTTAGGGCATAGATAAGGTCCACTGCTAACATTCTGCACAAATTATTAATACAGACAAGATCATGTCAGGATATTCAACGTAAGAAATGTCGTTTTTGTTTTTATTTTTAATTTACCTTGTGTGGAGGCTGCTGACAGTAACAGTGATATGCAGCATCACATCTTTTACAAAACATAAGCTTGTTCGGGTCACCAGTTTTTCGGCATACCTAAAAAAGATTGCAAAAGCAAATTCAATGTAATCATTAAAAAGATGAAAACTAAATCAAGAAAATAATTATGGCTTAATAGTTACCTCGCATGAACGACATGAAGGGCAGGTCCAAGAACTCCAGTGAAACAGATCTGAAAAATGAAATCCTTCAGTTATGAAAGTGCAAGATTCAAGCATTATGATAATATTTTAGTCAATAGCAAGTCAAACCTCGATTTTGAGCCCAAGATTTCACGCAGCCTTTGTGATATTTCTTGTTACAGTTTTTGCATGATAGCATCTTTTTGGCTCTCTCACTTCCTTCATTTTCACCAGAAAAACAAAGGCGACACATCACTTTCGAATTTGAGAGGCTTTGTTCATCTCCACCAACATCTTTAGTCAATCCCTGCATAAAAAAAGAAAATTAGTATCACAAAGTTTTGACCTTTTTTGGTCGACATGTAGCAGAAAGAAAATTGTTGTGTAGAAACCCAGAGCTAATTTGAAATATGAATTCAGCTTGATTATTCGTACTAAAGAAACTAAAAAGGAAAATCACAGTTTGAGATACATGAAAGATTGTAACGGAAACAAAGGGGATCAAATTATGCTTACGTGTGCATGACATGATAGAATTTATAAAAGTTGATGCTTTTAAATGGAAAATTTAAACTCTTCTGCTCTGTCCATAAATTCAACATAATTACTTGCTTCCTTCTTTTTAGTATTATCTATTCTATTCTTCAACTTGTATACTAATACACTAAGAAAAATATCTAACTGTTAATTGTAAAAGTACCTCGAAGCAAATTTCATCAAACTATATTCTTAACAAGCACACCATATATAAAGGCATAAGTAAAGGCATCAACCCTTATATCTTCAAGCAAGTAAAGTCAGGCAACATGGAAATCCAACGACTTAATATGACGACTTCAAATGACCTCAAATCACTTGCACAGATTTAGTGCATACACAAATTCATGTCTGATACTATCATGTAAATGTCATGTGAAGTTTAAAACCCAATATAATACAACCAATAACCAAAAGTCATTGTCGAGTTTTGATTTTTGAAAGGTCATCATCTTCCCCCAAAACCATAGAAAAGTAGAAACTAACAATAACCTCACCAAAAAGAAAATTCCATCTATATAGGGAATTAACTGCACTTAATTAGTAAACCCTAATTTTAAAACGGTTGAGGTCCACTACTAAAGGCTAATCATTGAAACGAGGCGAATTTTCTAATCACTAGTAAACCCTAATCATTACACCTCAACCTTATTACTGAACCCTGATTATTGAAATGGTTTAAATCCGGCCATGAGTCTAACGTGTTCATCATTGACAAAATCAAAAGGCATGTAACTAGCACATCAATAAACTTAAGGTTGTAGAACATATAAAAGGACGTACCCAGCGCTTGACTTAGCCACCGCTTTGTGTAGGGTGTAGAACATCAAAGATACGTAAACTTAGTATAGCTAGGTAAGGTAAAAATAAAATACAATAAACATAATTACTTCCTAAAACGATCATTAATACTTCATACAACAACTAAAACTGCGGGTTGCAAACATGGAGCAATTAGATAGCATGACGACCAAGCGCATTTAATGCCAAAAACACAACAGATCTATTTAAAGTGGCATCACAATGTAAAATCTTTAGCTATAATATTAAATTTAAGAAAAGGCAAAACAACACGAATTAAAAAAATATTAAGGACACTGCCAAACAATCAACCTGCCACAAGCAAATGAACGACGGTCAATAAACAAAACGACCATCAATGCTCTAGCAAATTTTTACATGCAATTTTCTGTCGTACTGTATATCTAGATAAGAATTGCGCTACTGGGTGATGATTGATGGAGCACCAAAAAACTTCAAATCTCAATAAGCACAGTTCTAGAAGAGGACCCAAAAGACCCTGTAAAGGTTAGACCTTAAAGAGCTATAAACCACTAACATCCTACATAATGCAACTTACACGTGCTAACAAAAATGAGAGAGAAAAGAGAAAAAAAATCCTGCAACATCATAAACAGATATAATGACATTTGATCCAAGATTATCAGAAATTCCCGAATGCCAGGAACAAGTTAAATCTTTGTGTAATGTGTATTGGCCCCACAGTCCATCCCTGCCAAAAAAACCAAGAAATGTGCGTTCTTTCGTGTTAAACCATCGTCCAGCATTTTTAAAACTTCTTAAGGCATATGGCGACTACTATGAACAATATTCTCCTACCGTTCAAAAAAGATTAGCCGTATGGAGCAATATAAAAGAGCAACGCATTCCATATCAAGATTAGTATTCCATCTATAGGAAAGCTCAATTTCAAATTTTACCCTGACACTAACTTATACTAGCTTCCGAATACAATTAGTGAAGACTTAATCTTAAAATTTTCAATCTCGATTAACTCTTATGTTTGTAATTTCCAGTCTTCCACACAAGCTCTATCACTGCACCTCATTACCTCAATGATAAAGATTTCTATCTGAAGCAGGTATCATAACTTATAAACCATATAACCTGCTTGTGTTCAAAACCCATAACAAAATCAAACCAATAAACTACAGAAAACAAACACTTTTCCTCTCCCACTACAATCATTGAACCAATCAAATTTCATATGTAACACCCTTAACACAAAGATCACCAAACACCAAACAATCACAAGATTCAAGATTCAAACTTCAAAACACAACTTACCACACCCACATCTCCAGATTCAAATCTCCGAGCAAAATCCTCAGCCACCACAGACGCAGCAGCAGCCTTCTTCTGCATCGATGAAAGCTTACTCTGCACAGACAACTCATCCCCCACATCCCCACCACCATCCACCACCGGACCACCATTAGCAACCACCGTCATCTGCCCACTCGCCGCCGCCGTCGCTGGCGGCACAACCACCACCTTCGGCACAAGCACCTGCACCGTTTTCGGCTCCCCATGAATCAAATTCGGATTGTTGAAGATCGCCTGAACCCTAGCCGCTGCTTCCAAAAATTCTCGCTGACCCTTTTCGCTCCGGAGCTCCGGCGGAAAACCCAGCTTACAGTTGCAGATTCGTCGGCTGAATCGAAGGAAAAAGATGAAATTAGAGTGAGAAAGTAAGAGAGTTGAAAGTAGGAGAAACAGAGACTACCATGTAATTGGGCATGCGACATGAAAAGCCATCAAATTGGGGGTTTTTTGGTGACCCTTTTGGAGGTTTAGGGCGATTTTGATTTCAAAAATTATAATTGAAATTGAATTAAAATTGGGGGAAGAAGGGGGATCAATGTACAGTTTTCATTAGAGGGTGAATTTATTATGCATATGATACAAAGAAGACGATTGATACGACGACGTTTGTTTGAGTTCTTATCTCTGGTTTTTAGACCCTTTACCTTTAGGGTTAATTCTGTAAATCGCTTCCTTTGTTTGGTTTTATTACATATCTACCCCATATGTATAACTTTAGCCAAAAAAAAAAGAAAAAAACATAACAGAACTAGTTATATTTGTTTGAGTTCTTATCTATGAGTTCAAGACTTATGTCGATAAAAATAAAGAGAGGTTTAAGTAGGTCATGGGATTTTTCATCTGATGTAAGTTTTTTTTGAGGGAGGTCTTAAGTTTCGTATTTAAGTAATGTAAATGATTTGGTGGGTCAATGGCCCATCAAACGAACCCGAACTTTACATATCAAACTTATTTAGAAAACATATGGAGTTGCACATATCGAGCATTCGTAAGCTCGCGAGCCTAAACTAGCATTATATTTGTGTAATTATATTTATGTACTATATATATTTACAGATTAACAATTGTTATGAATAAAATTAGAGTTAGTTATGCAAATGGTCCTAGTAGTTTATCTAAAATAATATGTTTGGGTACTAAGGGTTTCAAGTAAAATGTTTGGATATTGTGTTTTCAATTCGTAACTAGTTAAGGTATTAACACTAACAAACGTTAAGTTTCTGTTAAACCTAAAGACATTTTTGTCTTTTCACTTTACATGGACTACTAATGTAACTTAAAGGGACCTTTTGTGTAATTTCTTCATACATATAAGTGATTGTTTGTGTGTGTGTATATTACACCTTAGGTTAGAGACTCATTGCACCAACTAAGGGATAAGCTTATTTGGACTGGTGCGGTGGTTGTGCGTGGGTGTTCAGTGATTCGGTTGTGGTTTAGATCTTGATTAGGGTTTAGATTTATTATGAACATTATCGTTTTGTTGTGAAAAACAAGCGGATAATCCAATTTCTTGTGACCATTGCTCAAGAGCTCAGATCTTGATTAGGGTGTTCGTTGGTGTCTGGTGGTAGGAGGGTTGGTAATTGAAGGTGAAAGGATTAGTTGGTAAGATGGCGGTGGTGGTGAGATGGTGACAACAGGTACATGGTGGCTAGATTGTGGTGATGATGGTTGGCGACGGGGGAAGGGGGATGATTGGGTATTTTTAAAAGTTGTAGTTAATTATGCGATGGTCCTAAATCATCAAAGGGTATTATAATCATTTTATTTAAAACTAACAAAAAAATTATATTTAGTTTTAATACTCGATATCGTTACAAACTTGAAACATAATACCCTAACTTGTTACTTACAAGTTACAACTCTTAATACCCAAACATGCTATTTTAAATTAACCACATGGACCATTTATGTAATGAACTCATAAAATTGTGATAAAACTAGTTAAATAATATATATTACGATATATAAGAATATAACAAATAATTAGATAACCTTAAAAAAATAAACCACGTCGTGTTCAAGCTCTATCGAATTAAGCAAGATTATATATAAACAAATTTGACATGATTTGATTGGGTTGATTACAGCTCTACAGCCACTCATACTTCAAACAAAATATCTGAAACTAATTATGCATTCCAAATATATCGAAGCCAAGATTCACCAAGCTAGAATGGAATCAGACATTTCTCCGGGTTGATGAGAGTAACACCTTTGCTACTTTGTTCATACAAAATGAATAGCAGTTAGGCTCGCCATAGAGGACCTTGGGGGTTTTCACTATGACCAAGCTCGAACATGAGTATAAGATCCAATATTTATGAAAGGATTTTATAAATGTGATTTAAGAGTAACTGCAGGTGAATAAAAATTCACGATGAGTGAATTGAATGTGTTCTTTCCGAAGAAGAACATCTTCCTTTATACCTGAATATGTGTTGTCGACTTTAGTAAACACCATTATTCTTTTTTTTGTCACTTGCGTACGGTTTAACAATTGTTGAAACCGATTTTCCAGACATATGCTTGGTCCAAAGGGTTGTTCCCGTTAATCTTTAGAATGAAGATCTGGATCCTCCATCCTTAAATGCTTGAGAGATGTCAAGCATGCTTCATAAATGCAAGGTTGCATGTTGTCATTCAAAGATTGGAGAGGGGCTATGTAATGTAACCATTATACATTATAGACTTTGGTTTATTTTAAGTCCTCCTAAAGACGTAAACCCCTTGTTGGGCTATACATTTTTGGGCTAAGTGTTCTGGGCCTGGGCTACACTGATCCGGGTGTTCCATCTTTAAAGACTAAAAAAGTAACAAAGTTTTGTTATAAATTCATTCCAGCTAATGACACTCGTTACAATCTAATTTACATGCAGGATTGTAGTGGGTAAGATTATATCTTCTTTTTCAAAATTATATGCATACTAAATGTAACATTCGTAATTTAGATACTAGTTATATATATTTTAATTATCAAGCTACATGTATATATTTCTATGCATGTAATAAAACTATATCAGTATTTTATTTTAGACCTAATAATTTTACGTATCTTACAATTTAACTCTTATAATTTTTCACTTTCAACTTTTGTTTACTATACTTTTTATCTTTTATAATTTTTTTTCTCTTACATTCAGGTCTAAATTTTGAGAGTTAATATGTAGCAACAGCTCCATCGCAACGTGCGGGGTCCTAGATTGATTTAGTTATTGTTTTTAACGTTTTATGTTTTACGTGTGTGGTTTAACGTTTTTACGTATACTTTCCAATTGGTTGTCGTTCTTTTTTCTTTTTTTAACATGAGCTTTTCTAGTGTTTGTAGTCGCTGACGCTGGTGTGACACTGGTGTTACTTGGCATGGTTTTACAGATTCGACGCAACACAGGGAGCTTCATACTAGTTTTAGTTAAAAGTTATTAAAGTTATTAGCGAAAAATCAAAATCTCAAAAACTAATTTCCATTCTTTTAATACTTTTAATATAGTTTATAAAGTTGTCATGTTATTAATTTTTAAAAATATTAGCCGTTTGTTATTACAGAACTAGCCACCACTGAAATGTGTCTTTTGAAAACTAGCCATTGTATTGTCGTCTGACAATTGTGCAATACCAATAAATTTGGTATCGTCCACGCGGCATAAATAAAATAACTATTTTTTACTTTGGATTTTCGTTGGCGATACAGGAACCATGTGGTATAAATGTTTGGTCTTTAATATTAGCAAGAGATACGCCAATGATACACCAATAACTTTATATTGCTAGTTGGCTTTTTATTTAAAAAAACCACTTTTGAATTATTCAAAAAATACAATTTATTTTTTAATTTATAAAAAAAAACTTTTTTTAATTAAGAAAATATATCTATAAATACTATAACATTCTTACCTCATTCACCATCCAACACCCTTCATTATCTACACAACCGGTTGCAAAACCATCAAGTTGGATATGAAAAAATGAAAACGTCCAAAGAATCAATCCGAACCTTCTTTCTTCGAGAGCTCAATCGCTAGAGTGTCTTTTTTATATGCAAAGGTGAACACATATCGCTATTTCAAAGAAATTTTTGACCACCAATATACTTCATATCTTCATAATGTCTCCTCCGCGAAAAAGCGATTGTTGAAAAGGAGCAAGAGATACCAAAGTAAATTATATCTCTATAATATATCCTAATTTAGTGTGTACCCAACCAATGCTTGTCACCTCAACAATGAAACAATAATTTGAATTAAATAGGTGATTAGGAGATACTGAAGTATTGTCTGCGATATAGTAGTCCGTTCATATCACCTACCAGAGATACATATAAATTATTTTTTCAAGCGATACATGGGGGATGGTGTATTGTTTCCCGGAGATACAAAAACTTTACTACTATTATTATTATTTAAATGTGCGCTACCTACAAATGATGTATCAGTGGATGGTAATACATAATTTGTTTTTTAATTTTTTATGTTATTTTGAACGATATCACATGCATAGATATCGCTGGATAGAAAAATTTAATGTTACCACATGCATACGTAACTCTGGATGGAGATATTTAAACACTTGTTAAAATCTAATTAGATGAATACTTTGAAGGTTAAAAGATAATAACCATACTGGTAAACACAACCGGCTAAATGGCTATTTTCATAATATTTCCTCATTTGACTATCATACTTGTCAACCGTCGATAAAACAACTAATGATGAAATAATAAATTTTTAATCGGTGGTCAACATCGAGTTTTTGTCTTTCTGATTATAATTTGATAATTTAAATCATGTTTTAGTGGTAAATAATAGTTCATTTTTCTTTACAAATTACAACCGTACCATGCACCAACACCAATTCTAGTAGGTCACTTAAACTCATTCTCATATAGTCTTCACACAATAAAACATTTCATTAAATCTTAACAAGACAATTCACAAACGCTATTTACACCGACTCACAAACATTATCCACATGAAGTTGGATTTAAATCTTAGACTTTCGTATTTAATGTTGTGTAATAATCGACTTTTAAAACATTCTTATATAAAAAAGTTACAAAATACTGTTGGTTTTTTATCCAATAATATGAAGATGATGATTAAAACTTAAGAACTTAAAAAGTCTCAATAGATTTCCTATATATTTATATGAGTTTGTTTTTTATATTTTGTGGAATGATTCTGAGAGCATTCATAGCCCGTTCCCCATATATATCTGAGTGAGTGGTTTATATTATGGGGGATGGTTGTAATTGATTGTGAGTGAAATAGGTAGAAAATTTATTAGGATTGTATCGCGTTTCCCCATATTTGAGAAAACACGATACAACTCTCATAAATTTTTTAATATTTTTGAAAGTGGTTGTGAGTGGATTAGAAATAATATGTAATGATAAATGTATGAAAAATATTATTTAATTAAAAAGAAGACATAAAAAATAATAATTTTTAATGAAATTAGAAAGATGAGGATGAATGATGGATTATGAATGCTCTGAGTGGAGTAGATTGAAAATATTACTGTTCGTTGTATATTTAAGGAATCATTGTTCAACCCTTATATAGTTTTTAATATATTGAAAGTAGTTGTGAGTGATAAAAAGAATACGTAATAATAAAAATATAAATAAATATTATTTAATTGAAAAGAAAAAATACAATATAGTTATTTTTAATATAATTATAAAAATAAAGATATAAAACCTGATATGAATGTTCTTAGGTTCAAAACCTGACTAAAATGGTTTTCTTACAGTGATACGTTTCCTCGTTGATGATATTATTGGGTGAGTCAGGTTTATAACGTCAAAATGAGTACGCACGGTTAAAATCCATCTCAAAAAGCCTCGCTCACGTATTAAAAATAGTTACAAACGTCATTAAAAAAAGTTACAAAATTATTTTGCCGGGAAATTTTAAAACAAATTAAAAAACTAAATAAAACAAAGCGATAAGAAGCATGTAACGTGTCAATCAACGACAAAATCAAACTGAAATTATCCCCTTTATTTCACGTCCATATATCTTCAAAACCTTCATTGAAACGTATAAACAAAATCTCACCTGATCGGAAAATCACCAATGTCATCTCCGGCGACATTCTCCACCGCTCCGGCGATCAATCCACCAATCGCCACCGTAAACCACCGCTTGATTTCACCGGCATCATCACCTCATCCTCCAAACCACTCACCAACACTTCGAAACCTAAACACCAACAAACCAAATCCGATCCACCGGATCCGATCATCGGCGTCGGAATCCACCGCAACAATCGCCGCTGCAAATCCGGCACCGGCGCCGGCGTCGGCGTCGGAAGAAGAAACTCCGGCGAAGATCGGAGCTAGGGTTAGGGTGAAGGTGCCGTTGACGGTGTATCACATACCTAAGGTACCTGAAGTCGATATGTACGGTAAGGAAGGTAGAATCAAGGAAAACGTCGCCGTTTGGAGAGGTAAAAACATCTCTGCTAATTTTCCGTACAAAATCGAGTTCTTCGAGAAGCTTGAAGGTCGCGGTGATGCTCCGGTGAAGTTCTTCGTGCATCTGAAGGAAGATGAGTTTGATTATATTGACTGATTGTTAATTTGTAGTCGTGATCGAATTTGTGATTTTCGATCTGTTGCTGATGCGAAATCATGTGCTTCATAACTGCCGTTGGTGTTTGGTACAAATGATGAGATGAGTATGTTGCAGGTATTATGGATGTATATATTAATATAAATGCAAACTGTTTACGTCTTTGGGCTCTGGTTATAGCCATTGTTTCAACAAGTAATAATACTCGGAGTATGAATGTATGGTTATGAAGAAATACTAATCTTACTTTTCTAATAAAAGAGTATGTGTTAACATCATAATTATCCTAATCAAAATTTTCTCGCATCTCTCTCCTATGAAATAATTATCTTAATTACTAGTAATATTATTTAACACTTTTTTTAAATTTAATATATATATATATATATATATATATATATATATATATATATATATATATATATATATATTAATGTTATTTCTAAATAAATAACTTTTTTATAAAATAATAAATTTTTCTAAAGCATAAAACTTTTTTAAAAATATGAATGTTTTAAATTTTGTACATTTAAAAAGTCAAATTTTTTAAACCAAGAATAATTAAATTTAGAAGTTATAATAAGGACATTTTTAAAAATGATATTTTTGTACAGTTTGTTTTAAAACAAAATGTTTAATCTTTTTTAATTTAAAAACAAATTTTTAAAAAGTTGATATTATTGTTCTATTACTTATAGTTATTTCTCATACGTAATTTCAGTCATACTATAATTTAGAATATCATTTTATAATTAATCAATTATATTATATTTATATTTTATTTATTCAACCCGTGTAACACACTGGTTTACTAAAGCTAGTTAGACATATATTGAGGTATGAGATTAAATATAAAAATTGAATGTATTTTTTTTCGAGTTTGAAACGGGTACGATATTAGTTAGAAATTATAATTGCTAATCATGCTATTTCACTTAATTTAAAGTTTAAACATAAATATTAACTATAACGATGATTAAAGATAGCCATAATATTTTTAAAGAGTTGGAGAGTCGATATGCGTATTAATGTCGTAAAGACGCTTACTTAGAGCATCACCAATAGGAGACATTAAAAACAATAAAAAACATGTCTAGTCAGCTAACTTAAAAATACCATACAATAACAAAACTTAAAAACATTGTCACATCACCACCATGTTTTTTATTTTTAACCACTCATTTTTTCACTCTCTAATATTTTATGTTTATAGTACACATAGGGTCCCACACCAACTCATTTTTGTTGTTCATGGGGAAGAACTTTTGTCTCAAAAACATTACCTCCAATGACAAAGAAAACTTTATAAATGCCCATATGTTTGTTTTTGGGATATGAAAACCATCAATTGGAGATCGTCTTATATTGTAGAAGTAAGAGCATTCACAGCCCGTTTTTTAAATTTATGTGAGTGTAATCTCTTTATTATATGATATGGTTATATAAGTGGTTGTAAGTGAAGGATATGAGAAATTTACTTTTCAATCTATATTTTTAGGAAACATTGTTTAAACCCTATAATGTTTTTGATATATTTTAAATGGTTGTGAGTAAATGAGTGAGAAAAAGTAATGATAAAAATATAAAAAATATTATTTAATTGAATAATAAAAAGAAAATAGTGATATTTAGTATAATTACATGGATAAAGATGATGAATCGATTGGGAATATTTTATTTTAAAATTCTCATGAACATAAATTACTATTGGTTTGAGATACTAAAACAATACAATTTCCTAATCCATATATTCTTAGTTTTTTGAATGGCTAGATTGGAGTCGTGTGCAGGACATGTTATTCATCGGATCATATTTTAGTATAAAAACCAAGAGGATCTTGTAGCGAGTCATTTACCACCTTATAACATTTTATGGAGTATTTTGAAAAGCATAGAAGATTATAGAATATACAATATGAGCTAGAACAATATGAGCTAAATGGCAACTCAAAACTTTTTTTTTATTACAATAGATAGATTATTTAGTGTTTATCGTACTTTCGTTTAGATACTAACTCCAAAGATGAGCTAGAACAATTGATTTGTGTCGTTTTCTGTGTGTGCATGTTAACTTGCTAGGTTGTGGTTTGAACCTTACACCGAACTTTATTTTTTAATTTGGTCTTTAGAAAACATTTTTTACTTTTCTTTTGTATTTTTAGTTTAAATTACTAGCCCACAACGTGCGAGTTAAAAAATCAAATATTGTGTTTCGTAAGAATAGTTTTATATAACCAAAAGTTTTTCATGACTTTGATTTTTTTTTATCTTACGTTTCGGTTTCCATTACAAACCTACTCAGCTTCATATGAGTATTAAATACTACGTTGATTTAACCGTCATAAACGTTTTCGCAGCAACTTTTATAAGTTGGTTACGAAGTTTGCAAACAAACTTTGATTGAATCCATTTCATCAAATCGGCTTTTTAAACCCGAAACCCTAATATGTGAATCACCATTTCCAAGATAAGAATAATCAATCTTGATCACAATAGAATAGAGCGATTTACAATATATACCCGTTACTGATATGATTTCAGGAAAAATTAAAATATAGGGTTGTGTTTAATCCATACATTTTCAATTTATAATTTCAGCTTATGTGAACATAGTCACACTGATTGTTTGACGATATGTCTCTGAAAATTAGTTTATGAGACTTCCACATGCCACTCACATGTGATCAAATCAAACATCCGTTTTTTAAAAACTCCATTAAGAAAAAAGAAATACCCAAAAATATTTCGTCTCTGTGTTGGAATTTGAAAATATCAAATGATGTTTCACATAAGTAACACTCATCACTACGCTTTTTCATGTTGGTCTCGAAAGTAGTACATTGTATCTTCTACAATAGAGCAAAGGTTGATTTGATCTGACCTCTTCGAACCCTAATTTTATATATATTAATGGGTATATAGGTTCTGAAACCTGTTTCTTGGCCAAAATTGGTTCGAGTTGAAAACGATTGAGGTTGTGTCAAAGATTGTCAACACCAAATTTTGACCAAACTAGCTTTTGAGGGCCTCGGTTTGTTTGAAGCCAGGTTTTTCGATTGGGTTTGATTTTGATTGGTTTCAACGAAGAGGTCTACAAAAAAAGGTATCTAAACCAACGGTTCCATTCGGGTCCAAACCGATCAATCTGGTTTATAGTCAGGTTGAAAACAATATCGCTTCATAAACTGCCTTTTTTTTCTTCATCTCTATTGGGTATGTGCGTCACAAACATTTGTCTTCCTAAGAGCAGACTCTTTATCTTATGAGATAAAAGAAAGATGTGCTCTCATCTCACCCTACACAGACCCTACCATTTGAGTGGGATTCGCGGATTCACTGGGTATGTTTGGGTATTCAAATGTAGCCTCACCAGGATCGCTATCCTTGGTCAATACTCTATAGATGTTAGAATGTCCAGAGGTTCAAATTGCATTATATGGTAAAACACAGGCGAATGCATAACTTAGCCATTAGGCTCAAACAATTGCTTGTTCCGTAATAATCTTCTTTAAGAAGAGAGACTGTGTTGGGTGGGGATATGCACACATACGAGCCAAAAGTTGCAAAGGGAAAAAAGAAATGTTAGGAACAGGAGTCATGCCTTGGATTTAAATTGCATGATGCTCGATGCGTTCGGTCCAAAATCCTGATGCGTGATGTGTGATGCACACGCATCACGTATGCGATGCATTTGTTAATAAAAAAATACTAAAAATTATATGTACATAAAAACATTAAATTTCACTAGAATTTTAAGAAACATAAAAAAATATACATTGGCAGCATGATAGTAGACTTAAAAACAATTTAGAAAGGTCAAGAAAAGTCTTTTAGATGCTTGCAAAGTCTCTTAGAGAAGTTAAAACACAGACTTAAAATGCTTAAAATTAAAAAAAAATCATGATTGTTCAAGAGAAAAGTCAAAATCCAGTTAAAACTTTGATGTTGCACGCATTTGGCGCATCTTGCGAAATGCAGCGCAATATTGGCGCATCATGTAAACGCATCGCCACACATGTGGCGTTGCGCTCCGGACACCGCATCAGCGCATTATGCGCGCATTTTAAAACCAAGAGTCATGCAAAATAAAATCAATCACCTAAAGATCTATTCAGGGAATTTTGATTGGACCAAAACACAAACATATTGATCTCGTATTTGCTTCAAGAATGTAATACTCTGGCAGGATCTCAAGAAGATCAATTAGTAATAGTGTAACAATCACACGTATATTGTAAATCATGAAGATAAAAAGCAACAATAGTTTGTTTACCTCGCTTAAAAGGCATTTTTAGAGAAAATATAGAAAACGCTTTGCAAGAGATAAAACAAAATCAAAAATTTTAGCACACGCCAACCCGCAATGTAGCAGCAGTAAGCGTGAGGCGAATTCAAGAAGCAAAACTGAAAAACTAAGGTTGATGATAGTTTAGTGCAAGGAGGTTAATTGAGATACTCTGTTCTTGCAAAAGGGAAGAAGATATCTAAGCCAATTAAAATGGCTGAACTATTTACCATAAATATACATATAAAATATTATTTCAAGATTTCAACTTTTTAATATACTCCCTTGCGGGTATGTCTTTAAAATTTAACCAATATACTTGATCATCAACCAGTACTAAGGTACCTAGGCTAGTGGTGCAATGTAGAAATTATAAAAAAGATCCTAGAGTTGACCTATCTTTCTATATTTGAATGATAATATTGCTAAAACTAAGTTTAACCCTGAACTAGTGACACGCTTCTGGCCATATTCAAGGGCTACAAGATTTTAGATGCCACAGTTTAATACTTTAATTGGCCTGTAGGGATGAACTAAGCTTGTATGCCATCTCACTAGAGAGAACCAAAAAGTATTACTAAATAGGTAACAGATTATGATACATCATAAAATTTCAGATTGCAAAAAGAGCTCAAACTTAAGTGATCACACCAAGTTGAAGCTCAAATGAACAATACATGTGTAACTAACTAAGAATTCAGCAGCTTAACACACACACACACACACAGAAGTGTGCGCAAGTCCGTGCGTGCGCAAGTGTGTGTTAGGAACCATTTTATTCAACGATAGTTACATGTATTCACTAGTGAATATACTATAATATTTTAATGCTTCTATAAATAGTGCATTCACTCGCATGAATCAATACACTATATAAGTATTAATTAAACAGTGTGTTTACCAGTGAAAAAAATGTTCTTAACTATATACTGGTTCACATCTGAATTAACCCCTATATATAATACATAACTAATTTTAAGTAGTAAACCTCATAAAGTGGGATAGAGATAGAAAAGCGATTATATATAGTTACATACCTATCTTATGTATATCACAATCAAAGCCAAAGCTATTATGTTTATGCGTTTCTTGCAGTTCTCTACTTAAAATTTGGTTTTGTGTTGAACAACCCAGATCCTCTATATATATACATACATAAACACACAAAATTCTGAGAATGGATCAATAAATCGAAGTAACATGATTAGCAAGTTGAAGGAAGAATTGATAATGGATCAAGCACTTTCAGTGACCTAATGCATATCAAGATTCAAGAAGGCAATATTCCTGTAACAACCTAAATTGTCTATAACAATAACTAAAGGCATCAGATTTCACTATTCTGGATTAGACTGTATAACACCACAAACAGAAAACTCTCGAATTACATATGCATTTTTCTAGGTGTGAGTTTGTTGATGCAGCCTCACATAGACACAATATTATGAAACTGCTATCGCATCTACCTTATTAATCTTCATTACTCTATCACCTGCTATGTGAGAGCACACAAACAGATTTCAAAAGAAAACAGAATCCAAACAAGATTAAACAGAGTTTCAACGTTCAACCAAAAATCATCATGAATATTGGCAGACAACAATGGCGAAAATTTGCAAGTATATACATCCATAATATCAGATTATCAGAACCACAACATTATACACTATAAGATAACCAGTAATCAAACACTAAATCAATAATATGCAATCAAAGACTTATTATAACTTCAACCAAATATCATCATGAATACTGGCAGACAACAATGGAGAAAATTTGCAGGTATATACATCCATAATATCAGATTATCCGAACCACAACATTATACAACTATAAGATAACCAGTTACACTAACCAAACACTGTATCAACAATAAGCAATCAACGATCAATTATAACATCAATCAAAACTCACGAATCAATCAAGGTATTCGAACTCATCTTCCTTAAGATGCGCGAAGAACTTCACCGGAGCATCACCGCGCCCTTCAAGCACCTCCAAAAACTCAATCTTGTACGGCAAATTCGCTGAAATCTGTTTCCCCTTCCAAACCGCAACATAATCCTTCACCTTCCCCACCTTCCCGTTCAAATCCACTTCCGCCACTTTAGGCACATGATACACCTTCAACGGCACCTTAACCCTAACCCTAGCTCCGATCTTCGCCGGAATCTCCTCCTCCTCCGACGAAGTCGATGCACGCGTCGGATTGTCAACAGTCACCGTCGAATCCGACGCCGCTGATTTGATCGACGGAAGCAGATTCGATCTCCGGTAGGTGGAGGTTGTACGGCTTTTGAGTGTGAGATGTGAATCTGAAGAACAAGTGCATAATAAAGGTAAAGCTGTACGGCTTTTGACGGAGGAAGAGGGTGGAGTGATCGGCGTAGCGACGGCGAAAGTCGCCGGAAATGTCATCGTTGATTTTCCGACCGGTGGTGGTATATCTGATCACGACGATAGGCTTAGGGCAAATGTGATATTATTATTATCAGATTGAAAATTATATGGATATGAAATGAGGGGAAAATGGGAAATATTTATTCGGTACGTTTTGATAATTGACAGGTCGCTTGTTTATTATCACTTCATTTTCCTTGAGTTATCCATTATTTTTTCGGTGTATTTATTTGTTTATACTATGATATTATCCATTTATCATAGGATTTTATTCTAAAACTAACAATATTTTTTACGTAGTAGATACCACGGGATAGTGGTGTATAAACCGGTTTTTTACTCAAATCGGTTCGGGTTCAAAACCGAATCGGTTTTTTTGTCGTGGGGTCAAACCGGTTTTTTTCAAACCGGTTCGGGTTTCGGTTTAGCTCACCGGAAACTCAAACCTGTCAAACTGATTCGGACCGTTGAAACTAGTTTTTTTTAACAAACCGGTTTTAGGACCGGTTTAACCGGTTTTTAACTTTTTAAGCCGGTTTTAAAGGTGGTGTTACCAAACCAGCATTCAAACCGGTGGTTCGGGTCGGTTTGGGACCGGTTTGAGCTAAACGGTTTTTCTTGAGACCGGTTCATGTTTTTTTGGCCGAACCGGCGGTATATAATAAAATATAAGAGTTTATTTACTATATTATTAGTTTGGTTCGAGAAAGGCTCCCTCACAGAAATTGTGTAACACATGTTTTTTGTCAATAGTATCTATGTAAAATATTATGTGAAAATACGTGTCGAACCGTTTATTTCACTAATTAGTGGAAGGTAGTAGAACTTCTATATTTTTGTGAACATGGTTCGATGTGAAATAATAGAATAAAATGATTATATGACGATGTTAATAACAATAACGAAAATGATAACCATAACCATAGCAATCATAAGGACAACAACCACAAACAAATGAAATAGCAACAACAACAATAGGAGTAAACTTTGTCCAATAATTCTTCTTTTTATACTTATATGATAATTCTTTTTTCCACGCATAAGACGCTAATAAAATGACACTTACATCATCTCAATTATCAATTTTCTTAATTAAAATTTCAAAATCATTCCAAAACTTTGTATGGTGCTTACAACTCTGATTTGGTAATTATTTTTTTTCTGCATTGAATGGTGCTTACAACTTTTACTGGTTTGACAATTCTGGTTCTCTTTTATTATTTTACTTAATTTTCTTTCTAGGTATATGATTTCATAGTATGATATATGTGTTTATTTAATTGTGATTCTAGGTATTTGTTTTAATATTTGACTTCTTATTTGTTTACTTGCTTAGAATTAGGTATTGTTTTGCTATTTAAAATTTGGTATATGATTTCATTAATTCATTGTGTGATATGGCTTATAAACGTTAGCTGTAAATTCCAAATAGAAACCAAAAGTGCGAATCTGATGCATTTAAAAGATAATTAAATTTGAAGGATTAAATGAACTACTAAAATGATCACTATTAAAATTCATAAGCCCGAGTATAGGAGGAGGATTTATATCAAGAAGATTTTAAAAAATGCCATAACTTTCAAGTTCGCTTGGGGCATCCAAAATCGTTAAGGCGCCCCTGGATGTGTTGAGATGAAATAAAAACAAAAAATATGAATTTTGACATCCATGAGACATTTGTCTCAAGTATGAAGAAGATCAACTATGGATTCATAACCTAACCAACTTTTAGATGAGCCAAACAACTCATTATATACACTAGATTAAAAACCAACTTAGTGCTACATCACCTTTTCAAAATTTTATACTACGAACGATAGAGTTTTAGTTTTTAATAATTAAAAACAATGCACATTGCAATTCATCAAACATATATATACATATATAAATATAGGGTTAGGATCATTACAGAACCATTTTTTATTTTCAAAATAAAAGAACCATTGATTTACATATATATAAATTAAGTTTGGTGAAACTTGAACAATTTTATATATGTGTATATCAGAAATAAACAATAAACTATATAAAACAACTAAACATTACCAGGCTTAACTTACATTTATGTAAATCAATTGTTCGTAATTTACATTTATGTAAACCAATGGTTCTTTTGATTCTGAAAAGAAAAAATTGGTTTTGTAATGATCCTGACCCTACACACACACACACACACACACATATATATATATATATATATATAATTTTGAATTTCATACAAGATATATTTTCCTTACCCATTTATGCTTCTAGTAATTTCATTTTTATCCGTTAACTTTCGATCATTAACTTTTGTGAAAAAAAATTATGTCATTGTATTTAACCTTTTTTTCTTTGACATTTTGGTATATATTTTGTTAAAAATTAAGTTGTATTCATAACATGGTAATTTTTTGGTATCGTAAATTTTATCGGATGTCAACGTGTAGTTATCATAGATTCTAAGTATGCATATTTTTTAAAGAAAAGCAATACATTTTATAAATCAACTAAACTAAAATATATAAAAAGTTGCTTAATCTTATGGGTTTTTATCTTTTAGTTATTCGCTCTTTAAGATTACAATCATCACTTTGTAGGTTTCTATTTATGTATTTAACCCGTCATGAATCGCGGACTTATTTACTAGTTTGATTTATACATGAATGTTCCGAGTGAAACATTTAATGAGTTAGCTTGGTCTCTAAGTTTCTTTGAACGAGTCTTGCATCCTAAGAACATTGAATGTTTATGCCATAAACAAGGTCTTGATTGCAAATAAGCTTGGTAAGAGAATGAAATGGTCTAGGCGAGTTCACGGTCATTTAAACCATTACAATGGCACATGTGTATGGTAACTATTATGTATTTATGTGATAATTCGGTTATAAGGAGATTATCGAATGCCTCATGACCCTATAGTGTTGTGGATTAGCTATAGACATCCGCCTACAACGGGCTGACAACAATAATTAAAAAATGTTTTACGCAACATACTATATGACAACTATATGGTCAGTGTTATTCTACGTATGAGTTGGTTCACGACAAAAGGTGACTCGCTAACACATGATGAAAACCATATTCCGTAGCATATGAGTGTTGTATGAATAACGTTTAGTATGTGTTTAATACTCCGCTATAGTATTAATGATACATTTAGCCCAAAATATTCACTAAGAACATACAACCGAACATAGACACTAGCTTTGACGTTGAAAGCAAGACCAGATCTTTTGTTTGATTTTCTCGTGTATTAAAATCATGTCTATATAATTAAAGTTTTCTTAGTATCTAATGAGTTTCAATTTATGACTTTCAAAGAGCATATCTCGAATAGGAAAAAAAACAACCCTATCACCAATAAAAATTTGAATATTATATATATTATTATTTTAGCATGTCTGTATGTCTAGAGGGTCTAAGAAGTTTTACACTTTGACAACTGAAGTTCTTTAAATTTCAATATGGTCCTCACATCATGTTCATTAGTTTTTACCATCGCTAGCCGTTGTAACCTCCATCCTTCGAACGAAATGTAGTTAATGGATCGGGAGTGGAACATGCAACTCGGATCGGGCCACATCTCCACCCAAACCTCCGATCGGTGGCCATAAACCTTGCTTGGTTTCTTGGTATTGCTGAATTTCGTCCATGTTACGATTGGGGTGGTTAGCGGTGGCAAAATGTGGAGTTGCAGATCGCTGGTGGTGATGGTTCGTGTTTGCACCAGTGGCATACGTACATACGGTGGTGGTTGGTGTTCTGGTGGAGAACAAATGAATTGAGGTTATGGCTACAAGGAAGAGTGAGGATGGTTTGCAGATTTAACGGGTAAAATGTTGAAATATGTAGATGATGAAATGGACTTTAGTAAACATACTATATAGTATTTACCTTATAAATGTTGGTACATATGCTTTTCTACAACAATCGGTTAGTATATCTAATAATTTATGTATATATCTAATCAAACTATTTTTATAATCTTGATATACGATGTCAATGTATTTTTTATATCTCAAACTCAAAATATGCTGATAATTTCTTATTCTTTTGTGCTAATATGGTTTTAACAGCGTTGCGAGAAGATCCCGCAGCAACGCGTGCGGGTCCAATGCTAGTTGATGTTTAAACGCTTACAGGTTTCATAAATATAAAACTAGTTTTGCATAAGAATTAACAAAATTACAATAAATTAATGACAAATATTAGAGATGGCTCAATATTAACTAAAATCAATCTTAAAAGTTATTCAGTGGTGAAATAATATACTTTATAATTAAAATATTATGTGTTTAAGTACTTTAGAGTTGGTTATAAAAATAGAGTAACCACCATGAGGGGCTTGCTTAAACGGTAGTTACAAAAGTCTATCAGAAAATAGGACAAGAGGGCATGTGTTTAAATTTCGGGCAAGATGTAAAAAGTATTAATTAGATGTTAGAATTCGATGTAACATGTGAAAAAGAGAGGAAAAAAAAGAAGGAAAAAAGAAAGAGGTGAGTGTATAGTAAAAGTAATATTCATAGAATTATAAATATCTAGACAAATATGCAACCAAATTTAAAGCAACACTATCCTTTTCTTTTCCTTTTAACGACCAAAGAAACACCAACAATACATTGCTTTTTATCATTCACCAAACGGAATAAAGAATCTCGTCGGTAGTTTTGGCCATCTTACGGGACACCACTGCACCACCACCGTCGTTGCCACCGTTGTTCGTCTTCACATGTCCGTTGTGTGGGTGGTGCTCCGTTGGTGGATGGTAGTACATTCGAGCAGTCTGTGGACAGTGCGAATGAAATCGGCAAGTAAGTCTAAATGCATCCAAAATCTCAGTATACTTACCCATCCTTAACTATATATCTTTCTTGCTAGAAGATGAAAAAGATAAAAATGAAGAGAGAGAAATCTTAGAGACAGAAGATTCAGTAGTAGCTAAAAAACCGGCCAAACAACGTTAGATGAAGCCATAGCATAATATGGGAGTTTGATTGGAAGAGACACCAACATGTTAATCTTGGACGGGGTTGGTCGTGTATTTATAGTTGCAAGTCATGTAGTTGGCAACAGTTGCTTTATGCTCTAGTGACATATGCTGTTTATTCTCACAAAAATACAAGATCAAGTTTCATAAAATGGCATTAGGTGAATTAAAAAGTAGATTTTGGTTTTGTGTATGTTTGGTGTTCTAAAACAATAACACGTTGTTTGTTGAATATTGATTTTAGTATTTTACTCTTTCTTTAATCGTAAAGAATCATTATTCTTTTAAAATAAGAAATGTGTGAAGTGTGATGTTTGTTTAATATTTATATTTTCACGTTTGGTATAATAGTACTACAAACATTAGTACTTTGTTGGTTTATACCCAAACTATTTTCGAATGGTTTCATTCTTTAAATCATAGAAAAATGAATAAACCATGTAAAACACTAAAACACTAGAGTTTGATAAAACAATGAGTCGTTTTCATACAAACTCAAACACTATTTAATTCCAAGGGAACATAATATAATTACGATGTTTTTACGATATTTTCACATTTCATTCTTCTTTTCTCATGATAATGGAATTTAGCATAATAATGGCATTGTGTTTGATTCTGGTTCTCCCAACAATACAACATGCTGTGATTATTATTACCAGCATCTACACACTCAAAACTTTAATCATATTCTTCATTATCTTTGATACATTGCAATGGGGACCTATTCTTGGTATTAGATTACTCCACATTCTAGGGAGAGAATAAAATGTTAAAAAAAACAAACAAACAAAACACGAGATAATCCTTTTTGGGATCTATACATGAAATCAAAACCTTTCAACTGGGGTCGTTATACTTTCTTTTCGTTCATTTCAAGTTTCAACAACTTTACTGTTATAACTTAGGTCAAACTTTAAAAAAACAACGACGTTGGATATAGGGTTGACAATTTACAACACCACACGAAAATAATAAAGTTGTGCGTTGTTATATCTAACGTGTCTAATAGGTCATGTTTAAATTTACATCTTTAACTCATTTAATTAAAAGAATCATCTACTTGACTTGTTTAATACTTTAATTAAACTTCGTCAATCCATTTATGACCTTTTTATAAATTCATTACAACCCATCAATCAGTTTATTATTGAGAATAAAAGAAAATATTGAGTATCTTTAATTCCGGTCAATCAAACGGATTCTTACATATACAAACATATCCATTCATTTATATGGTATCACAGCTTCCGATCAAACTCTCCGGCGACCTTTCATTTAACATACAAAAAATATTGTGTATCGGATCAATAATCTCTAACAAAATGGCTCTTTGATAGTGGTGCTTCACATCATGTCACCAATGATCTTAATAATCTCTCTCTACATGCACCATATGATGGGACCGAAGAGCTAGTGATCGGAGATGGTTCGTCCTTGCCTATAACTCATATTGGTTCTCTTATAATTCCTACAACTACTACTCCTTTAATCTTAAAACAAGTATTATGTGTCCCTTCTTTATCTCGTAATATTATTTCTATCTCTCGTCTTTGTGAAGTTAACTATTTTCTAATCGAGTTCTTTGTAATTCTTGCAAAATCAATAAAAGTCACAAACTTCCTTTTTCTTTCTCCACATTAACCTCAAATGCTCCATTAGATTTGATATTTTCCGATGTTTGGACCTCTCCTATCACTTCTAATGATGGTTATAAATATTATATTATATTTGTTGATCATTTTACTAAGTACATATGGCTTTACCCACTGAAACAAAAATCCGATTCTCTTTCTACTTTTATTCGTTTTCAAAAACTAGTTGAAAACTATTTTAAATGCACCATCAAACAATTTTTCTCGGATAATGGTGGAGAATACATTAAACTTATTTCACATTTTAATACTTGTGGGATATCTCATCTGACCTCACCACCTCATACTCCGGAACACAATGGTTACGCCGAACGACGTCACCGTCACATAGTGGAAACCGGTCTTGCACTCTTATCCCATGCTAAACTTCCTCTTGTTTTTTTGGCCATATGCTTTCACAACAGCAGCATATCTAATTAATCGTATGCCCACAACCACTCTAAAAAATCAATCGCCATTTTTCCGTCTATTTAATAAACAACCAAATTATAACAAACTTAGAAGTTTTGGTTGTTTATGTTATCCATGGCTTCGACCTTACTCTCCACATAAACTTCATCCGCGTTCTATACCTTGCATTTTTGTTGGATACTCATCTACTCAAAGTGCTTATTATGCACTAGATCCACTCACACAAAGGGTTTATACTTCACGTCATGTCCAGTTTGTTGAACATATATTCCCTTTTGAAAAGTTTACCAACACAACCACTTCTACTACTTCCTCCTCTGAAAATTGGTATACTCTTAAGTTACCACTTATCTCTACTACTTCACCTACTGAACCTAATCTACTCATAGATTCCTCAAATCCTTCCACTACCAACATTATTAATTCACCACCACCTACCTCTTCAGCTCCTAATGTCATTGGGTCAAAATGGGTATTTCGAATAAAATACCAACCCGGCGGCACTGTTGATCGCCTCAAAGCCTGACTCGTTGCAAAAGGTTTCAATCAATGACCTGGCATTGATTATGTTGATACGTTTAGCCCGGTACTTAAGCCGGCTACTCTTCGCCTCCTGTTATCCCTTGCCGTTTCTCATAACTGGTCTTTACATCAACTAGACATAAACAATGCTTTCCTCCAAGGAACACTACATGAGGATGTCTACATGGCTCAACCCGTTGGTTTCATTGATCCCTCGTATCCCTCTCACCAATTAATCTTCATGCCTTTACGGACGCCGATTGGGCTGGTGATAAAGACACCTATCGGAGTACAACGGGTTACATAGTTTACCCCGCATCTAATCCAATTTCATGGAGTTCTAAACGCCAAACAACCTTGGCGCGTTCGTCAACAGAAGCTGAGTTTAGAGCCATGGCCTCCACAACAACCGAAGTTCAATGGATAACTTCTCTTATGTCTGAACTGGGTTTTCAATCTATTACTACTCCAACCATTTACTGTGACAATCTTAGTGCAACACATTACTCCGCAAACCCAGTTTTTCATTCACGAATGAAACATCTTGCACTAGATTTTCACTTTGTTAGAGAAAGAGTTCAAACTAGATGTCTTCGAGTTACACATATTAATGGTGATGATCAGTTAGCGGACATTCTAACCAAACCACTCCTTCGTCCAAGGCATCATCTATTATCTACCAAGATTGGACTGCTCAACCGACCGTCCATCTTGCGGGGGAATATTGAGAATAAAAGAAAATATTGAGTATCTCTAATTCCGGTCAATCAAACGGATTCTTACCATATCTATATTTAGTAAAATTGTATAGCTGTATATCACTTTTAATTAGCTCCTATTTTAGCTCCTAGTTTTATTCCTTTGCATTTTGGTGTTTATGACCCATTTAACATGTTAAAACTTGATTACAATCTATTTGACTTGCTTAAATAAATAGGTTTAAACAGGTTGTATTCGGAGTACACGACTTTAACGATGTCTAGATTAGGATTGATGCTTTCGACATGAATAAATATGTGATTCTTGTTTGTGTTCAACGATTCAACTCATCAACCCAACATGAGTGTCACCCCTTGAATACCCATGTTAATAGAAATTTTAACCGAATACATCACTGGATCTCCTGTACCCTCTACTTCCACCTGGGTCTATAACTAAATGCATGAATGGTCAAGACCAAATATTTATAACATAAATGTTATGGAATCTCAAGATTGATATTATTTGAAAACAACTTGTATGAAATGAAAGCCGACGTAATTTGTAACATCAGTTGAATCAAGGATAAAGTCTCTCCATTCTTATTGCGGTTTTCGTGCCAAGAAGAAATATATTGGTGTGAATATCTCCTTCCTGATGCACAAGTTTATTTGATAATATTAGTGTGAGAAGATCAAGTTAAAATGCAACTTAAAGTTTTAAAGATAATGTTGAAATTCTCACTTTCCACCAGCAACAAGCCCTTCTGCAGCTTTCTCTAAGCAGGATTGAACCCTCTGGCTTCCTTTAGGGGCAAGCCCCACAAATTCTAAGGCCTTGACCTACAAAAATTAATGCACTAATCATGAAAACAAGCAACATTATCCGCACAAAAACTATTATTTTTACTAATTGTAAATCAGTCGAACCAGACTGTGAACACTTCTAATTGTAAATCGGAAACATACCATATTCTTTGTAATAAAGCGACCGATGGTTGTGAGACGGAAATTGTTGATGGAGAAATGATTTGTATCCAAGGGCAAGTACCATGGAAGTGGTGAATCCTTAGCGCGATCTTGCTCCCATATAACCTTATTAATAACTGAAAATATGAGATTTTATTTGCAAATATATGCAAAAAGAAGTCAATATGTTCTACTCACCTCAAAACCTACTTCTTTTAAAGCTGCAATACATTGTCTAGTTGATCTTATGTCTGGAAGGCCATTACCAAACTCAATTTCTGCCTGTTTGTTAACAAAAAAATATATTATCATACGACATTTTAAAGTTATGAATATAATACCTGTTCATTTTTATATGTAATAATATGATTATTTTCAGATAACTTGATATGGTTAATGAGTTTTGGCTCATTAACTTTTTAATTGCTCAATTTGGGTTGTGATTCATCTCCAATGGGTCAAATAAAAAATTTACGTATGGGAACGGGTGAAAGTCAACCAAGGTCTTTTGGTATGCATACAAACCTTGTAAATTATATTATTCAAAGATGTAAATTGTTACAGTAATAACTTTATTCTTTTTCTAATCATAAGTTCATAACTAATGACTTAGTTCTTTACAAAACTTCCTTAAAAGAAACAAGAAAATGTTTACAAGTCAACCCAATCCGATCTGTTTTGATCTGTACTAGACATGATACCCTACATCCTAAGCCTGTTTTGACGCGTTAGCAAACCTATCTGCCCCACCCATCTTGCGTCCTCTAGCATACATATACTAATGTTTTGTGTAGCATCTAATCAAGTTGAATTATAGAATACTTGAATTCAAACTTGGGTTGGATAAGGTGTCTTGACAACTAGTTGTGCATACCTTGATTTTTTGATGCTCTTGGTTATTCGGGTCAAATGCGTCGGTCATGCACCATTCATATGCAGCAAACGACTTACCAGGCTTCAAGACTCTATATATCTCTTTATAGCATCCAACCTCAGGTCATAAGTGAGTAACTTATTAGACTATCCCCATTCACAACCCAACCCAACCAAACTATTTATTAAAAAAACTAATTTATCTCTCTTACACCTACACAACCCAATCAAACTCAATTTTTCACTCTCATTAGCAACCAAACCAAACCAAACTAATTTTGTTAAATAATGATATAATGTTACAATTTAAAAAAAAAATTGGATGAGGAAATGCTAGATTTTTTTAGATGATAAGTTTTATCAAAATATATATATTCAACCAATTACGTGTGGCAAATCGTTTAAAAAAATAGAAAATTGAACCGTCTAAAGTTAAAAATGTCTAATAAAGAAAACCAAATTATAAGAAAAATTAATTCCTAGAAAGGAAAAATAAAAATAAAACAAAGGATATTAATATGAACCAATAGGAATGCCCCATGTGTTAAAATTAATCCACATGCATAAGCCTTTACAACCGACTAGTGTTCGGTGAGGCGACTTGGTTGCATCCATTTATTAAGTTTATTAATTTTTTTTAAATTACACCTAAGCAACCGACCGATTATAACTTTACCGATGGGAGTAGTCTTAACAAAAGCGAAAATAAGTAAAAGCCACATAGCTTTAGGAAAATATTTGAATCTCAAATGATTCGGTTGAATAACTTTACGTACCGCATCAGGGGCATGACAAGTAGCCTCAATTGCATACACTGCATCGAAACTGTTTTCAGGAAATGGCATCTTCATGAAATCAGCCTGCACCAATTTATGGTCATAAAATTACAATTAAGTCGCTTGCGTATGTGTGTGTGCGCACGCGCTTATGTGCATTTGATGTATGACATAAACTGACATTTGTGAAGTCACAGGTCTTGTCAACTCCAGCTAGTTGATTCAGAACCTAAAGAAAATATAGAAATATGAAGTTTCTAAATTTCATTTTGCTAATAAATTGTTATCTTAACAGTATTTACTATTTACCTTTCCTCTTGTAATCTGATATTCATTATTGTTTATCCCCATCACAGATGTGTGACTGCCAGATTATAACCGATTCAAATACTTCAAAAAGAATATAAACATATTTGATAAAGCTAATTACTACATGTTTCAGTTAAACTAAAGAAATGATAAGATAAAGCTAGAAAGTAGAAACCATTCATGTATATTTAAACTTGATTTATGCAGAAAACCAGTTGGTTATATAACGAGTAATCAGTTACCTAAATCGAGCAATTTCCCTCAATGGTCCACCAATCCCACATCCTACATCCAACACCTTTAAAAACGAAGCAAAGTTACAATTTACTATTTTTATGCAGGCATACAACAGTTGATATCACTTATTCCATTTATCAGATAACTTGAAATTGACTGTAGTATTGTATAAGACCTTATCTCCAGGCTTCAAGCACAACTGCAAAGCAAGAAAATGTTCATATCGCTTAAAGCTCTCGCGAAGTGTTTCTCCTTTCCATCTGCAAATAAAGTGAATATAATCTTTAGCTCTAATGAAAGCTAATTTACAGTCGAGAACATAATATTTGTAACTGATGTATATCAACCTTGGGGCAAAATGGAATGATTCTCCCCAACCGTACTCGTAGAAGCTTGTGGCAAGATCATAATATTTGATAGACTGAAATAGAACAAGAGAATTTGTAATCATGGCATTAACTTGGTAATAAAATATGTATTGATTGAGTTATAGTATTACATGTTGCTTCAACACATTCATAATCATACAACAATACAAGTACATAAACTGAAGACTCTAGGCATACATGGTATAGTTAGGATAAAACTAAAATGCATTTTACAGAATAGATAATCAAAGCACATATACACTTGGATAACAATGATTCTTAAAAAACAAAGAATATGATACTTACCAAGTCATCGTAGTTCGCCTTTCTGTCTTCCTCCGCACCTCCAAAATCCGAATGATACTTCTCGTACCTGTACGAAATCCCACAAAATGAAAAAGAAGTTCAATTTCCATAGCATCATACATAACTTGGTTTTCTATCGGTTATTCTACTACCAAGATTTTAACTATGTTTACTGTTCAACATTTCTAGCACTACTACTTTTATTTCGAATAGTTACAGTACAATTTGGTGTAGTTGTTAGATTTCTTATACATTATTACATTTTACACATGTGTAAGTTTTTAAACACACGTAAATTTGCATAGAATATATAAATGAATGTAATATTGTTTATGTGTAATAATGTTATTCATACAATAAAAATTATGATTTGACTAGCTTTCGTAAGTTTGCGCAAACTTTTCGCAATTTGGATGTCATCACTTTTGCTTCATAAACACATGATAATCATTCTTGATATCATAATAATTACTTTAAAAACACACATCAAACACCCCTAAATAGGTGATTTTTGAGAAGATTAATCAAGTCTAGAACAATATCATATCATATATAAGTATATAATCTACAAACCAACATGGTTTATAAAGAGAAATCCAAAGGAGCATACTTATCGACAGCAGAAAGGACATCATTCTTCTTGATTTTGCCACCGAGTCCAGATGCAAGATCAAACGCTCCAGTTTTCGACATTTCGTCACTTGACAAACTAAAAATGCATGAGTTTCGATCACAAATTCATCATGACAACGGAGAATAAACTTTTAGATGAACAATTAAACAGTATCAGATAAAGATATGACCTTACAAACTGTTAGTGAGGATGCAAAATCTGCAATGAATCGATGAAACACTTAGTAGAAAATGAATGTAGATTTGATTTTGAATCGATGACATATATAAGGTTAGAGTAAATTACATGGTTGGTCCATGTGGTATGTTTATATTAAAAAAATGGTTTTAACTTTCAAAAAATTACATCATTGGTTCGTGTTTGTCAAATCGTAATGCCCATGGTTTCTGAATTAAATGTCTGTTAATTTTTCCAATTAAATATATATTTCAAAATGACTATTATACCTTTATTATTATTATTATTATTATTTATTATTATTATTATTATTTATTACATGTGTTTTGTAAAGTTTCATGAATTAACCACTAAACTAAATAATATTTACAAAAAACCCATAAATACATGATATCATTAATCATTTACTCTTTTATATAACCCATGTGGTTTTTCCTGGAACATTTATTATTATTCTATAATATTTTAGTTTTTTTTTAATTTCAAAACTAACTAGTATAATGATCCCGTGTTGCATGAATGCCGATAAAATTTGCCACGAACTCACGCATTGAGGGAGGTGTTGGTGGTACATTTAACTTTATGTACGAAAAATAAAACTATAACGGCGTTACTACATTTGAAACTTTATATAACAAACAAAAAATGTCACAAACATGTGTGTTGCAGTGGAGCTATTGATATACTTAAAAGTTTATATTAAGACTCTAAAAAAATAAGTATGTTTCAACATCAAAAAACATAACAGTTAATAAATTTTATGTTGATAAAATTAAACATGTAGAAATTGAGAATTTATAAACATTATTTTTTGAAGTTGTAGGAGAAAGAGAAAAGAAAAAGAAAAAGAATCTAAATATTATATAAGTTTTGAAGGTTTGTGTTTTACAATTAAAAGTAAACAATGATATACTTTCACCAATATATTTATCAAAACTCATAGTGTTGAAAATAATATAATGTATTATTTTAGTAATTAATTTTTATATATCATATAAACTTGTTTTATCGATTATGTTTTACAATTAAATATACATAATGATGATACTTCGTCAATGTATTTTTTAAAACTTATAGTGTTTAAGATAAAATAATAATGATAAAAAGCACAATGAGAAATTTTGTCATATTGTCATTGTTTAATGTACTAGATTAATTAGTTATTAATTTATTATTGTGTTTTACATATTAGAAATACACAACAATGTTATTTCATCATTATATTTATTTAATAATCATCATTTAAAATAAGGGTTATTGGATTACAATAATCTCAACTTTCATTTATTGGTCGGGATTTATTCAAACTCAAGAAATGTTTACAGACACTCCTAACTTTGAACTTATTTTCCTCCAACGATTCCTTAGTAAATGGGAGTTAACACCGATATGTTTTGATGATGTTAACTGCTTATATGCCAAAACACCAAGCCGAAAGTTGAAATCAACCATCAGATTTATCAATCTAAAACTTCTGCACTCTGAAACCGTCAATCTCCACCTTTTGGTCTGAACCAATTAACTCGTTAAAGATAGACTTCAGGTGACGATAGAGCCTAAACACAAGAAAACAGACCTAATGAAGGTTGGGCGTCTACGGAGTTGAGAAATGGTAATTAACAAACACATAATAAAAAAAATTATAAAATGAAAAAATAACATAAAAATAAAAACAAAAAAATATTCTTCTAGTTTCCCTCTTTCATAAAAAACATAAAAAAATAAAAAAAATTCTCGTTTTTTTTACGAAATTCGTTTTACACATGTGTAATACCGGATTTATTACAAATGTGTAAATCTAGTATTACACATGTGTATAACCAGATTTACACATGTGTAAATAACGGATGGATGATTTTTTTTAAAAAATTATATCAATATGGTAGGCGTTGGAAAGATAAAAAAATACTGAATTTTATGGTGAAATTTTACTGGGAAAATGATGTCGTGAAAAAAATTGGTTCTGTGGTTCTGAAAATAAAAAGTGGTTTCGTAATGATCCTAACCCTATATATATATATATATATATATATATATATATATATGTGTGTGTGTGTATATATATATATATATATATATATATATATATATATATATATATACACACACACACATATATACATATATAGAGTTAGGATCAATACAGAACCACTTTTTATTTTCAGAACCACAGAATCATTGATTTACATAAATGTATATTAAGTCTGTTGATACTTGAGTTGTTTTACATATACAGGGTTAGGTCAAACTAACTGTTAGTTAAGATTAATATTGACTAATAATCAATAGTTTAAGTTATTAAAATTTAATTATCCTTTTCATGTCAACCCACCCCATTCACCCCAACCTTCATCCTAAAGAACTTCACGTACCCACCAACCATCTCAATGGAAAGTTGAACATAATCGTATTGTGACAGATCACAATCCGACCACTTACTAACGACACATTTATCTTTCTCGAAGTAATTCACAGTCTCTCGCATCCCTACGTCGCAAAATAGCAAAGAATTCATTCACCTCATCTTCCATCGGAGGAGGAACCACCACCGCCACCAATCCATCTCTACATCCATAAAAACCACTATTGTTCAATCGTTTAATTATTTATGTGTTATCATTACTAATTACTATTTAAAATTTTTTAATTCGTGCAATAAAAATCATAAAAGAAAGAGATGACGTTGTAGTAAATCTCCATTAAATTCATTTCAAGTTTCAACTACTCTACCATAAATATTACCAAAAAAAGAAAACAAACCGACATTAGACATAGTCCGTTTTGTAATATATACGCGAAATCAATGCTCTTCAAGCACAGGTTGTAAATTGTAATAAACCTCCATTAAATTTATTTCAAGTGTCAACTACAATTAGAATGAGAGTTGACATTTATAGAAGATAATGTATTATTGTAAAAGATATTCAATATCTAATTAGTTTTAATTACACTAAATTAAATTACTTTTTGTTTAGTTAAAATAATTAGATTGTAAATTGTTTAAGGAAGGAAAAATGCATCTTTTTACGCTGTGCTCCCGCGGATTTTTTAAACATAGAAGTGGAAATAATTGAAAGGAAACCTAAAAGATATGTGTTTCAAAGTATTTTAATAGAAGAGAATGGAAAAAGTAAAATAGAGATTTATTAATAAGGGAGATGTTCAAATAAAAGTATTTTTAAAACTAAGAAGTAACAAGTAATCTCAGACGTCAGTTTCTTTAGTAAATGGTTAAAAAATAAAAATGTAAGGAAAAGTTTGTTAGAGGAGTATTCTAATAATAACTATTTTTGTTGATTTTTTGAAAATTCTTTTTTTTTTTATAAACGTTCATAACTTTTATGTACCACATTATTTTTTTTAAATTACACCATAAAACCGAGCGCTTTTAATATTTAAAACAAGTACAGTATTTTATATAAAATAAAAAAAATTATGTTTTTAAACTTCTATCTTATCATTGTGTTTTTAGTGCAGTTCACTGTGTATTTTTGTTAGTTATTTGTTTTTCTAAATACTATTGTGTTTATCTAAAATGATGAATTAAAACAAATATATAATAATAGAATAACATTGTTATGTATCTCTAACATGTAAATCACAATAATAAATTAACATCTAATTACTCTAATACATTAAAAACAATAACAAAATAACACAATGTCTCATTATATATTTTAATCGTCATTACGTTATTTTGAACACTATGAGTCTTGAAAAATAAATTGATGAAATAACATCATTGTGTACTTGCAATTGTAAAACATAACGATAGATGACAACATGTTTATATAATTTATAAAAAAACAATGACAAAAATAACACATGATGTAATCTTCAACACTATGAGTTTTGATAAATACATTGGTGAAAATATATTATTGTATTCTTCTAATTGTAAAACACAATGATAGATAACAAGTTTATATAATTTATAGAGACAATAATAAAGTTAACACAACATAATCTAAAACGTAAAACACAATGATGAATACATATAACAAATAAATATAAGACATAATAAACTGATATTTGACACAATGAACGTATAAGACACAATGAGCTAACGTATTTGACACAATGACCAAAATGCCCTTTTCTTTAAGACAATAGTGTGACACTTGTCAAGACCACAATCATTTTTTTTACAATAACTCTACTCTATTAATAATCCTCATTTCTAATTTCTTTTCAAATTATAAAGATTTTGAGAGAAAGTAATCAAATATAATTATAAAAATTTATTTTAAATTGTAATTTCTTTTATCTTTCTTTCAACTTGATAACACAAAATCTTTAAAAATTTCTTTTTCTTTGTTTTAAACTCTCACACAAAATTACATTATATGTTTCTCTCTTCCTTCTTTCTCTCCTTAAATCCATTTCCTACTTCTACTTCATTTATTAAACTCGGGAACAGCGATAGCAAAAACTAGGATAAGAAATAGGAAGAATGGTTATAAGTTGACATAACATTTACGTAAAACAGAGAGAGCTTAAGAAAGACCGGGAAAAAAAAAAATTCTCCCCTCATACATAGGATAAAGTTTTTCACGATATTTCCACATTTCATTTTTGTTTTCTCACGATAATGGAATTTGGCATAACAAATTAACAATGGCATCTTGTTTGATTCTTGTTCTTCCCCCAACAATACAACGTTATTATTATTATAATCAGTATCCATACCCTCGTAGCTTTAATCATATTCTTCACTATCCTTCATATATCTTGATGGGTACCAATTTTAGGCCAATAGATTATTCCACATTCTAAGGAGAGAATACAATATTACAAAAAAACATAAAAAAACACGATATAGTCCGTTTCATGGTTTATACGTAAATCAAAGCTTTTCAAGCACTGGTTATAAATTGTAATAAACCTCCATTAAATGCATTTTAATTTTTAACTACTCTACCATCAATGATTAATTTATTGGTCGAATTATAGAAAAGAGATGACGTTAAATATAGGGTAAATTGTAACAAATCTCAATTATATGGATTTCAAGTTTCATTTACTCTACCATTAATAGAGTCAAACTTTTAAAAAGAGATGATGCTGTATACTTGTATATGGAGATGACAATTTATAACACCACACGAAAAAATTGTTGTCATGTCTAACATGTTTAATAAGGTCATTTTTGGTTTATGCTAACTTGTTCAAGTAAATAAGTCATGTTTTGGTTGACATGTTTAAGCCTTTAATTAAATGGGTAGGATTATACTAAAAATGATGTTTAATCTCAAAAAAGCTAAAAATGATTGTGGACTTGACACATGTCCTATGACTGTTTTAAAGAGGATGACATTTTGTTTATTATGTCAAATATGTCAGTTCATTGTGTGTTATACTACATTATGTCATATATTTTACATCATTTTTTATGTGTATTAATCATTGTGTTTTACATTTTAGATCATTTTGTGTTATTTTTGCTATTGTTTTAATATATTATAAACTTGTTATCTACCATTGTGTTTTACAATTAGAAGTACACAATGATATTGTCACAAATGTATTTTTCAAAACTCATAGTGTTGAAGATAACAAAATATATTATTTTGTCATTAATTTTTTAATAGATTATATAAAGTTATTGTTATCTATCATTGTGTTTTATCATTAGAAGTACATAATAAAATTATTTCACAAATGTATTTTTCAAAACTTATAATGTTCAAGATAACACAATGACGATTAAAAGACATAATAAAACATTGTGTTATTTTGTCATTATTTTTAATGTATTAGATTAATTAGTTATTAATTTATTATTGTGTTTTACATATTAGAGATACACAATAATGTTATTTCATCATATTAGAAAAACAAAATAGTATTAAAAAAACACAATAACTAACAAAGAGACTCAATAAACTGCACTAAAGACACAATGACGAGATATGAGCTTAAATACATAATTTTTTTAATCTTTGTATATAACAATAATATACTCGTTTAAAATTAAAAACGCTCGTTTTTATGGTGTGATGTTTATAAAAAAAGTAATGGCGTACAAAAAGTTATGAACATTTTAAATAAAATGGAAAAATTTGTAAAAAGTCAACAAAAGTGTCTATTTTTAAAATAACCCTCTAACAAACTTTTTTCAATAATTTGATCTCAACCATTGATTAAAAAGATGTATGATTGAGATTACTTCTTATACTTTTTAGTTTTATAAGACTTTGTATTTGAATCTTTTCCTAATTAAATTACGTCAATCCATTTTCGACCAGTTTTATTAGCATGTTTATTACAATACACCAATATGTTTATGACCCATTTAACATGTTTGAACTTGATTACAACTCATTTGATTCGTTTAGATAAATGCGTTAAACATGTCGTGTTTGTGGTACTTAACTTTAACGTTGTCCAGAATAGGATTGATGCCTTCAAAATGAGTAAATATATGTTTCATATTTGGTTCAATGATTGAACGCATCAATCTGACATAATTGTCACCCCTTGTATAGCCATACTAAGAGAAAATTTAACTGGATCCGTCAATGGACCTCACGTACCCCCTCTAGTTCCGCCCATGTCTATTAGGGGTGTTCATTGTATCTAATCGAATTTGAGTTAATGAATCGAATAAGTCGAATTATAAAACTTTCAAACAACATTCAAATTCAAAAAAGATAATTCAAATACAAAAATTTCAAACAAGATTCGATTACGATTCATATTCGAAAATTTTTGAATTCGAATCGATTTGAATTTATTTGTTTCGTATGTGGTAAAAGAAATAATTGGACGATTAATACTTTAAAATTCATTTGAAAGATCCAACTTCAAATTATAAAATAAAACAAACATAACACACATATATTCTGCGTGCCAAATAAGACAAAAAAGTACCACTTAGGATTTAAAATTTTAAACTATATATTTTTTAATCTTTTGATTCTTAAGTTCTTATATACATATTTCTAAAATGATATATAAATAAATAAGTGTAAGTGTGTGTATTTTTGTAATTCGAATTTGGAATCAAATTAAAAAAATCACAAATTCGAAATTCGATAATTAAACTTCGAATCAAATCAAAATTGACTTTGAAAATTCGAATCCAATTTCGAATAGATGATTTTCTATTTGAATCAAACCGAATCGAATTTCAAGTTTTTCGAATCCAATTTGAATACTGAACCACCTCTATTGTCTATAACTAAATGCATGAACGGTCTAGACCGCACGGTTTATAACATGCATGTTACGGAATTTCAAGATCAATCATACTTGAAAACTTCTTGAATGAAATGAAAGTCAGGCATAGCTTGTATCATCAGCTGAATCAAGGATAAAAATCTCTCCACCCTTATCATGTTTTCGTGCCAAGAAGAAATACGTTTGTTTGAATATCTCCTTTATAATACACATTACACAAGTGTATTTGACAATATTAGTGTGAGAAGATCAAGTTGAAATGATACTTAAAGTTTTAAAGATAATGGTCAAAATCTCACTTTCTACCGGTAACAAGCCCTTTTGCAGCTTTTTTAAGAAGGATTGAACCCTTTGGCTTCCTTTAGGGGCAAGTCCTATAGATTCTAGGGCCTTGACCTTATAAAAATTATGCATTAATCTTGAAAACAAGCAACATTATTTGAACCAAAACTATTTTTTCAACTAAGGGTGTTCATAAACCCTTAACCGACCAAACAGTCTCAAATTCGCTGGTCTGAGACTTATACGACTTGAATAACGAGTTATGATTTGAAAAAAAAATGAGTTTAACAGTCTGATTCATTGTTTGGAACTTGGAATTGGCCATGTAACTTTACTATGCTTTTTTCACTTTTAGAATATGCAATTATACATATGTAAAATATTCATGAACCATCTTTAACTTTTAAAATTTGTTTAAAACATACTAATGCTTTTATTTTATCTTTTTCAAAAAACCGGATCAAACTGAACCGATTTTGCCAGACCGGCTGACCAAACCAACCTGTTTGGTTTAAATTTCATCAAAACCAGTAGAATCAGACTGTGAATGCACCTACTTGTAGATCAGAAACATACCATATTCTTTGTAATAAAACGACCGATGGCTGTGAGACGAAAACTGCTGATGGAGAAATGACTTGTATCCAAGGTCAAGTACCAGGGAAGAGGTGAATCTTTAGCAAGATCTTGCTCCCATATAACCTTATTCATAACCAAAAAAATATCATTTTCTTTTCAAACATATACAAAAAGACGTCAATATGTTCTACTCACCTCAAAACCTACTTTTCTTAAAGTTGCAAGATATTGTCTAGTTGATCTTATGTCTAAAAGGCCATCACCAATCTCAATTTCTACCTATTTTTGCCAAGAAAATATATTACCATATAACATTATAAATTTGTGAATGAATTCCCATTCATCTTCTTATGTTATAGTATGATCATTTTCTGATAACTTGGTATAGTATTACAGATAGTCATTTTGACTCATTTATTTAAGAATGGCTTTGGGTTGTAAATTGGAATTTATCTCAAACGAATCAAATAAAAAATTACCTACGTGAACAGATCAAACAAATTGAAAGTTAACCAAGGTTTGTTTTTACTCATACAACCTCCTAAATTGTATTATTCTAAGATGTAGATTGTTATTATAATAAGTAATAACTACATTATTTTCTAATCATAACTAATGAATTATTTTTTTATAAAAGGGTTTTTGAAAAGGAAAGAGAAAATCTTTGTTGGTCGACCCAACCTGACACGTTTCAATCTGTACTAGAAATGATATGCCTCATCTTGTCCTTGTTTTGATCCGTTACCCAATCTACCTACCCACCCATCTTGCGTCTTCTAGCATTTATTCTAATGTTTTGTAAAATTTATACAATCCAGTTAGGTTATAGAATACTTGGAATCAAATCACGGTGGTTTTGGGAAACAAAAATGTAAGGTTCAGTTGTTTAAGGTGTCTTTAAAAACCAACTATGTATACCTTGATTTTTTCATGCTTTTGGTTATTATGGTCAAATGCATCGGTCATGCACCATTCATACGCGGCAAACGACTGACCAGGGTTTAAGACTTTATATATCTCTTTATAGCATCCAACCTCAGGTTATAAGTAACTTATTACTAAAAGCCAAAATAAGTAAAAGCCATATATCACTTTAAGAAAATATTTGAATTTCAAATGAATTGGTTGAAGAACTTTATGTACTGCATCCGGAGCATGACAAGTAGCCTCAATTGCATACACTGCATCGAAACTATTTTCAGAAAATGGCAATTCATGAAATCAGCCTGTACCAATTTTTGGGTCACAAAATTACAATCAGGTCTGTTGCATGTGTGTGTGCTTAAATATGTATGTTTGATGTTTCACATAAACTGACCTTTGTGAAGTCACAGGTCTGTTCATTATTGTTTATCCCCATCACAGATGTGGAACTGCCAGATTTTTTTTACCACGTCAAAAAGATCAGGTCTATTCATATATTTATGTGGACCAATATTGTAACATTGGACAATTGTAGTCTAGGTCAAATTGTTATCTGTACTCTATATATAGTTTGACATGAATCAATAATAATGACGGGAATTATACCTACTTTCATTGTATCAGAGCTAATCTCTGAATACCTAAAACCCTAACCCTAATCGGCCACCATCTTCCTCCTCATCGTCTTCTGTCACCTTCTTCCCTCCCCCTCTCCATTACCGATCCGGTTTCTTTTCTCCTCCCTTCTCCACCATGACGGAAAAACTTCACCCTGCCCTCATGATCACTAACATCCGCAACTTCATTCCTATAACCCTTGAGATGGAGAGCGACCAGTACACGTCATGGGCTGAACTCTTTCGTCTCCACTGTCGCGCGTTTGAAGTATATGATCACATACAACCCGTCGACAAAGACAAAGCCAAGACTGATGCTTCTCCCTCTACAGCCGACGATCCCGCACTGTGGTCTCGTATCGACTCCATTGTTACTCAATGGATATACAACACTATCTCCAATGATCTTCTACATACGATCCTTAAACCGAACACAACGACAGTACATGCATGGAAAGCTCTTGAAAGCATCTTTCAAGACAATCAAAACCAACGAGCTGTGTATCTGGAACACAAGTTCGTCACCACCAAACTGGCCAACTTTCCAAACTGTTCTGCTTATTGCCAAGCCTTGAAGATGTTATCCGATCAACTCTCCAACGTTGGGGCTCCGGTTACAAACCAACGCTTAGTTCTCCAGATGATCGCAGGCTTGACTGATGCTTATGAAGGCATTGCCATGATGATCCAGCAGACTGTACCCCTCCCAGAATTTTATGAGGCTCGGTCCCGTCTCATCCTTAAGGAAACTCGTAAAGCCAACCAAGCAGCCATCGCTGCTACCTCTGATGGTGCAGCTCTCACTGTCCACACCCAACCGCGGTCACCAGCCCCTACCCTCAGTCCACATCGACCGATTACAATGCTTCTTCTCGAGGTCGCAGTCGCGGTGGTCGAGGCGGCCGGGGCCGTGGCCGTGGGCGCTCTCGCGGTGGTGGCCCCCGCCCACCCTTTCACCCGCACACCTATTCCTACCCACATACTTGGGGTTCCCATACCCACTGGACTCCAAACCCACCCGCACATCCCTCATGGCCTGCATTACCCTCCTAATCCCCACCGCCCCCATGCCCATACCCGACAACCCCCTCCAAGCAGTCGGGAGTTGGCCCCTCCCCCTCACCCTCTTCGGGCATTCTCGGCCCACGTCCACAACATCATGCATATGCTGCTTCCGAGTCCTCTTACACTCCTACCAACCTGGAACAAGCCTTTCACACCATGAACCTTACACCACCTGATCAATCTTGGTATATGGATACGGGTGCAACATCACACATACCAACAATCCAGGTACGTTCTCCTCTTATGTCAATAAGGGTATGTTTTGGAACATAATCGTTGGTAATGGCAATCGACTTCCAATCCATGGAACTAGCCACCAAACCTTACCCTCACCCTTTCCCCCTTTGCGCCTAAACAACATCCTACATGTTCCTCACATCATTAAAAATTTACTTTTTGTTCGTTGGTTAACCACCGACAATAACATTTCCATTGAGTTTGACCCTTACGGTTTTCTTGTGAAGGACTTGCAGACACGGATCCCACTTCTTCGATGCAATAGCACGAGGGACCTCTACCCGCTCACCTTCACGCCATCCACTCCTACTCACATCTCCATCTGCCTTTGCTGCTATCACTCAAGACCTTTGGCATCAACACATGGGCCACCCCGGAGCTTCAGTTTTACGTTCTTTACATAATACATTTTTTGTTAATTCTTCAAGTTCAAAAGTCTCTTCTTTTGTGAACCTTGTGTTTTGGGCAAGCATATTAAATTACCATTTACTGCTTCTTCTTCTATTACTTATGCTTCTTTTGATATTATTCATAGTGATGTATGGACCTCACCGGTCTTAAGCTCCAGTGGACACCGATATTATTTATTATTGCTTGATGACTACACAAATTTTGTCTGGACATTTCTTCTTGCTCACAAATCTCAAGTCTTCCCTACCTTTCAACGCTTTCATACTCTAATTAAAACACAATTTCACAAACAAATTAAGTCTTTACAATGTGATAATGGCAGAGAGTTTGACAATACCAAGTTTCATGACTTTTGCAAACACCAAGGGATTTCCTTTCGTTTCTCGTGCCCCTACACCTCCTCTCTAAATGGCAAATCCGAGTGTAAGATACGATCTATCAACAACATTATCCGCACTCTCCTCGCTCACTCTCATGTCCCCCTTCGGTTTTGGCACCATGCACTTTCCCATGCCACCTATCTTCTTAACATACTACCCTCCAAAATCCTCTCCTTTAACACCCCTACCCACCGCCTTTACCATCGCCTTCCCTCATATCACCACCTTTGAGTATTTGGCTCCTTATGTTATCCACTGTTTCCTTCCACCACCATCCATAAACTCTAACCGCGCTCCACTCCTTGCGCCTTTCTCGGTTATCACACTGATCATCGCGGCTATCTTTGTTATAACCTCTCCACTGGTCAGCTTATCATTTCCCACCATGTTGTCTTTGACGAACATTCTTTCCCCTTTAAACACACCCAACCACAACCCCCCTTTTCCCACCACTTCCTCTGATCCACACCCATCTCTCTGGTTCTTTAACACTACTCACAACCTCACCTCCACACCCTCTTCCACAACCTCCCCCTCACCCGACATACCACCGCCCGTTCCTCAACCGCCCACATCACCTCCAACCCTTACACCAACCCCATTTGCTGCTCCTTCATACACCTACACCTACTCCCGCCGGCCCAAAGCTGCCGCTCCTTCTTCCCCACCACCACCAGCCCCTAGTTCCTCTACCTCACAGCTTCCATCTGCCCCTCCGATTCCCCCCACCCAGACCACCACCCACCCTACCCGTACTATGCACACCCGCTATCTACACACCGCCACCTCTCCCCCATCTCTCCGCTACCACGCAACCCTATTTCCGCCCTTAATAACCCGGATTGGAAGCGTGCCATGCAGGATGAGATCCGTGCTCTTATCGATTATAAGACATGGGAATTGGTACCTCGACATCCTGATATGAATATTGTCCGCAACATGTGGCTTTTCCGCCACAAAACTCGATCCGATGGTTCCTTGGAGAGATATAAGGCTCGGTTAGTTTGTGATGGCCGATCTCAACAGGTTGGTATTGATTGCGGGGAAACATTTAGTCCGGTAGTTAAGCCCGCCACCATTCGCGCGGTTCTTACCCTTGCGGTTTCACATGCATGGGAGATTCACCAACTCGATGTCAAAAATGCATTTCTCCATGGCCATTTGAATGAAACGGTTTACATGCACCAACCATTAGGGTTTCGAGACCCTAAGTTTTTTTCTCGGTATTGCTGTTGAAACTCAACCAACTGGAGCTCTATTTTTATCCCAGAAACAATATGTCATAGAGATCATTCATCGCGCGGGTCTTGACAATTGCAAACCTGCCCCGACTCTTGTTGATACTTCGTATCACAAACATGTTGGCTTCGCAATCTATTATGTGAACTCCATCATCCACCCACAAAGGCGACACTCGTTTACTGTGACAACATCAGTGTTGTTTACCTTTCTACGAACCCGGTACAACATCAGCGAACAAAGCACATTGAGATTGACATACACTTCGTTTGTGAGAAGGTTACTCGTGGCCAAGTTCGGGTTCTTCACGTCTTCTCACGCTTTTAGGTGGCCGACATCTTCACCAAGGGCCTACCTCGCATTCTCTTTGAGGATTTCAGATCCAGTCTCAACATTCGTCCACCTCCTGTTTCGACTGCGGGGGTGTATTAACCTAGATTGTAATTCATATATTTATGTGGACCAATATTGTAACATTGGACAATTGTAGTCTAGGTCAAATTGTTATCTATACTCTATATATAGTTTGACATGGATCAATAATAATGATGGGAATTATACCTACTTTCATTGACAATTCGACCACAGCCTGTTTACAACCCTTGAATCCAGTTGACTGGTTTAGATAAACTGATTAAACAGGTCGTATTCGGGTTATAATATTTTAAGCGTGTTGGGGGTCATGATTGATGTCTTTGACACGAATAAATACACGGGTCGTGCTCGGGTTCATCTACTTAACCCGACACGATTGCCGCCCTTAAAGGTAATACATACCAAGTGTAGTGAATATATATACTTGGATAACTGGAATAATTCTTCAAAAGGCAGCAGCATATGTTACTTACCATGCCAGTGTAGTAAGCCTTTCTGTCTTCCTCCACACCTCCAAAATTTGAATGATACTTCTCATACCTGTATGAAATCCCAAAAGACAAAAAAGAAGTTCAATTTACATAGCATCATACATGTACTAAAAATTGAACCTACAAGTATCTTACATCTTAAACTATCTTAGTTTTCCTTCAGTTCTTCTACTGCCAAGATTATAACAATGATTTACTGTTCAATATTTCAAACTAATTGGTACAAATTGATGTAATTGTTGATTTCCTTTGAAATTATTTGGATTTCATAAGAGTTGTGTAGAAGAATTGATACCAAGAATGAAACTATATTTAATCAAACATTGTGAATCAATAATTTCATCCATGCAACCAACAACACCAGCAACGAATTCTTTGGGTTTCCAAATCGAACAGAAGCAAAATTACATTCTAACCTTTTGACATGCGCGAAACAAGACAGGAACACGCGAAATCAAAGTATATGTTGTTTCTCTTAATACCGGCGATGCTACTTACTCCGAATCGAAGACGATGTTCATAACTCCATTAAATTTGTTGAATGAAATAGCGATAATATAGATCACAAACAGAAAACACGGAGCGATGAATTGATATCGGTAACTTGATTAATCTCAGAAACGTGATTAAACACTATCAGATTAAACCAATTGATCGTACATATCAAACATTTAATCGGATTAAAATTGAGATTTTGAGAATGACATCTTTGTCGTTTGTGATGAGAAACCGTACGTCCTTTTTCTAGATCTAAACTTCTGCGTATATGTGTTTGTATATATATAATGAAATTGGACTTCATGGATTAATATTAATATCCATCAAAATGGGCAGCATATTTATATATAATACCCAAGAATCACATAGCCCAATAATAAAAAAAATAAGTCGCCTAAAATAGCTCAAGCATTCATATATACAACCAATTATATTAGTGTAAAACGAGCCCGTACTCCTGCGTCACCTAACTCGTTTAGAAACTAATATAATTTATCAGATCAACAAGTAAATCCAATAACACTAAAATTATTGATAACACTAAAATTACCAACAAGTTACCCATACAACCGATGTGAGACAAGTCCCATACCTTGCAATGGTTTCGGTCATAACAGAGTCGAAAATTTTGTTTTTGATTTTGCTTTTGAAATGATGATGAGAAACTGAATCAGCGAAAGCGGAGATGTTTGTTCAAAGGGGTATGTTATTGATACACCCAATTTATTTTATTCTTTCTATATCTTTCTATACATACATACATACAGATACATGGAGAGAGATAGAGACTATAGGGTATCTCAATAACATAAATGAGTGTTTGTATAACTCAATCCTTGTTCAAATTAGAGTTGCCAAATCAGCAAATACACGTGGTGGGGATTTGATCGGTTGGATGCTTGCGTCACTCCACTGAATTTTTTTTAAAGATGTATTTGAGTGAATTTTAGGTTACGTACTATTGCTTAACTTGTATTTTCAGTTTAATAGGTTTTATTTGCTGTGTTGTCGATCTAAAAAGGGAATTTGTGATTGTTTACTACGTAAATTTTGACACATTAACAAAGGAATTTCCACTACTTTGTATTGTATAATTTGTAATAGCTGAACTGGTTGAGAAATTAATGATTTGGGTATGATTTTTACAATCGGATTTTACGCTTTAGTTGTGCTTACATACATGTGTACTGAAAACTAAACTACCATATGTTAAAAGTTGTTAAAACAGATATTACTCGTACCAGTCTTCTCCTCTATAAATTACAAACTTGTTTTGACCCAAAATTATCGGTTTTATTAATCGAATAAGTTGTATTCTGATAATTGTAATAACGAAAATCATTCTGCTACCGATATCTAAAAACGGTACATCAAAGGTATTAACCCTCTACTGAAGGGAACGAATCTGTGCTCAAATTTCTGGTTTGTTATTTTTAAAACTTGTTGGATTTGATTTCCAAAAAGAAAAATAGAAAGACATGAAGATAATATGTAGTTGGTAAAGGAGCAAATTAGACAAATTGCACTAAGAGTCACATGATCCATCGTGCACACGTGACATTGTCACTATATTATATTTTGATTTCTTATTATTTATCTGAAAAATAGATATGATGTTAAGGAGAATCTATAATTTGAAATTATGGGCATTTTATATTCTTCTACCTTTGTTTATTTTTAAACTCAAATTCATAAAATAAAGAATAATCAAGAACACCAATTAAAAGGATTTACCATTTAAGATCTTAATACTATAAATTGAATCAACCTTAACACAACTAAATAACATTAGAAATCCACAAACAATATCTAGTATTCTGACTCACCACACAAGCCTAAACTTAATCATAAAAGTTTGACTGTTATGGGTTTAAAGATAACCACTGAAGTCTGAAGAATAATTATGAATCATTGACAATTAGGAATTAAATAAAAATTAAGGGTTGTTTGTTAGTATTTTAATAATCATTTAGAAATCACTTTATAATGGTTTATAGCCTTATAATAGTTAAGAGAAAACCTTAATTTTGATTGGTTAGGAGGTAATATCTTAATGTTACCTCTTAATTATTCAGACTTAAGATTACCTTTTAATTATTAAGAAATTATAAATCATTACAAGGTAATCTTCTAATAACCATTAAAAGGCTATCAATCAGTCTCTTACTCTTAAGATTGTTGATCACGAAGTGAATGAGAAGGGACAACTATGATTCATTGTCTTGTAAAATGATAAACGGTTGGTAGCCTATATACAAAACAAGCTGCCCTTTGACTCCTCATCCATAGCCAAACGTCTAAAATATTTTAGGTATTCGGCATACTAAACAGTATACTTGTTACCATACATTATGCGTTTCTTGAATGTTAGGAAGTCATCTTCCATCTTGTAAAATATCATGTTGTATAATTTTCTTTTGAAATCTAGTAAGATGTTAAGTAGAAATAACATTAATTGTAGTTTAGTTGTTACTGATGACTTGCTCTTTAGCAACAACTAGTTGCTGTTGATAACATTTTTTTTTATTTTTTTGTAATTTAGTTGCTAGATATATTGCTTTTCAACAAATAGTTGTTTTTGCTAAGAACATTTATTTTTGAAAAGAGCTGACTATATAAATAATAAAACGTGATAGTAAGAGACTAGACGAACACATGCCCAAACATTACAAAGACATTAGAGGATCTAATTCGGATTTCTACTAAAATTCTTGAAAACAAAACATCAACCACAGAATCAAAAATAAACTCTCTAAACAAGCCATTATCTTTTTGAAACAACACATCATTCCTGAACTTCCAAATCATCTTTTTGAAACAAACCAGATTCTGTAGTTGGAATACCATTTACCAAAACCAAAGCAGTCATCGATTTCTAGCATCCTCAAATCCAAGTACACCATTTTATCCCCAAAACCCAAAAATTTATCAGGGTAAACGAGCAATCCCAACTCAACGAGCCATATGCTTTTTCGAAATTAGTTCTAAAGAGCAAAAATACTTGCTGATTTGCTACTGGTGCTTTAGTTGCTATCGATGCTTTAATTGCTACTGATGAGTATATTAGTATTGATGCGATGCTCCATAGAACCACACCATAGGCCATTTCCCCTTAACACCCCCCCCCCCCCCCAAAAGGGCAGTGGAGTTGAGGTTGTGATGTAGACCCTCGAAATTTCGCCCCCTTATGGCTTGGTTAACGCACTTGGAGTTTTTTGGTGGAGCACACCGCTATGGTGAATGTTTTAATTATTTAAAATATGACAGTTAGGAAACAATATTAAATTTTTCTTTAAACATGTTCACCCTCTCCTGCATATATCACACATAATCAATAACCGGAAGCTTTCAAACTTATGAGGCATTGTGTGCTCGAGTTGTGGATAGGTTCCACAACATCATAGGTTGAGCACCATATCACACACCGAACATGTTTGTTTGAAAGTGTTGAGAGATTCCTCAATACGCATCCAAGTTTTAAGGTATGTACAACAATAAAATCGACTGTAAAAGTTGTGAAAGCTACAGAATTTTAGCACTAATTACGAGAAGAATGAAAACAAAAAAAAATATCCGAGTTAAGGAGAATATGACCAACCGAGGAGATCTGAAGGCGTTGGCTTTGAATGCCAAGGGGTAGGTCCTTGCAAGGGTCCTACTTCTAAAAAACGAAAACCGTAAAATATCTTTGAAAATAAGTTATTTATATAATATTTATATTTTTTTAGTTTTATCTATAAATATGAGAACACTGAATTGGAACCGATAAAATAAACATGACATGACAATGAAAACATTATGAAAATGTGGAACTACACCACTCAGAAGTGGAGATATGTGAAAAATTAATGGAAATTAAAGTGACAATGTGAAGTGTGGAATGTGAAACCAAACCCAATGGTCTTAGTGGTTCCTTGTTACCCATAAAATTCTGAAAGATGAGTATATGGGTTTATACGGGTTTTCTATGTAGTAGGTAAGCTATATACATATGCTTCATTTGATCGATTTCACTTTTTTTTAATCATATTATGATACTTTAAAATGTATAAATAAAGGATAAAGGATTCATTTTGTTTCTTCTTTATATATAGTATGATGTTTAAAAAATGTGAAAATGGCTTTTCATTTTTATTTTGATTTCCATAACTTTTTCTATATAAGCTTTTTGTACAGTTTGTTTAAATTAACAAATTACGTGTATTTATTATCATTTTAGTAGATAGCCGTAGAATTATATAAACACTTTTTTTTAATTGTGATACATACGTTTATGCACCGTACTCTCTTTCTAGCTACTATAACATATGATAAGCACTACGTACAAAAATATCATGTTGTTTTTTATTTTAGTATGTTTCTAAATGTTACCTAAAATCTTGGTTTTTGATTCTTGGATCTTACTTGCATGAATTCTTCCCCTTTGGTTTCCCTACTTTCAACACTCTTTGCATACTATATATCATACTCTTTTAAGTAGATTGATTCTCGACGTTTTGCAAACAATTTTTTTTGAACGATAATTCTATCATCGAGCTTACAAATGAATTGTTAGCCACAAACTATTGCAACCCCATTTTTTGCCTATCTGAAAGGACGAAGCATTACCGCTCATTGTTTATCTTTTTTCCTTGTGAACCCATGTAATCATACGGAATGTAAACATATGTCGACATAATCATATGAAAATTATTTTATAATAGAAAAATGTCCAAAATACAATGAAATTTGTAATTACATCTATCAATCTTTTTCTTAAAAAAATTTGACTATTGAAATGAAAGATTGTACAGTAGCTTGTAGAGATTTTTTTTAAGAATAGCATTGATATATATAATTAATTTATTAAAACTTTTATTTTGTTAGGCCATGAGATGTACTCTAATGCCTCTTAACTTCACGTAGACGACACATCACCTACTTTTTCTCTTTTCACTTCATCGATCTCACCCCAAAAAATGATTTAACCCACGTGAATTCAATTTAATACGAAAATAAAATAATTGGGGTGATTGTGTGTAGTGGGGTGTGGGGTAATAGAGGAAACACACACACTTTTATTCTATATGTAAAATTTTTAGTTCCGACATTGTATAGGAGGAAAATGTAAGTATCTACAGAAAATACACAAGTTTTTTTTATCATGCCGACCCTCAATCATAGATTAAACAATGTCATTTTTAAATATTAAACAATAAAACCAATGTATGTATCACACATAGGGGCAAAAGAGATGATGAGTCTCTGGTAGTCACATACTCGAATGGTCTTAGATGAAACAATGGTTTATCTTTATCTATCCTAATTATACATTCTTGTGTGGCCATTATGCATGTGTTCATCATGAACCATAGTCATCCAACGGCCAATATTGCACAACCATTTTTTGATGGATTAATTTTTGTTCATTGGATGCATATTGCCTTACTTCTCTTACCATTATATATACCTACAAAGCAATGGACCTAAGCAATACAACTTTGTTACAAACCTAAGTAGTAAAATGGCTTCACTTTCCTCACCCACCGTCGCGGCCGGAGCCATCTCAACTCAAACCACCATGGTGGCTTCATTTAGCGGTCTTAGGTCTACCGCCACTTTTCCTGCCACTAAACAAGCAAAAAACGACTTCTCTGCCCTTCCTAGCAATGGCGGAAGAGTGCAATGCATGAAGGTGTGGCCACCTCTTGGATTGAAGAAATACGAGACTCTTTCATACCTCCCATCTCTAACCGAGGCCCAGCTGGCCAAGGAAGTCGACTACCTTCTCCGAAACAAGTGGGTTCCTTGTTTGGAATTCGAATTGGAACACGGGTTTGTTTACCGTGAGAATCACAGGTCACCAGGATACTATGATGGTAGATACTGGACAATGTGGAAGTTGCCCATGTTTGGGTGCACTGACTCAGCCCAGGTGCTAAAGGAGCTAAATGAGTGCAAGAAGGAGTACCCTCAAGCATGGATCCGTATTATTGGATTTGACAATGTTCGTCAAGTTCAATGTATCAGTTTCATCGCATCTAAGCCTGATGGATTTTAAACAAGAAGCATGTATATACATTTTTTGTACTATCATTTCAGTTTTTGTAATGTTGTGTTGATCAATTTTGTCTCAAAATAAATGATACATATTATATCATCGTGTTTTATTTTAATTAACTTATGACTTAGTTTATGTTGTACTGGATATATGATAAGGTTGGCACGTTTTTGTACTAAGCATAACAAGAAATTAAGATCTACGTAAGGTTAATATAACTCTTGTAATATGTTACATTAGTTCTGAAAAAGTTGCATTAAGCCTTAAAAATATTGCATCAACCTAAAGCAACATTTTCACTAAAAGTTGCATTAAATCTAATGCAACAGTTTTTGTTAGATAATGTAATTTTTTTGTTAGCAAATGTAACTTTTTTATTAGTAAATACAACCTCTTTTTTTATAAAAGTTGTTTGTAAAAGTTTACATTAGGGTCATTTTTCTAGTAGTGGTGTACGATAACATTAACATGGTAATGGCATGTTGCAATGCGTTTGTGAACTCCGTTAGGCATGTTGCCTCTGTGACACTAAATCAAAGAAATGGATGAAGTTGATGCGGTTTGGTTTTCATAATTGAAAATAGATAGAAAACAATATTATGACTTGAATTTACATGATAGTAATTAAAATAAAAAAATTTAAATTAAAAATATATAAGAAAACTAAAAGGAAAACAAAGTAATTTAAAGGAAAAGAATATAACTAAAAGAAGAAGAAAATCCAAAAAAAGGTAAAAATTAGCGAGTAGTGAGATTAGAACCTCGATCACTCAACTCAAGGTATAACTTACTTAACAATCTCCATCATATCCAATACTTAATATCTTTTCCAAAGAAAACTAATTTAACCTACTAAAAAAAGAAAATGGGCAAACAATAATAAATTACTTTTTTGCAAACCAATGACAGTGTGGCACGGTGATAAGGCCGATTGCAATCCAACAACCTTGATATAAGATAGATATATCGTGAAATTAGCTACCTTGTTGTCACATCCCTACTTTCAGCACACAGCGGAAACACGGGAGTGTGACTAGATTGAATATCAAGATTATACTTAAATTCTTCACAATCTAGGCTTCTAGAACTTGATACAACTGCTACATGAGGTTCTCAAAATATGTAACTAGCCAAGTCATTTGTGGTTTTCAGTCCTGAAAAGCATACTAAAAGTGTCAACTAAAAAAAGTTGGTGAGTTCGCATGTTTAACGAAATCAGAGTTCATCACGTATGATGCCAATTAAATAAGTCCACAACCAAACCTGTACCCGGTCATCCAATCCCAATCTAGTATGAATTGAATTCCCGAATACGGGCACCCGGACTGTCAAAAAATAAGCATTTGCAGCTAATATGTCATAGCGACCCTACAGGCTCCATGGCAATGCAAGTCTCAGTGTTTTGTTTGCCTACCAATAGGACACACTGTGTGTGGAGGTCCCCCCCCCCCCCCCCCCCAAGTAGTACTACCCATATAATCCGACAGTCGGTGCAAGTGCATAATAGCAAAACGAACGTCTTAAATAATTGCACATCATAGAAAAACGAGTATGCTTTTCACCCCAAAAGGTGAATAAAAAGGGGCTACGAAAACTCACCTGGTTCCTCTTACAAGTATCCATACATCAATGTTGAGAGTTCACACCTAGGTGTAGGATTTCACCAATGTAATCCTAATTGTACACTTATCGTCTGTCCTTAACAATTCAGTAATCTATTCACATGTGTGGTTGAGCTTTTAATATTAGTTTAAGTGAAATGATCTTTTAGTATTATAGTTAAGATAAATGTTATTGAAAGACATAAATGTTACTTGTATAATTACATTGGTTTCTTAGATTAGTTGGGTTTTATGTGTACTATATATTACTGTATAAAGATAAGATGTATGTAGATAGTTATTTACTTGTTATTATATATAGCAAAATATAGAAAAAAATTAGCATGACTTCACCATGGGTTATGGTTGTGGTTTGCGAGAACTCGGCATTAAATATTTTATAGAATCGTGTGTAGAAATTACACCGCATCGCAACGGTATACTTGGAATTTAGAAAACATTAGAATGTGGAGATAAAATCTAAAATATATATTATATTTGACCCGGGTCGACTCGAACAAAACTTATACCGATACATAGATAGAAATACGCATGTCATAATGATGTATTTTAATTTTCAAATACAATAATATTTTAAAACTTATAAGAGAAAAACCAGTAATAACAAAAATAATTCTAAAATAAAATATATTGGGCGTACGTGATGGGTCTTTTTTCTATTTACTTTCAACCAATTCACAAACTTTGCAATTGTCATAGCATATCTATACTACTTTAATATGTATATAATATGGTATCAATAACAAAATGATCATTAGCTCAAGTGGTTAAAGTGAAGTAACCAAGCTATATAAATCGTGCTCAATTTGAGTATAAATGCACAGAGTTGAGTAAGAGTTTTTTTTTAATTATGGGTTTTCTCCGGAGGAGGTTAGGGGTGCGGTCCTGGTTGGAAAACGGATACGTGAGCACGATTAAAATAACATCTATCTCGGTAAAGCAAAACTATATATTTGTTGTTCAAAAAAGTATAATAGAGATGGTGGTATTAAAAAAAAACGTTAGTGACTTGAGTTAATAGGTAAATAACGTTATTATAACTAGTCTTTTTTTGTTTATATAGATAATATTGTATAAACTACAAATGGTGCATATAAAATCATGGTAGAGATAGTGGATTGATCATTGATGTGAAGACACTATGGAGCCACAAAGCAAAATGCGAATCATCTCTCTCATCATCTTCATGTTCATACTAGAGTTGCATATGCTACATTCCAAATCAATTGTCACTCACCTCCCTGGTTTTTCCGGCAAACTCCCGTTCACTCTTGAAACAGGGTGCGTTATTAACTTATTTTAATTGTTATGGCTTTTAGGATTTTAAATACTTATCGTATTGCAATATTATTTATGTATGAAAGTTACGTTGGAGTCACCGGAAAACATGAAGAAGTGGAACTGTTCTACTACTTTGTTGAATCTCAAAGGAACCCGAAAGAAGATCCGTTGCTTCTTTATCTCACCGGAGGTCCGGGGACCTCTGCTATTCTTCCCTTCTTCTATCAAATAGGTAACTTTTTTTCATCTTTAATAGATTCGTTTTTTTACTTTTGAATATACATTTTACGTTACACTTACTCTACTTTAAAAATTATACAACTGCACTCGTAGGATTTAAGCATAAAAGTTTTATTTAAAAAGTATCATGAGAATGTGCCTTTTTTATACTTGAAGAACTAAGTTATAGATTTATGATATACTTGTATATATAACTTTAGCAGTACATATTTTTTCATACATAGTTATACACTCTTTCATACATCTCAAGAAGGAACAATTTTCATGAGTTGTACACAAGTCTATTTCAAAAATAGATTTGTGCACAATAGAAAATAGTTTTTTTTAATAAAAGTAATAAAAATTTTAAAGGCATGTACAGTTTAAAGCATTGACCAAAAGGTTAGTAAAACTTTGCTTTGGTTTGATTTTTATTTTCAACGATATCATTTAAGTTTTTGATGATTAGAAAATTGTTACTAACATTATGGCTCACACGCTTAAAAAATAATAAATAATTTTCAGGATTGTTCAAATCAGTTTATTCATAAATTTTTTTGTCTCAATCAAATCACTAATAAAATTTTTTGTCCTGCTAATACATTAAGTTTTTAGCTTTGATAATCGATAGTGGAGTTGCCATGTAGCATTTCCTAATTATTTGCTTAAGTTTCGTTTTTTTATTTCGAGCTTAAAAACATTTGAGATGATAACCTTTGAAACTCTCCATAGAGCGCATCCACGCTATTTTTTATGCATCTCTCCTTTTACATTGGCTATTTTCGTCATATAAGTGGATAATCGATTTCATATATTAATTTGGTTTATATTAAATTTGATTAAACGTTATACTTTTAAAAATCAATAAAACAGTTATTTGTGTAAGAAACTTGGTCGTATCTATGATCCGTGATTTTCCCGAGGATTACATTTAAAAATCATAATTAATTTGGAAAAATAAAAAAATTGTATCCACTCTCATAGATCTAGTCAATATTAATTAAACCCAACACAATCTATGGCACGTATCTCAACCCAGATTTATAGCTAGATCAGGTTCGACAAAGTTGTACGTTTTTAACGACAAATGTGCGATCATTATTCGAATGATAAATGTTATTTTAATCGGTTCTGTTTATTCGTTTTCCAGCCAAGATCACACCCTAACCCGCTCAAAAAGAAATCCATTGCTGACAAAACATACTACCTCAACTCTTAATTAAATATGAAATTAAATATTATAACTTTGCAAATTGGAAATATATTATTTTCTTAATTCTCGTGATCATAAACGATGGAGATATAATTTAATTATTTTGTTGTCGTAGGTCCCCTTAATTTTGAATATACCAACGCATCAAGATCTGATGTCAAACTGGAAGTGAACCCATATTCATGGACCAAGGTTCGTATTCTTCACTTTTATATAATATTTTAATTTACACGAGATCCTCATGTGATATGTAGGTATTACGTTTATAATTTTTAAATATTTGATTATTATAACTTTAATTTTAATATACCTCAGATCCTATTATTGGCTTTTATCAATGTTATTTTTTTTATTAACGACCAACTAATTAAGCTCGCATTTCTGCGGTACCTCAGTAGTGAAAAGACATCTCATACGCCCGCGAGCATAGACAACGCTGGATAACTAGCCCAAGTCCACCGACTATTAATTCTTGGAAAAACCTGCCTCCCGAAGGCCCATTGCGGTTAAACCCGGCTCACCAACAACATTTTGTTGCTGGTAGGACTCGAACTCACTAGCTCCCCTAAAGAAAATCATAAGAATACCACTCAACCGATCTTAATTTAGTTCCTACTTATGAACGATTGTTAGGAGAACCCTTAGGAAGATGGGAAGGTCCAAGACGCTTGTCAGTTGAACCACAATATACCCATTGAGATAGGAAGTGTTTGAGGGAGGAAGAAGTTTTGTATTTAACAAATTTGTTTATCGTTATATTCAAAACATGAAAGATGCTAGATCAGTAGTAAGGTAGTTTCTTAGTTTCTTTCTACAAATACAAATAAAATGTCTAGTGTTATTGTAACTTTTGATTCATAGGAATGGACACAATGGCTCCCAATACTAAATCATCACCACTATTTAACCGATCAATTGAGTTTGGATTTGTGAATATTATAATTAACCAAAACGATTAGCAAATTAAACTAGTAAATTAAGAAAGTGAAGATGAAGATACACAATCAATTAAAGATACCACTTGGACTTTGATTCTACTTAGCATAGAATTAACAACTAGCACAAACTCGAGGTGAGACCATTTTTTACACATGATAAATGAAAGTAGCCTAAACCCCCGTCAAGGATATCTAGACATATAACCATTCGGAAAGCTAGAACGATAAACACACAATAGCCACCTAAAGTTATGCCATGAAGAACTAATGATACAATTATATAAATGTTTAAGATGAATTAGACTCCCGTTAGGGTTACCTAGTTTCACAAAATTTTGGAAAGTTAACACGATAAACACATGACAACCACCTCAACTTGCTTAAAATAGATAAAACTATAACTACCCTTCAACTCATGAACATCAAACCACAATTACAAAATCAATTCATAACCAATGACAAGAGAGATTCATGACATACATCATGGTTTTCTCAAACATAAGCATAAGAATGCATATTTACCCAATTTTACTAAACCCCCAACCTTCATTCACCATTTCTAGTCAAACGTCATAAAATTACATACAAAAGATGCAATCATATGCATAAATCTTGTAAGAACATGAGGTTTTTTAACATAACATGCTTACAACACCCACAAGATTAAACATTTCATCAAACTAGACTAAAAACACATAATAATCAAGTTTCATCATGATATTAACATAAACAATATCAAGAATCATGTACAAGTTGTTAAATCATGCTAAGTTTCAACTAATCCAAGTGATAATAAGAGTTTAGGCCATAAGGCATACAAAAGACACACCCAAACTCAAGAACATGGAAGAATCCATAGTAGATCTTGAGGGATTCAAACCAATTTTGAGTGGAAATGGGGTGGATGATGTTAGATCCTCCTTGAAAGTGTGAATCTTCAATCTTGACCTTCAAATCTTCCAAAAACTCTTGAGAAATGCTCAAAAACACTTAAGGAATTGAGAGAGGCTAGGATTTTGAAAGAAATGAAAGTGATGTTGAAAATAAGGTGTACTAGGGTTATAAACTCATTTTCTGCCCGAATATGGCCATATCTGAAGTGATATGACTATATTAAGCATAAAAAATGAGCTATTTGGAATTTGAAAGCTTATATGGCCATATTCAGCTTTAATATGGTCATATAAGAAGTATTTTTCCTTTTGAACTTCTTCAAATCTTGGGTTTTATTCATAAAAATCACCAAGATTCATCCGAAAACTACAAAATTTAAAAAAAACACAATTAAGTGTTTAAATTATGAATTTTGTATCAAAAATGACTTAAAATGCCAAGAAGTATATATTGTAAACATGTATATTTATTATCATATCAACAAACTTCTTCTATGTTGATGTGGACCTTGTTGGAATAACCAATTGGATCAACTCGAAAATATATGTAAACACATTAATTTGAAGTAACATATTTCGACTCTTTTATTATTGTTGAACTCGACTAATAAAACCGAATACAAAACCCTATATTTATAGTAGACATAAAGTAATCATAACTCAACCCAAACACTATTTAAATAAACTAGATAAACTAATAATTATCTATTTCAAATAACTAGATAATTCCTAATATTTAAATCAAACTTTTGGTTTCACTCCTTGACCTCTGCAGGATCGGGTTTTGTCACTTAACACTTGTAATTCTCTCAAACTCACTTATAATATCACTCAAACAAGATGAGGCAATGCCTTTAACAAGAGTTGATAATAATATAATAAGTAATCAAAGGAACAAGCAGTAGTAATTTCAAGGTACTTGTATATATTACTTCTCAACTCAAGATTACAAGACACTTACAAGCCTGGAACATGAGTTACAATGAGAAACTATATATACTAGATCCTACAGCCGGTTATACTTGATACCAGCTGGAAACCTACGACTAAAGCATATACTACAATGCTAAAGTTAAGGTATCTTAGATAAAGTATTATCTAAGATATGGTAGTCATGACATGTCCATGACTTACCTTTTGTCACCAACTAAAGATGGCAACTGTACTTAACATAAAAGGTAAACAGTAGATTAAAGTATGGTCAACTACATGGCTTTTGAGAAAACGCCATGCAGTATCTCAGAGATTTGCAGCGGACTGTCAGACAGACCATACTTATGTCTACTGGTTAATAGAAGTGTCTTCCGAAGGTTAACTGGCTTCGGAAGAACAAGTTCTTCCGAAGCCACTTATACTTCGGAAGATGCTTCTATGCTTCTGAGGCTTTAAGGACTTCTTTATACTTCGGAAGTTGACTTTAGAACTTTGTCTTCAAGTCTTGATTCTTCGGAAGTAACTTCTTTATCTTCAGAAGTTGGAGTTTTTCTTCGGAAGTGTATTTTACACTTAGACTTCGGAAGAGCTCCTTCTTTCTTCGGAAGTCCCACACTTGGCTTCGGAAGTCCTTTGTATGTTGTACTCAAAATCTTCTAAGTGACATGGTTTTGGTTGCAACAGCCTCTCTAGATCCAACAAACTCCCCCTAGGCTGATGCTACCAAAACTTCACTTATTTCTACTTCTCAAAGTTTTCAGCACCACGGACAACAGATATTTGTCTGTCTCTCTGTTCTTCCCGGAAGTGGTGCTGAGAAGCTTGTACAAGTCATTCGTGGATAGGAGATCCAGTCTATCACTTTGAATGACATGTACCCTTTGTTGTGACCCCCTGAAGAGAGTTAGTTGACGGGAGTTGTAGTCATACTCCCATCTAACTATGGACTCAAGTTCAGGACCTTCAACCATTTGAAGAAAGGCTTTGCCTTTGGTTGCTGATCCTTTCCTTTCCTCCTCCTCTCTCAGTTTTGACTCCTCTTCGACCTTGCTTCTGGCAGTAAGCTCGGCCATGTGAAGGCTGCCTAGATGATTTCTGATGTGGGCAGCTACATCGGAGTTTGAAGGGTTGGAGAATGGTTTCTCTGCTAACTCAGCAATATCAAATCTGCTTAAGTGTAGCAAAGATGAGGCATTCAGCCTGTTAATCTCACCATTTTCTCTCTCAACAACAAAGTTGTGAGAAGAGTCTTCGAACCTCCACTGGACTATTTTCTTTCAAGGTACAAGAGATTGTCTTGGTACCCTATCTCCTTTCTTTGTGTCCAGCAGTGTCACCAGCCTTCTCCTCAGCTTCTTTTCTTTCTCATTCAATGTATCTGAATTGAGGCCAAGGAGTCTTGTAGCTTGGTTCAAAGTTTCTCTGGGCAGATCAAGAAACTCATCTCTTGTGAGGGAACTTGAGGATCCATCAACATAAGTCAGGTTGACTGAATCCTCCTCACAGAAGATGTCGCTCAGAGTAGTGCAGTTGATGAGCTTAGTTTTGATCGCCTTGAATTCCTCCATAGAGAGATGTTTGGAAGGCTGAGGGGATGGTTTGATTGGTTGTTGGGTAGGTTTAGGAGTTTGGGTTCTGGGTAAGGTTTTAGGTTGGATTATGGGTAGTTTAGGTGGTTGAGGTGAGGGAATTGGTAGTTGTGATGGTGTAGGTTCAGGGGTGAAGGGTTCAGGTTCAGTTTTGATTGGGAAGTGAAAGGGTATTGGTTCAGGTCGAGGTTGGGTTTGGATATTGGGCTGAGAGGTGGCTTTGAAGGTCATCCCCTGTCCCCTTCTATACATCTCCTTTCTTCTCCCCGCACGAATGTCAGCCTTGATGTCACTGACATGTCGTTGGAGAGTCTTCTCAGACATTGGACCCACTTGCCTGCCAGAGAAGCCATGAGCTTTAAGATAGTTCTTCATCCAAGCTTTCTCACCTATCTTCTTGGCGGCAGACAGTCCAGCCTCTTCTTCTCTCTTCTTCTTCTCCACCAGCTTCTCCCTTGCAGCTCTCTTTCTCTCCTTCTCCATTTGATCTTGCTCTTTGTTGAAGAGCCATAAGATCGTGTCACTATTGTGTGGAGACAACTCCTCTTGAGAGAATCCTCTGGAGAGTAGGAAAGTGATCCTTTCTCTCCTGAGCTGCAGATCAGCTTCTCTTTCTTTTCTCAGCCTTTCTTCTTCCAAGGCCAACCTTGCAGCTTCTTCTTTATGCTGTCTTTGCAGCAAGGTTGCCTTTTCAAGCTTTATTAGCTCCTCTAATGGTAGCAGGAGTACATCTTCCGAAGCAGCCCCTAGACTGACAAGTCTATCAATTACCTCCACTCTTCTTCTATTGTTGATTGCCTCTTGGTTAGCTGCTTTTGTACTTGCAGCTAACAGTTTCCCAGTTGGCAGTCTTCCTTTCTTTTTAAGCTTCTCCAACCTTTCTTCTTCCTGAAGCTCTTCCGAAGTCATCTTCCTCTTGCCTTTTATGTCTTCAGAAGTGCTAGACTTTGGTGGTTCTTGGGTAGAAGATTCAGGTTGGGTGGTGGAGGTAGGAGCTGAGGTCAATGCAGATGTAATAGCTAGTGGTTGGCTGAGAAAGTCCTCCCTATTAACCTCAGATGCAAGTTCTAGAATTGCATCTGTGACTATTAGATCATCGGAAAGAGAAAATAGTCCTTCCGCAGCAGCAATCTCAGCTTCGGAAGTTTGTGTTGGTTCTTCCGAGGCTTCGAATTGTGCTTCGGAAGCCTGTGAAAACACACCTTCTGTCCCAACTGTTTCAGTTGCTGGGCCATCAGTCCTAGTTTCCCTTTCGAAATTAATCTCAGGTTCCACTTGGGCCTTAGGTTGACCAACTTCCTCAACGGTGGTAGGAGGTGCATTCAACCTCTGAAGCTCTTGAGCTCCAAAGTAAATCACAGACATATCCGGACTGGGTTGTTCAATTAGGGACTCTAAAAGGAACTTGTTGAAGATCCTATTTAGATCCTGAAGCATCCTTTGATCCACTTGAAAAACAACTGGAGGAGGCTCAGGGAAGATGGCGACTTGTTGTCTTGAGCTCAAAAAGTAAGAGCTTGACTGATGGTATCCTGTCCTTGGCTTTGTTCCTCAACATTCTCCCCCTTTTTGGTAGCATCATCTTGAGAGGTAGATGAGCTAGAGGAAGCGGTCAAGGAGACTTGAACTGGTACATGCCTAACAGGTCTCTCAATCTGTTTCTCAGCTAGTTTGGCCTTGAGACTTTCAATCTCAAGTTGCTGAGTGGCAGACCTATCCTCTAAAGTCTTAACCTTTGATTCAAGGTTTGAGACTTTAGAAAGTAGGTCTCTTATGGTGAGTTGCATTCTTCCCTCATCTTCTTTTGAAGAATCACGGGGAGATGAGGTAACATACCTAGTATGTTCATCCTCACCACCAGATGTGGTTTCTTGGCACCCTGGTTTCCCTTGCACAATGATGTCTCTTTCAGAGGCATCATAGGGCATGGTTGCCGTAGATTCAGTCTGACTGTCGTTACCACTGTCCTTAGGATCCATTGAGGCTCCTTCAGTAGTGGCAGCTGAATCTACATGAGTCCCCTCCACATCAGTGGGACTCACCTCAGTAGGGCTTTGCTGGTGTGGGCTAGAGACAAGAGGTTTCTCTAGGCTCTGTTGATCCTTAATAGGGTGTAGTGGATCAACTTCATCGCCTTTGAGAGACATAGTCTCTTCACCAGCTCTGGTCAATAGGTCAGTAAAAGAAAAGGAATGAAGACCTAAGGACCCGGGACTTTGATCAATGTCAAAAGGCATTGAGCTGTCCCTTGGTGGCTGCTCAGGGGAGTGTAGAGACTCACCCTGAGGGCTATCAGCTGGGGTTTTGGGCTCATGGGTCTGAGACTGAGGAGACTCAAGACCCATATTGAGGTCAATTGTGAAGGATTGGTGGACCTCTGGCTGAGTGGGAGCCCCTTGTTCCACTCTAGCCTTTTTGGTTTGAAGAGGAGGGGCTTGTTCAATCAGAGTAGATTGAACAAGGGTTCGTTTGGTACGTCTCTGGTAGGTGACAGTGATTGGAGGAGAAGGTAGATTTGGAATAGTAGGGTAGTTGCTGGTGTGGGTTCATCACCTGTGGGGTTAACAGGGATGTCACCAGGAGCCATTGGCTCAATCATACCTGGAAGTAGTGCGGTATCCCTTCCAGTGTAGTTGGTAGACACTCTCTTCAAGACTTTGAAGATGGTCGGCCTCATTTGGGGAGCAGACAGAGCAGCTGCACAGACAAGCTTACCCTGATCTAGCTCACAGTTGATTATGTGCTGGAGAAATCTGGGATACATAAAGAATGTGTCCCTTTGCAGATTTCCCATAAGGTTAGTCAGCACAAACCTTGAGTAGTTGAAGCGCAGGCCTTGTACCAACCCATGAACTAAGCACCCGAGTTCATAGGGAATTTGATCCCATCCCCCGGATTTGTTAGATAGACAGTGAAGAACCACATATAGCAGGAACTTCCACTTGTAGGAGAAGTTGAATTTGTAGACTGTAGACCTGCTTACATCTCCACCGTATCCCATTTGGAGATAAGAGTTATCTAACTCAGATTTGGGGAATTCCGTCGGTGCGCCTTCATCATGGAGCTCAAGATGCTCCCTGATGATTTGTTCAGTGATGACCAACTCTTGGCCACAACACTTGACCTGATAGCACGAACCGTTTAGGGTTTCAATCCGACCATTTGTCCAAAATTCGGACATTTGATTGGAGTAGATGGTAGGGTTTACGGTCAATGCACTGTAGTATGAAGATTGGGCTAAGAAAGAGATGATATCAGAGAAGTCAGCATCCCTTGAAGAGTCAAGGAGTGCGACCTGGTTGTGCTGAGGGTTTAGAGCCATTTGAGAAAGATAGCAGAGGAAGAGTTCTGAGAGAGGTAAATTGGAGAAGAAGAAAGTTTTAGGGCAGTGAATTTGGTAAAAAGAGTGTAAGTGATTAACCGGAAGTATTTAAATGGGTGAAATGGCGGTTTAAAGGGTGGTTTGGATAAGATGATGTGAGGGTTCAGTGGATGATGTGACAGGGGCGGTAAGGTTAAGCCATTTAAATAATCCGACATCATTAACAAAATCTTTACTTTTTACAGAGTGGGGCCCAAAAGATTTCCGTTACACAGTAAAATCTTTCTTCCGAGTATAAGGTATTTCCGAAGGTAAAGTTCTTCCGAAGGCAAATGTACTTCCGAAGGTAAATAACTTACTTCCGAAAATACATGTTGCTTTCAGGTGGAAAGTATTAAGTGCTTCGGAAGTAGATCTGAGATAAACTCAATCGCTTCTTCCGAGACTTAGTACACTTCCGAGAAGAAAATTATCCTATGAGAAATTTGCTTCGGAAGTTATGCTAGATATCTTCCGAAGGCAAGTTTCTCTTCGGAAGAACTTATACTTAGTTAAATAAGAAAGGATCTTTTGTAACAGGGCTTAGATTGTATTGACATAAGACTTTGCACATTAAAAAGGTTTTCAATTGAGATTAACTAGTCAATGTTTATCATCCCAATAGCTGTAATGAGATATTTAAATCTTTGTTCATCAAATGCTTTGGTGAACAAATCAGCATATTGTTCATTTGAATCAACTTTGATTAGTTTTATAAGATTTTTCTCATGAATATCTCTAATGAAATGATACCTGATATCAATGTGCTTTGTCTTTGAGTGCTTCACTGGATTTTCAGTGATGGATATAGCACTGTTGTGGATGTCAATGTGGATAGGAGTGCTCATGAAGTTGAATCCATAGTCAATCATCTGGTTTTGAATCCACAACAGCTGAGCATAGCAACTTGCACCAGCAATGTATTCAGCTTCAGCAGTTGATGTAGAGACACAGGATTGCTTTTTGCATTGCCATGAGATGATCCTTCCACCAAGAAATTGACATCCACCTGATGTTGATTTCTTGTTGATGTTGCAGCCACCATAATCACTATCAGAGTAACCATAGAGATTAAAATCACTATTTCTTGGATACCAGAGACCTAACTTAGGTGCTCCTTTGAGGTATCTGAGGATTCTCTTGACAGCAATTAGGTGAGACACCTTTGGAGCAGCCTGATATCTTGCACAAATGCATGTTGCAAACATGATATCAGGTCTACTTGCTGTGAGATACATCAGAGAACCAATGATTGCTCTATACTGATGTTGATCAGTATCCTCCCCCTCAGAATCAGGGCATAATCATGGTTTCTGGGTATGGGCGTCTTTGTGCTTTACAATCCTTCATATCAAATCTCTCTAAGATATCATTGACATACTTAGATTGATTGATGAAAAACCCTTCCTTCAGTTGCTTTACCTGAATTCCAAGGAAAAAGTCCATTTTTCCCATAGAACTCATTTCGAACTTCTTTTTCATAATGCTCTCAAAGTCTTTGCACATTTGGTCATTTAGGAACCAAATATGATGTCATCGACATAGACTTGAACTAGCAAAATGTCTTTCCCAGACTTTCTGATGAAGAGAGTCTTGTCAATGGTACCTCTAGTATAACCATTCTTCAGAAGAAATTGAGACAATGTCTCATACCACAGCCTAGGTGCTTGGTGCAGCCCATATAGAGCTTTATCCAACTTGCACACATAGTTTGGGTGCTGTGGGTCTTCAAATCCTGGAGGCTGGCATACGTAGACTTCCCTATCTATATCCCCATATAGAAAGGCACACTTGACATCAAGCTGGTAGACAGTGAAATTCTTGGATGCAACATAAGCAAGGAAGATCCTAACTGCCTCAAGTCTTGCAACAGGTGCAAAGACATCAGTATAATCAATTCCTTCCTCTTGAGTGTATCCTTGAACCACCAGTCTTGCCTTGTTCTTGATAATCAAGCCTCTGTCATCTCTTTTGTTTCTGAAACCCACTTGGTGCCTATAGGTACTTGACCAGATGGTAGCGGACATAGGTTCCAAACCTTTTGTCTTTTGAATTGAAGCAGCTCCTCTTGCATTGATTCAACCCAGCTACTATCCTTCAAGGCATCTTCCACCTTCTTGGGTTCCATTTGGGATAAGAAGCATGAGTACAAGCAGACATTCCCATTGTGAGTTTGTCCCCTTGTTCTCACACCCTCAGAGACTTCCCCTATGATGTTTTCAGCTGGATGAGTATTGTGAATTCTGAGTCTTGGAATCACCTCCAGTTGCAAAGATAGGTCCAAGTTGGACATATTTTGCTCTGGAGCTTGAATACTTGGTCCAGCTGCTATTTTCAATCTCATTCAATGAGGACTGATTGAATGAAAGAGAAACATCATCATTTCTTTGTTGTGAAGCATCATTAACAGTTGCCTGTTCCTTCAAAATGCTGCTTCCATCAGCTTGGTGTTGTGCAGGATCACCTGAGAAGACTTGAAGATCATCAGGTGAATCCCTTGTTGAAGTTCCACTATTTCTTGAAATGGTTATGCTGTCAGATCTTTCAATAGTGGGAACTTGATTTGTTGTTGCTCTTGGAGAACTTGGAGCAGGTCTGGGAAGCTCAAACAGTTGATCTTCATCAGAATTGCTTTGAGCACCTGTTCCAGCTGAAACATTCTCACAAGATGGTTTAGAATAGTTTGGAAACAATTCTAAATAAAAATATGATCAGGGCCATTCCCCCTAACACAAGGAGTGTGCTCATTAACTACAATGTTGGAGGATTCCTCAAATTGTTGGTTTTTAATATTATAAACCCTGTATGCTTTAGAATAGGAGGAATATCCAACAAAGATGGCATCATCTGACTTTTCAGAAATTTTGCCAAATTGTCTTTTGTGTTAAGTATGGTACACCTGCTGCCAAAGGACCTTAGAAAGCCAATGAACGGTGGCCTCTTGTTCCATAATTCATAAGGGGTCTTTCCAAGTGGCTTTACTACAAGAACTCTGTTCTGCACATAGCATGCAGTGCTAACTGCCTCTGCCCAGAATGTTAGAGGCAGCTTTGAATCAGCTAACATAGTCCGAGCAGCCTCAATAAGTGTTCTATTTCTCCTCTCAGCAACACCATTTTGTTGAGGAGTTCTAGGAGCACTGTATTGTCTGGCAATCCCTTTTGAGTTACAAAATGAGTCAAGAACAAAGTTCTTAAACTCAGTCCCTTGATCACTTCTAATTATTTTAACCTTGTGATCAACTTGATTTTCTATTTTAAGAATAAAAGATTTTAAAGTTTCAGCAGTTTCATCTTTAGTTCTTAAAAAGAATACCCATGTAAATCTAGTAAAATCATCAACTACCACAAGGCAATATGATTTTCTTCCAATGCTCATTATACTTGTGGGACCAAATAGATCCATGTGCAATAAGTGTAATGGAGTAGTGATAGAGTTAACGACTTTGGATTTATGAGAAGACCTGTGTTGTTTCCCTTTCAGGCAGGCAACACACTTATCTTTGCAGAAAAATTCCTTTTTAGGCAAACCATGTACCAAGTTATTTTTAGCCAGTTTATTCATTGTCTTAAAATTGACATGACACATTCTTTTATGCCATAGTGTTGACTCATCACTATCAGCTTTGGAAAGAAAGCATGATACTTCTCCCATTGGGGAAGCATTGTTCATATCAAGCTTGTACATATCCCCTCTCCTGGGAGATCTAAGAAGCACCAATTCCTGAGCAATTGTCATCCCGGGTTTGAGGATGATGCACTCATGTTCTGTGAAAAGCATTTGATGCTTTTGATCACAAAACTGAGAAACACTTAACAGGTTGTGTTCAAGTTGTTTGACAAAATTAACTTTGTCAACTTTTAGTTTTCCATTGGATATACTTCCTCTGCCATAAATATATCCTCCGGCCTCACCTTCAAACTGGACAGGACCTCCATCATAATGTTGAAATTGTTGAAGGAGAGATCTGTTCCCTGTCATGTGCCTGGAGCATCCACTATCTACAATCCAAATGTTGTTATTCTTGTCATATGGATGTCCCTGCACATAAGGTGAGATAATTAGTTTTGATTGGAAACCCAAGCCTTATTGGTCTTGGGTTCTTCCAATGAGAGTGACATGATTGAACCAAAGTTTATGCATGGGGGTTCAATAGATGTCTTTGAAGAAGAGGTTTGGGCTACAGCATCTTCCTTGATCTTCCATTCCATCCCTTGGTTGATCATAGAAGATGAGCTTGATGAAGCTTTTGTAGCTTGGCATTCTTCCGAAGCTTCTTTCTTTTCGGAAGAGACCTTCACCACCTTTTCTTCCGAAGCAGTATTCTTCTGGGATGGTTTCAAGGGGACTCTTTTGTGAGTCTTTGCAGCTTTCACTTCCGAAGCCTTTTTCCTCTCGGAAGAAGAGTTTTCTTCCGAGAGAAGCCTTGCTTCGGAAACAAGCTTTCCCTTTTTCACCACTTGAACCATTTGATATGGTCCAAATGTGAAACCTTCCCTGACTCCTTCTCTTTTAACATTATTTGCATAATGTGTGCTAGCAGGATTGTAGTAACAATCTTTAGCCATGTGGTTTTGCAGACCACACATTATGCATGCAATGTTAATTTTCTGGGAATTTGAGGGTTGCTGTTTCTTGTTCTTTTTCTCCTCATCAGCAACCTTTTCCTTTAACTTCTGATCCTTTGGTAGGATAGGAGTACTGGTACTATACTCCTTTCCTGAATCAGAAGGTCCAACCACCTGAAATCCTGCTGATATGAATACACCCTTTTGCTTTGGGTCTATCTTCAGCTTGGATTCAGCCACCTTCTTGGCAGTTTTCCTGGCTGCTTTAGCCCTGCTTCTTCTGGCTTTGGTGGTCAGGGTTTGATCATCATTGGCCTGGGAGGACACAATCACCTGTTCCTTCCCTGTGATGGTCATGGTCTCCACAGTTGCATCACTCTTTGACTCTTTACAAGGTGGGTCAACAGATGGAACCTCTTGCTCTTCAGTACCACATCTTGGTTGTCTTATAGACTCATAAGAGTGTGGTGGAGCAATTTCATTGGTTCCCAACCCACTTTTGTTTTGATAGCAAAGTTTGGAGTGAGAGGATGATGCAAGTACGGCTTGGAAGTTTTGCTTAGAAATAGCATACTTCCTGGCTTGAGCCTCAGCTGTGACAAGCTGGGCTTGAGCCTCAGTCAATTTGGATATTAAATCCTTGATTTGAGTCTTGTAGTTGGTGTGTTCATGTTTTAAAAGAGATACAATTTTCTCTAACTCCTCAATTTTCTTTTGGTAGTCCGATTCAGCTCTTTTAAAGTAAGATTTTAGCACATTTAAAGACTCAATATCGGATTTAATTTCCATATTGTAGTCCTGGTACAATTTAACCTTTGCAATACAAGCAGGGGTACAGAGATGTTCATATACGTTATTTTCATCTGTTCCTGCCATGAGTGCTTGAGCAGGAGTCACATCTTGGACCATAAAGCTCCAGTCAACTTCTTGAGACATAGCTGCTGTTTCAGTTGACTTCCCGTTAGGCTTTGGTGTAGAAGGATGTGAGGAGGCCTGTGAGGTTCCCGGGTTGGATTTGGGAGCCTTGCATTCCCTTGCAAAATGGCCAAGCTGGTTACAGTTGTAACACTTAGCCTTGCTCTTGTCAAACCCAAACTTGCTAGTGATTGGGTTTTGAGGGAATTGCCTTCCAGTTCTCCTAAAGAACTTCTTCGCTCTGTAGGTTAGAAGAGCCATTTGCTGGACAATGTCCACATACTCTATGTCATCTGGACTGAAGCACTCAAGATCATCAAAGCAGAATTGATGATCATTGGAGTGTCCACTCCCTGAGACAAACGCACAGCCCTCCTGAAAGGAGCTTTGCTGAGCTTGATGAGACCTTGGAGTTTCAGGGAATGTGATGTAAGGCCCAGATGAACAAGATGGCTGCTGGGTGTATGACAGGTACTGCTGAGACTGGGAGATACCTGAGCCTTCAGCAACCATTAAAGTGTTGCTAGCAGGAAGGCTCAAGGGTCTGCTTGCTTGGTGACCCTTCTTACTTTCCATTTCCAAACGGTATCCATCAAGGATCCCATAGAGTTCGGTCATGGTGAGAGTGTTTAAATTCTCTGTTCTCTTTATGGAGACACAATAGAAAGTCCACTCATTGGGTAGAGCACTCATGAACTTTCTGGTAAGGTCTCTAAGTTCTTGAGTGATTCCCACAGATTGGAGGGAGGAGATAAGATCCATATACCTGAAATATTGCTGGCTAAAAGTTTCTCCAGCAACATAGGTAAAGTTCTCAAACTGTTGCTTCAGTGAGTCCTTCTTTGAATCATTAGAGCTCGAGTACATTTGAGCAAGTGCATCAAAGAGTTCTTTGGCTGACTTACAATGCTCAAACCCCACCATGATGGAGTTTGGGATTGCGGTCATGAGAACAGTCATAGCATTGCTGTCTATGTCAAGCTTCTTCCTGTCTTCATCGGAGTAGTCTTCAACAGCCTTCTCGATCATGGCACCGTTTCCACCAGCAACTTTTGGCTTGTACGGGCCATTAACGATGGACTACCACATCTTGCTATCCTGGTATCTGATGAAGCCTTCCATTCTTCTGCTCCAAGACCTGAAGTTTTCAGGGTCGATGATGGGAGCTTTGGTCATCGTTCCCATTTCAACTTCAGATTTGATGAGGGCCATTTTTGAGTGAGGTATAAGGAGGAGTGAAAAACTGGTTGATTAGGATGGTAAGATCTTACAATCAAGAGCCTAAAGAGCTCTGATACCATTTGCAGGATCGGGTTTTGTCACTTAACACTTGTAATTCTCTCAAACTCACTTATAATATCACTCAAACAAGATGAGGCAATGCCTTTAACAAGAGTTGATAATAATATAATAAGTAATCAAAGGAACAAACAGGAGTATTTTCAAGGTACTTGTATATATTACTTCTCAACTCAAGATTACAAGACACTTACAAGCCTGGAACATGAGTTACAATGAGAAACTATATATACTAGATCCTACAGCCGGTTATACTTGATACCAGCTGGAAACCTACGACTAAAGCATATACTACAATGCTAAAGTTAAGGTATCTTAGATAAAGTATTATCTAAGATATGGTAGTCATGACATGTCCATGACTTACCTTTTGTCACCAACTAAAGATGGCAACTGTACTTAACATAAAAGGTAAACAGTAGATTAAAGTATGGTCAACTACATGGCTTTTGAGAAAACGCCATGCAGTATCTCAGAGATTTGCAGCGGACTGTCAGACAGACCATACTTATGTCTACTGGTTAATAGAAGTGTCTTCCGAAGGTTAACTGGCTTCGGAAGAACAAGTTCTTCCGAAGCCACTTATACTTCGGAAGATGCTTCTATGCTTCCGAGGCTTTAAGGACTTCTTTATACTTCGGAATTTGACTTTAGAACTTTGTCTTCAAGTCTTGATTCTTCGGAAGTAACTTCTTTATCTTCAGAAGTTGGAGTTTTTCTTCGGAAGTGTATTTTACACTTAGACTTCGGAAGAGCTCATTCTTTCTTCGGAAGTCCCACACTTGGCTTCGGAAGTCCTTTGTATGTTGTACTCAAAATCTTCTAAGTGACATGGTTTTGGTTGCAACAGCCTCTCTAGATCCAACAACCTCCTTTACTTTGTTCAAATTAAACCTTCAATTATAAACATATCAAGATTATATCATTCATTCATCCCTGTAATATTGATACTGACCTTCACCTCTTATCTATGTTTAAAACTGTTCATCTCCGCAATCTCTTTTGGACCTCGATTTCATCCCAACCACGTTCTAGATCTTCTCGGTTTGAACCCCTACTTTTGATAACAATTTATTTGGATCAAAGCCTGCGTCTTTGACTTCTACTTCTTTCCCGATCGTTTAAGCCAAATGCTCACCGAACTCCGACTGAAAAAACTAGCCCCTTGCTTTTCTGTTTTTACCCAGCTGCTGAACGAAAACCTACGACCATGTTGTTTCGTTTTCTGTGCCTCCTGTTGGATTACTTCTGCCAAAAGAAAACCACCCATTCTTTTTCTTGGCAAGAAAGAAAATCCCACTGTTGATCATATCCTTTAAAAATCTTAATTACAAACAAACCTGCTTAACGCCTAGATCGATCACATCTGCTAACCTACTAATGATCGAATCAAACTCCTTTACTAACTTATTTTTCAATCTCCCCTGATTGTCAACACACAACCTTGCGTTCTTCGCAATTTTCTTTCCTTTTTTCCTAGTTCATTCAATGAACCCTCCAAAAAGCTAATTAACGTGTTTTTTTTTCATTTTTCCTTTTCTTCTTCTAGTTATGATAATCAAACATAACTAATAGACGAATAAACTTACTTGTCAATTCTTCATTTAACTTTATCTCTTCTGGTCGATTTTGGATGCTATCTCTCTTTGATAGTCGGATCAGTTTCTTTTCCACCCTTGAATTCTGACCAGCTCTACATATGTCATGATTTTAGCTCTGATACCAATTATTGGAATAACCAATTGGATCAACCCGAAAATATATGTAAACACACATATTTGAAGTAACATACTTCGACTCTTTTCTTATTCTTGACTCGACTAATAAAACCGAATACAAAATCCTATATTTATAGTAGACATAAACTAATCATAATCCAACTCAAACACTATTTAAATAATCAACTAGATAAACTAATAATTATCTATCCCAAATAACTAGATAATTCCTAATTATTTAAATCAAATTTTTGGTTTTACTCATTGATCTCTTTTACTTTGTTCAAATTAAACCTTCAATTATAAACATATCAAGATTATATCATTCAGGCCTCTGCTAAGGATCTATGTTGGGCCTAATTCTTTTTGTAATAGTCTTAGATGAGTTTTCAAAATTGATTTGAGAGCTAATCATGTGATGCATGCTTTTCATAAATGATATTGTGTTAGTATTTTAGAGAAAACCAAGTACCGACCTATACTATAACTTCAGTGATGTGATCGTCGGGGAAGACACTCACATTACCATTAACGGCCAACTCTTCCATAATTAACAAAGTTCAAGTATTTAGGATTGTTTCTATTGAGTGACATGGACATAGATAGTGATGTAGTCTGTTGTGTTTAGACAACCTGGTGTAAGTGTAGAGCAGCTGCATGATATTGCGTGCAAGAGGTTCCCAACAAGCTCAAATGGCAAATTTTATAGGGTCACACTTCCAGCGACCACGTTATATGTAATGGATTGTTGGGCCTTAAAAAACACAAGCGGAAAAGCGAGAGGTAGTGGGAAAACAACGTTGGATCATATAAGAAATGAAGTTTTTTGGGAAAAATTTAAGGTGGTTTAAAAGGAAATTTTTATAAGGTCTTATTGATCTTTATTTGTTAAGCATTCTCATCATTTTGGGTTATAAGTAGTTTATTGTTATTACAATTAGTACTTTTGTTTGTAGTTGTTTTTTATTCTATGTGCCACACTTTATGTTATGTCGGTATTATACATTAAGTCAAGAAAATTTATTTGAACCAAGGATCACAAGCAGGAGCAGCCGCGCTATCTTGCGGAATAGAGGAAAAGCTTCCTCTGTCCTAACCTCCCTAGTTCCTACCAATAGCTTGCTCTGAGTGAAACTTTATAATGTATAAACACGTGCTCCAATAGGTCAATCACCAATGTAATTATTCGTGAAACTTCTATTGATCACTCCAACAGCCAAAACTAATAGTCAAGCCCCATGTTTGTTCTCATCGGTTTTTATGAACTTAATGCAACTAGTTCTGGTATCGCTAAGTCGATTGCTTCACATCTTGATTACGCTTTAGAGAAATTAACTAAGAAGATGAATTGAAAAATAAGCTCATAGAGCTTGAATGATTAGTTTGAAAATGTAAATCTTCAAAATAGAGCAATCAATTGTTAAACTTTTTATGGCATTATCATTGGTGAAAGGTAGTTATGCAAAGTTGCAGTAAGCTCAATCTCCTTACTAAAAGAGTTTAACCGGTTAATTTTCTCTGATTTGAAAAGATTATGTAAACTAAAAACAATCCTTTTGAAGGATCTTTTATATAATAAGTCTCCTGAAACTACTTATATTACCAATAGAGATTCAAGATTTAAGTAATCACTTCAAAACATATGTTATTGAACTTACCAATTCGGATAATAATGTAGGATTCAAATCTATCTAACCTAGTGCATGCTTTTTATGAAGTGGAATACTCTAGAACAAGAAACAATGGTAGTCTTGCCCAGGATCGATTAACAAAAAGGATGAATCATGACAGATTTGGGTTCTACACAATTTGCAAAGTGAACCCATACAGTCTTGATGAGAACAATAAAGCACACACAAACACACACTATATTCTTCTGAAATTCCAAACATAATTCGACATACGTATGGGTTATTTATACCCTTACATTGGTGGTTACAAACTACTAAAACTAACACTACTAACCCTTTAATTCCCGCCTAATTTACAGGTATGACTTTCTATTTTAACTTTCCTAATCTGACTTTTAATTGACTAATTTTTTGATTTTAAATATCCAACAATCACTCCCCTAAACCCTAAATTAATTTCTTTGTTATTGTTCATCCGATTTGTGGCAGTCCATGTTCTTCTTTCTTCGTTTGAATTCCGATTAGCAATTTGACTTTGACTCTTCAGATCCTTTGATCAAGATTAAGCGGTGTTAACGTAGTCTTGTCGAATTGAGACCGGTTCTAATCTTTGTTGAAGGTTAATTTCTTCATTCTTCGAACGATTGTTAACCGGATTCCGAATTGAACATAAATTCAATATTTTCGGGCCTATGATCAACAATCTTCAATTCTCGATTCTAAAATCTTTGTCTCTGTGATCTTGTTCTTATTTCTTCTAATTAGAACTTCAAATTCCACTAGATTCCACACCATGATACAATTAAATGTAACCCCAACTTGTAACATTATGCTTTCTTCATTTTCACCGTGATCGACACCTTCGATCATTCTTCTGAATTTGATGTGTTTTGCCTTCTATCTACATCAAATTATTCTTTCGATTTCATCATGGTCTTATGTTGAAATCGAATTTGGGGTCTAGATCGCTTCTACATACTTCTGCATTTCATGCTCTATTTCTTTCTCTTCTTTCTTTGATGATGACTGCTTCATTTGATCCTCTTCATAACCAACGCTTAGATACCATGTTGATGCACAGGATCAATTAACAATAAAGGATCATTATAACGAATGAACACTTGATGGGTTCTGCACAGATTTGTGTAGGGAACCCGGTGGAACACATGATCAAAACATGAGAGACAAAACACACAAATTTTTCTGAAATTTCACACATAATTCGACATACTTATGGGGTATTTATACCCTTACTTTGGCGGTTACAAACTACTAAAACTAACACTACTAACCCTTTAATTCCTGCCTAATTTACGAGTTTGATTTTTCTATTTTAACTTTTCTAATCTGACTTTTAATTGAATAATTTCTTGATTACAAATATCCAGCAGGCATTGGTGGTATGAGTAGAAATGGTAGTGGTAGTTCGATGACTAACCAAATCATACAATTATAAGGATGAGATGAAGGTAAGTCCTAATGATTCGAGTCAGAGATGACTAGTGATGTCGAAACACTAGGGTTGGAAATGAGTGATATTGTGTTATTCGAAAACCTTGTGTGGAACAAATTATGTGATGGTTCTCAGACTTGTGATGATGTCAAAGCACTAGGATCTAATAGCAAGGGTATTCTAATCATATTAAAGAATTTTATATATGTTTTTTAACTTTTGTTAGCGTTAAGGACCATGAATGTTACAAGATTCCAAGCCGTCCAGACGAACCTGTAATTTTCAAAAAGTTGAGACCAAAATCATAATATGTACAAATCACATGGATCATTTTTGTAATCCTTTTCCGGACGTAGTGTGCCAGATATTAAGGTTGTGACCATGGTTGTAAAAGTCGCTAGGCGCTGCCAGGTCGGTCGACTGGAGAGTTGCGCGTACTCGGCCTAGGCGAGGAGTACTCGGACATGGTAAATTATAAAGAAATTAATTTTTAAGAAATTATATATATGTCAAATAAAATAAGTTTACAAATATTTATAACATATTACGTGAAAATCAATATATATCAAAAAAATATGTTCACATACTATAATATTTTAAAATATGATATTCATTTTTTTAATATGTATACACATAGTAATCATTTAATACTCATCTTTCAAAGTAAATTATTGAAAAACAAAAAAAATGAGTGAAAAATAGCGAAATTTGGTGAAAAACAGCAAAAGTCCGAGTTGGACCAAGTAGGCCGAGTTGGGCCGAGTAGGTCCGAGTTGGTCCGAGTTGGACCGATTCCGAGTAAGGTTGACCGAGTTGAAGAAAAGCGTCTCAGTGCACCTCCGAGTTCCGAGTACTCGCCGAGTACTCGGCCGCCTAGGCCAAGTTTTACAACACTGGTTGTGACACGTGCACTAGGGTGATAGATGGTATTCAATGGTTCGCTTAACGATTTATTCAGTTATGGATTTTTTTGGTTATAAATTAAGGTTGCAACACGTGCACTAGGATGAAAATGTTCAACATTAGCATTTGATACTTTCTTTTTCTTCCAGTCGCTTTTAACTTTTTTTAATAATTGCGATTTTGCCACCTCTTTATATTAATCATTGAAATAGAGTAAGTAACGACAAGAAAAACCTTAATACACTCCTTGTGAAATATCCTTTATATTTGATATGTATGTGTGTATATGCATCGCCTCTTTAACCTTTAAGTGTTTATGATTTCTTGTAGACGGCTAACATCATATTCATAGATCTACCCGTCGGTACTGGTTTCTCATATGCCAAGAGATGGGATCAATCATCACCAAACAGAGATTCCCTTGCAGTTACACATGCGTATGGTTTTATAAGAAAGGTAAGATGATACTAAAATCACAAGTTTGCTACGACAATTGTCTCTTACAATGTACAAATGATTATGCAGTTCTTGTGGTTCCATACTTAAAGTCTCTTTGTACTTCTATATGTCCTTGCACATATATTCATGTTACTCTTTGTTAATGCGTTTGTGTCAGTAGATGATACAATATGTTGGTTTGTAGGTACATAGGTATTGATGTACGTACATGTGCATTATGTATGTATACATCATAAGAACCTAGTTAATACGCCAATCAATTAAATTTTATAATTGTTTAAGGATCTAAATTAAATTTTTTATAGTTTTTACAGAATTTAGTATGTATTGTCATACTTTTTTTTGTGTTTGATGTATCCTTGTGTTTCAATGAATTTGCAGTGGCTCTTGGACCATCCTACCTTTCTTGATAATCCGTTGTACATTACGGGGATTTCTTACATGGGACTTATCATTCCAAGAGTCGTTTCAAAAATATACAATGGTAATTATCTTTCATCTTCAAAAACTAACAACATTCTTCGGAAAACAAATAATGACTTCTTAGGACATATTTAAAACATTACCAAATCTTTAAGGTGGAGGTTCAAATTTTATCTTCACTAATTTCCTTTTCAGCAAAAACCTTTTAACGGCCAAATGTCTGTTGCAAGCTACGATTTATTTGATATCGTTGGTTAGCAGGACAGGTCTGGTGACTTTACTAGTAATGGGTACTTATTATATCGAGAATAAATAAAGAAAAAGTAAAAAATCTTTGCAAAATTTATGAGGCTATGTAATCATAAAACATTCTCTTTACCAACCTCTTTTTTATAGGCAATGAAAAACGGGTTAGACCAGAACTAAAAATTAAGGTAAGTTATAATATTGTCGGTACATCTAGCATTATATTACTTGTAATTTGTTCATAGTTCATGTACTGGATCTTGACTTGTAGGGTTCCTTGATCGTGAACCCGCTTACCAATAAGTTCATAGATTTTAATTCAAGAACCGAATTTGCGCATCGAGCTGGACTTATAGAAGATGAACTCTATGAGGTACTAGCAATCATTTACTCTATGCATCGGTAGAAATGTGTTTAATTTGTTGGTTTAATCCAACTTTGATCTTTGCAGCCAGCAAAAGAATATTGTGGAGGTAAATACATATATGTTGATCCAAATAACACATTGTGTTTGAATAGTCTTCGCCCAATAAAGGAGGTAAGTTGATCGTGAATCTCCTTGGTTTCTTGTTACTTATAGTATTCGTTACCCGTTCTAACTTATAAATTTTTTATAGTGCTTAGGTCGAGTTAACGTGAACCACATCTTAGAGCCAATTTGCAATACACAAGATCCAAAACTTATTTGTCGAGTAAAGTTAATCATAACCCTAAATTCTATAACCCTCATGTTGTATATATATCTTAGATTAACTGATAACCTTTCTATAATCATATTTTATCTTAGGAATCCATTTATTCGTATTCTAATGTATGGGCAAACAAGAAATCCGTCCGACAAGCTCTCCACATTCGTGAGGTACGTACGCTAATCGAATGTTGTCAAATCAAACATCATATATTTCATTGTGTGTATGCTTTACAAAGATACATTAACTAGTTCTTTGTTTATTGATGTATCTTGCTATCTTTATTTCTCATCAACCATTTGTGACATTAGCATATAATCGATGATCATAAAAACGTGTGGTTGTTTGTGTTGCGAGCAGGGAACAGTGGACAAATTTCAATTCAGCAACACGAGCATTAGCTCCTTGTTTGGGAGACCAGACACCATATATTATTCTCATGATATCTTTAGCAGCTTGACCTACCATAAACAACTTGTTACCAAAGAGTGCCATGTCTTGATCATCAAGTAATCTTATTAGACTCTTTATTTCCTGATTTTTTAAGGATATAAAAGTATGTATATGTGCATAAGAACATGCATGTAGTGTACATGCATATGTTCATTAAGATAAAACTAAAAAAGCTATCAAAATCACCTTTTTAATTAAATCTTAAGTTAAATTTCATATGCATTCTAGTAAATTTATATTGTAAATGTTACAAGAGCTAACATGCATTCGAGTCAATTTATATAGTCCACTTGAAAGTGTGTTGAATTGGTTTGCAGCGGTGATCATGACATGACATTTCCATATGTGGGCACAAGGCAATGGATAAACAGTCTCAATCTTAGAGTCCAAAGCCCTTGGAAACCATGGTTCATTCGAACACAAGTTGCTGGGTGAGTTCAGTTCTTAATGTTATATACAACAATGTAAACAAGCATTACTCATGAGCTACAATATACTTGTTAAAAGCTCAAATCGCACGGTTCTTAAAGGAGTTCATTTAGTTTACTTCATCGTGCGTAATCTTTTCAAGAAAGGGTCTATGCTTAGATTATTTTGACTCGATCTCCACGCTGAAGTTTGCAACATTGTTATCGGTCCATAAATATAATAAACATTTTGCAACAAAATAACAAATAGAGTAGTTTTAAATAGTCCATTTGAAGCTCAAAAATGAAAAACCTTAATCTTGATTATGAACATTTCTTATGTTAATGTGTGTAGATATGAGAAGACATACGCGGAGGCTAAATACACACTGAAATATGTCACCATTAAGGTAAGAAAGAAGCAACAACCATATGACTCGACCTTTAATTATAACAACATATGGCATTGTCAAAGTCATTTTATATTATTCATATAATTAATTATCTATACATTCTAAATAAATAAATATAAGGATCCTTTCAAAATTAATAAGAATCTTAATAACAGCGGGAACTAATATGTTTATATATATTAAAAACCATTAAAATAACATAAAAAACCACTAAAGTAATGTTTTTACATATTTTTAATATTTTTATTTGCTTAGCTATACATGTGTTGATTATATAACCTACTTATGATTTACGTACGTTTGTATAGATTAGAAATTATTTACTATTTTCTTTTTGAATTTCAAGAATTTTGATTAAACATTTTATTTTATTTTATTTTATTTTTTGTATAAAACAAAAAAAGGATGTTGATAAGAGTTCTCGTAGTTTTCTAAATATTTATGAGTTTTCAAATGCTAATAACTCTATAGATTGGGAGCAAGAAACGCGTGCAAACGACACATATTTTCCTTGGCGGTCCGTAGGACAACCCCCTCTTCATCACTAACAAAAAAAACCATGGAACACATAAGGATATCACATTGCTTTCACATTCATTCGTGTGCACGCATTGTGGGTGGTGCAATATTAACACAAATCATTTACCTTAATAATATTAACTAAAATTAGATGAAAACAGTATTAGTTCATATGATGTATATACACGAAACATGACACACTGATATATCATGTGTTGCAGGGTGCGGGTCATTCAGTGGCACTTTACAAGCCTGAAGAATCAATGGTCATTGTGGAGAAATGGCTTGCTTCTCATACTAATTCTTCCAAACCTTAAGACTTCTAACATATTTTTTAACTACAAGAAGTAATTTATACGACTATAATCACCAATGTTCCACTTATAATGTATGTTGCGCTATGCACTTATATACTTGACATGCGCAACTAGGACATTAGCATCATTATTAAAGCCCGTTTGCCGTGTCCAATATGATTAAAAAATTATTGTTGTCATGATTATAATAATTAATATGATTGTTTAAATAGCATTATTTAAGCTTATTAAAATTACCTAATCTGGCCAATGAGTCTTAGATCAACTGGTTTAGGAGGAGGCACCCTATGACTTTCCAGAGTGAAGATTACGGGTTGAAGTCCCACTAGGTGCAATATGCTCCAAGTGGGCCAAGTGTTTTACCACAGTGGGCTTTGAGTGGTGGGTTTCCCTTGGAATGATGGGTGAGCCGGGTCACCAGCGTGTCTGTGTTCACGGGCGTGGATGGTCTTCGTGTCATTGAATTGATTCTACCCTTTCAAGTGTTCATATCGTGTCATTGAAGCCCAGTTAAAATAAATGGGCCAAGGTTTGATTTTAAGTAGAGACATAAATGAGCTGTAAACGAGTCGAGCCGAGCCGAGCCAGGATGGGTTCAAGCTCGAGCTCGAAGCTTATCGAGCCGAGCCGAGCCGGCTCGAAAATTTTTAACGAGCTCAAAACACCGGCTCGAGTTCGGCTCGTGAAAAGCTCGAGCCAGCTCGTGGCTCGTTCGAGCCGGCTCGATTTAAATATTTTTTTTAATTTTTCACATTAATTTATATGAAAACACAAAAAATATATATTAGGGTTTTTACATTTTGTTGGGTACTCTGTACTTATGGGAACAAAGATTATTATTTTGAATATAAACAATTTACTATCAAAATATATATTTTTAAACAAATATACTTAATGTTTTAAAAAAAATCCATTTTTATTTTTAAGAAAACATTTTTAAAATCCTAATATAAAAATAAATAATCATAATAATAGTAGTAGTAATAATAATAATAATATTATACTATATAAATATATATATACATATATTATATGCACCGAGCCACGAGCCGAGCCAACGAACCGAGCCACGAGCCGAGCTCGAACCGAGCTAACCCTGGCTCGAGTTCGGCTCGTTTAGAATTCGAGCCGAGCCGAGCCGGCTCGTTTAGATTCGAGCTTTTTTCGAGCCGAGCTTTTTTCGAGCTTTTTTCGAGCGAGTTTCGAGCTACGAACTTTTTGTACAGCCTTAAATGAGTGGAAAGCGACCGGCTCGTTCAAGTCCAACTCGTTTATGTGATGAGAGCTTAAGCTCCTTTTCTATAGAGCTCAATTAATATTATAAGCCCGAGCCTTACTCGTGGGTAGTATTTTAAGTTCGAGGTTAGCTTTTTCTATTATTTTTATTATTTAATTATTTAATTATGTTATCTATATACATTATCTAAAACATAAAACACGATAATAAATACATATAAACAATGGCGTAAAATGTATGATACACTGAACTGATATTTGACGTAATAAATGTATAAGACATAATAAACTAATGTATTTAACATAATGACTAAAATGTCATACTCTTTAAAACAATAAAAAGACAAATGTCAAAACCCACAATCGTTCTAAGGATTTTTAGATTAAATACCGTTTTTACTATAACTATACTCATTTGAGAAACAATAATTAACTAGTAAGATTTCACTCGCGCTATGCCTTGGGGAAGTCTTACCAACAAATTGAATATAAAAGGGTATAAGATATTTGAGACAACATGGTTTCGAATAAAACTTACATTGAAACGTAGACAAAAATATGCGCGTCATAACAGTATATTTAAAATTTAATAAAGCGTCATATTTTAAAAGCAAACACATACCATATTTGACCCGACTCGATTTTAAATAGAACATATAGAAAATTATAGATAAAAATAAGCACAATTGCACCATGGGTTACGGTCGTGCGTTGTGGAAACTCGGCAATGAATACTATATAGAATCGTGTGTAGAAGTTACACGCGTCACAACGGTAAATTTGGAATTAAAAAACATTAGAATGTGAAGAAAAAATCTAAAAAACCTATTATATTTGACCCAGGTCGGCTCAAACGAAATTTATATCGACACATAGATAGTAATATACACGTCACAACGATGTATTCTGATTTTCAAATATCATTATATTTTACAACTTATAGAAGAAAAATAAATCATAACAACAATAATTCTAAAAATAAAAGAATATCGTTAAACTTAAAACCTCAAAAAGTATTTAATGGGCGTATGTGATTGGTCCTTTTTTATTTATTTTTAACCAATTCACAAACTTTACAATAGAAGAGGTAAATTTATAAAGAAACAAACTTCAGTGGCCTCACTTAAAAGGTAAACAACTTTATTATAACTAGAAGTCTTTTCTTATATAGATAGATAATCGTATAAAACTACAAATGGTGCATATAAATAATAGTAGACATAATGGACTGATGTGAAGACATTATGGAGCCACAAAGCAAAATGCGAATCATCTCTCTCATCATCCTCATGTTCATACTACAGTTGCAGATGCTACATTCCAAATCAATCGTCACTCATCTCCCTGGTTTTTCCGGCAAACTCCCGTTCACTCTTGAAACTGGGTACGTTATCAACTTATTTTAATTGTTATGGCTTTTAGGATTTTAAATACTTATCGTATTGCAATATTATTTATGTTTGAAAGTTACGTTGGAGTCACTGGAAAACATGAAGAAGTGGAACTGTTCTACTACTTTGTTGAATCTCAAAGGAACCCGAAAGAAGATCCGTTGCTTCTTTATCTCACCGGAGGTCCGGGGACCTCTGCTATTCTTCCCTTCTTTTATCAAATAGGTAACTTTTTTCATCTTTATTAGTTTTTACTTGCGATTATACATTTTACATTACACTTGCTATACTTTAAGTATTATACCAACAACGATAAGAAGATTTAAACATATAACTTTATTTAAAAAGTATCATGACAACGTGCCTTAGAGACTTTCAATCTCATTAGCTGACTTACTTGTTTCTTTATATCATTTTCTTGTTTAATATTGTCTTTGTCAACTAAAATTATATACAAGTTGCTAAATGAAAATGTATTGGGATATATTTTTAGAATATTTAAACTAAAGTTGTCCAAATAAAATATAGACCGATTGTTATATTATTTATTTGGAAAATCACTGAAATGTTCATCTTGACCTAATATGTTATCTAAATAGTTATTTGTACAGATTTTTAAAAATATAATTAACTACATGACAGTTGGCGGTTTTAGCTTTGATAATTGATAATGGAGTTGTTATGTGTCATTTTCTTATTGGATGAAGTGTAGTCTTATTATTTTAGTGTTACAAAACTTTGAAAATCTTCATTCAATGAAGTGTACAGACACGTTATTTCTTTGCATATCTCCATTTGCGTTGCTTCGTTTCGTTATATATAAGTGGTTGGTATGTCTATATATATATGAGAAATAATATTAAATTAACAAATTGGATTTTAATAAGTCAAATTATTGCTTATCGGTTATAAACTATATTTTTGATTTGGCAGTAACAATCTCAACTTTTAGTTTTATTAACCCTAAACCCTAAACCCTAAACAACAATGCAAGTAAAATAATTATTAAAAATTTACGCTTGATTACGAATTGATTTTGTTTACAATAATGAATATGAACGAAATGAAGAAACATACAAGATAAAGCAAGTCTAAAATAAGTACAAATCGAATGTAAATATATATGATAATTATACTATTGGCGACTGTTGTTGGTAATAATAATGATACTTGGGATTATAAGGTCTGGATTATTATCGGCCAATGACTAATAATTTAAATTATTAAAATTCAATTTGCCTATTAAATTTGATATGTTATATTTTCAAATTTTAATAAAACGATTATTTATGTATAAAAAAACGTGGTCATCATCTGATGCGTGGTTTTCTTATGATTCCATTAAAAAATAATAATTTATTGTAAAACAATAAAAAAGTCGTATCTATGTCATAGATCTAATCAATACATGGCACGTATTTCAACCCAAAGTTATAGTTAGATCTTTTGACATTTTGATATAGTTGTACGTACGTTGTGTTAAATAAGAAAAACGAACAAAATAAATTCATATGACTTTGTAAATTGGAAATGTATATTTTCTTAATTCTTGTGATCATAAAGAGATATAATTTAATTGTGTTGTTGTTGTAGGTCCACTTAATTTTGAATATATCAATGCGTCAAGATCTGATGTCAAACTGGTAGTGAACCCCTATTCATGGACCAAGGTTCATACTCTTCACTTTTTATATATTTTATTTTAATTTAAACGAGATCGTCAAGTGATATTTACGTTTTTAATTTTAAATATTAAAAATTGCACCTTTAACTTTAATTTAACCGAGATCCTATTATTGGCTTTTGTCTATGACTAATTGTACTAGTAGATCGTAACTAATAGCTTGATATAAGTGAAATTTTATGGCATACATTTTTTGTTTGTTTTGGTCTTAACTTTAAATTAGTAAATTTAACATGTATTTAACAATATGGGTATTTAGTATTTTATAAATTTCACTTGTAGTGATGTGGAAGCACACCAGGTTTAACAATAAGGGTAAATTTAGTCATTTTATAAATTTAACATATATTACATTTGTTAGCTCCAATAACATCTGTGTTACAAGATCAAAATCATAATATGGACATATCACATGGATCATTTGTGTATTTATATAGTATGTGAGTGTAGGTGCAATATTGTAGAAAGTGATTTTTTGTGGTCGAAGTGTACTAAGGTATCAAGGATCAGACATGCATATTAGGGTATGAGACGATGTTCAATGGTCCGGTTAATGGTTTATTCGGTCATGAATTTTTGTTTGGCCTAACCGTTAACTGAAATGAACCGAGCTGAATTGAAAATAGGCCTAACCAAACCAAATTTAACCGGTTAAACTGATTTATTCGGTTTGGTTATTCGATTAAACCGGTTAACATTCGGTTTGTCTGCGTAACCCAACCAAATAAGCTAGATTTTTGTAACCATTAACCACACCAAAAACAAATTTTGAAATTCTGATACTGTTTGAAACCGAAGTGAAAACCAAATTCAATATTTGGTTTGGTTTTTTGGTTACTTATACCATTCGTCTTCGGTTATTTATAGTTTTGTTTGAGCACCACTATGGGCATATTTGCATCGGTTAAATTAAAGTTGGTTTAACATTATAATTGTATAGTTTGTTCATACGTCAAACCAGACAACTTGAATGTGCCATGGTACATTAGACACACGGTTGTAATTGTTTTTAGCACACGATTGCAACTATTTAGACACGTCGTTATCATCACTAGGTGTCGGCATTAAAAAATGTCGTCTTCTAGAAAAATAGCAATACAAATTAAATTATAGATAATAAAATTCTTTATTTTATGATATAGATTTCAATAAATCAAAAATTACATAAAATTCTTTATTTTATGAATCTAGCTATAAGCAAAAATGTTCAACAAATGCATTTGATTCCTTTTCTTTTCCTCCGGACACTTTTAACTTTTCTACTATTGAAATAGTGTGATCTTGTCACATTCTTAATATTACTATTGAAATAGTGTGATTAACTGTCAGAAAACTCTTAGTAGTTAGTATACTCCTCATGAAAAATGCTTTATATTTGATATGTATGTATCACCTTTTTAACCATTTTTATGTTTATGGTTTTTTAGACGGCTAACATCATATTCATAGACCTACCCGTCGGCACTGGTTTCTCATATGCCAAGAGATGGGATCAATCATCGCCGAACAGAGATTCCCTTGCGGTTACACATGCATATGGTTTTATAAGAAAGGTAAGACAATACTAAAATCACAAGTTTGCTACGACGACTGTGTCATACAATGTATAAAATTATGTGGTTCTTGTAGTTTCATAGTTGAAGTCGCTTTGTACATCTTTATGCCCTTGCACATATATTTATGTTAGTCTTTGTTAAAGTGTTTGTGTGTCGGTAGATGATAAGGTAGGTTGGCATGTAGGTAGATACGTATTGATGTACATACACATGTACTATGTATGTATACATCATAATAACCTAGTTCATACGTCAATCAATTAAATTTCATACAATAAAATAAATTTTAGTTTTTTACTTAATTTTGTAGGTCTTCTCAAATTGATCTATCTGTGTTTGATGTTTGCTTGTGTTCAATGAATTTACAGTGGCTCTTGGACCATCCTGCCTTTCTCGGGAATCCGTTGTACATTACAGGGATTTCTTATATGGGACTTATCATTCCAAGACTAGTTTCAAAAATATACAAGGGTAACGATTGTTTTTCATGTTAAATAATTGACAACATTCTTAAAAAATGACTTCTTAGGACTTATTTAAAACATTACCAAACTATTAAGGGATGGTACAATGGTAAGCACTGATTCTTTTGATTTTTATTAGATATAAGATTCGAATCTAGCTTCCATTATTTATTTATATAACCTCTCAAATGACACCTTCCAATGCATACTACAATTTACTTGGTGTGGTTAGTTAACATAGTATTGACATGTCACGTGACTTTACCACTAATGGGCCTAATGGTCTAAAATTAAGAAACAAAACAATAGCGGTTACAAAATTTATGAGGTTATTTAGTCATGAAACATTCTTTTGAACAAACTCTCTTTTTATATAGGCAATGAACAAGGGGTTAAACCAGAACTAAAAATTAAGGTAAGTCAATATGTCGTGCATCTAGCATTATGTTACTTGTAATCGGTTCAATGCTCACGTTTTGGATCTTGATGTATAGGGTTTCTTGATCGTTAATCCACTTACCGATACATTGATAGATTTTAATTCAAGAATCGAATTCGCGAATCGAGCTGGACTTATAGAAGATGAACTCTATGAGGTACAAACAATCATTTACTCTATGCATCAACTGAAATGTGTTTAGTTTGTTGGTTTAATCCAACTTTTATCTTTTCAGCCAGCAAAAGAATATTGTGGAGGTAAATACATATTTGTTGATCCAAATAACACAAAGTGTTTGAATAGTCTTCGCCCGATAAACGAAGTGAGTTGATCAATGAATCTCATCGGTTGCTTGTTACTTATAGTAATTGTTACTCATTCTAACTTATATATTTTTTATTTTGTAGTGCTTAAATCGGATCAACCCGAATTACATCTTAGATCCACTTTGCAATACACAAGATCCAAAACTCATTTGTAGGGTAAACTTAATCCTAGACTCTAAATTCTTAAGCCTCATGTTACATATATGATATATGTGATATTAACTGATAACTTTTTCTATAATCATAATTTATCTTTAGGAATCCATTTATTCATATTCTAATACTTGGGCAAACAAGAAATCCGTTCGACAAGCTCTTCACATTCGTGAGGTACGTACGCTAATAAAATGTTTTAAAATCAGTCACGAGCTATTTGATACCTGTTGTGCTTAATGAACATATATTAACTAAATTTTCATTTATTGATGCATCATGTTATCTTTATTTCACATCAAGCATTTGTGACATTAGCGCGCACTCGGCAATCATAAAAATGTTTGGATGTTTGTGTTGCGAGCATGTAGGGAACAGTGGATGTATTTCAATACAGCAACTCAAGCATTAGCGCCTCATTTGGGAGACCAGACACCATATATTACTCTCACGACCTCTTTAGCAGCTTGACCTACCATAAACAACTTGTTACCAAAGATTGTCATGCGTTGATCATCAAGTAATCTTCTTATCCAATTCTATTTCCTTGATTTCATATAAAATAAAAGTATAAATATATATACATATATATAATGCATATATTTTTAAAATGAATGTTACACATATTAAATCCTATACACATTTTAGTCGGTTTATATACAAGGGTTAATGTGGTTTTCGTGGTTCTCGTAGTTCTTAATATAATCACTTGTCTTGAAAAAAACATCTTAGTGCTCGCGCATACATGCACACTAGAGGGGTATCGCATGGTGTGAATGCTCTAAAATAAATTAAATATGAAATCATATAAACTAAAAATGTTTTTGAGAATTTATATAAATAAAAAATAATTATTTACATAATTAGATTTATAAACAAATATATTTATTAATTGTAATAATTGCCAAAACTGAAGTTATAGTCTAACTAGTTTATAATATTTATAATCAATATTATTCAACAACTTTTTCGTATTTAATCATATTTCTTATGACAAATTTATCGCACTCCTAAAATTAATCTACTCCAAACTATTCTACCATATGCTCGGATTTAAACCATAAAACTCTCATCTAAGGCAAAAGCCTCAACCAGTCCCTTATTAGCTTGTATTGAATCATATAACTAGAATGTGTGTAAAAGATATCAACATAGTCAAATTTTAAAAATATAATTTTATCGCTTAACAACTTGTTTTAACTTAATGTAAAAACAAACTCGTACTCATCAAATGTATTATAATATAGTGTGTCTGTACACACATATAATGGTAAGAACATGAAATATGCTCAAATAACTTTTTTTATTTTTATACAGTTAATATATATATATATATATATATATATATATATATATATATATATATATATATATATATATATATATATATATACACACACACATATGTATAGGGGTGTTCAATATTCGAATTGGATTCGAAAACTCGAAATTCGATTCGATTCGAGTTCACTGAATCGGAATTCGATTTGAATTTTCAATTTCGAATTCGATTAGAATATTCAAATTCAAATTCAATTCAATTCGAGGTCTAATTATCAAATTCGGATCGAATTGCGAATTTGTGATTTTTGATTTGATTCGATTCAAAATTCGAAATTCAAATTACAAATACACACATGTACATTTATTTATTTTGTATATTAATTTAGGAATATGCATATGATAAATTAAAAATTAAAAGTTTAAAAAATATATAATCTAAAATGTTAAAGCCTAATTAATACCTTTTGATTTATTTGAAACCTGTAATATTTTATATATTACGCTTGTTTATATATTTTGAGCATTTGAAATTGGATATGTCAAATAAATTTTGAAAATGCTATTCGATTAAATTTTTTTTATTAAATACAAATCGAATAAATTCAAATTCAATTCGAATTCGAATTTTTCTCGAATACGAATCGAATTCGAATCTTTTTTGAAAGTTTCGAATTCGATTTATCTTTTTCGAATTCGAATCCAGTTTGAAAATTTCAAAATTCAACTTATTTGATTCGATTAACTCGAATTCGACTCGATTCGATTCGATAAACCCCTGTATATATAGTCTACTTGATAGTGTTTTGAATTTGTTTACAGTGGTGATCATGACATGATATTTTCCTATGTGGGCACAAGGCAGTGGATAAATAGTCTCAATCTTACACTCCAGAGCCCTTGGAAACCATGGTTCGTTCGAACCCAAGTTGGTGGGTGAGTTCAGGTCCCTAACATATCATATAACTATATAAGGATTTAATTAAGCATACCCATTTCTCATGAGCTACTTACAATATACCCGTAAAAAAACTTTAATCGAATGAATCTTAAGGAGTTCGTTTAGTTTACACCCTTCATTGTACGTAATCTGTTCTACCAATAGACAGTGGCGGAGTTTAACAAATTTTGTAAGGGGGGCGGGGGCGAAATTATTTTTTTTATGGGGGGCGAACTCGATATTTATATAAAAATTTACACTACCAGGCCAAAAATTTACACTATCGGGCTAAAATTTAACACTACGAACGAAAAAATAGACAATGCTTAAATTATTTCAACTCTCCCACCAAAGTTTGCAACAATTGTGTTCGTTCCACAATTATAATATATGTTTCATAACAAAATAACAATAGAGTAGTTGATAATAGTTCATTTAAGATTTAAAAAAAAAACCCTAATCTTGATTGTGAACATTTCTTATGTTGATGTGTAGATATGAGAAGACATACTCGGAGGCTAAATACACACTGAAATATGCCACCATTAAGGTAAGAAAGAAGCAAGAACCTTATGACTCAATCTTTAATTATAATTAACGACATATGGCATTGGCACATACATATTATATTATTCGTATAGTTAATTATCTATACTTTTTAAATTTATATCTAATAATAGCATAAAGTGTGAGCGAGCGAAGTGTGTAAACCACACCAATTTGTCCTTGGCCCTCGTCCATAGGAGAACCCCTTCTCAGTCGCTAACAAACCATGGAACACATAAGGATTTCACATTGCGGATGCTGCTATATTAACACGAATCATTTATCTTTATAATATTAACTAAAATTAGATGAAAAATAGTTCATATGATGCATACGCTAAACATGACTAAAGTATATATGTGGCAGGGTGCGGGTCATTCAGTGGCATTTTACAAGCCTGAAGAATCGATGGTTATTGTCGAGACATGGCTTGCTTCTCATGCTAATTCTTTGAACTCTTAAGGCTTTTACCATATTTTTAAACCACAAGAAGTACTATATTTGGCTTAAATAATTATTGTTTTATGTATAATGTGCATTTTTTCTTACATAGACATGCCAAAGTTGGATACGTGTTATATTATATATCATATTAAAATAAAATTGCCTAGTTACAGTCTTTTGAAGGTGGTTAAGACGTGTCTTCCTTAACCAAGTGGCGCGAGTTCGACCCACGCTTTGGGTGGTTTTTCCGTTACAATTTTTTTTTGTGATTTTTTATTTAATCTTTTTATTTGTGTCTAAGTGATAACCATTAATTAGAATGTACCATTGTATTCACGTTTAATTTTGATACTCAGCTACATTGTAGAGTTCCTCGTGCAACGCACATGGAAAGCACTCCTAGTTAGTATATTTATTAGGGAAAATTACTGAAATAACCATTTGACCAAACACAATTACAAAAATAGCCATTGACTCAAAAATTTACGAATTTGTGAAACCTACTTTGACCCCTAGCCAATAGCGAGGAAAACACATGAACCCTCGCCAACACCCCTCGCCAACGTGTACCACAACCCTCGCCCACGTGGAAAACCGAAAAAAAAGAAAAAAAAAGTTAGCGCGAGGGGGGAGGCGAGGGATTGGACCATCCCCTCGCCGAGTCAGCGATGGACACATATTACGAGGCGAGGGGGCTTTAAATGAGGCGAGGGATGGGACGGTGGTGGTGTAGTAATCGAGGCGAGGACACGGCGAGGGGTCAAAAAGACCGGCGAGGGGTCAACAAGACCAGGCGAGGGGCACACTAAAAGAGGCGAGGGACTTGACTACCCCCTCGCCAAGTCAACGTACCTTGGGGCGAGGGGTTTGACCCTCTATGGCGAGGGATGTGACCCTCTCAGCGAGGGATGTGACCCTCTCAGCGAGGGATTTGACCCGGTCCTCGCCAACTCGGCGAGGGACACCATTTTCGAGGCGAGGAAAATTATTTAAAGACCCGGTGGGTGGGGGACCATGTGGGTGCCGAATTTTTTTAAAATTTCTCTCCAAGTCTAGTGTTTTGCCACGTTAGCGAAGAACACGTTTATATATCGTTTATTTGTCGATTATTGTGATGGAGAACGAGGTTAGTGTTTTTTTAGCTATGAGTGTTATTTTACTTTTCATTTCTTTTGAATATAATGTTGAAATTGTTTATTTATTTTGCAGGGTTTTTATGCATCTAACAGTATTACTATTAGATGTAATGTTAAAGTTACAAAACAAATTTATAATAAACTTAAAAACAATCCTAATCAGCTTCTTATATTTAATAGCACATGTTTTGCAAATTGGTTATCATGTGAAAGTATTAACAATGATGCATCACTTATTCATTTAATATTACAAACGCAAGTTCCTACCGAAAATCCGTAGAACGGTATTAACTTTTCAATTAATGGACAAAATCTCCAATTTGGTCCTAAAGAATTTTGTATCATTACCGGGTTTAAATTTGGTGAAATGACGCGTCAAATTAATTCAAACACAACAAGTTTTGTCTATACCATTTTTCACCAAAATGGAATATATAAACCTACGTTAGATGATTTAAGAGAAGTTTTTGAAAACAGATTACACATGTTAGATGATATAACTGTTATAAAAGTTTGTTTATTATTACTTGTTCAACAAGGTTTTATGGGATTAGAAGGAAAAAATAATTTGAATAATCAACTTTTAGATTTAATTAGTGATTTAGGGGCATGGAATGAATTCCCGTGGGGTACATATCTTTGGAATTATACTTACCCTCATATTTATAATGCTCTTTTTAAAAACGAAAGAGAAAAACGAAAGAAAAAACTACGATACAGTATAAAAGGATTTGTTTGGGCATTTAAGGTAATTTTAAATTTGATAATTTTAATTATGTTGATTAATTTCTATTATATATTAGATTAAAATATTTTATTTGTTATAGATTTGGATTTATGAAGTGTTTCCCATAATGAATAATTATGCAAAACGATGTGGATTCGTGCCAAGGGCCATTGATTGGCCTCGTATGAGTTTAATAACGTGGGAACAAGCGTTATCTATACTAAACAACTCAAAAGAGGTACGTTATTGTTTTTAATAAATTACAGTAACATTATTGAATTATGTTAATAATATTTTTTTATAAAATTTCAGGGTCATTATCTACCATCAAATATTGTTTCAACAGCGTTTGATCAATTGTTTTTAATAAGTTGTATTTTTGGCGTAGTTTACCGCGTCCACGTTAAAATATATTTTATTAGTTTTTATATTTTTCTTATTTCGTGTATTTGTCATTGTAATATAAAGTTAATCTAAGCTGTTGAATGCATTTTTAGTTTTTAAGTTATGATGTTTATAGCAGTATTTTATTTATTTTTTTATTTTAATATAATGTTAGACAAATATAAATATACAAATTATATCCTATAAACACATAACATATATTTTTTTTCCTATCAACACGTAGCATGTTACAAATTTTTTAACATATATATTTTTCCTGTCAACACGTAGCTTGTCTTCAGTATTTTCTGTTAACACGTACTATGTCTTCATTATTTTTCGTCAACACGTACGATATCTTCATTATTTCCCGTCAACACATAATATATCTTCTAGTAATAGTGAGCAAGCAACTCGTAATCAGATCTAGCTGACTTCATTGGCCTAGGTAAGATGTAAGTTGTAGAACACATCTTACCCGCTTGAATGTAAAAACTCTTACTGTCGGTTATAATACTTCTCATCACGTGATTAGTATTATGTAGATAAGAAAATTTTAAACAAGACCGCAATCGCATGACCACAAGGTAAACCAGAGAGTTCCCATTGTCTACAACTACATGTTCTGCTCCGCAAATCAACCAAACTTTTTTTGCCTTCGTCTGCAACCTCAAATGTGTGATCATCGATTCCGGTCACAGTCCATGTTTCACTTTTTGCAATTCTTCTTGTTATTTTATTTTCCGCCCATTTTGTAAGATTATGGGGCAAATCACCTACAAAAATTAATATGTTAGTATTTTTAACAAATAACATAAAATATTATATTGAAGTTTTATATAAAAATATTACCTGCAATTTGTCTATGATTAAAATACCATTCTTGCAGATTTTCCCGAAAAAATTCAACGAGCCCAATAATTGGTAGTTTTCTAGCATGTCGTGACAACGCATTGATAGACTCAGCGCTATTAGAAGTCATAATATTATAACGACTTCCTGAACAGTGTGCTCTTGCCCATTTTTCAAACCCGACATTGACTAAAGTATTTTGAACGCGTGGAAGTACTGCGGTGAGTCTATAAAATCGCTCTTCAAAATCAGAAACTCTATAAGCTTTACAAGTCTGCCACCACAATGACTCGTAATTTTTTCCTTTCATCGACTTTAACTGCAGATTCACCATCAAATGACGACAACATAACCCGTGATATGCATGTGGAAAGACAGTCCTGATTGCCATATCAATTGAGGCAGCTCTATCAAATATAATTGCCAAATTTGGATTATCACCAATACATTCTTTTAGTTTTGATAAAAACCATATCCATGACTTCCCGCTCTCAGTTTTGCCGACACCGTATGCAATTGGTAAAATCTGATTGTTTCCATCCATACCTACTGCCAAAAACATGGTGCCTAAATCGATCACAATTAAAGGCCGTAAAAATTGCACAAAACTTCGAATCTAATTAAAAGAAATAATGTTACTATTATTAAAATATTATCAAAAACTATACTCAAATATTAACTTACCGCTGCACCGATTGCCACAAATAACATTTCAAAACGTCTCATTTCATCTACAGCAATTTCAGTGACCGTACCCGGGTTTGCTTTTTTCAAATTGTAGCAGTAAATAGGAAGATGCGAAAACGATTCTTCTGGAGATCCTTTTAAAAGTTCGAGCGCATAAGCTTTCCCACGCCAAGCTTGAGCGTACGATATGCTAACTTTAAATCTCTCTTTAATATCATTCATAATTTCTTTACTCCGGTAAATTCGACCACTATCTTTTAATTGGTCCTTAATGATATGACCCAATACCTTTTTGTTTGCTTGACGAATATTGGGATAAGTTTGTGTTCTTGAACAAGTATGTACTGAATTAAAATATCTAACTTGAAAAATACTTGTACTTTTAAAACAATACGCACGGATACACCAATCGCAACCATCGTTACGACATGATGCCTCGAATCTACTTTTTGATGATTTAACCACTTTATACTCAAAACATTCAGTAAGACACATCGTATCCAATTTGAGTTGTAATTCTTCTTTGTTGTTGAAACAATCGCCTTCAGATATAGTAGACAACCCATAGCTGGTATTTTTGAGTGGATTATTTATAGGATCCGCTAATGACTCCGGTTGTGAAAAAAATATATCTTCATGAATTTTATACTCGAAATAATAGGAAGACGGATCCTCTTTTTCACAAAATTTATTATTTTTTTGGTTTTCATAATCACATTCTTGTTTAACATCACTATAACTCTCGTTATCCACAGGAATATCATTTAAATCATAAATAGACTTTTCAGTTTCGTTTGTAAAATTCAATTTTTTTCCTGGACAGCTGAGCTACTACCAACAATATCACATTCTTCACTAACGAATAACGTAAAAATTTCGTTTTGACCATTAAGAACAACATTCATAAAATATAGTAAATCTTTATCATCAGAAATATCGATAAAATGAGTATACGTAGACATTTTATACGATAATCGTATATAACTTTGAATTTTCAGTTTTGAAGAAATCGTATATTTTAATTCATCAAACGTTATATTACTAGATAAACTAAGAACATTTCTAACACATTTACCTTTTAATGGTAGATATTCTTCGACACCGTTTACAAAATGTCATTTACCACCACTGCATAGTATGATATTAACTGACATTTTTATAAGTTTCAAAGAATTTTAAGAAGAAGTTTTTTTGAAAGAATGTAAGATTTGTTAAGAGTTAATATGGTATTTATAGAGAAAAATAAAATTATATTAAATTTTTTAGTATTAAAAAAACATTAATTATTAAAATAATAATAAATATTAAAAAAATCTCGGATTTTTGAATTTTTTTTTTAAATTTGGCGAGGAGTGGCATTTTCGTAAATATGGGCGAGGGAAACTCATAATCCCTCGCCTAGTCAGCGAGGGACTGGTCGCGTGTCACACTTTTTGGGCGAGGGATGACACGTGGGCGAGGGATTATGTGTTTCCCTCGCCAAGTCAGCGAGGGATATCCCTATTCCCTCGCCACGTCAGCGAGGGATGCCACGTGGCGCCCAACGATTGGTTTTTTTTTAATTCAATTTTTGACTGGTTATTTTTGTAATTGTGTTTGGTCAAATGGTTATTTCAATAATTTTCTCTATTTATTAACCTGTTTCTAATTTTATAAAAAAAAATTATTAATACTGTTATAATAAATTTATTATTATTGGAATTTAAAATGATATTATCCTGACCTCATTTAAATTAGCTGACCCACTTGATGACTTGACCCGCTCTAGGTTTAATGGATTCAGCTTATTATACCATTTCTAGTGTTAATGGTTGAGTCACACAGAGCCCAATGATAAAGGAAATGGATCAAGGTTTGACTTTAAGTAGAGACGTATGAGATTTAAGCGCCTTAAAAATCGAGTTGGACTTGTGTAAGTTATTAGAGCTTAAACTGGGTTTGTTTAGCTCTCTATTAACTTTTTTAGCTCGAGTTCGGCTCGTGAGTAAGTACTTCAAACTCGAGCTTGTCTTGTTTATAATTTGTTAATTATATTATATATTATTTTGTTTATATACATCTATACTTATATACAACATTAAATCACTTGTTAAAAGATCCCAAAAACATCCATTTCCCTTCTCTTGATCACATTCAAGATGGAATAAGAGATAAGACTTCTTTTCTAAAAGAAAAAAAAATAAATCTCTATAATCACTCAAACTCCTTACTATCCATAACTAAAGATTTCTCTACAGTACAAGCAACTAAAACAATCGCTTTAGACCCCTAAAATTAAATAATAAAAAAAGATACTTTCACTTATATTCTAAACCGAGAATATATGTGGTAATCCCCAAACTTTTGTGTTTTTTTAAAGAAATGCTAGTAGATGACAAGACGTACGATTAAATGTTTATTTATTAGGTTCTTGTAAATCTTTTAAATAAAACAAAGTGTTATTAATAGTGAATAACGTGCAGGTGAAGAAGATAATTTAGCGAGACATATTGCTTCTTCTTTAATAGTGATACTTTATGATGTTTCTATATAAAAGGAGGGAACGTTATTATTATCTTTTTTTTATAAAAAGGCCCTGGTTTCGGATTTTGTTTTAGACCCCCAAAAAATATTGAGTCGTGCCTGCTCGTAACCACAAAAAATACACACAAACCAAACCCCCTAATCTTTGAAGAAGGTTGAAAAAGAGGAAAAAGAAGGTTGAAAAGAGGAAAAAAGAATGGAGAAATCAAACACCACACACCTCAGCGGTTGATTTAAAACCACATCTAAAATTATTTCAACAAATAGGTGCCCAAAATGCTTGTTATTGTCAAACCCATATTTAAATCCACGCAACAGTCAAACCCAAATCACATGAGTCCTCATGGTTATCAAAATGGTAAAAGAAAAATAATATATTGTATTTAATACGTTTGAAGATGTCGCTTTGTGACAACCCTTGCAAAGAAAACTCAATGGAACAAAACTATATCTAATAGAAAACGTAAAACCCGTATTCTCCGTTGATGCTTCTGGAATATTGTCTATGTTGATTGATCAAAAACTTTACTAAGAAAACTTCTTCAATATAATCATAGTGTTGAATTGTTTAGTATCATCTATCAATTCATATTCTAAAACTTATGTTGTGTGGTTAAGTTAGTGACACACTTCCTGTTGATTTCTGGTATTATAGTAAAAGGTCAATTGTTAAGGGGTTGTTCCTGTAAAGTTCTGAATGAGAAGGGCTGTTGCTGTGAAGGCTAAATGTTCGAGGCTATATAAAGGTTGTTGGGTTCGATTAGGGTTTACACCCAACTATTCTTTCATTCATTCATTCTTTTGTGATCTGAGTCTTCTTCTCAAACCCTCATATAGGGGTTTGTTCATCTATTCTCTGATTCTTGTTCTAGATGATTCATTTGTACTAGAACTTGTAGAGTCTTTGATATTGTGGTTGTTTGGATTGTGTTCATCAGACGAATTACATACTTTATGATAAACTAAATTTGTGATGACTGATTTACTATGATTTAGTCCATGAATGTTATTGTTTTCAACACATAGTTTTCATTTTAAATTTGTTCTTTAATAATTTGAACTCTTCAAACATCAAGAGATATAATACACTGACATATCCCGGTACTATTTTGTAACCTTATTAATTGACATAGAAGAGCATGCATTCTCTTACATACATGACACCATTCTCAACAATCAAGTTTTGCAACTTATCATATGTCCTTAGCTTTCTCGACACATTAACTAATCCTCAAGTTCTCTAAAAGGGAACTCCCTCTATACAAAGAATCTTCCTAACCAAAGTTCAATAAGATGTACAAGGACATATTGTTCTTTCATGTAAACCATTTTAATATTTATAATATGTGAGTTTCTTAATTAGCTACCAAATATGTAGCATTTCACAACTATACTAATACCCAAACAATGTACTTGAACTTCTAGTATGTCACTACGACTTAAGAGATTAAACTTCTACATTACATGTAATTCAATACCAACTGCTCATTATAAAATGTAATTTAATACCGGCCAGTGCTCATTATAAATACTTCCATTATAACTTGCGTCTAAAAGAGAACCAAAATTACCTTAGCTAAAAATATCTATGTTATAAATACTTTTATTATAACGGTCTATGAAAGAGAACCAAAAAACAAAATTATTTTAAGTAAAAATAACTGGTTATGTGATTTATTTATAATATTACTACCAGTCTACAACCATATAAAATGAGACAAAATATGTTGGCTATTAATTAAACTAGAAATATCGTTACACGCGTTGCGCGAGTAATCACACTACAGACTTGAATATGAAAGGCATAATACAAAAAAATCGTGACGGGCCTAACGGCTCTTACTACAACTTAAAACCCGAAGACATCAATCACTTGATGGATCAAAAAATAATAAATTATTAACGCACACCATATTTATAAATGATAATTTATGCTTATTTTCTCCATTTTCATTTTCATGCAAATTAAATAAATAGATATGTAACAATATTAATTACTAAACTCACTTTTTATATAAAAGTAAATACTGACAAGGCAAATCACAAAGGACCAAATATGAAAATAAACTAAACTCACTTTTTATATAAAAGTAAATACTGACAAGGCAAATCACAAAGGACCAAATACAGTGTTGTTAGGGTCGGATCGGACCGGCCGGTCCGACCGGTCCGACCGCGAATTGTAGGGCATACCGAACCGAGCAACAACAGATCGTTCTGTGAGGTGAGGTGAGAACCGGCCGGTTGATCCCGATTTGACGGTTGGATCGGGATTCGGCGGTCTACCGGTTGGATCGGTGGGCCTTGTCGACTGTCGCAGATCAGCTTCAGATCTCCGATTCACAGCTCCAAGCTCCATCTTTGGTCTTCGACTCCTCCGAATCGCAGCTCCTTCTCTGGTCAATCGCAGCTCCTTCTCCAGATCTGCCTTCTTTTGGGCTTCGACTCCTCTGAATCGTAGCTCCTTCTCTGGTCTTCATCTCCTTCCTTCCGACTTCTCATGTTCTTGATATCAAGGAAAGTTAACTTTTCCTCATATTGAAATTGTATTTAATGTCCTTTAAATATTTAATACTTAAGTTGAAATTGTATTGTTTGACTTTGTATATTTAATATCCTTTAAATATTTGGAAAATTGTGTACATACATACATATTATATATATATATATATATATATATATATATATATATATATATATATATATATATATATATATATATATATACTTATTAATAAAGGAATAACTTTAGTGCCACATGACATTCTCTTAAGCCTCTATTGTTTTTAATTCCCGCCTAAATATGTATCTGTTCTTATTGTTAGTCTAGGTTCATTTGACTAAAAGTTAACTTATATACAAGAGATATTTAAAAAAAAATTGAAAACTAACCCTAAATTAAAGCACATATTTTTTTGGTAACTAAATCATACCTGATATTTTTTTTTCTTTTTTCAAATAATTCATAAATGAAAACTGTACAAATCATTATGGTTTTCTTCATCTATGAAATTGGTTCCTTGATTGTGTTTTTCCATTAAATACTCGATTTATATTCAAATCTTGACAAAAGTTACGGAATTTTTTAATCGACCCATCTCCAGTTTGAAGGAATTCATAGGTATTTTTTATTGGAAATGAAATCATACTCGAGTTTAAAATATTTATCAATCATCCCAAGTTTATGACCCTCACGATTTGTCTTTATAAAGTCTGATGATATCGTATTCGACAGACTTCATATACGTTCTCATTTTGACTTCGGTTTTATCAAGTTTTCTTCAACAAAAGGTATTCATTTTTTGTTATATTTGAACTTTCATCGTCTGCGATTACGATTTAACCTATCATTGTCTAAAATTGTGTCTTTGGATTAATATTATTTTACTTTAATTTTTTTAAAGCTGATCTACTTCAACAGTCAATCTTTAAAGAGGTATTACATGCTTTTACTTTTTAAACTTCTTTATTTTCTTTTCATGTGTACTGTCATATTATTATTATTATGTTTGATAAGAGTTCGTTTGATATGTACAAATTATTTTGATGTATCTGGAAGTAATATTGAAAATCATATTTTTATTTTACGGTTGGCTTTGACACATTCAAACAAAATAATTTATTTTAAATTTCAAAGAAGTCAGTTACTGTTATCAGTGTGTTATGCAATGACAATAAAACAAGAGCCAATGATAAACGCTATCCAAAGTTGGTTTGTTTTTAAACATGGATAATAATTAGCTCTATGTTGTATTATCTCGAGTTAGAAGTAGATAGATGTTAAAATTATTAATATTACATAATGATGGAAAAATAACCAACAAAACACCAAATGTTGTATACAAATATATTTTTGGATGTTTATGATTTTGAAATATTGTTTTTCATGTTCAATTTAATTTGTTTATTAGTTAAAGTTCTTATTTATAAATTTATTTTATTCGATATTATACACTCTTTAGATGTATAAATATTAATAGAGAAAACCTACTAATGTTAGATATAACTAATGTTAAAAATTATACATAAAAGTCGATATACAAAATATTATCAACAACATTATAACTTACGCATCTTTTTAACAACAATAATATTTTCTTTATTGAACCCGTGTGTTACACGGGACTTTAGCCTAGTATATATATATATATAATGACGTCACCCGGTTTTCAAAACCGGTCCGACCGGTAAACCAGTAAAGCGACCGGTTCACTGTCCGATCCGGTTGTGAAAACATTGACCAAATATGAAAATAAAAAAACTTATGTGGTCAAAATATATAAGAAAATTATATAAATAGGTATTTAACAATATTTAATTACTAAACTCACTTTTAAAAAAACATGTGGTCAAAACATATAAGAAATTAACTTCAGGTAACACTTACAAATTATATAGAGTTATAGACATATAATAGAACTTTATTCCTAGTCTATGAGAGGGATATAAGACACCTTTAACCTACAAAAGTGGTTTGAACCTCTTGTAGTTTGTAACCGACGACAAGGGACCAAGCTTTAGTACTATCGTTTTTTGATCCAATTTAAAGTAATTTTAAGTAAACTTTTAAATATTACGTTCGCCCATAACAAAAATTTATTTTCACCCTCATAAATACGAGACAATTGAAACAAAGTTTTCTGTCTTTAGTTGAGAACAACATAAACAATGCATCGATGATCAAATAAACGTAACACGTACAAATTAAACAAATAACTCATCCGGAAGAACATATAATATACCCACGGTTCATTCAGCTGGCTTTCGCAGCATTCGAATCGAGGTCCAACGGCGGATTGTGGCGGTCGTATGGTAGTTTTAGCCGCCCTATAGAACCCGCGGGCTTCAACTTCACGTTCTCGCAGTTGCAGATCTCGATCATGAACCCGTCTGGATCGTTGAAAAACAGTTGGTCGATCACTCCATCTTCCTTCCCACCAACTGTTCTCTTCATGTACTTGATGTTCAATTCCTTCAGTTTTTGCTCCAATGCTGCCATGTCCTCACACTGAAAAAAAAAAAAAAAAAAAAAAGTCAAATTTTAAGTCCGAACTTATGAAATGTTCTTCCACTAAAATGATTTTTTTTTTAAAATGGGTTAATGTTCAAAAACGGGTTGTATCCAAACATGAAGTATCCATCGATATTCTAGAAGGGTATTTTAAGAAAGCTGCCGCGCAATACGATCACGGGACAACATTTTACATCAGACACGTGTTTTTAATTTTTGTTATTCTTATAGCAATTGTACAAAAGTTTATTATATTTGTTTTAATTTTTAAATAAATGGATTTTGCATGACGACTTGTACATTTACAAGTTCATTTATATCTGTAGGCTTCAGCAAAAAATTTACACCAAACTTTTAAAAAATACACATTTTAATTGAAATAACAGAAATCTTAAAACAAATTAAATTTATTGGTTTATGGATAGATAATGTAAAATTTTATGTAATATATAGTAAGTATTAAGGTTTTTATGTAACTATTTATGTAACTATTTATAAGGAAGTAATCTGTAAATAATGTTAAAAATATTATTTCACCCTTAAAAATGGCATTCGAATATAGAAAACTACACATTTTAATAAGCAAAAACCTCTCTATTGAAGAACTACAAACCCTAAATTAATTAATATCAAAGAGCACAAAAACCATAAAGATTAATCACCTGAAAGGATATATGATTATCCATGGGATCCAACTCATTCTTATCAGGCAACTTCCGTTCATCCTTAGCTTGAACAAGATGAATCCCTATCCCATAGTTAAACAACCACGCCCCGTTGAAATCGAACGCCTGCGGGCGTTCGATCAACACGAACCCTAACGCCTTCTTGTAGAACTCGACCGACTCCTTAACCGACTTACAGAGCCTCGAGACATGGTTAAGTGTCATGCGAGGTAGCTCACCATCGTCTTCTTTCCCATTATTATTGTTGTTATTCTTCTTTGCTTCAGGTTTGTTATCCATTTTGGTTTATTTAGAGTTTGAATGACGGTTAGGGTTTTGGCGGGGTTTTATGGTAGCTATTATAAGATGCTGTGTGGCGGTTGATGACACGTGGTGGTTTTAGGCTGCCACGTGGATGGAGGTGGGTGTGACGTGTATAATAGCATGTTGCATCGGTTAAGTAATCTATCAACCTTGGAAGAAGTAATGTGTATGGTGATAAAAGGGTTAGCCAATGGTGTGGTATGTTGAGAAATATGCATGTTGGAATTTTGGAGATGTAGAAAAAATAATTTGATTTTAAGTTTTAAATATGTTTTTTTAACGGTAAATATGCGATTCTTTTTTGAAGAATATGTGTTATTTTAATCGGGTCTATTTATTCGTTTTTCAGCAGAGACCGTGCTAACTCACTCAAAAGGAAACTCATTCCTAAGAAAACCATTAACTCAACTCTGATCATTTTGCTTAAAATGAAATTTGAACCCATGATATCTCCATATTTATATGGTATAGGTAACTCGTCTTAACCAGTTAGGCTAAAATTAATCATTGGTTTTAAAAGGTCTTTAGATCGAACTAATTAAATTGTAATTTGGGTTTCATCCGAAAAAGAACCGATGATAGAGATTTTGATGGTGAAGACGATGAAATCGTGAAGTGGGAAGGGTTTCTTATTTTCCTTTGATTTAATAATTTTTAAAAAGTTAAAATTATCATTTTCAGAACTAATTAAAAGTAAAATGTTTAACTTCAAATAGTGAGAAGAAAAATAAAAAAAATAAACTGTTATATAAGTCTTTTAGTTTAAGGCGTTCGGTGTGATCAATAATAGCTAGACATGTACTCAAAAAGTGGGTATATACAATAAGAAAATGGAAAACCGTAAATTACTCTTATTTGAATCACTTTTCTACAATCATTAAAAAATGATACCATTTCGATACCGGTACAAAAGGCGTGGATACCCAATTTGAGTATAAATTTATCGGTTTGATGCCGGTACAATACCGGTGTTGGTACTGTTTTTTCGGTACTCGATTTGGTACTGCTTTGGTATTTCATTTATCTTTTTCTGAAAAATCAATTGTTAGACGATTCTTGAATACTGATTTCAAACTACAGTATTGAAAACATTCAAAGTTGTATTATAAATATTTGTAATCTTGAACTTGAAGCATAAAATATTTAAAATGCCCAAAAATTGTATTAGAATGGTAAAGAAACTATTTTTTGATACTCGGTAATGAATCGGTATTTTTCGGTTGTCGTCGATTGCGGTAGTGTCTGATATCGATACCGAAATTAGGCAAAATCGAATACCAATACCAATATCGTTTGTTCAGACAGTACCGATTCGGTATAAAATATTCATCCCGGGGCAGGGAGCCCATTTAGAAAATTAATTAGGCCCAGATATATAAACTTGAGTATTTGAGATGGTATTTTTGTTTTGCTAAGCCCACGCATTAGGCGTTTCTTGTGAAGCCCAAGCTCTAATTGTTATCAGAATTGTTATTTATGTTCCAGCCGATCCCATAAGGGCATACCGCATAAGGCCATAAGCAATTAAAGTTTGTCTATCGAAACTGGATATACGATTATGAACTATAACAAATATGATATCACAATCGAAATTGGTATCACGATATGATTTACAAACACGATACGATAAATCAAGATAGAAAGCAGGGGCGCACCTATAATATGAGACTGGTAACGCTAGTTAAGTATGAAATTTGTCTAATATTTTATTTGCATAAAGTAGTACTATTAGTCTAGACAAATGATAGTTGTTAGAAAGTTGGTTGTTAGAGATCAAGTCAAAAAACATTTTGGTCTAGTAGTGCTCCATCTATTAACTATATATTAATTCAAGGTGAAAGAAACAATAAAAATATTGTTATTTTATTAATTTTGGTTATTACATATTGCTAATAATTTTATTTTTATTTAATAATATTATTAGTATTATTTGTTATTGATATAACTCGTGTCTAAGTGTCACAATTGGCACACAACCACAATTGATAACAAACACTGAAAAATCTCGTATTAAAAGAAAATAAAAAAACGAAGAGAATAAAATCAAACGAAAAGTAAGCGTAAAAACGTTGAACCACATAAGCGAAATGTAAAATATATAAAATAATAAGTAAGTCAATTTAGAACCAGCGCGTTACGACATAGTCGTTAAGCTAAAAAAAATAAGGGTAAAAATGTTTAATCACACACACGTGTTGTGGTGAGTTACTTGAAAATTTAAGACAGAAACGCAAAACAAAAAAAATTTTATATAATATGAAAAGTATGGGGGATCAAAGATGAAAATAAAAAAGTATTAGGGGTAAATTGTAAAAGATGTAAAAGTAGTAGGTTAAAATAAAACAAAGTCAAAGTTTAAGAAAAAGATAAATGTGGGTATAACCCACTAAACACATAATACAACCCACTAAGCATACCAAAATTGATAATTAGTATTATATAAATATTTATGTTTTAAATGTTTATTGACTTCAAATCTAACATGTCAACTTTAATAGGTTTATAAAGCTTTGGTTTTTCTCCGGTGCAACTTTCACTTGAAAAAACAAATTTCTAACATTTGTATTTTTATATACGTGTCAGTATGAGTCGGTTTCAATATGAAACATTCCCATGCTTATTTTTATATAAACTTTGAGATGATCTACGTATCAACATTTGTCTATGTTTTAAGGTAAATTTTGTTTAGAAATGAATCAGGTCAATTATAAAATGTTTTCATTCAATGGTATAGATCCGAGTTACTCTATATTTCAACGTTTTATTTAGTTCTAAAACGAGTCCGGATGATCGTGATCTATATTTTAAAATTTTATCATGCCGTTGCATGTGACGCAGTTGCACATTCTTTTACGTAGATTTTGAGTTGGTCAACTTTTCGACATAATTTTGTTTGTAATAGCGTGGGGTCAAGTATGATACATTTTCGTTGAACGATATAAATTCGAGTTACTTTACGTTTTGATGTAAATTTGTCCGCAAACAAGTGGAGTCGATTATTAGTATATACTTTATCAAGCCGCGTAAGGATGCGACGCGCAACGTGTGGCAAATAAAAAGCGAGTATATTTATATATTGCGTCATGTGTTCACAATGTTTAATATTTTTTTCTTAATTGGTGTTGCTTACCAACTTTCCTTGGCCAATATGTGTGTATGGTTTAACAATTTTTAATAGGGGTGACTTTGTAAATATTAATCAAGTTTTAAAATTGTTCTAATTAGGTCACTCATAAAGTTTTTTGTTTCAATCAGGTCACTCGTAAATTTTTTGTTCCAATCAGATCAGTAAGTTTCAGGATTGTTCTAATTAGGTCATTAATAAGTTGCAAAAAAAATAAAAAAATTGAAGTTTTTAAAAAAAATCAACAATATTTATAAAAAAAACTGAATTATATTAAAAATTTGTGAATTATTTAAAACAATGAAAAAAATATGAGTGACCTGATCCTAAAACTTTAATGACTTGATTGGAACAAATAAAAGTATTAGTGATCCAATTGGAACATTTTCAAAGGGTCCTGCTGGGGACACCGCATGTGTTTTTAGGAGAAACTGGATCTAACCATCACAGTTTGGTCTAACCGTGAACTTTTGAGAACCTAGAGATGACGGTTTGCCCTAACCGTGACCTTTTGGTCTGACTCCTGACAAAAGTACACTGATAAAGATGCACGAGTCTGAAACAAAAGGTCACGGTTTGCCCTAACCGTGACCTTTTGGTGTTTTAAAAACTTTTTTTTTCTCTTTTTTAATTGTATTGGATAAAAAAACTTTTCTATTTAAAAATTTTTATCAACAAAACAAAAGTAAAATGTGCAAAAAACTTTTTTACTAACTAATTTATCACTGAAAAAATTATGATATCTTTTTTTATTCTCAATATTTGACATTACAGTTTGTCCAGTAATTCATACAAATTTTAAATTGGTTTTATCGTTCACTTTTATCAACGGCAAGAAAAAAATTGTGAAAAACATTTTACTTTTGTTTTGTTGATAAACATTTTTAAATAGAAAAGTTTTTTATCCAATACAATTAAAAGAGAGAAAAAAAAAGTTTTTAAAACACCAAAAGGTCACGCTTATGGCAAACCGTGACCTTTGTTTCAGACTCGTGCATCTTTATCAGTGTACTTTAACAGCAGTCAGACCAAAAGGTCACGGTTAGGGCAAACCGTCACCTCTAGGTTCTCAAAAGGTCATGGTTAGACCAAACTGTGACGTTTTGGTTCGGTTTTCTTCAAAATTCCTACGGTGCGCCTAAAATTCCCCTTTTTAAAACTTTAGTGACCTGATTAGAAAAAATAAAAATATGAGTGATTTAATTGGAACGATGATAAAACTTGTTTACTATTCTGTGAAGTTTTTCTTTTTTAGTACCAGCTAAATAGTCAGATAATTTAAACAAACTGATAACAAAACATCTTGGTTTCTATATCTATATTTTTTTTATTATTGTTGTTATTTGTTTCTTTTTTATTTTTTTACTTGTTTCTTGGTTACTTGAGTTTTTATAGGTTGTATATAAGCTCTAAAATTAATGTAAAAATATGATGTACATAATTTCTTGTCATTCGTAATCCAATTACCAATTCGATGGGTTTCGTAAAACTAGTTATATGTTGAGTATTATCAACGATTTCTGCATAAGGCGATAAAATAATATTTTGGCTAGTGCATATCCAGGCACCGACACAAATAGACATCTCACAAGTTCTATAAAGATTTCCAATACGATTTCTTTCGAATTTAATAAAATTCATGTGCTGATTCTTAAATACCTAGCTTGGTATGTCGACACTAACGGTTTCAAACACATTAAAGGTAATTTAGTGAAATATATTTTAATTTTTAGGAAGCTAGGAAGGTACGTCGAAGAATAAAGTATATTCATTTTGGGATGTTTGAAGCCAAATGGTTGGTTATAATCATTTGATTTTTTTTTATAAAAGCATGAGATCATTCCCGATTCGCATTTCTTGTTAAATCTTTTGAAATAATTTACATTTTTATTGTATTTTTCTATTGAATTGCTTTAGTTGTATAGGCTTTTTTATTGTAAATAAGCACTATTGTAGTATCTAAAAAAACAGACACATATAACTGTTGCAACAAGAGCCGTGATAAAGCCGATTAATATTTTTAAGAGTCATAAAAAGGATTAGTGGTTTATGTAAAAGATAAAGGCCTTGGTTTAGGCTATAATACCATATCAAACATATATGATTAATTGATTAATGAGTACAAGAGGTATTTAAGTATCTAATATTACATACACATGTCACAGTGTGATGAGAGTAATCGATTAATTTAAGTATAGATATCTCGATCACAACGTTCAATTTGATATTTGGAAGCACTACGGTAAGAGCATAGAATCTTCATCACGCTTTTTCGCCTGACTTTTTTTTCTAGCTTTAGCGTTTTCTGAAGTTTCACATCTAAACCATCTTCTAATATGACAATAATTGTCAAAGGTTCATCTTCTACTTTGACATCAATCTCTTCTTTCTTGTATCTTTAAAGACCTCGTTCCTAGATCACTAACCTCTTCACATGCTTGAGATTAAAGTGTTTTAATCTCATTTAGCTATGATTCTAGCTCGTACAAAACTCATGGAACATGGTGGTGTTTGACTTCTGGGTTAGGTTAGATAAGTTGCCGCAAGAGTTATACACCTATACATATACAATAATTTTTAAGCAACAAGAAATGATTTATATTGTTTAAAAATGAATATCATTTCTTTAAAAGCAACTTATTTACCATGAGCACTTGATCTACCATCAGGTATGTTGGTCCCAATCCTGAAACACATTGATGAAGCGTCAAGAAACACATAATAAAACAAGTATTCCTTTACAAAAATAAAAAATTAACAAAAAAAATATAAGGTACAAGGTGAGAGAGGAACCATGTGGATCTTGATGAATCTGTTGGACGAGGAGCATCCGGGTTAGGAGCATTTGGGTCGATCATGACCAGTCTGTATAGCTTGGTCTCACCGGCCTGTAGCGTCTCATATAAATACATATAAACAAATCTAATTTTCTCAACTTTGGAAAGCATAAAGGTGTTAGAAGCAGTGTTGTAAAAATCGCTAGGCGCTAGTCGGGCGGCGAGGTGGGGACTCGGGATTAATCGTTTTGGAATTTTTATATATAATTTTCATTTTTATATATATAAATACACATTTTTATATGTAATTTTTATAAATATGTTTAGTTTTATATATATATAAACAAATCTGGCCGAAATTTTAAAATTTTCGCCGTAATTCGAACTTCGCCGAAAAGTCGCCGGAAAGTCATCGGAATCTCGCCGGAATCTGCAAAAATGCAGAATAAAGGCCGATTAAGAGCCGACTAGGGCCGATTAGTTCCGATTTTTTCCCGATTTGGACCAATTTCACCGACTAGCGATTATCCCCTCCGATTAGGGGAAATCCAATCGGTGGGTCACCGATTGCCGACTAGTCGCCGATTAATTGGCCGACTAGTCCGACTTTTACAACACTGGTTAGAAGATATGACCTCATCTGAACCATCTTCTTTCTCGACAAAATGCAAATCATCAAACTTCTCAATTGTAGCCAAAGGTTTGACTTCCTTATTATCCTATAGGGTATACAATAATGTATGTTAAAAATAATGTACTAATAGCCAACACATCTAAAACAATGCTTCGGTTTCATCCCAAGTGAATCCAACTATAAAGAAACACCATAATAATTCTTTAAAAGGACCAAAATCAAATAAAGCTTACCATTGATAATGACAGATTATGGCAAATGATTTTCAGCCACCAAGAATGATGATTAACTTTTGCCCAAACAAAATCTCCCTCGTTAATTTGAAAATCGTTGATTACAAACCTTGATTTTCTCAACGCCCAAATCTCGCTATCATGGTATTTTCACATCTATGTGTTGCTTTACACTCGACTTATCATGACACCCCTCAAATTCATGTTTTATACTAGTAAAAACGCATATGAAATCTTTTTCCATCTAGACTCTTTATTATAAACAATTGCCAACTCATTCTATGCAATCAAAGAGTGACACGTTGTTATTCATGCAATCATAGCATGACACGTTGCACCAAAGGTCCTTGAAACATTTCGCTCACAATGTCACATTCCACCAATTGCCAACTCATTACATGCAATCAAAGAGTGACACGTTGCTATTCATCCGCTCATAGAGTGACACGTTGCTATTCATCCGCTCATAGAGTGACTCATTGCACCAAAGGTCCTTGAGACATTTAACTTATAATGACACGTTCTATTATCAACTGCCAACTCATTACGTGCAAACAAAGTGTGACACGTTTCTATTTGTCTAATCAGAGAGTGACATGTGGTATCAAAGGTCCTTAAAACATGTTACTCACAATGACGTGTTGCTCTAGTGCAATACCAAGAAAAAGCCTAGATTTCTCACCATATAACCCACCAAATTACTACCACCATCATTAGCTATATAATCTCCTTTTTTTTCACAAGATCATCAAGTTCACATTCTATGTTCAGTTTTGTTATATTTGGAGAATTAAACCTCCATTCTATATTCAGTTGTTATTAAACTGTTTTTTGGTACGTCTACTAAAGCCAATTTAAATATGATGCAATTACCATAAATAAATTCTACACCTTAGTTAAGGCTACTTTAATTATATGTTAAAAAATATGCCATTTTAGCATCTAGAATTTGGAATGTTCAAGGATTAACAATGTAGTGAACAATTAACTTATATATTTTGTTCAAATACACGACACTTTCTCTACATGAAACTTTCCCCTCATGCCTATTGCCTTGTGAATTAGATGAATGCCAACTGCATTCTAAAATTTTTGTGATGAAAATTTAAGGGGATGTTTGGCAACTTCTGAATGATAAAGTGCTGAATCAATAAGAGGTCTGAACCACTAAGTGCTGAACCATTAAAAGGTTTGCATTAAGAGCTAGTATATCGTTTAACTATTCAAATGCAAATGTTTAACCAATTCAGATAAGAGGTCTTAACCATTCAATATTAGACCTCTTAACCATTCAGCATTAGTATAATGCTTAACCATTTAGAGGCAAATGTCTAAACATTCAGACATTTGCTCGCGAAACAAACAGTCTGGACCATTAAGTGTTGAACCATTCAAACATTTGAACCATTAAGAGGTTGATTAAAAAGCTGTCAAACAACCCATAAGTCCTGCAACTACAACTCACACAACTTATGTGTAACACCTAAGCAAATCCCATATCGATGTGGACTGTAAAGATTCTTGGATCATAAGAAATGTCATGCCTCTAATATCACCAATGCGTTTTGAACGCCTTAGCTGTGAATGAGAGGAAAAATTCACTGTTTAGCGTGCTTGGGTGACAACAATCTAGGGATGGGCGACCTCCCTAGAAAGTTTTCACCTCAACAACCAAAATCAAAACCGTAAGCTCCTAAGGACAAAACAAACAATATTGTTGGTATAAGAGGTCGGATGTTACAAATGGTATCAGAAACAATCATGTGCCATTCGAGATGGTGGGGGTAAACCTCATTAAGGATGGTAAGTCCCTAGAGGTGTTTAGAGGGACACCTTAGGGTAACCCAACATCCATAAATGGGATGGTGGAGCAAACCTCATCGATGACGATAAGTCCAAAAGGGGGGAGAGGGTGATTGTAACACCGTAGGCAAATCTCATATCGGCGTGGACATGAAAGATTTCAGGAATGTCATGGGTTTAATATCACTAACGTGTTTTGGGCGTCTTGGTTGTGGAGGGGAGAAGAACTTCACTACAGTCAAGTGTGTTTTAGTCACAACAATACAGAGATGGGTGACCTCCCTATAAAGTTTTCACCAGAGCAAATAAAAGCAATTCCATGAGTTTCTTATAGAAAAAGCGGAAATATTAGTGGTATGTGGGGGCTGATGTTACATTATGTAAAAAGAAAAACAAAAAAGTAATTAAAAAATAAAAATAAAAAAATCACCAAGAAAAGTGATTTGCTTAAACTGAATTTAATTCATTCATACCACTGAAGTTGAAAGTTAACAGATCATAGATATGTGTGGTTGTTTATGTACTTTGACTCCGTCGCTCAACAATATTTATCAACAAGTAAGATTATAAAAGTTAACAAAATATTATTCATGTTATATTAATAAACATGTATGATGGAGATATTCTCTTAGCACATCAACACTCTTAATTTCTAAATCATTCCTAATTGACCTTTTAAGAATCTTCCATTGATCCATCATCATACATGCTAGTTTGGCATCAAATTACAAGTTTGTACATCATAATATTGAAGATTGAGGAAGGAACAATAGGTAAATGCCTTCAAAGATTTTGTTCTTTCAATTAGGTATTACATGAAAAAAGCTATGTGGATATGACTTTTCATATCTAACTGAATATATCACACTTAATTGATGAAATAATAACAATGATAATAAAATTTTAAATAAGGACAAATAAGTAATCTTGAATAAATCTTTGGGTAGGGTAGGCTAAAATGGTTTCAATTTATTAATCCATTTATTAAACATAAAGTAATCTAACCATCTTGGCATGTGGGGCACAATGCCTTTCTTCTGAAACACTACATAAGTTATTTATTGTACTTTATATAATGAATTTAAACATTCCATTAAATCTTATTTATTACTTTATAAATCATATTAAATTATTTATTTTAATTATTTGAACTAAATATTACATAACTTTTTCGAACGGAAATATTACATATTTAAGAGATGCTAATATTTCATAATACATTATTTACCTAATCAAGCTTTTCTTCGTTTAACAATTTTTATATAAGAATATAATTAGAAAACTTTGTTTATGTAACTCTAACTTGAGTATTCAATATAAAGTTATATATTGAGAAAATTACATAAATGATCCATGTGGTTTAATCTAATTGCGCATTTGGTACTTAAATTTTGAAAATTACAAAGTTAGTTCAAACTTTTGTGTAGTTATTGTATATTTGGTCCCTGAAATTAAATTCATTTAGTTTTTATATATTTTATAAAGTTTGAACTAATTTTTAAATTTAACTTTAGGGACCAAAAGTGTAATGCTCACATGAAATTATGGACTAACTTTGTAAATTTTTAAAAAATTAGGGACCAAACTTGCAATGATTATAAAAAATTTTGAACTAACTTTACAATTTTCAAAGTAGGAGAATCATATGTGCAATTTAGTTAAACCACATGGACCATTTATGTATTTTTTTCTTATATATTTGAATAAAGTATGTCCAGTTAAAAGACTAAATTACCCCAATTACTCTCATTAACATTGGACAACAGAATTTGACTTTCAAAAAAGTATTTATTTATTACAAATCTGAGTTGTCTTGATGTATAAGTATAACCTTTAATACATTTACAATACACAGATGACATGATCATCTGTTGACCGAGTCAAGTACCCAATGTTGACCATCAGCCTTGACTCTAAGCCCGTTAACTCGGGCAAACATATTTACAGCCCTTCTAACACCTCTATTATCCGCAGTCGTAAAATAATCGTGCCCGAAAATAACCCCGCCGGGCCTCAACAACTTATAAGCCCGATTGATGTCGGCCCAAGCCGAGTGAAAATCATGGCCCGCGTCGACTTCAATCAGGTCCGCAAACACGCCCCACTCGCACAACTTCTGGAGAGTTGACTGAGTTGAAAATGGTAAAAACAAAATGGTATCGGTTGCGTTGACTTGAACCACGTTTTGCATAAATTGGTAAAGTAACATTAAGTCACCATTTAACATTTTTATATCCCGAAACTGGCTTGGTAATCCGGGCCAGCCCCGAAAATCATCTAAGCATAGGATCTGAGTGTTTAGGCCGAGTTGCTGAGTCAACTCGGCCATGTGGATAGCTGAGGCACCTAAAAAGGTGCCTATTTCTATTATGGTCTGGGGCTTGACTTTGTGAATAAGGTTCTTGAACACGAGCCCAGTCGAGCCCCAGCCTTTGATTCTTTTGTGGCGTAGGAGCGGTTTGATGTGGGGTTGGGGGAAATCTTTATACGGGGATGACCCGTTGAAGATTCGGGTTATGATGGTTTGGCGTATGAGTTCGGGTGGGGTCGGGTCGGCACAGCGCGTTTTGAATTGGTAGTGGTCAAGATCGGTGGTTTGTGGTGGTGGGTTGACCATGGTGGTGGTGGTGGTGGTGGTGGTGGTGTGGTGGGGTGGATCATATGTATGGTGTTTTGTAAGAGCTGATAGATAACCGAGATAGTAGGATATGAGGAGGATGAGAGAGTAAGCTGCGGGTTTGGTGAACCCGCGGTTTTGCACGGCGGAAGTGATTCTACGGGCGGCGCCCGCGGCGGCAGCGGTGATCGTGTTGCGTTTCATCTAGCAGTGATTCCACCGGTGGTGGTGGTGGTGGTGATGGTGGATATGAGGTATAGAAAAGAGATGGGTGTGGAATAAAATGATGAAATAAAAAGGTGATTGGGTGATGATGAAGCAACGTACTGTCGCTTTTTGAAAACTTATTAAATCATTGAGAATAAGTTTTACTTGTTTTTATATAGATAAGTATTTATATATAAATGATGTGGGTTTATATATTAGTATAGTACACTAAAAAATAAATCTGACTTTTTGATTTTTTATTTATATATGGTTCAACTCGATTGTTTAATGTAGAACAGAATATAAGGATATGTAGTGAGAGATGAAGATAGACGATTAAAACCATTTGTGTATCACATGTAAGAAGTGTATATATGGAGGCCCACCGTCCACGGTTATCTTTTTATTAAACATCAGATTATGTATAACTAAAAATTATCTGTAAGTCTGTAACTCTATCAAATCACATACCAAGTATAAATAATAATTTAAATCTATCGATTCTAATAAACCAAAGTTTTTTACGGCGCATGACGTAATTCTATACATTCCGAGGTTGGTTTTTCCACGTGAACCTATATACACATTTTAATTAAAATGAATTTGAACACATACTAAAATCAAATTTTCCTTTACAAATATGAATTTATTTTTTCCTTTCCGGCATTTCTCTCATTATTTTAGATTAATAAAAAAAATTATTTCTAAGTACAGCAAGCAATTTAAAATTTTTCAATATTAATTATAAAATCATTTGCTTAATTTTCTTTGAGTGATTTTATTACTGGTAAGTAATTATCTTACTTAGCAGTGAGACATTATTTTAATTACTGATAAATTTATTTAAAATATTGAACGATAGAGGTTTAAATAAATAAACTAAACAACTATAAATCTAAAATATAAATATTCTTATGCTAACATTTTATTATAATTTACTAAATTATAAGATTTCAATTAATCATATTTAAATAATATAATTTTATAATACTTAATCTTCATTATTTGCCATTTATTATGTCTTAAATATTTATTATTCCTTATTTTACTAATGGTTGATATTATCTAACATACAAAAATTTCATTAAAATTAATGATTTTAAGAAGTTAAATTTATTCCACACATGTAATATATGGTTTTAGTCTAGTAGCACAAATAATAAAAGCAACACAATCATAAAAACAGAACAATCATAAAACAACACCTTAGTATAACTACTACAGTGCATATTTTGTCGTATAAAAAGAGTATATGCACCTACGCTCACAAATCGTTTTGTATAGCTTCTCCGCTAGGAACAAGAATGTCACATTCACAAAAGAATGAAACGTAACAGTTAACTTAATTTGGGATTTGATTGAAGAAACAAATAGACAATGTGACCAACAAATTTGGGATTTCTCAATGACAATACAATGGTGGCAATGATAGGGAGAGAGATTGCATGATGGCGACTAATATGTCCTTTCATCCAAGAAAATCTATCTTTTTTTATTGAACGTCAAATGTATGACCCTGCTTCGAAATATAGGTGTTATCCTAATCAGACTCACATATTCGTTTAACCGCACCCACAACCTCCTCAGGAGGAAATCCATTGATGAGAAAATCTCCTGCCCAGAAAATCTATCTCACTCCTTGATGATGTCTATGTGCAATGTGGAGGGTTCGAACGGTTGGTGGTGATCCGAGGGTGACAGAGAGATTTTTAGAGTTTTTTGGTCTTGATCTTCCTCTGCTACAATCATCGTCGCCAACAAACCACCGCCATCAAATGAACCACACCAATAGAGTTGCAAATCAAAAATAGAGTCACAAACCACCACGAGCCAGACTATGAAGTTGATTGCCAACCATCGACATTAAGGGGGTGAGGGACCACACCTTAAGAGAGGTTAGGAAATAAAGGAATTGAATTTTTTTAGTTTACATAAGTAGTCCCTCAATAGAGTTAAATCTGTGCTAATAAAGCAAAATAATTATCAGTCAAATGACTATTTTCTAGCATGTCCACATCGTCTACACCTAAGATTGTCCGCATGATATTTGCTAAAAATCTTGACTTAAAAAAAATTCTTAATAAATGCTAATGTAATACTATGATAATCATAAATTCCTTCTAGAAATAAAGAAGTTTTCATTAAAATGCTTTACTGAGACTTAATTTTATTAAAATACAATTTAATTTGTAGCTAATCATTGTTAAACTATTTTTTAAATATAATAAAGAGGTTTATGGATATTTATGAATAATATTTTTTTTCTTTTTATACTATTTTTTGTAACTTAAATATGTTTGTCATATATCATAATTTCATTGATATGTTATCTATAACATATATTAGATTATACATATATAATCTATTTTTAAAAAAAATTATTTCAACCAGTGTAAAACACGGGTATCTAACCTAATACATAAATAATACCTTTAGTAAAAAAGTCAAAGGTTAGTTTGGTCTTTTTAGATGAATTTAATAGAAATAATAACGAAAGTTAATGTTAGACTTCAAATTTGGCACTTTTTAATTTTGTAACTTCTTATACTTAGTCTGAAAATTAAAATATGTTTCTTTAATGACAAATTCATTCCACTTCTACTTTTAAATTACATAAAATTATATCATGTTTGGGATTCAACCCAAAACCTCCACTCTAAAATGCAAAACCTTTATATTTGTTCCAGAAAGTTCGAACCAGATGCGGCCAACAAACAAGAAGCTTAGAACCAGACAAAGCTTTGATGGAGAAGAAAGCGACCTATCGGAATACGGTTAGTGAAGGGAAATGATGTTTAAAAAATTACATACTATATTTATTCTACATTGAAAATAAAAAAAGGGTAAATAGGTAATTTATTAAGAAAAGAAGAAATACGTAATTTAATTTAGGGGTCGGGTAAATATGTAATAAAGTGAATTAGTAAGTGGCTATATATAAAAGTTTCTTTTTCTAACTGTAACTGAACCTACACTGTATCGCCTATAAACTATAAACCCTCACAAAAAACCTAGAAATAAACTTTCTTCTTCCTCACATCCATTGTCTCATTTGGGTTTTGATCAACATGAAAACCCTTATAAATGACGACGGAAATAACATAAGAATCAAAAGACTGAATAACAACGTCATGTGCTTCTATGTATCTTTCTCGAAACGTTGGACCAAAGGAGCTTCAGCATATGGTTAACAAGTTGCTTAACGATGTAATGAAATTGTTATTTCTGATGAATATGTATCATTAGATTAGTAGATAGGTAAATCGATATATTTTTAGGGGTAAACAAATCTACTGAAACAACAATTTATTAATAGTAACATCCAGCCATATATGCTAATAACAAATCACTTATAATCACTATCTGCATTTGGGTATCCCAACAAACCTTCAATCCATCAATCCATCATTACAACACTAATAATAGAAATATTGAATTTAATACATTAGGCAAAGTTGACAACCTAAAACCTTTAGAAGATAGGACACATTTGAACGACACCATATCTATCTAATTTGAAGTGATAAGGCATGATCTTTGGCAAGATTTGATGATAAATGTTATATATTTTAGTGTAATTGGATTGAATGATTACCAATGTGATATCCATCAAAAAAGTCAGGATTTGCGGAGTGCACACATGTTTGAATTTATTGTGATAAAAACCTCTTTAGAGGCACTAAAAATGCATGAAAATTTATTTTATTTTATTTTTTTTTGAAATTTCATATGTGAAATTCGAGGGTTAAAACAGTCAAATTCGGTAGTTACCCCATTTTTGCAAGATTTGAATTTGAATATAATATTGGTTAGTCTTGTTCTACTTCTTCTCTTCCGGTTCCTGATTTTCACTCACACAAAGATCATACTTTGTTTTTTAACTTGACTTTTATCTGATTAAACATTTTATGTGAACCCAAATATTTTCAATTTGAAAATGAACTTGCGACTCTAAAATTTTTCAACTTATTAATCTTCATACAATGATTTCTCTACAACAAACAAGATAGGAATTGATCCATCAGAAACTCATATGCAGATAGTGATAATCACTGAGCTTGTAGCCACTTTTCCTTTTATTTTTATCTATGCTACCACTCTTTTGCTAAGTATTAGGCTTCACAACATATTCCACATTGCCCCATATATTCACCCCTTTACTTTTGAATTTATCTGGACCATTTTTTATCAACTGTAGGCTCCTTTTTGCTTTGAAATTTACCTCAGGCAGCAGCACCCATAATACTTTTTTATATATTTACCATTACATTTTCTCTTTTCTTCACTCACAACCACTTTTACAAATATTAAAAATTTTATGGGGGTTGTACCGTGTTTCCCCAAATATGGGGAATTACGGTACAATCCTCATAAAATTTTTGTTTCCTTCACTCACAACCATCTTTTATAATATATATATTGAACATATTCACATAAAAAATGGGGAACCTACTGTAAATGCTCTTTACAGTGGTCTTGAGTCCTGAAACCCCATGAACATCACCCGAGTATATTCAGGTTTCATCTGTTTAGTTTAATGTTCGTGTTTTTGGCTTGACCCATGGAACCCGTTTGATTAAACATGACATGTTAGGATTCACCGGCTTTAACCCGTTTGATTAAACAGATCGACATTTGTCAACCCATGTAATTGAACAGGTCAACATGGTAACCTACTAACCCGTGAATGCCTCCTTTAACCCATTGATTACAACCCTCCAACTTATTTAATATGTTTACAGCTTGATTATAATCCATTTACAACCTGTCAACCTGATTGATTCGTTCAGATAAAGAGGTTAAACGTGTCATTCTCAGGTTACATGATTTTAAATGTGTTCAAGTTAAGGTTGATGTTTTTGACATGAATGAATATATTCAACATCCCTACTTATTATGATTTTAATCGTCTTATATATATTTTGCAAGGTTAGGGATAAAAACAAGACCATCATGGTCATGTAGACGAGGTTTTTTTTTTTTTTTTTTTTTTTGGTACTTGAAGATAAATCTTAACAAGAACATAGGTCATTCGGACAAGTAAGTAACTGTTGATTATTCTTTGTCCCATTTGTTAAGGTTTTTGCTGTGGATTGGAGTCCAGATGGTGAGAAAGTAGCATCGCGCGGTAGGGATAGAGTCTGCGTTGGACGGGTTAAAAACGTCGTAACGGGACGAAAGCTTTACTTATATGAAGTTGTACGTGAACCATTTGCTTCTCTCATGTCACAGTTTTCTTCAGGTAAGATTCTTTCTAATTTATTTACCATTTTAGTGATTTGTACACATTCTATAGAGTGTGTATCCATTTTAATAATTTGCACATATTCTAGAGATATCAATAAAAAATTATATCATCAAGAAACAAAAAACCTGAATATACAGTGGGGTTGGGTGGGAGTAGGGTTGTTCACGAGCCGAGCCGAGCCAGGATGGGTTCGAGCCGAGCCGAGCCGGCTCGAAAATTTTAACGAGCTTAAAACACTGGCTCGAGTTCGGCTCGTGAAAAGCTCGAGCCATCTCGTGGCTCATTCGAGCCGGTTCGATTTAAATTTTTTTTTATTTTTTCATGTTAATTTATATGAAAACACAAAAAATATATATTAGGGCTTTTACCTTGTTGGGTACTTATACTATATAAATATATATATACATACATATATTATATGCACCGAGTCACGAGCTGAGCCAACGAACCGAGCCACGAGCCGAGCCAACGAACCGAGCTCGAACCGAGCTAATCCTGGCACGAGTTCGGCTCGTTTAAAATTCAAGCCGAGCCGAGCCGGCTCGTTTAGATACGAACTTTTTTCGAGCTTTTCTCGAGCGAATTTCGAGCCACGAACTTTTTGTACAGCCTTAGGTGGGAGGGGTGTAGCCGTGTAGTATAATTTATTATTCTTCCACATTTTGGCCTACCTACTTATTAGTGTTACACATTTGGGCCTACTTATTATTGTTACATATTTGGGCTTAGCATTCATGTACAACTACATGTACGTTTTTAAGCCCTCTTATTTATTTGATTATTATACCACCTTTGGGCTTGAATAATTTGAGCCTGATTATTTGTATACATTGCTTACTACATAGCATTAAAAAAATATTATATAATGATTATAAACCGTAATCTAATAACTAATATTCCAAGTTTCAAACAAAACGATTTAGTTAATACGTTTAAAGAAAAGTGAATTAGATAACAGAGTTTTAAACAAAAAAAATATATATTGAAAATGATGATTTTGAATGATTTTATCCAACAAAAAAAATCTTAAAGAAACCTCTTTACAAGTAACTTCAATCTTCATTGTTTAAGACTTAATCCCAAAGTCTTTACTTGTAATCCCAACCGTCAATGGTTACAAAGTTCAAATTTTGAAAACAATTTATATCAATTTACTTGTTTCCTTTCCTCATACTAACTTCGCTACTAATTTTTCATCTTAATCTTTGTTATGTTTCTCAGACTCCCCTTACCATACATCAAACTGTGGGGTGTAAATGAGTCGAGCCTAGCCTGAGCACATGTAGGCTCAAACTCGGCACATTGGGACATAAGAGGGCTCGAGTTTGGCTCGTTTAAAGCTTTATTTCTAAAACTTGTGCTCGACCCGTGAGAAAGTTTTTTAATCTTGAGCCCGGCTTAGGCTCTGCTCATTTATTATTAAATTATTTTATTTGTGTCTTTTAGTCTTTATAATTATTTTATATCTACTTATTATTATATTTTTATAACATAATATATATTATATCTAATTATTGCTTTTTATCATAATTTTATATATAATAATTATTATTTATATAAATGAATACTTGATAGATTGAATAAAATAATATATAAAATGCTCGTTAAGGCTCCCGAGCTTGTTTATTGAACGAGCCATAATATGTGCTCGAATTCGGGCTCGAGCACTATTAAGCATCTAATCCTTAGTCTTTGGGTAAATTGTGATTTTGAATTTGACATGTTAAGGCTTTTGATACACTGATATCTTTTCTTGAATGTAGATAATTTAGATCTTACTTTTTTCATGGTAGGTTGATTGTAAGCTTATGGTCTTCCAAGTCAAGTTTTTCAAAAAAAAATGTTATCCTTTGGTTATTTTCATGAAATAATGGAGGGACATTAAAAGAACTTGATATTACTAGCAAGCTAAGTGTCGATAATCTTTTGACCTATTGGCACCTGGTATTTTATATTTATTAAATTGGTATGGGTTTAAGTGTTTGTGTTCGTTGAAAATATATGCATCTTGGTACTTTAAGAAAATCCACATTTTTAATGATCAAATATCCATCAAACACCCGCTAAATCCAATTGCCCATTGCCATTGTTGCGCGAGTATTTTGAAGATAAAATTATGTTTTGTAAGTTTATAAAAAAGTGAAGTGACAACAGCTAGTTTTTTACACAGGGGTTGTTATATCCACAGCTTCATATTAATTCCACACCGCATGCAAATGGCCGTTTGAGTTTTTTTTATCAAACGGTCATTTGCTGGTTATGTCATGTGTCCCTTGCATTTTAAATGGTCGCTTGAGGTGATGTTCCAACAACTTTTTGGATGTAGGATTAGATAGGGGCGGTGTAGCTATGTCAGTACCCAATATTCGGTTGTTTATTTTAGTGTAATGGGATTAACTTGTTGATCAAAGTTAATTATAGTATGAATCGAAATAAGCCGGGTGCGGGGTGCACACTTATTTCGATCTTACTATAATGGGGGTTCCAAGGGGGCAACGCCCCCTTGGCGGTGGTCCGGGGGCAGCGCCCCTGGTAGCGGGGTCCAATGGGCGGCAGCCCCTGGCTGGGGTTAAGCTGCCAGGTCAGCTTGTAATTTTTTTATTTCCGTTAAAATCTTTATAAAAAATGCATTAGAAAATAAATAATGGACCCGAATTTGTGATTAATTTCGAATTAATTCAAAATTAAATTAGTGGATAACTGCCCAAGCAGTTTTCCATCCCTGATATGACGTCTTTTGATCATACGAATTTCTTGAATTGTTCATTAATACTCTCTCAAATCGCGTACTCAAATTCGCACTCAAAAATCTGAGTTTTATCCGATCATAATATTTGTGAAGCACAAATAGTTTTGAGCTGAAAGTGAATCACGACTCTCAGATATCCTCGGTTATTTCGATCTTCAGAAATTCCCCAACATATTCTTACTAATTTTTGCAATTCAAACACGTGATAAATGTAACATTTTTTAATTGTTTTCTTCCGTGTCTAAATCTCATATTTGGCAATAACAATGGCAGATTGAAACTTTGATGTTTTGGTTAATGTTATTGCCAATTTGCCATACTGGTGTGCCACCACTTGGATTTATTTGTAGAAATTGTCTAGATATTGCATCTTTGGTTGCTGAGAATGATGGTGGAAAAAGGGTCAAAGATGAAGTTTTGAAGGCCTGGAGGGTATTGTTATCAATTTTCTTTTTATGATCTTGTATTTTTTGTTTGATGATTTCAGTTTATGTAGTCATAATTTTTCACAATAAAAGGCTGCAATGGAAAGGTAAGTTAAACTAGTCATAGTTCAATGCAATTGGCCCTTGGATCCTAGTTCATTTACGTTATATCCATCATTTTCATTTTTATATTGAAGCTGAGCACATTCTAGTCTTGAAAATTGTTCTTGTATGCATCCATCTTAATCATATATGACAAATGATATAACCAAAATCTTAAATTACTTACGTGTCATGAGTGTCTTCTTAATTTTCTGAATTCATATGTATTGCAGGTTTGGCAAGTTATACTGATACTAACCCTAATGTCTTATTAGTGATGAGTGCATTATTACTTACTTTGATAAGCCTAGCCTTAGGTTAAGTAATTTGTTGTTTTCATCACATTCTTGCTATGAAATTTCTAGCTAAACTTGTGTTACTAAAATTCATACTCTTATTTAGGTCCCATGGACACAAGTAAGTGTTTAAAGTCCCTGTTTTTTAATGGTTAAACCTGCAACTTTTCTTCTTACTGTCATTATGGGATGTATGTTTTTCTGAATCCTTCACACTTTCATAGTCATTTTTCTTTTTTTTTAACTCACTCTGTGGGTGCATCTTTTGACCCATTCCTTGAAACTTCGCATGAAGTCCATTAGTTGATTTGGAAAAAGGCCCCAAATTTTTTATTGCGCTTGGGGCCTTCAAAATCGCTGAGCCGCCCCTGCACAAATGCACAGATCAAAATTGAGTGAAAATAAACGGAACATCATTACCACTTGTGGAGTCTCTTTACTAGTCTAATGAATTTTGGGATCGGGTCAACCACTAAACCCTCGAAGGGTGTCAATTAAGTTACCATATAATGAACTGACGCAATTGAACGCTACTAGTTTTGAGTGAACCATAGGCGAAGCATTGTAGGGGCCTGGAGGGGTCCCCACCCCTCCTCTTTTTTCATCAGTAGTGTTGAATTCTGGTGCGGTGGTGTAAGTTTTTGGCCCGTTAGTTGTAAATTGTTTTATATATAACAAGTTCGCCTCCCCTAAAAAAATTAGTTCCGCCCATTGCCCCCGTATGAAAATGTCCAATCTCCGCCACTGGAGTGAACTAGCAAGATCTAGTGGGAAACCATTAATGCTAGTGCGGGTTTGACATCCGATCCGGTCTTTTAAAACAAAGGTACCCTAATTTATATTCACTAGGCTCATAATTTGATTATACACTACTGAAAGCTTTCTCACCTTTATTAAAGAAGGATGCGATTGAGATTTGTATCTAAACAACCTACTATTTGATGTTCCAAATAAGCATAAAATGTACATTCCAAATGTTGAAACAATCCCTCAAATTTTAACAACAAATAGGGTATCATAAACCGAAACACATTAGATACATTTAGACGGTCGGGTCAATGAGTTCACCGTTCAAGTACTCACGGTAAGCTGCAACGGGCCAGCTGAAGCCACGGAATAACAACTTGGAAGCCAAAGGAACATCGATAATGATCTCCTTTTGTGTAGGCTTCTTTTCATCCCGAATAGCAATCAAGTAACTCCTTCCGACCCACCCGATCCATCCAGCGATGTACAGAAATAGAATCCCGGGGGTGATGAATTCGCCCCAATGTCTTTGATCTCCACTCACAATCAAGTGTGGCAACCCATCAGATCCACACAACAATCCTTGCTTTCCATAGTTGTCAAATCTACATGAATTCAACACTTCCATGAGTTTAATTGATTCAATCTGGCTAATATCCAAATTTGCATTTGATTTTGAAATTGAATTTAAGAAATAAAATTAAGGAATATAATATGTGTGTGTGAGATCCAGCTTCCGATTTGAATAGGCAATGAATCGAATGAACACAAACAAAGCATGTTCGTTTGTTTGATTTTAACTAAACGAACATAAACACAACCATGTTTGTTCGTTTAGCTTTAACTAGATGAACTCGAAAACATAACCAAACAAATTTTCTTCCCTGTGTTCGATCTTTAGAAAAATGAACGTTTTCCTTTGTTAAGAAATAAATGTGCTTATCTCCGTTTACGTTTGTTAGTTAATATTTTAAAAGAACAAAAACAAACATCAAAAGTAAACAATATCCAAAACAAGGTATAAGTATCATCAATAACATTTTAAGGGCATGTTTGGGATTGTTTATTTTAGTTGAAAATGACTTTTGACAAAAAAAAAACTTATTAACTTATGACTTTTTAAAATGAGTTTTTAATAAAATGTTTGGATTAGCTTATAACTAAAATGTTGTAAAATAACCAAAGAAAAACATAAATTAAAAATTAGGGGAGTTAAATTAAACTAAAAGTAGTTTTTAAAAGTTAACAAGTAAACCCTCTTCTTACTATTTAAAACTTATTTTTTACCTTGCATGAAAAATCAGTTTGAAAAATACTTTTTGGGTTAAAAAATTAATAAGTCAAAATTAATTTTCAAAATTTTTTGACAAACATGCACTAAAATGAAAAGCAATATAAGCTGCACTAGACGTATGGTTTCAAAATGGATTAAACATAAACCAATCGTAATAAACAAACATATAACAATCTTCACCACGTAAATGAATAAACAAAACCTGTGTTCAACGAACAAAAAATCGTGTTTGTGATTGATAAATGAATTACATAAAAGGTTCACAAATGATTTACTATAGTCTATACGTTGAGTTCGTCCTAACAATTACCGCTAATTGTATTTGGATTTGAAATAACAATCTGTTGTAATGAAATCGAATTTCATATTTAAACCTAAAAACATCGGTAATACTGATCGTATTTGAACTTGAATCGATCAGATCTACACTCCAATTCGTAACACAAACTCAAATTAACACAGATCAAATCAACAACAATTTCAAAATCGATCAGTTACCTTCAATCATCATCAAACATTCAAACCTAATCATAAAACCCTAAATCATCATCAAGTTTCACAAAACTTACCTGCGTTTCGTCTTCTCCATAGTAGCTTTAATCGCAAGAGCCGGAGCACTATCAGGCGCATAAAGCTTCAACGAGCTCTCGAGCTTCTTCAGCGACTGCTTCTCCCTCTTCGCAAACTGCTTCGACTCTTTACACGGAGTCAATCCGGAGATATCAGCCGACGCCGGTAGCGCCGGTACCGTCGACGACACGAGGATCGACGACAGTGCGAGTGCCGCCGATAACGCCTTCATCGACGATTTTCCATCGGCGTTGTTGATCTTCTCATCGGTGGATCCAGAACACACGATGCTTGTGCTCGTGACCTTTGATTTGGAGGTGAGTGGTGATGATTTTAGGTTGGAGATCTCGAGTGGCTGGAGGAAGCTTGTGGAGATCGTGAACGACATCGTTTAGTGATGTGGTGTTTGATGAATGATGATGAAGATGAAGATGGTGATGATGAAGTGGTGGGATGAAATAGAAATGTATGGAGGTGTGAAATCTGTTGGATAAGATGTTGTGCTGACGTGGGTGGTTTTGATTGGGTGGGAATGATGTTAGTGGTTGTGGGTGTTTTGGAAATCCGTTGGTGTATCTATCGTGTGAGTGTGTGATGCACGAGATAAAAAAATATATTTTAATTAAGTATTGAACATGTAAAAATAAGTAAAAAATAAATAATAATAAATTAAAAATAAAAAAGAGAATAAAAAGAATTTTACAAAACTTTGTGACATGAGAAAATGAAAATAAGAAATTTAAAAGAATTGTAAAAAGTTAGAATTATAGCTCGTAATTTACTAAAGATATAGAAATGTATTTTAGGGGTAAATTTGTAAAATAATAACAAAATTTTAAAAATATTTCAGTTAGATCACTCAAGGTTAAAAGGTATTCTAATTAAGTCACAAAACTTTTATGTTTTAATTAATTTATAGTATTGACATTTTTTTCACTTGTAATTTTTTTTAACTTGATGTGGGTGGTGATGTGGATTTTAGATATTTTTCTCAAATATAATTAGCATTTTTTAAAAAATTTAAATATAATAACATATACTGAAAATCTCAATCGCATCTTCTCATCTATTTCTTTTCTGATAAAAAAATCTGATGACACTTGATTTGATAGTTTAGTGATTAAATTTGATAGTTTAGTAACCTAATTAAAGTATTTTTAAAATTTTATTACTATTTTATGATATTCTCTTTATATTTCAAACCAAACGTACTATTTTTCTAGTAAGTGTAATGATAATGTATTATAAGTATAAATGAATTAAGTGCTTAAAGTTTTTTAAATATTAAAACTTTAATTTAATATAATAGAATTGGTTTTAAACATTAAATTAACTTTAAATAGACATGCTAGAATCACATAAACTATGTATGTATGTATTGCTTTAACATACACATAAAAATGATTATTAACCATGTAGTTCACTCTTTCAGTCTGTTGTTCCTTAATTATGCATCGACAACACTATTAATAATTTCATGTTGTTTTATTATTATAAATTTGATTTGTATAGATGTAAGAGTGGATAATTTCCGATATATATTTATGAAAAGTTTATTAATTATACGCCAATTATATAACAAAAATCAGTAGCTACTTGGCGTGTGTCTTCCGCTAGTTTAGATTTATTGGTTTTGGTTTTTGATGAGTTACAAAATATCTAAGATACAAATATGCAACTATACTCTATTCAACTAATAATCAGGAAAATATTTATAGTATCAAAAGTATATAATCATTAGGGTTGTTTGGTATGACTTAGTGAAATGAACTCATGAGCGCAATAGATAAGATAAACGGAAAAATTGTTGAAATAAATCATTATATTTTATTGTTTTGTTTGGTTATGTTGTGATAATATAATAAATAATTACTTTATATTGTTTGTTATGAAGAAAAAAACAGATGAAGGAATACAAAAGTGCTTATGGTGGTGACAGGCGGCGGTTGTGGTGTTGTTAGTGGCCAATGGTGGTGGTGGGTGTTGCCGTAGTGGTGGTTGTGATGGTGGTGGTGATGATGGTCGGAAGTGGTGGCGGTGGGGGTGACTGTGGGTGGTTGGTGGCTAGTGGTAGTGGAGGTCAATGGTGGGCGATGGGGGTGGTTTCCGGTGGTGGTGGTTATGGTGTCAATGATGGTCGGTAGTGGTGGTTGGTAGTGGTGGTGGTGGTGATGGTCACCTAGTTGGTGGTGGTGGTGGCTGGTGATGATGGTCGGTGATGGTGGATGTTGGTGGTGGGTGATGGAGGTGGTACGTGATGGTGGTCGATGGTGGTGGTTGGCGGTGGTGGTGGTGGTCGATGGTTAGTGATGGTGGTGGTGGTGAGCAAGGATGTAATGAAAAGGAAAGAAGATAGATTGAATAAATGAATTTAGTGTGTTTAGAGAAAATATGATCACTAATATAAATTATATAATGGTTCATTTAATTTTATTCACAAAACAAACATATATATATATATATATATATATATATATATATATATATATATGGTTCAAATGAGAACTCACTTTTTCTGTGAGAACTCTAGGAACCAATATGAGCCACTTATTCTTGATCACATGCAAATCACATGCCATTTTCCCCTTTTTTTTAAAAGCGTTCATAACTTTTTTTCACGACATCATTTTTCCAAAAAATTTCACCATAAAATTTAGTATTTTTTATCTTTCTAACGCCTACCATATTGATATACTTTTTAAAAAAATGTCGTACATCCGTTGTTTACACATGTGTAAATATGGTTATACACATGTGTAATACTGAATTTACACATGTGTAAATCCGGTATTACACATGTGTAAATAGAATTTCGTAAAAAAAACGAGAATTTTTTTTATTTTTTATAAATTTTTTTTATGAAAGAGGGAAACTAAGGGAATATTTTTGTGTTTTTATTTTTTCTATTTTTATGTTATTTTTATTTTATAATTTTTTTTATTATGTATTTGTTAATTACCATTTTGCCATTGAAAACTAGTGGTTGAGATTGGTTCCTAGAGTTCTCACAAAAAAAGTGAGTTCTCATTTGAACCCTCCTCTATATATATAAATATATATATATATATATATATATATATATATATATATATATATATATATATATATATATATATATATATATATATACATATATATGTGTGTGTGTGTGTGTGTGTGTGTGTGTGTGTATTTCTTTTACTTAGTTTATTCATTCCGGCTCTTATTTATACATACTAAGTGCTACTTTGTAGTAATAATTAACTCAATTTTATGTTAAATTATTAACATTGTTCTTTTTGTTTTTACATTCGTGATTGGAGTACGTATAAGTAAAAGGAGAAAAACTTAATAACCTAATGATGTTTGTTCCCTCAATCACTCTTGGAACTTGGAACGGATACACGAGAACATAAAATATAAAGATAAATGATAATTTTGAGATAATGGTTAGATGGTGTTAGAATCATTTAAAAACTCATAAATACTTAAAAACTACGGGAACTTTATCAATACAATCTTTTTTTATGTTTTATATTAAACATGGTTGAAATATAATATTTGATCATCTCTTTTGAAACACAAATGAATATAATAAACGAATTAATAATCTACACATGTATAAACTATATGCATGTATATTATTGATATATATATATGTAGTTAAACGGATTAAAATTTGAATACATGTGATAGCATTACTTTGATGGCTTTTTATGTTACTTTAATGGTTTTCAATATACATAAACATATACAACTAAGTGCAAATATATAAAATCTAAAAAACATAAGTTGTTGATATTAGTTATTGTAGTTGTTAATATATTTGTGAGTTCTTAAAAGATTATAACCCTGGTTAGATATATTCATAATTTATTTTGATTTAATATGATTAAATTTTTTTAATTATTTACATACGAGGCCAATATAAATATATAAAAGTAATTTTAACAACATATGACTTTTAGATATAGTAATCTTATATACTCGAGTAATGAATATCACCGAATAGATCAATGTTCAATCAATGATCCAAATAACCGTTAAAAAATAAATATAGTAAAACACGAAACTTGGTTACGATTATATAAATTTACCTACAAACAAAATTAGACAATGCAAGTTTCACTTTACAAAAATAAAATAAAAAAGAGTAAATTACTATTAATACATAAAATTACACTGTGCGTCATTTAGTTTCAATAATTACAATGTATGTTTTTTTTTTCATAAAATTACACACATATTGTCATTTACACTGACATCCGTCAAAATTTATAGTTAAGTCAGACATGTGCCTCTCACTTGAGGGATATTTATGTATTTTACATGCCTACAATAAGTCAAAAACATTTTTACGTCACTTGATTCATGTCGCCTTTTGTTAAAAGTTGAATCTGGAATTTCCATAGCGTAGAAATCACTCTCTGTATCCGTATTTGAAGTTTCGGATATCTGAAATTCAGTATTGGATACGAATAGATCCGAGCTTTTTCTTTTTTTCAATAATAGATATATGTTATTATAAAATTAATATAAAAACAAGACACATTAAAAAAGTCCCAATATACACTAACAAGTCCCAACCAAAATTTAAAAAAATGATTAACACTTTAAAAAAATAACAAAAAGTATTTTTAAATTATTTTAAATTATCCTAAAACTTAAAAATATTTTTTGTTATTTTCTAAAGTATCAAACTTTTTTTTGGGACTTGTTAGTGTATATTAGGACTTTTTTTATGTGTATTGTTTTTATATTATTTTTATAATAACATAATCTAATTATTTTAAAAATAAAAAAGAAGAGAAGTTCGGATACCCGAATCTATATCTTTATCCAAAATTTCGGATATCTGAACTTCAAATATCCTAAATTGCAGATACAAATACGGATACAAATAGTGGTTTTTACTATCTGAAAATTTCAGAAATCCACTGAACACCTAACATGAAAGCAACGAAAATGAAACAACGTTGTTGTAGTCATGTAACATGCATAAAAAAACCTCAAGTGAGAGGCACATCGCTGACTTAAACTATAAATTTAAATTAAGGGTAATGTAAACGACAATATGTGTGCAATTTTTATAAAAAAATAACGCACGATGTAATTATTGAAAATAAATGACACAAATGTAATTTCATGTATAAATAAAAAATATAATTTGTAATTTACTCATAAAAAATCACGGTCAAATGAGACCTTCCAAAACCTTCGTTCCCGCAACTCCCTTCAATCCCCGCCACGTGTCATCACCAACAGCAACCACTTCATCTTCTTCACTCTCGTCCTACAAAACTCCTCCGTCGTCGATCGCCGGAGAATCACACAACCAAATGAAATGAACGCCGGAAGCTTATTAGCATCCGCCGGAATCAACATCGGAGTCGCCATCGTCATCCTCTGCCTCTTCTCCATCTTACGCAACCAGCATTCCAATGCCAACATTTACTACTCCCGTCGCATATCCCTCAACCATCCCATCTCCTTCGATCGATCGTTCACCGTTCGTAGGTTTCTTCCGTCGGTTGATTGGATCAGTGCAGCGGTTAGGGTTTCGGAGGATGAAATCCTCTGTAGATGTGGCCTTGATGCCCTTGTTGTCATACGGTTCTTCAAATTAGGGTTAGTAGTGATCTTTGAATGTTGTGGAATTTGTGCATTGAAAATACCAAAATTGGTAAAAATGTCAACCGAATACCGTACCGATTTTGTAAGTACATTATCGATCGGCATCGGTACCATTGAAAATACCAAAAATACGGAAACGAAAGGTAATGTATATCGAGAACCTAAAAATATACATACATATACCGATTATGTTCAGTCGGTACCGGTAAGGTATTCGGTAAAATTTGCTCATCCCTGCATTGGATTGCTGGTTTAGAATGATTTTTAAACAGTCAGGTTATTAGGAAATCGTCCTGGTATAAGTCAACAACCAGACGGACTTTTATACGGGTTGTATAGCCTATATGGGTGTATAGGCGTCCTATAGTCTATATGGGGCGTGTAACCACTCTTACAAGAATTTTGTTGTATTTGTTGTATAGGTTTAGATGGGGCGTATAGGGTCATACAAGGCTATATGAAACGTATAACTATCTGACAGCCTTGAATTTTCTCGTTTTTTGTGTCATCCACCCTGTACGCCTCGTATAGCCTTATACGAAGTACATAGAGGCTGTTGATTTATATGGGTGGGTCTTAACATTATAAACCTTTTACATGTGTTTCGAATTCGAGATGATGGATTGAATGTTAAGGTATTTGAAGTTTTGTGATGATTTGTTTGGCAGGATAAAGTTTTTTGCGCTGTGTTCTGCTGTGGGATTGATGATTCTTCTTCCACTCAACTGTACTGTCTCCTCTGGTTTATCTTCACCCTCTCATTCTATGGATTCTCTCACGATTTCTAATATTCCTAGAGGATCAAACAGGTACGGTCATCAAAATGTGTTTTAGAACAAAATGTGGCTGAAGCAAGTCGTCCGATTTAGCCGGTTTGGTTTACTGGTTTGATGGTTTCGTCGACAGTTTGGACTTGAAATGATCATGTGAACTGCCTTTTGTAGTTAATTTATCGATATGAACCATTTGGCCTTTGGGCACTTGTTACTTCCATTGGATAATATGCTATGTGTTCCTTCTGATTGCTTTGCATTGGATTTGAAACATTTCGCGTGCAATATACCTTATTGAACTCATACTAATTATTGCATATTTCCGTAATCAAACTGCTAACTACAATTCGGCCCAGAATTTTTGTCAAAACCAGCTGAAACCGGACCTGAATTCATGGACATTGGACCAATGCTCCTTTTTATGTTCCACAGGCTTTGGGTGCACTTTGCATGTTTGTGTTTTATATCTTTCTCAGGAATATATCTACTTCACAAGGTAGGTTATTTATTTTTCTTTTGTTTATTTTGTAAAGCATTTAAAGTTAAGTATTTATTGCATTTGTATATGTTGGCGAGGTTTATAACAGGTGACCTCCTGCCCCATTTGATCTCTAGGAATACAAGACTGTTCTTGTGAGAAGAGTTCAGCAATTGCGTCACTTGAGGCATCAACCGAGTCAATTCACTGTTCTGGTTCGACAAGTTCCTTTATGTGATGAACACAAAACATTTAGTTGCAGTGTAGATCATTTCTTCTCTAAGTATCATCCTCATGCTTATCATTCGTATCAGATTCTATACGGTGGAAACCATCTTGAGGTAACGTGACATCCACCATGCTCAAACAATAATATATGCATGATGCATTCATATCTATTCCATGTAGGCTCAAAGGATGTTTAGAAGATAAGATGTGGTCGCCTTTTTGCGCTAATTTCTATGTTGTATAACATGGCCTCCTAATCTCCTTTTTGAAGATGATTTGCTGATACTGAATGGTCATGATTAATTGATTGATGTTAATGTAGAACATAATGCTTGGATATGCTTATGTTATTTGAGTTGTAACAATCATGATGTTTGAGTATCTGGAAATTTTGGTTATTCAATAAAAAAAGAGAGAATTTCATATATACTCTAAAAACTTGCAGGATAGTTAACTGAAAGTTTAAAACTTCCTTATTAATCATCATTAAATTTGTACTTTGTAGGAGTTGCCAGTTGCTTTTGTTACATTTAGGTCTTGCTGGGATGCTGCACTTGCTTCCCAAACACAACAACATCCAAATCCCCTATTGTGGATCACTCAAATGGCCCCGGAACCTCGAGATGTGTTATGGAAGAATTTATCTGTCCCTTATAAGCATTTATTAGTTTACAGATTTGGGATTCTTACTGCAGAAGTTATTTTCAGTATATTCTTTGCTATCCCTGTATCTGCAGTACAAGGAATAACACAATATGAAAAACTAAAGAAATGGTTCCCTCCAGCCATGGCTGTCCAATTGATGTAAGTTTTCACAAGTTTGTAAGGCCTTATTATATAAAAAAGCAACCAACTTTGTCAAGTTTCTATTTTAGTTAACAAAGAAACATCAAGAGATTCAAAAATATTGATTTAAGGTAAACTCTTTTAGAAAAAAGTTGAGTCAAGTTGATCGTCACTCGGTCAAAATGAGAGCGAATTTACTAACAATAATTTAATTGGCGGTTGGTCCATTTTGGTAATGGTAACCATGTTGGATCTTTTTTGGCAGTTTTTAAGTTTTTTAAACAACCTAGTTGGGTAATTTAAGTTTCTTTTTGCCTCTATATGGTAATTTAGTTATTATTTTTATGTTTTAACATTATAATTTTCATAGTGAGCCTTTCAAAAAACTGTTAGTTACCAAAACAGATCGAAAAAAGTTATAAATACCAAAACTGGTCACTATGCTATTGCTATTTGCAACATTTGCCTTCAAATCAATGATGTTTCAGTAACTTTGATCATGTTGACTTAAAAGATTATTTCTAAATAAGTTATTTTGTTTTATGGTAAAAAGGTTGGTTTTCATTTTCTACAACTTTGGCTGTTATTATACCAAATATAAGTTGGTCATAAATGTTTGCTGCATACTCTTTTCTGCAAATTTGAAATAGTTTGTATTTGCAGACCAGGATTGAGCTCTGTTATTACAGGATATCTTCCGAGTGTTATTCTTAGTGGGTTTCTTTATGTTGTTCCATTTGTTATGAAAGGAATGGCTGGAGTAGCAGGTTATGTTTCAATAAGTGAACAAGAACAAAAAGCTAGTAACATGGTTTTCTACTTTTTAATGGCTAACGTCTTTTTCATGAGTGTTTTATCGGGGTCTCTACTTGATCAAATTGGGAAAACTTTTAATAACCCACGGGATGTACCAAGCCGTCTTGCAGGAGCTGTCTCTGCTCGAGTGAGTGGCCTGATTTTCTTTTATCTCTTGTTTGTATACTTCTTTACTCAGTTTATTCGTCTTTGTTCAGGCAGACTTCTTTATGACGTATATATTGTCGAGTGGGCTGGCTGGATTTTCTCTTGAGATACTTCAGCCGGGATTGCTTACATGGGATACTATGAAACTTTACACATGGGCCCGAGGAAAAGAGAAATCGAATTACCTTTCTTCATTTCCTTATTATAGAATTATTCCCTTTGTTTCTCTTTTTGTACTTATTGGCATTGTATACTCAGTCATTGCACCATTACTTCTTCCATTTCTAGTCGTCTATTTCCTTCTCGGCTATGTGGTATACATCAATCAGGTTTGAGTCCATTTATACAACACACTTAGCTTTAATTTTATTTAACTTTATTATATATTGTTAACAAAATAATATGTGGCTTCATACAGTTGCATGATGTGTACGAAACTACATACGAGACATGTGGTCAGTATTGGCCTCACATCCATCATCATGTTGTTGTAGCCATCATCATCATGCAAATCACCATGATTGGGCTCTTTGGACTGAAATCAAAGCCTGCTGCATCTATTGCGACGATCCCACTCCTTGTTGCCACTCTAGCTTACAACGAGTATTGCAAAATACGTTTTCTTCCTACATTTTACAAATGCTCTGTGCAGGTATGCATGGTTTAATGCACTTCATATTCCAAATTTACAAAGTTACTAAAGTGTGTTTGGATTTGTGTTTTGAAATTAATTTTTTGATTATTGTGACATGAAGTCGCTATAATCAGTCTTTAATGTTTGAATAAATAGATTCTTGTTTGATTAATCGAGTCAGATAACCAGTTTTGGATAATGTTTCAATAGCAGCATCAACAATAACTGATTATTTAAGGGTTAACAAAAGTGAAATTGGTGCTTGAAGTGTAAAATTGTGTGTATGTAAAAAGCTAAAAAATGAGGATTTTTTTGCCTTTACTGCACCAAACTGTTTTTACATTCTGCATAGTAAGCCTAGGAAAACAGACATTTTCAGGTCAAAACGGGTCGTTTAGAGAAAAATATATATCAAAATGGGTTCACCCGCATATAATTTGCTCCAATCAATCCATTTCTTAAATAATGAGTTTGTCTAGTGTACATAATAGATATGTCATTTTTGGTCAATTTATGTATTAATTTCTTAACTAAGAAGAATTTGTGAAATAAACTCCTGATCTTCTAATTGCCACCAAAATCTATTTTCCACATCCTATCTTGTTACAAGTAATTATCTGACTTCGATTATTTACATCACATAATTATTTCCAGAACGCACATCCAAACATCCTAAAATGTAGCTATGCATATTTCTACACCTAGGATTTTTTCATTTCTATTTTGATAATTTTGTTGTTTTACATAGGATGCCAAAGATAGTGACGAAGTTGACAAAGATGATGCAAGTGATGTTGCTCGTGAAAGAGCAATAGATGCCTATCGTCCACCTTCCTTGCCTCGAGCTTGTGCCAAAATGGAAGAATCAACCTCAACACAACCATTATTGTTAACGACATCCTAGTGATTCTTTTTCTCTTCTTTGGGCTATACCCGACCCTCTATTTTCCAAAGTTTAAAAGGGGGTAAGTTCCTTTTTTTGCAAATTTCTTTAAGAGTTTAATTCTTGAATCGAACTTTATTCGCTTTAAACCTTAGCTTTTTGTTTCATTCCTTGGTTTGGTTGATGATTTCTGCTGGTCTTCTTTGGATCGACCTGCAGGCGTTTTGATGGTAGATGGTTAGTCAGAGTTCATAATCTGAGTTAGTCTAGCTGAACCAACAGTAGACCGCGCTGCCTACCTAATTCCCACTTTCCTAGTCATATTAAACAGCAAAGTGATGGGTAACATGATCACTGCAAGTAGTGATTGTGGGATTAAACTTCATGGCAATGTATTTCCAGAAATGGAAATGCATAACCATAGTGCAACCCAAATTTATTTACTATTCAATGACTTCAGTATGTCTACAAAAGTTCAAAACTTTATGTAAGATGATAATTATTTTGCTTCGTGAGTAATTAAAGAAATATCTTTTTGGTTTTGTTTGGACATTTGTTTTTAAAAGAGATCAAATTCCAATCATCATAATGTTTTGTTGAAACCTTACAACTTTTCATATAAGAGTATGTTAGTTTAGAGTTGAGACTTATTCAGTTATATCATCAATACCTTCTATGGACAGGAAAACCATCATTAGGAACCCTTAACAATAAATTTATCATTGTTGAAGTTGATGATGACCATTTACCACATAATTGTTAATCCTACTTGTCACTTATGGACCAAGTTGTTCTTGATCTAACTTATCACTGATGATTAAAATAGTAGAGAAGATCAAAGCCAATGACTTTATCAAATATAACGAAAATCAAATTTACCAGATTAAATAGGTCAAACATTTCTAGTAAGTGACATCTGATTGTGATTCAACTATGCCAACCGAATTTAACGTACACAATCTTAGTCATCAAGAGTTAACAACATCATTAATACAATAATACCGAGAATCCTAGAGTCTAGAGATTAAAGGTGAAAAAAAATTAGTTGGAGAGTGATCTGATTACTATGAGAAGTGTAGGAAGTGATCTTGATCATTGATCAAGACTAATTGATGGTTGAAATGATAAGGGATGTCACATGTACACAATGGAACGAAATAGGAAAAAGAAATCTTGATTCAATATGGTTATTTTAACTCAAATAATTATTATATATATTTTCCAAAAGAGATTATATCATAAAATAAATAATTATATTATTATCAAAAATTTGAGTAGTATTATTATATAATTTATATAATAAAAAGACTTTTTGAAAAACAACCTGATGTATTGTGGGTATGCATGTATGTAATTTACATATACGTAGCGTGATAATTTATATGCAGCGTCATTTCGTTCATAATATTTTTACAACAGCTTAATTCTATGAATAATAATTTAATACGTAACATACATTTTGTGCGTAATTTCTATATACAACGTAATATTTATGTGTGATTATGACTTGTATGTTTATTGACGCGTATATCTCTCTAACCAAAGTATGTATAGCATCCAGCATCCTTGTGACTTTTTATGCTTAACACGATATAAAACATTAATAATAAGCATATGTATGTGTATACATTTTTTAAAGTTAACAATATAAGTATTTAAATGTGTATATACTGATTTCAATAAAAAAAATATATAATCCAAGTAACATCAACACTAATGGAATTCTCTCGTTTCATTCCTTGGCATTTGATTTCTCTCGCTCATTTATTTATCTAAACCAAGCACAAAATGAGTACAATAAAACAATTCTAGTGATAATGATGCGTATTTTATCTAATACACTCAGTCTGTGGGTCGCTTTAGTTAAAGTACATATACTCTCACATTGAAGCAAAATAACCGAAAACTAGTCTAATAGTGCCTAGATGTGTTGCATGGTATCTCTCCTTAGAAGGTTGAGAGTTCAATAGTACTATCGTAGACAAGTGGTGCATATTTAAAAGTAGGTTTAGAGTGTGTGACAGTTTGCTGTTAAAAGAAATAGAGGTGTGGAGCCGCACTAACAAGAAAGAGAGAATGTGTGTGACATATCAAACTTTAGGGGCAAAATATATATGAAAAAAAATACACGCTTCATTGTGACTTGACAAAAAAAATTACTAAAAGCTTACAATAGACGTTTTGATGAGATTAAGTAGGAAAAATCATCACTAAGAGGATGACATGAAAAAGGGGACGGGTCAAAGGCATCAATTGTATGTCAATGACAGAAAAGGATAAGAAAAGGGAGAAATATATAGTCCATTGTAATGAATATTATATTTTCATATAGGTTCTTGCATATGCCTGGAATACTTGATTTTAAACTCCCTATTACGATTGCTAAAGTTTCTCGTGAAACCCTAGTAGCTAGTTGTGGTATCATTTTACTTTGCGCAAACCAAACCATATAAGGTAAGCACGCACACATATATATCTTCTTGTCTTTGGTTTATATTATGTTCTTGTTGACTCTTCTCAATATGTCTTCATGTAAAACCCTAGCGTTCGCAGCAACATAGTGGTGCCCTCGAGAGGATTTAACATCCAGGCTAAGAAGGTTAAAACTGTTGAGATCGACTACCACAAAGCAAGAGAAACATTACATTAATATGTAACGTAGTGGTGCCCTTGGGAGGATCTAACATCCAGGCAGGAGAGTTAAAACTATTGTGACCGACTGCCACAAAACAAAAGAAACAAAATTTAAGATGTAAAGGTTGTAGGTATCATTGTATCAATGATACAATAGTAAGATATGAAAAAATAAAAATAAAAAAGATAGATCTAGCGTATGTGTATATATATAATATTGTCTTGAAGGAAAAATTATTAAGATAAGGTGGTGCATTTAAAATCAAATTGAGGATGTAGCCCCTCAAATGGGTCCAACTATTAACAGGCTATCAAACAAACCAAAAAAATCCCAAAAGAATGAACTCCATCCCGAGGGAAAATACCTTATCAGAGGGGATACCTATCGTGCATTACCCTCCCGTTCAAATCCTCAACATGGTGTAGTCATGCATTTAATAAGGAGAGCAGTAACCTCCTTAGTATTAATGAAGTGTCGGATGAATATCTAAAAGGACGATCTTGGACAATGAAGAAACGAGAGTTCCTAATTGAAACCAGGAGCACGTCGCAAACAACGAGGGAAACAATGATAACGTAGAAGGGATATAAGGAAAGTATTAGAAAACAGAAAGAGGTAAGTTGTATATATTTCCAACGTCATTAATATAGCTTCATTGAATGCTCTATTAGAGGCGATATACATTTACAAGCTCAATCATATGTCTTTAGTGCAAGTACTTACTCTCACTCCCGAGCTTGGTCAAGACCACCCCTAAGGGTCTTCTTGTGACGAGTAACGACTTTTGTATGTGTTAAGAATCAAACAGAAGATACTTATAAAGATGATCCAGTAAAACATTTACTCCCACCCGCAGAAGACGGAGGATTTTAACTTCGACACATATGATGTTTGTGGTTTTAGATAGTATAAATAATAAATGTGATGATTTTAAAATTAAATTAAGTATAGAATAGATTGTGTTTATTCAACATTAAAAATATATTTTTAAAATATCATATATTAATATAATAAAAAACCAACTCCCTTAGTGGAGTTGGTAAGGTAACGAAGATTTGAGTCTCATTTCGTGAGTTCTAATGCGAGCCAACTCGGGTTTTAGTCCCGGAGTGCGTTACACACGCTAGCGGGTTTCGGCTCGTGTAGTTGCACAACTATTGTCAAGTGGCCGGCAGTAGGCTCCATAGGTTTCCCGAGGAACGCCAAGCCCCTCCTCTGAACCCGTGGGCCCGGTTCAGACAAGGTAGTGTTCAGGCATAGAAGGATGATGGGTCTCCGACTTGTCGGAGATGCGACCGCCACTCAAAAATAGAAGTCGTCGTTAAAAAAATAATAATTAAAAATAAAATATCTTTATGCCCACATACATGCGAGCAGCATTGCTACTTTTCAGCAATCCCCATTCTGATCCTCCACGTCCGTACACCTTCATTCTCACTACAAACGCCTTTTGTCTCTCACACCCTCTACACCTTCACACACACACACACACACACACACACACACACACACACACACACACACACACTCAAAACCACCATCTTCTCCACCACAATGTCATCCCGCAGCACCGCCGGACTAGGCTACGTGAGTCCGATCAGAACCACCAACACCGACAACAACACCACCTGCATCCTCAACAAAAAGGACCACGGGCCGCCGGAGAGCCACCGCTACTACCTCGCACGACGAACTGTTCTCGAAATGCTACGAGACAGAGGCTGCGACATCGATGGTTCCGAGATCACTCGCTCGCTCGCCGACTTTCGGTCGGTGTTTGGAGACCTGCCGGACCCCGATAACCTCGGTGTTTGTGTTCCTCTCGCCGCCGATCGGTCCAAAAAGGTAGCCGTTACGTTAGGGTTTGTGTTGTTGTGGTCTATGGTGGAGAGAGTGTGTATGATTGGTATTGTTTTGGATTTGATGCGTGTGTATAGTACGTCCGATTGAAGTCTAGTTTAATTTCTTCTCGTGTTTTTTTAATTTTTTTGTTTGAAATCGTTTCTCTGTTGAGTTTTTGATGATTTGTGTTGTTTATTTGTTTGATTTCGTATGATTTGTTGCTGAAATGTATATGTTGATTTCGTTTGTATAGTTTAGTTAGGGTAGAAAGTTGTAGGTGAAATTGTGGATACCAATTGATCACCGTTCACCGTGATGGTGATGGTGATGATGATATGACGTTGTGTGTTAATCATAAGCTCATAGCTAGCTAAATCAAATAAGTGCACCACCATGTGTTCTTTGATCCAGTGGTATTAATGGATCTTCATAATTTTAATTAAATTTTAAGACTTACATATTTAGAGACGATAATATTCTTATTTGTTTGTTAATCGTTTCACAAAAATGACCCGAACAACTGTGTGAAATGATAAACCATAGATATAAACCTAATTACAGCTCTTCATATGTGCTGGTTGAGGTTAAGTTTTGTGCAAAGATGATTCTTGGGGTACATTGGTCTCTTAGTAGCTAATTTGTGCATGTAATGCTCTGTTAAATGTTCTTTATCTGCAAGTTTGATGACAATATTTTCTTTGTTGTTTCAGATTTTGGTGGTTTTCTGTGGCCCTGAGGAGATAAACAAAGCAAAAGCTAAAAGCATTTTAGACAACATCCCCAACAAGGAGAGCTTGAGTCGAATCATTGTTGTTATGGGGAGCAAGATGAACCATTATGCTCGCAAAGAGTTTGAGCTATGTGAAGTCAAAGTGGAAATTTTCCCAGTAAGATTCCACATACTAGCTTCTGTTGATTTAAAAGTTATATCTAACAATCATTCACCACTTAGATTGGTAACTAATTGTTCAATTAAGCTTTCCAAAAGAAGTCATGAACCCAATTGGTAAACGCGAAACATTTAATAGGAGTATTTGGGCATGAGATTAGTTATAAAAGTTTCCCGCGTTTGGGATGGATATGGTAATAAATGATACGCGCCTAGTTACCTGAACTCTTTACTAGCATCGTGTTCGTATACAATACTATATTATGTAATCTTAAATAATATAGTAAATAACATGCTAAAGTTGTTAGAAATCCAAAACTATTAACATTATAGAGTTGTTAAAAGTGTAGTTGAATGTTTTATACTTTAAGTCGTCTGTGAGGTGATATTAATCATGATTTAAGGGCGATTTTTACACAACAAGTAATATCTAATCACAAAGGACCATAAACGAGTATACTTGCAAACCTGATGGGTAATGAGTAAAGGTTCCCGACGAGTATTGGTCATGATTTTTGTTGGAAAATTGACCCAGATAGGCTGATAAACACAACAAATAATCAACAAGAGAATTAAAGTACGAACACCAAATATTGATATTGAAAACCACACAGAACAATGAACCTATAACTCTATTTGTACTAAACATATTCTATTTCTAACTCAGTTTAAACACCACTAAATAATAAAATAAATCATAAAACTCAATCCCGAGTCTATTTCAAACTCTACCAAACAACTAAAAAACTATAACTAATAATTATCTAATTTATTTATTCAAGAATAAATGTTCATTCTCGGATACAGGACTATCAAAACCCGACCCATTGTCATTCTCATAGTTGAGCAACTTTTCTCTATCATATGATGTATACATCAATAGTGAAATAGTCATCATGTAAAATTATTATGTCAAACTAATGTATAAATTATAATCTAGCAATTTTACATTAATATTTCTTCTCATTACTGATCTTTGTTTGAATAATGATGCAATGATCATGTTTCCAGATCACAGACCTACTTGTGAACATTACAAAACATGTTTCAATGCCAAAATATGAAATACTGACCAATGAAGAGAAGGAGCAGTTGCTTATGAAGCACAAACTTGCTGACAATCAGGTAAGATTATCATTAATTTCCAGTTTTGAACCAGCAGAAAGGCCAAAAATTTCTAAACTATCAACCTAGCTTCAAGATCTTTGGTACGAATGATTCAAATAAACGCGCGTTGTTCTAATAAACGATTATAATCTTTAGATCCCATATATGCTGGAGAGTGATGCCATAGCTAGGTACTATGGACTGGAGAAGAAGCAGGTGGTCAAGATCACTTATAACAGCAAAATGACAGGCTTGTTTGTCACATATCGCCGTGTGAGATGAAGTACTCGATACCAGTTGGTTATTTTGGTTGGGTTAATCTTGTTGACAGTTGCACTAATACAGTTCTTTACTTCCTTTGGTCTAGTAAGACTTAGTTGACGCCTTTGGCGCTTCTTTTGCAATAGCCCGGATTTAGCGTTTTTGTGGTCTTGTTTACAGGCATAGCTGCATCAACTTTTGGATTGTTATTCTATGAACAATTGAACATGTTCTATGTTTTCTAGTCCTCGTTACATTCTCTTTCACTTGCATTACTTTGTTGAATCTTTGTGTCTAAAATTTTTATAAATTGCTGAAACTGACTGAACCACTTAATTGAAGTGAATTGGTCGGTTTGCGCGGTTTGGATTTACACGGTTTGATTACCGGTTTAGTTTTGCATTTCAAGGGTTCGGTTGGGGTCTGGAACTGGGATTGTTGTATAACCTTTATTTTATATATATTTTTTGTAATTTTGGAATTTTTTGTAATGTATAAGTATTATTTCAGACCGTATTTATCATTTTAAACAATTTGATACAAACTAATGAATTTGAAAATTTTAAGATAACTGGTTTTAAATAGCTTGCCTGTTAAAATCAAAGCGTCAAAACATGAACTAGCTAGGCCAGCTAACCAGCCAACCTCTAGCTGGTTTGGTTTGTCATTTCCTGAAATTATGATCAGTGGTTCAACCTAAAATTTTATGAAAATCTTTCGAACAAGACTGTGAACATCTTATTAAAACCGGAAGTTGTGGTTTAGGCGTAAATTTGAAACTTGATTTCTCTTTTTGTTATCACAAGACCAGTTGGAGTAGAAAGCAGTAGATATCAAAAGGAAGAACTATCTTGCATATTACCATGAATAGGCCTGGCAAAATGGGCGGGTCGGGTCGGATTAGGTGTCGGGTCAGGACGGGTTCGGGTCAGGACAGGTTCGGATCAGAATGGGTTCAGGTAAGAAACGGGTCAGGATGGGTTCGGGTCAGGATGGGTCGGGTCAGGAAGGGTCAAATCCAATTATATTAAAATTCTCAATTTTTCAACACAAACCATAAAAACATATAAACTACAAATTATACCTGGCAATATGGGCGGGGATGGGTTGGACAAGGCATTGGATCAAGATGGGTTTTGGTTAGAATGGGTACGGGTCGGAATGGACCACCTTAAAAAACAGGTCCATTTGGTTTGGGTTAAGACGGGTTCGGGTCAGAATGGGTCGGGCCAAGACGGGTTAATTTAAAGACTTCGTAATCTTACAAGTTCTTTTTAATAAAAGAAGATAAAATTAAAAACAAAAATTAAATTATTGCTGCTGTAAAATCCAAAACCACGTATAAAACTCAACTCACTATCCACACTTCATGACTATGAAAAACCCATCAAACTCTCGATTTTACTCTCGGTTCGTCAATATTACTTTTGTTGTTCATGGCGGAAGAGATTTTGGGCACGTCGACAGCAGCGCCAGAGGGTGCAACAGTGACGACGGAGCTGCAGTGGTTCTGAAGGCGGAGAAAAAGGCTGAAGTTTTTTGAATTTAATTACCTCATTTAAGGACAAATTTAACGTCTTTGGTGAGCTTCCTAACCTTTAGAATGAAAGTTTTGACTGAATTGCAGTAGTGGTTCAAGAGGTGCTTAATAAGGATGATGAGTTCATTGCTCATCGGTCGTCATCGTTGCCGGAGTAGGAACACCCAGCAAAACAAAGATTTGTTGATTACTTGATTAGAAAAATCAGATAACCAAATAAAGATCTGTTGTTTTTAAATCCTTTATTTTTTGAGCAACCCGTCATGACCCGTCCTTTTTCCTTTCCTGCCCATCCTGACCCGTTTTCTATTTTCTCTTACATTTAAACCTACCCATCCTAACCCCTTAAGAATATTAATCAACCCATAACAACCCATATAACATCATTTAAAGTCCAAATCAACCCAAATATAACAACTTGGGTCAAGATTGCCAGGCTTAACCATGAACAATTGAGTTAATAGTTCTGAACACCATAAGATTATAAGTATGAATTCACGTTTTAATGTGTGTAATAAATCTTAACTATTCGATTTAATAATTAATCACAAATTTTGTAACACGATTTTGTAGCAATAGCATAATTTCTTTTTTATTTTAAACCAAAAAATATATTAAGAAACATTCGTACAACAAACGATAACAAATTGTAACTCGTAACTTGTTTTCCTGCCATTCTATTAATTATTCAAACTCTTGAATATTAGTGTTAAACTAGTCATATATATACGTTTCTTTGACATATTTTTAATTTTTTGTTTTCTATAACATATTGGACTTGCACATATCCAGCATGCACTTTGTTCTTTAGAAAACCACTCGTTTTTTTCATTCAACTTTTTGCTTAAATTTGTTATGTAGTTATGGAAGTTATGATATATGACATCTAGTAATCTTAAAATATAATATATTAGTGTTTAAAACGATTTTCGTAGATTTGTACTTAAAATAGTATATGTGAGTGTTTAAACAATTGTCGTAGATTTCTACTTAATTGTTTTATATTTAACTTTTTGGAGATTTTGTTGTGCATTTTTAGCACTTAGTAAATTAGATAAAAATGGACAAGACAAGTACGTAAAAATAAGTTTGAGTAAAGAAGTACCATTTATTAAACCATGTTGAACGCGTTCATGTCAAAACAAATATGGTAGCATGTTAGGTATACAGTTACAAGATTCAGGTTTACAGCTCTATGAAATCAAGTTGATCGGTTAATTTTCCTTTCAAAATTAATAACATACGAAAAAATAAATAAATGAATCATCAAGCTAAACAAATGATTCTCCAAATAATCTAAACTTAGGGAGAATGACTTATGATATATAAAATTGTTGTTTTCCTTTCTCAGTGATCTTGAATACATGCATCTCTTGTATGGATATTACAAGAAAACCAACCATCTTAACTTATTCTATTAACTACATGAGAAAGCCAACAATCATAATTACGGAATAATATGACGATTCATATTCTTAACATTGCTTATAATAATTATATAAATTTTTTTACCAACTACATCTTATACTTTGTGTTATTATTACTAATCGACTAATAATTTAATATGCAACAAAATAAACAACAAACAAGAATATTCACCATGTGTATGAAAGGTGGAGAGGTGAATCACGACAAGTTTTCACTACAACGCCCCCTTTGCCATGACGCCAAGCCAGTGACGGATCCAGGGTTTCTCTTTAGCTAGGGCCAAATACGGATCATGTTAACCTGGTTCATATCAGATCGGTCGATACGGGTCCGGTAAAATAAAACAACATAAATTTGTAGCAAATTTTACGGATCATAACTTGACTTTAAGTAACAATATAGGTAATCGACACTAAAAATATTATAATTGCACGGAAGTCTGAGATGTTAAAGAGTCTAACTTCATGTCTTGACCCGATCAATGCAAATAGGCTCATTTACTCCCCATTTTTACCTCATGATGACAACAAATTTTAGTTTTCAGATTGTCAAACAAATGGAAGTCACAAAACAGTAGCGAACACAACATTTGCAAACTTCAAAGCACCGGTTTTAAATAATAGTCATTTTTATAACAAACAATGATCAATGCACAATTTTGGAATTTGAATGGTCAATCTGTTCTTTAGCTCCTAATCCATAGCACCTTGATTATTTTAGAAAAACAGGATTCTAGATGTGCTTACAAATTGTGGATTTGAGTGCCTTAGAATTAAAAACCTTGGGTACCTTAAACTATTATACTCATATATTAACATTCATATATATAGTTGAGTGGGGGCCTAGGACCCCCTACGCCTCTCTTGCATCCGTCTATGCGCCAAGCACACAAGTAGCAGTGTTGAAACGACGTCACGCCATCCATATCAGCATCCAGATTGGCACGACTCCTCCACTGAACCTAGTCTAAAAACCATTTATGCTCGATTACAAACTTACCTCTCTGTTAAGCAACTTGTACCCTTTTTCAACCACCTAACTATAATAACAACTACTTACAATAACAAAATTTCACTTCTACGACATTTTATAAATAAAAGACTAGAGCTTTATAGTGCATGGATGGGATCCGCATGAGAGACCACGTCTAGTCGGCTGGTGTAGGTAATGACTAATGAGAGACCCAATGATTTTGCTAACGGATAGTTATATAAACATGTAAGATAGATTAAGGGCACTATTTATTTTCTAAATCTGAAAAGTAAAATTTAAATAATATATATAATATTTTTTAGTATATGTTTAAAAAATGAAAATAGTATTACAAAGTAAAACCACTAAATAGTTTAGCTATAGGTTATTATAATAAAAGAAATTAGATTTTAATAACAAAAGCACTAACAAATTCTCCAAGTGTCAAATCTTTCGAAACTAAGACAAATTCTTCCGAAGCCAAAGATGAAGTATTTCAAAGCTTCAAGACAAAGTTTTTTGGAATCCAAGAGACTGATTTCTTGCGAAGACAGAGAATACATGCTTTATTTGACATACTTTTGAAAAAAGTTGAACCATTTTTCGCTGCAATATCTAATTACTCACCAACTTATATAAGTTGGTGATATTTTTCATACTTTTATCAATTGTAGATTAAGGTATTTGAGTCTGTAACTTTCTACTTTTATACTTTTATCCTTTATTGTAATAGATAAGGATGTGCGCTATGTCATATCATAATCACTAATCAAAAGTCAATTTGTCTTTTGACTTTACATTAATCTTGTTGTTTAGATTAGTATTCTAGCTGGCCTTCAAAGTATGGTCGTCTGTAGGATGTAATATAAAGTATCTCAAGTAATCAATCCTTAGGACTAAGCCTTGTAATAACTATAAACACTCTAAAGCAATATACATCGTTCTTAAAAACCAAACACTCGTGTTCTGCTTGTGCTCTTTACTCTTGTTCATTGTTTCGTATGTCGGTTCCCTATTTGATTTGTTAAGTGTTTAGTCTCTCGAACATTATAAAACTGTTGCATCACCCTTTAACCGGTCATGCAGATTTCTATTCAATTTTGTTTACAAGGAATGTACGTTTTCCTCATTACGATCATACTCTTCATAATGAGCGAAAATAAAATGAAAACTAAATATAAATCTATAATAAATACTCATCATCTATAGCAACATTAATAAAAAGAGAAATAGCATAAGTGATCCCTGTGGTTTAACTAATTTGCATATTTAGTCCCTAAAATTTAAAAATAGCAAAGTTAGTCCAAATTTTTGTGTACTCATTGCATATGTGGTCCCAAAAATTAAATTCATTTAGTTTTGTTTTATAAAGTTTAGACTAACTTTTAAATTTAATTTTAGAACCAAAAAGTAAAATGCTCACAAAAAGTTTAGAATAACTTTATAATTTTTAGTAATTGAGTACCAAACTTGTAATAAATACACAAAAATTTACACTAAATTTATAATTTTCAAAATCTGTAGACAAAAATTTACACTAAATTTGTAATTTTCAAAATTTAAAGACTAAACGTATAATTCCTTTAACCTACAAGAACCATATATACATTTTTTTCGGGGTAGGCTATACGTACACCTCTTATCTACTTGTCATACCCCACCCCTAAAAAACATAAGTTTTATATTTACCCTTTAATATTTAAAAGCATATCCATCTCCCCTTACTTGTTATTCTCTTTTTTACTCATCATATTCCACGTGAATAAAACATATTTTAAATTAAATAAAGCTTGCTTCTTAAAAAACAAGTTAATATGCTTTTAGAATATTATAAAAAGCATTTCCTCTGGAATACTAAAGTATCGTAAAACACTTTTTTTAACTTGTATTGATTTTTTATTAAATGTGTTTGAAAAAAACACTAAAAATTTTGATACTTTCCAAGTTTCAAGCAATAAAAAGTTTAATTCTAAATTCTCGAAAACTCTCGTAATTCATAAAATCTTTAGCTTTGTTTCATTTATCTCTAGATTTAACAACTAATTAGGAACTACATATGATGTTTCAAAATCTATTAACTTTTTATATTAACTTAACAAATAACATTTAACCAATAACTATGTATCATGTTTTTGAATAAATATGATCATATGTATAATTTGGAAAAAAAATAAAAGTAATGAATATTAGATCGTATAAAAATAACATCATAAACTGTTGGTAGTATTAGCAGGTCGATTATTTATTTACATAGTGTTACATGTATGATTAGATTGTTATCTTTATTTATATCAAATATCACTCAAAATTCTTAAACAACTCAAAGCTTAAAAAAATATAAACAGTCTGATTAATCTTGATAAACATTGGGTATTTATTAAAGCTTTAAAATTGTTAATGTCCACGTAATTTTTTAAAGAAGAATGTAGTTTGCTTTAATTTGTTGTTGTTTCTCACAATTATAAAAAATAACAAAAAAGGTTTTTTAAATTATTTGTTTGTACTTTAAATAAATTTGAGTTACGGGAATTTAGAAAGAATAAATTAATACTAAAATAATTTTTTTTAAATATCTTTATCTATACTATATATAAAATATATGAGAATAATATTTTAAGATACCATTAAATTAATAACACTAACCTCAATGCATAATGTACAATTATTTTTAAGGGTAAAATAATATTTTTAACATTATTTATAAATTACCCCTTACAATTAGTTACATAATAACCTTATAATTACTGAAAATTACATAAAATTCTATATTATCTACCCATAAACCAAAAAACTTAATTTATTTTAAGATTTTTGTTATATCAATCTATCGTGTTTAAAAAAAATTTGATACTACAATCGTAAATGTGTATTTTTAAACGTTTGGTGTAAATTTTTTTGGTGAACTGATACGTATTTTGTAAAGTACAATAACTTAATGCATAAATATACAAGTTATCATGCAAAATCTATTTATTTGGTGTTTAAATTTTAGCTTAGAAAAATATAATAAACTTCTGTAAACTTACTATAAGATTAACAAAGATTAGAAACTCGTGTTAGATGTAAAATGTGTCCCGTTACATTGCGCGGACACCCTTTTAGTACTAAAAAAGAGAAAAGACAAAAAAAATAGAAATAAAATAAAAGGTTTGATTTGTATTTATATTAAAAACTTAAGGGTAAAAGTAAAACCAGTAAAAATGGATTAAGAGAGTACATGTAGCAACACTTCTTTTTTCTCTAATAAAAGTTAAGAATGACATCTATTAAATTGCTGGTATAAAATGAAACATTGGACTAAATTTTAGATTAGAAAATTTGCAAAAGAAGACACCACTTCCAACTTATTACAAGATTTGCAATTGTAGTCTTTTAGCTGCATTTTATAAGCTTTAGTGTTTATAAACCCTAAATAAATCTCCAACGCAGTCTCGCTGCATCGTACCTGCTTCACTCACTTGTATTCTCACAAGCAAATATGCCTCCAAAGGCTGCAAAATCGAAGGAAGCACCTGCAGAAAGGCCCATCCTTGGTCGCTTTTCATCGCATCTGAAGATCGGAATTGTTAGTTTCTTATACCTTTTTATATACTGTTATCTGATCTAATTTAGTGTAATTTGTTATGACTTTGTTTGTTTTTTTGTTACTAGAAGTAGATGATTTGAGTAGCGTATCAACTATGAGATGATGAACTTTAAACTGTTGCTAGGTTTTCGTTAGTATCATGAATTGTAAACGTAAGTGAGAAATTACGATCTGGATTTTGATTCTGTGCTGTTGGTAGAACAAACTGCATATTCAGTTTTTTGTGTTTAAATCGGCTGAAAATTGATTAGTTTTATTAGGATTTGGGATTAGTCTATTTAATTGTGTTGATAGAATTTGTTGATGTAGGTAGTATCTTGTTTGAGTGGCTGATTGCTCAAGAAGAAAGTACACAGATGTTTCTGTAGAATATGGACTTATTTTGTTTTATAATGCTATTGATTTCAGGTTGGATTGCCGAATGTAGGGAAATCTACTCTGTTCAATACTCTTACCAAGTTATCGATACCTGCTGAGAACTTTCCATTTTGTACAATTGAACCTAATGAGGCACGTGTCAACATTCCTGATGAGCGGTTTGAATGGCTTTGTCAATTGTTCAAGCCAAAGAGTGAGGTAATATATAGGCACTGCTTCTTCTATATATTGTTATGAGCAATTAAGGATACTCACAATGCTTGTATATTGACTAAGCGCTGTTGTATTCGAATTTCGAAGGATGCCAAGTTGTCCATTTGAAATTCAGCACCAAATTAAGTGACTTTTAGTTTGTATTCACTATTTACATAGTGTATAATTACTATTGCTTTGCTTGGTAGGTTTCTGCATTCTTGGAGATACATGACATTGCTGGATTGGTGAAAGGTGCTCATGAAGGACAAGGGCTTGGAAACAATTTCTTATCTCACATTCGTGCAGTTGATGGCATATTCCATGTTTTACGTAAGATTGTATTATTGTTGTCCTTCTAATGTAGTTATGTTAGGTCATATGGGTTTTTGTTTGTCATAAATAGTGATAACCTCATAAGCACACATCAAATCATGTAATTTGTGTTTGGATCTTACCATGCATGGACCAAGTTTCACCACACAATACGTATTTCACCTATTGGTGACCTCTGTGTTTTGTTGTGAGGTTTTGCTTAATTATTTCTGCAGTCTGAAATTATTTATTGTTGTTTATATTTATACAATAGGTGCATTTGAAGACCCTGATATTATCCATGTTGATGACTCTGTCGATCCTGTAAGAGATTTAGAAGTTATAACTGCAGAATTACGGCTGAAGGTATGTTCTAACAGTTCTTGGAGCTCACATATCTGACTCTCTTGTCTTTGTGTTATGTGATATCTTGAGTTCTTTTCTTGTGCACTTCTTGATTGATTAGTATTGCTAGATAAACTATCTTTATTTTGGTTACATACTTACATATACGGACATTAAGTTATTGCATTTGCAGAATGGTGATGTCCTTTACTGAACTTGAATAAATTTTAGTAGTATTTTTCTCTTATGGAATAATTTGTTAAATCTTTTTTCACAACTTTAATAGTGTATGTTAGTCATTACTTCAAACTATTGAATATGAGTATAAGACTTTTGATAAACCTTTTCTATTATTGAGCATAATGTTGGTAAGCTATAAAGCTATATGGAACTAGTAAACTTGAGAGTGTAAAGACGAATGAGTTGATGACTACCAAAGAATCGGACCAAGATTATGAATCCCTGGGTTTTTTTGTGTTTTATCTACATCTGATAACAAGTTACAGAAATGTGTTTGAATGTTATTTATTGTAAGATTTTAAAAGCTTGATATTGATTTTTTTCCATATGATAAACCGTAAAGGATATTGAGTTCATGGAAAGAAGGATTGAAGATCTTGAAAAGAGCATGAAGAGGAGCAATGACAAACAATTAAAAGTAGAACATGAAGTGTGCTTGAAGGTATTTCGTATATTCATTTCATGCTAAGTTGTTTCAATAATATTGTTTCTAACAATGATTGTTTCATTGTTACCCTGAACATATGGTGACCTTGTTTTAAGTTTTTTTTTGCTGCAACAGTTGCTTTCATCCTCTTATACATATTCACTTCGTTAGAACTTAAGTAAACATGATATGACTATTTAAGAACTATGGGGACATGATAGTGGATTGAAAGGAATTTTTGGCTTGCTCTAGCTTACAGTTTTCTCTAGAGGTGGCAAAGTGGGCGGGTTGGACTAGATTGATGGTCGGGTCAGGATGGGTTTGGGTCAAGGTGGGTTTGGGTTAGGATGGGTTGCTTAAAAAAGAGGGTCACGATGGATTCAGGTCAAGATGGGTTCGGATCAGAACGGTACGGGTCAGAATGGGTCTTTACAAAAAACTCATTGAGGTTTGGTTATCAAGATAAGGATACCTGGTTTATAAAAACACATGGTCTAGAAATAAGATCGACATCATTTCTATATGCTTAACTCACACAAAGGCATCAAACTAAGGAAAATGACGCAAAAGATTATAACTTGATATGAAATAATTAGAGAACAATCATTCAAATGTTAAATACAATCACAAAGTTCAAGCTTGAAACCTTCACCTGTTACAAAATTGATTAGCTGTTTTGATGAAAATATTCACAAAACCAAAAGCTTGAAATCCATTTAAATGGAAATCAATGTTCAAAATTACGAACGATTCTTCGATATCAAACCCAGTTATTTTATGTTTAAAATCGATTCTTCGATAGCAAACCCGGATATTTTATGTTTACACTCGATGGTGAACATCAGTCAAAACAACGTTGTTTGGATTCTTGTTTAAAAACCAAAATTTTCTGGTCAACATAGCTTGAGATGAGATGATGCAAAAATCCATGGTTGCCATTAATACTCAAGAAGAAAAATTCAATCAAACCCAGAATCAAAAGACTGAAATTGAATAAGATGAAGAGATCTCATGATCGATGGCTGCGATATGGTTAGCAAAGATTGACTTAAAACCTAGTTGCGGAATCTGTTTTGGAACCAAGAAAACAACTGACCGATTTCTTCAAGAACATACCCCCATGTTCGTTCGTTCCTTAAAACTTTGAGCGTTCGTTCAAAGTAAATCGATTTAGAACCCAAAATCACCAACTTTCAATTTATTGAATACCGGATTGAAGAATAGAACCACCGATCGATCTTCTCTACCTTTGTGATGATGTATCAAGAGGAGGACGAAACAACCTATTTCAAAAAACATGCAGGTGCAAGAAGTTAAAGAAATCCATAGCAGGTGTGGTCATTCAAGAAGATTAGAAGACAGAGATCGGGATTCATCTTTGTTGTTGTGTTTGAATGGGTTAATGAAGACCCATTCTTCCCCTTGGGCTGAGCCCATCCTGACCCGTTGACCATTTTGATAATTTTAAGTTTACCCATCTTGACCTCTTAACAATATTTGTTAACCCAAAACAATCCATAACCTTTATTTCTTCAGCCCAAATCCACCCAAATCTCACCGTACGGGTCAAGATTGCCGGGTATAGTTTTCTCAATGCAAGACTAAGGATTACAATGATACTGGCTACCGGCTAACATAATTGGACCTGCATATATCTTAGATGTCCTGTGGCCTTAAAAGTTTATTAAGTCGAAAACAAGTAGAAGTACATTAATGGAATCGAACAGCATGAATATAGGTATTGTTAACACGACCTGATTGTACCAATATTACTTCTAACTAATTCAATAAAAAATGGCACATATTTAACTTTATAAATGAACATACTTATGAATTTTGGGTCTATTTTCTGCAGGTCAAAACCTGGCTTGAGAGTGAGAAAGATGTCAGGTTAGGGGACTGGAAAGCTGCTGAAATTGAGATCTTGAATACTTTTCAGTTGCTCACTGCAAAACCTGTTGTTTATTTGGTAAAATTATTTCTTACTACGCTCTTTAATATTTCTTGAAAGTTGAAACCTGGCAAACTCTTTTTTGGTTTAAACATGTGATTTTCTTGTGCAGGTTAATATGAACGAGAAAGACTATCAGAGGAAAAAGAACAAGTTCCTTCCTAAAATTCATGCTTGGTATGCTTGATCATCAATAGTAGAATTCACTTGCTATGGTTTTAAAAGCAATTTAGAAACTGGACTTTGCTATTTTTCAATTTTAGTACAGATTTGTATTTTTCTTAACAAACAAACATGCGTAGTATATCCCCGCACATAGTAACAATTTGTATGGTCCTGGAAGATTTGTGTTTTCTTAAACTGTGTATATTAAGAAATGTTCTACCCTAGTAGTTGGTACTTAGAATTCGTTTGTAGGGTGCAAGAGCATGGGGGCGAGCCAATCATCCCTTTTAGCTGTGCTTTAGAAAGAACTCTTGCTGATTTGCCGGCAGATGAAGCAGCAAAGTACTGTGAGGAGAACAAGATACAAAGGTTAGTTTAAATATCATATTCTTGAAATTCAAATATATAATGCATTTTACTATTTATTTAAGTATATTCGTTTATATAATGTGGTGTATTTGTGGCTAGTATCTAAAAGTAGAACTCGTAAAACATTATCACAATTGACAATAACATATGCATATTGACTCTTTTTTTGCCACAGTGCTCTTCCGAAGATTATAAAGACTGGATTCTCTGCTATTAACCTTATATACTTCTTTACTGCTGGCAGTGATGAGGTAATGTGCTTTTCACCCTATGCCCTTTATCAAACGTAACACAACTGATTTTATTTTTTTAAAAAATTAGGTCTTTTTGCTGTTCTACCATATTTCTTTTCAGTCTTCTACATCTGAATAAGTATATAAAATAAACTTGATGTAATATGGCCCGTACAGGTGAAATGCTGGCAAATTCGAAGGCAAAGCAAGGCTCCTCAAGCTGCAGGAGCAATTCATACTGATTTTGAAAGAGGTTTTATTTGTGCTGAGGTAATGTTTTGCCTTTTTTTTTTCAAATTGTCTTCAACTTTATAATTTTTACTAGTTAAATCAAGGTTCTTATGTATTTTATATAGTTCTTTGCTGACTAATTGTTGTGTTGATTGTTCTTTCATGTGGTCCTTATTTTTATTTATTTTTTGCCATTATTTTTGAGATACCATGTAGAAATTCCCGTAAAGTTCTGTACGTGATCAAACTTTTATTTGTGTTTTTCTTTAAATCTACATGAAATTTCCAATTAGCGAATTAGTAACTGAAAAAAGAGAGATTAAAGAGCTTAAAAGATCTGAAAATTCACCTGGGTTTTTGCAGGTTATGAAGTTTGAGGATCTTAAAGAGCTTGGAAGTGAGGCTGCTGTGAAGGTATTTATCATTAATAAATACAACTTATCTTTATTTTACTAATTCCCATGTGGCAGTTGCATGACAATAAAAAAGAAATTTTGCATGAATTAAGCTCATTAACATCTATTATGTTAATATGTATAAAATCGTATTTCTATACATATTTGAAACAGATGTGTATAAAAGTTAAAATAAGAACTTTTTTCATAAAGTATAGTAACATTGTCAGGTTGGCCATCCAACTCACACTTATATTCTTTTAATAAGTTATATATAGTTAATGTATTAAACAATTACAAACAATCTCATTATGATCAAACCAATTTTCAATCAAACATAACTCTCAACCCGTTTTAATCCGTTTCTTTGGTTACATCTATTGGATCAACCCATTCAAGCCCGGATCAAAACTTGAAATTTGACATTGCTTTTGATTGTTTATTTCTTAGGCTGCTGGCAAGTACAAGCAGGAGGGGAAGACTTATGTGGTACAAGATGGTGATATTATATTTTTCAAATTTAATGTCTCTGGTGGTGGAAAGAAGTGAAGCAGTGGGGTTTTGCCTGCTATCCACAATTTTATTTGGATTGTGTACCAACTTTGTATTGAGCATCTAGAAACAGGTACTTTGTCACTAATGTGTTCTTCAACATAAGCTGTTATCATTTGTTTTAAAGATGATGTTGCATTATTCTGAATGTTTTTATGACACAGTTAAATGTTTCTCATACTAAATATTTAGTACACTTCTCATTCCGTGGGAAGTTAGTTTATGTTCGAATGGTAAATGAACTAACATCACATCCTTTTCTATGTATTTAACTACACGAACTAGCACAAACATGATATTTGCTCATTTATGTTCATGAACCAATAATATGTTAAGAACCATGAGAATTGCATAAGACGTGTGCACATCATTTTACGAAACTGGTAAATTGAAAAACGAAGTTCTATTTCTCTTTCTAATGTTTTTTATTATTATTTTATTTCCTTTCTTTTAGACTTCTCTTAAAAAATATAAAATTATGCACATATGATATACATGCACATATGGTGTATATGCATGTGTATTTAGACAATAAAAAACTATAAATACTATAATAAAAAATTTTAAAATAAACATTAAACGTATTGAAATCTATGATTTTTGTGGTTTTCTATCATTCTCTTTGTTTTGAAGAGAATGCCCAATCATGCACACGAGTAAACCACTAGATAGTAGATTTTAGTCTTTGATAAGGAGACAATGGTCAAGAGATATAACATAAGTAAAATGAAGTTACAAAATGAAACTAAAACAAACAATATGCATGAATGTTAAGCAATTCTCTACATATTTGAGTCTATAAAAATGCTTTTTACCAACGGTCACGAGCACCCCCTCAACGGTTGAATTTTACGCAACGGCTCCCCAATCCCTCACGGATGAGGGGAGCGTTGTTCCCGTGAGCATGAGTCACAATGGCTCTCAAGGCACCCCTCTCACGCTGAGTCACAATGGCTCTCAAGGCACCCCTCTCACGCTGTATATCACGTGTCCTTGATTATATAGTTAGTTATACACTTGTTCTACTTCTCTCCATTTTACACAATTCCATTTTCTCTTGTAATATTCCCTCAAACAACTTTTAAGTGGCATGCGCATGATACAAAGATCATATATACATAGAGACAGTAGGGGAAGAAAAGTAGAGTGCATAGCAATGAGGCTTATGAGTGAGTTGATGTAAAATACCAAATCTAACACGCACACCAACCTACTAACGGCACATCACTCACATATTATACGGGTTGTATAAGGTATTATAGGTCTTATAAGTGTAATACTGACTAATCATACAACCATAAAGTTATATACGAGACATGAATAGAAGCGACTTATATGACAACACACACTGCTCCTAAGGCCATTCCGGCCGTATGACCCTTTTCCCCATCTATATGACCCGTATAGGGATTAAAGGTGGTATACGTATAATAGCACCCTTTTTTTTATTTTGTATAACTACCACAAATTACGCTGTATGCAAAATTATCATACTCTTCTCAAACATATTTTTTGTTCTTAATTGAACACCAACAACACACACGCATGCTTGTTTATATTCGTTTATGGTTTGTATATTTGTTCATTCCTTCGATTATAGCTAACACGAACAAAGCCGGTTACTTTACAACCAGAATGGAAGACACGAAGTAGGCAATAAAAAAAATCTAGAGGTTCAACATTCTGAATATATGTGGAGGAACAAAAATAGTATTTTGTTTGACCAAATTTCAAATCTCCATTGACTCTCCACCGAAAATTCTCATTTTAGTTTTAACTGTTAATCCAAACTAAGCTATTCCAACCTTATTTTAATACCGAAGCAACGTTGTGCTTGCTCACCTCTTAATTTTTGTTGGCTCTAGGTATGTCGAGATCCTTAAAAACCGGGCTGTCAACTCCAACTCCCATTGCATTCAGCCCGTTGTCTACATACAACACCGCCCCTGTGATGGCGGAAGCCAGCGGTGATGCCAGAAAAGCAGCTGCATTTCCCACCTCCTCTGTGTAATATTAAATCATGTTCAGCAATCATGACATTTAGGAAATAAAAATTCTGCCAATGACATTGATATTGTTATGAGAAGGATCATAAGTATCATAGCTTCGTCACTTCTCTATCTTCAGAAATATCATAAAAAGGATTTAACTTTGAAAGTAGTTTATCCAGGGTAATCTTGTAAGTTAAGCAGTCAGTTTTTAGACGTCAAAGGAAGGTCAACATGGTCAATACCAGCATGTCAGCTGCCACATCATCGTTATTATTTTGAAAAATTTGATCCTTATTGCCACAGAAAGTTTCATATATCCCCTTTAAAACTTGCATAATATCGTATTTACCCAACCAAAAAATTAATACAAATATACCCATTCAAAATGCTTATAACTTGATATTTTACAAATTCAGTAAATCGAATTTACAATATGACCATCGCCCCCTGCCCCCCTTCTCTTTCTTCTTACACTGCAAACACTCATCCTAATGCAAATTTTAAGGGAAGGGCATAGATGTCATAAAATTGAAAACAGGTGTATATTTTGCTATGATTTTTTGTCAGGTAAACATGATATTATACCAAGTTTTAAGGGGGATGTATGAAATTATCCCTTTTATCAAGACAGTATAGAAGATGAATCATTTATATGAGAGGAAGGATAATATATTCCCCAACTTTGCAAAGGGCCATAATTATATTCTAGATACTACAAGTCATTTTCATCCAATATAATTATCCTTATCCTTATAATAATTACTTAAGGAACATTTCATATGACAATGTTACTAGGTTTTTGAATCCTGAGCACATTAAAGTCGCATAGGATATACAAACTGACCTGCTGATAGTTCTTTCTGCAGTGGTGCATTCTCAGATGAATAATCAATCATCATATCAATAAAACCAATCGCCTTGGCAGCACGACTTCTTAGTGGCCCTGTATATATGACCAATGATTATTTTTTAATATTTAATTTGGCTTACAAATAAGATTTTCTTTTCTGTAAAGAGGTATTGCAGTACCTGCAGATATTGTGTTTACTCTGATCCCATGTTTCCTTCCAGCTTCAAATGCCAATACCTGTGTTTCATAATTGATAACTATTATTGGAAGTTAATAAGAACACCAGCCTGAAGAAAATATCAGGATACGGTAACTAACTTGTGTGTCACTCTCCAAAGCAGCCTTGGCTGAACTCATGCCCCCACCATATCTGTTTGAAAAAAAAAGGTGCAATTTAGGATTGTTTCCCAGATGGTTTGAGAAAAATCAAGATTCAAATGAAACAAAAAAGTAAAAAGAAAAATAGAAATTACCCAGGTATGATCCTTTCAGAAGCAATGTAGGTCAGAGAAATTGAAGCACCCCCTGCAATATAACAATTAAGCTCAGCTTTGAGCACTAAAATATTGAGTTTGACGTGTCAAAAGGCAGATGTAGATAAACTTTGAGATGAAAATCATACCTGGGTTCATTATTGGGGCAAAATGCTGGAGTAAAGATACGTAAGAATAGCTTGAGGCAGAGATAGCAGCAAGATATCCATACCTTGAAGTTTCAAGTAGAGGCTTGCTAACCTGCAATATAGAGGTCATACAAGTTGAATTGGTTGTGTTTCGTCTTAAACACATCAAATGAGCTTAAACAACAAATTTAGCTAAAAGGGGAACATGTCAAATGGGTTGAACAGGTCAAACAGGTTGATTTGGGTTGTGTTTTATTTCAAACGGGCCACCCGAGGCAAATCAGCAAATCTAGCTATAAAAGAACAGGCCATATGTGTTGAATGGGTCTAACGGGTTGGCATGGGCTGTATTTATAACTGAAACGGCTCAAATAAGCCACATTAACATATTTAGCCACAAAGGGAATTGGTCAAACCAGTGAAAGTTGTCCAGTTTCCTACTTTTGATGCATACAAGTTCCTAAATAATTTTGTTCAAAACAAAATTATAGATTGATATTATAACTTTTGTGACCATTAGACAAAAGGTTCCAGGTCAATGCAATCAGTACAAAACCCACCAATTCTTAACCTGTTTCAACCCACCCATTTGATACTTTTACTGCAATTCATGGATAATTTACAGGAGAAGAAAAATTCATTCATAGATTAACTGATAAGCATGATGACATGAGCTAAACTGCTAATATATTATTATTATTACCATCGATAACAAAAAAGAATATTATAAAATCCAAAGCATACCTCAGGTCCATTGGCTAATGAATGTACAAGAATGTCAATGCTGCCAAAATCCTCTTTCACAGATTCAGCTACTTCCTACAAAACATAAATCTTGACTTTTGAAGGAGCGTTAAACTTGGCATAGGGAGAACAGCTCAAATAATGACTAAAATTGATACCTTAACAGTCCACTTTGAGGACCCCGCATAACGCTTATTTGTTTTTACCTGCATAATGGTTATGTGACATAATAGAATTCATTCACTTTTTCTTTTATCATAAATAGTAGGAACAAGCGAGGGGGTGAACTTACATCCTCAGGAACATCTTCAGGGGTATCATAAACAGCATCTAAGGGGTACACTTTAGTAATTTCCATCAAAGACCCATCTGGCAACCTAAAATGGCGAATAAGAATGGTTAGTTGATTAATCCATTAATCACCTTATTATGCTAAGATAACTTGAAAAAGAATGGCGGAATATACACACTTACACACGTGATTCGTCAAACTTGCCCCTTCGAAGACTAGTCTCAAATATGTTGAGTGCCTAAAAGAGGTTAATAGTCATCAACAACAAAATACAATTTTAATAGCCCGAGGATCTCTAGTAGAGGTAGCAATTTCAACCCAATTACTCATGGATAGGTTGATGTGGGGGCTGTTTTATTAGAAATTTATCAAATGCATAATATTAGACGCAAAGGGAACAATTTAAATGGGTCAAACAGAACCCACAGGTTGAAAGTCATCCAAAGGCTATTTTAACACATAGAACCTCCTATCTCGTTTTATCCAAAATTATTTATTATGGTAGAAATAATGTGTTTGAAAATTGTAATCGTAATTAATGCATTTATTACTTATATAAAAAGTTAAAGATGGACAAACTATGCCATACGTCAACCCAACCTGACCTGTTTCAACCAATATTAAAAACAGATCCGTTTTGACCCATTACCCAACCCACCAGGCCACACATCTTGCCATCTCTAATCCAGGATTAGGATCAGCAACATACCGGGACCCATGTGCCAACAAGAATTTCAGCACCAGCAGCAGCTAAAGATTTGGCTATTGCCCAGCCATATCCATTATCATCAGCTATACCAGCAATGAATGCCCTTTTTCCTGTAGATAGCTCCCTTCGTTAGTAAATTATAATGTAATTATTATTCAGGTATTCGACTGTTTTCTTGCAACAAATTTGAATCCTTTCATAAATATCTAAGCAAAAAATAATCATCCACAATGGTCCGCAAATTTAACCTCTTAGATCAACAGGCAGCCCTGGTAGGGGTTTTATGTCACTGGAATCTGACATGGCTTTTGTGATCATCCTTCCATATCTCGAAGAACTTGATTTGGCATTCTGAGATAGTAATCGTGTAGAAGAGATGTGACATGAGCTTTCAAGTTTTGCACATGATCTCCCTATACTAGTACAGCTGAAAGCTGCAATGCTCGATTTTGAAACTTCACGGAAAGAAAAGGTAGAGGGTCTTGCTATAGCAATGTGCATGTTAGTAGTTGCCATTTCAACAAGTCGATCATAAACCTGCAATTCACGCAAGAATCATAACAATTAGCATGAATCTCATGGAAAGAAAGTTTCACATATCAAGTAGAGAAGAATATAAGCAGACCAATGGGTTTTCTTCCAAGGTTTAAAAACTTCAATCTTTATAATCAAATTAGTTGATTGCAAAACTGAAATGAATTCTTTCAAACTGCATGATCACATGGTTCATTCTTTATAATCAAATTACTTTGTTTGACATAGTTATTTTCCCTAAACTGGAATCAATTCATTACAGTTTTTAATCTAAATATCATTTGCAGTTGAACCGATACTCTAATTCAGAAAGTAATGAAGTATCAAGTGCTGAAGTCGAAACACGAGGCCTATCATAAACATCTTAAGCATAATGAAGATACACATCAGTTAAATATAAACTTTAGTCTTCAGAGAAAACCCCAAGAAAAGTAAATGCAATGAACAGAATCAAACATTTATGCGAACATTGCAATCACATACGAAAACCCCATGACTAAATCTGCAATTTTTAGCTCAAAGCTTAAGATCAGTGTAACAGAAACACAAATCAAGAAAATCAAAACAACATTAAGATCAATGCAATTGTAAATTCAAGTAAAAATCTAACACAAAGAAAGTAAATTGATCGATGTAACAAGCAGGAGGTAGTGGAGTGTGACTTACCTCTAGAATTAGGGGAAATTTGGGACGATCTTTTCAAGTTCTTGTGTGCTTGTGTGTATATATATAATATGATGAGAGGTTTCGATTAAAACGAAGAAGAATGAAAATGTTGTTGAGGTTGTCTTTGTGAGGGCCGTTGGGAAGCTTTGGAAGTATCGAAACAGGTCACAAATGGGTGAGAATTTCTGCTTTCAAACAGGGTTTACAACATGGGCCTATTTCTATTAATTACATTAGACGTCCTTTGTGTATGTGGTTTGTAACAATTTAGGACCTTTATACTAACATGTGTTAACTTTTGTGTCAATTGACATGTTAAATTACCAATTTACCCTCTAATTTTACACTTAAACAAATAAAAAGAAAAGAGAAAAAGTTAATACAAAAGACTCCATAACTACCACCAAATATTTATTTTTGTGGCATCCTATTCCCCTTCACACCCACACCCCCATCAACGCACATGATTCCGGTAACAACAACACCAATTCCGATCTCCGTTCCCATCAATTGTTAGTATGTATTTGAAGGTAACTAAGATTAATTTACTTAGAGTTTCTTTGAAAAGTGGGAAATTAAGATCCTAGATGGAGACAATGCTTTCTACAATTGCTAGCAAACCTTCTATTGTTCCTTTTTGGTGCAACATGGGAACCACCAAGAAATCTTTGCCATGAAACTATTTTTTCTTTAGTAATCATGTAACCTCTTCCAAGTCGCTGACGAAAGTGATGATTTTGTAGAGATGCTTTTATGGATCATGATTAACTGCGCTTTGATTCATAATGATAATTAGGTTAACTTGTGCTTAAGGATCATTGTTAACTCGAATAGATTTTGTGGGGATCGATTGCGTTCAGATCCTTTCAGATTTCAAAATCGGCTCTCTCATGTTTTCCTACAACTTAAATCCTAAAGTTCATGATGATTAAGTATTCATTCCACGTTTCCGGACTCGATTAAAACGTGATGGATTTGAGTGGTAGAACCGATGGGTATATCATTGCATGTTGTAATGTTAAACTCTAGTTTGAAAAAAGTAAAAAAAAAAAGAAAAAAGAGAAGTATTAGTTGACGATGAAGATGATGAAGGGGTAAAGAAGAATTTATTATTATTTTGTTTTTGTTTTAATCGTAAGGGTAAACTTGTTATTTTCTTAAAACTAACCATACTTTTTAACAACAAATAGTGAAAAGGACCTGACTTGTTACAAACCTTTTAGTTTAAGGATGTTTAACGTAATTAATGAAGATTAAGGACCAAACATGCAATTTAGTATATACATAAAGGATGTTTTTTGTAATTTACTCTTTAAACAAAGACAACCACTTAACATCAAAACTACTTCATTTTAACTTTTACATTAGTTCTAGAATTTGAACTTTTAATCTTAAATGAAGCTTTAACATTCTATCTTTACATGGCATTACCCTTGTATCCAAACCCCCCACCCTGGCCACCCGCATGGGTTTGTATCGGGATTTTAATACACATTTGTTTTTCAAATTCAGGATCAATTAGTGGGTTTATGTCTGTGAGATATGACGGTTCCGTTTTAAATAAAATTTATATCAAAAGGTAGATAGAAATAGAGACCTAATCTTTAAAGATTTAAAAGATAAAACTAATGAAAGTTGGATTCAAATTCACCAGAGGAAGTCAAGTGTTTAGTAACGTGTCATCCTCAATGTTATGTAAGTCGCTAGGCGCTATCAAGTCGATCAACCGAGCATTGTGAGTACTCGGACATAATCATTTATGAAGAAATTAATTTTTAGGAAATTATATATATCAAATACATAAGTTTACTAATATTATAACAAAATATGTGAATACCAATATAAATAAAAAGGATACATGTTTAATACCAAAGTATTTCAAAAATTGATATTTATTATTTAACGTTATAGACATAGTAATCATTAAATTATCGTTTTCGAAGATCTTCGTAAAAAATAACGAAAATCCAACAAGAATCGGTGAAAAAAGTGAAAATCTGTGAAAAGCAGCAAAAATCCAAGTTATCCAAGTTTGACCGAGTAGCTTCGATTTTAACCCAGGTTGACCGGTTCCTAGTTACTTTCCCGAGTGGTAAAAAGTCATTTTAGCAAATGATGAGTCCTGAGTACTCGCCAGAATTGATCGAGTTTTGTAACACTGGTCATCCTTTTTATTTATTATGGGTTATAATAACTCAAAACACTAAATCATGATGCTATTATTATGGATTTAGGCCTTATTAAGTATATACTAGTAATTTAGTCATGTTCAATGCCTCGAGTATGGTACATCGGGAATAATGTATATGCACAAAGAGTTAAGAGGTCTTTATTAGTATGTGGATGAATGAAAAGGCATTACTCGCGCGATAAAAATGTGTTTCATTTTTGTTAAAAAATATTTCTTAGGTGCATATAGAATACACATCTTATACACCATGTGAACGTTAACACGACTGGATAACATACCATGTTTGCTCTGTTTTATAGAAGTACCTTAACTTTTTAACTACAAATCTTGAAATGTATCACAAGTTAGGTAATTGATGAAGCTATAGAATGTAAATATATGAACCCTACTGTCACATCTTGGGTTTGAACTTTGGATCATCGCGGGTCATGTGAACCAATTGGGATCGTTTTATTCTTTATTTAAAAAATTAGTATTCCAAAGAGTTTTGGTAGCTGAAGTTCATTAAATAACATTATCATGATATTATTCGGAAATCAAGTCAATCTTCAAAGCTGAATCATTTATTGATACATAATTGTTTTACAAAATCATATTCATAATTACAAGCCATAAGATTTCATTGTAGAGAGGCATCCATTTCAGTTTCTATATTGTGATTTTTAACATTTGACATTAGATGCACTTATAGATTTCATACTGTAGTATGATCTAATGTCATTCTTAGTTCAATCATTCTTTACCTGTAAAGGATTTAAAGATTTAATATCAGCGACAATATTGGTGAATAACGTTCATCAGACTCGAATCATTTTCAAAATCAAGCATGAGAATATTTATTTTAAGATTAACCATCCTAGGTACATATGATAAAATACATATCAAGATCTTTCATTGTACATTGGTAAAACTTTGTTATCAGATCGCTCATGGGAACGTCAATGCCTGGAGAGTCATAATCATTTGGCACCAAATCCACCGGGCGATACAGCCCGCATCAAGTATATCATCTACATGTGTGACACGCGTTGCGCATGCATTGCCTCGAGCCCCTTTCGGTTTTGTTGTTTTCATCGGTGTCCACGTGTTAGATTCTTGTCAATTAGTCAGCATAGACATGTCGAATCCATATGGTTTCCTTAGCCTCGTTATTTGCCTCGCATCCCTTCTCCAATGTACGCCGCATCGGCCCTATTTTCCTAAATTTGTTTTTTTTTTAAATTTTCGCTATAATACTTCTCCAACCAAGGGTTGCCGCTCCTACCGCCCTGTGGATGTTTTATGTCCGAATTTTAAGAATGTTGCACCTACACATACTTATTGACATGAAAATTTGGGCATTAGACATGCCCATTTGGGCATTGGACATGACCATGACAACCTCCACGCAAACCCGCACATACTTACTAACGTGGCCATGTGGGCATTAGACATGATCATGTGAGCCTCCACATAGACATAGATATCGATTAGACACTTAAATAAAGTAATTTAAAATTTTATTAATAACTCGAATGAATGATGAACTTGGTTATGTTGTGAATTAGTTCATGTAGAATGGAAGATTAAAATGTAGTAATAAACATGAGTTGTTATGTAGTTAGTGTTATGGATTGTCAAGGTATACTTAACATGAATTGTAATAGTCGATAAGGTATGGTACATATAAAAAACATGAATTACATATAACACCGTCACTTATGCATAGTGAGAAGCTAATGTAGTTTAATAATGTATTGACTTGTTACTATTAAGAAAAATATACGCTTACAGCTTTAAAGTGTTTTTTATAGAAAATGAATATGACATGTATATAATAATATGCTTATTGAGCTATACTCAACTTTTATATTGATTTATGTTGATTGCTAAGTGATGCAGGTGCTACTAAGTGAAACAATAAAAATGATTAAAAATGTATGTTGAAAGGGTAGGATTATGTTTTCTACATTGAAAGTAGAGTAACTAACTTTGATGCAACTTGTTAAGATTTGAATAACACATGTTAATAGGTTCATTAAATGTGTTTCATTCTAACTAGTTTTATCTTTCCAGGCGTTGCGGCGGGAATTTATTTCATCATGTGTTTGTTTGATAAAATAACAATACACTTGGAGAGAGAAAGATAATGCGGCCACTGTAATGCGTAAACTCAGTATGATATATACTTAAGAAGACAAAGTAAAGCAATTGTTAAGTCAACCAACGCTTCTTTTTTTAAAATATTATTTTATTTTATTGGTAAATGTTATTCTACTTCTAATTAAACCATAAAAACATTACACCAACCCGCCTTGAATAGTGCTTGAACCCTTGACCTCAAGTGGAGTTACACGACTCCAACTTCAATTACTTTGCAATTAGTCCTAACCTCTAAAAACCTAGCTGGCTGGTTGAACTGCCACCTACCACCCCCACATCATAACTATCTTAATCTTGTAAATTTAACATATATATATATATATATATATAGGCGGAGCAACTCGAACGAAGTCACTCATTGCTATACGTTGAGGACCTGCCCTTGATCCTAACCCTCGTAGTGAAGCTGATGTACCAAAAAGAGCGGACCGCTATATATTTATATATATATATATATATATATAGGGGAGGGATCAAATGAGAACTAGCTTTTTTTGTGAGAACTCTAGGAACCAATCTCAACCACTAGTTCTCAATGACAAAATTGTAATTAATAAAAACATATTTTAAAATTTTACATATCAAAAAATAACATAAAAATAAAAAAAATAAAAACACAAAAATATTCCCCTACTTTTCCTCTTTCATAAAAAAATACAAAAAATTTATAAAAAATAAAAAATTGCCGTTGTTTTAACGAAATTTTTTTTACACATGTGTAATATCGGATTTACACATGTGTAACATGTGTATAACTAGATTTACACATATGTAAACAACGGATGTACGATTTTTTTAGAAAAGTATATCAATATGGTAGGCGTTGGAAAGATAAAAAAATACTAAATTATATGGTGAAAGTTTTTTGAAAAAATGATGTCGTGAAAAAAAGTTACGAACGTTTTAAAAAAAGGGGGAAATGGCATGTGATAAAAAATGAGTGACTGAAATTGGTTCATAGAGTTCTCAAAAAAATGTGGTTCTCATTTGAACCCTCCGCGCGATGCGGCAACAACGACAATTTATTTGCTAGTTTGTCAATCTTTTCGTGATATATTGTATGGAAATTGTTGTTAGCTTTCTTATTTGTATAATATTTTATAAAAGCTTATTATGTTTATTGTGTTGTATTTCTATTGTGTATGCCTATAATACATTCTTTACTCTATTTTTATATAGAGTAGAGAAGGAAAATTTTTATAATCTTGTAAGGTTCTAATTTTTTTTAGATTACAAAATAGGTAACCAAATAGAACAAGATTATCGATTTATCTTCCTCAAAAGTCTAACCAACTTTTAATATTTTAGTCTATCTATAGCCAATAATCATATTTCAATGTACTTTTAACATTATTATTAAAACTAAAACAAAATTTAATATTAGATATATCATGACAATCATTTATTAAAGCAAAGCAATCATTTACTACCCCTTTACGCCCTTAGCCACGCAAAAAAAGATCAACGGTGCTAATATGGTCATCATAATAGACCCAACTAATGTTTTGGGCCACAAGGATGAACACATACGATAAAAGAGGGATCAATCGACCTAATACATGAGAAACAACGATTGTTAGCGTGCTTTGGAGTCACAACAAAAGAGTTATAAAGTGGAAAACTATGGTTACCTCAACTATATAAGGATTCAAGATATAAAACTTTGGTCTTTCATAAAAAACTAATTACACTTTCTTGTAATGCACTGGAATAAACAATCAGCAAACAACTAATTACCACTTCATCGTAGCTACTAGAGCCAACATTATACTCACCAAACATACTCATTCACCATCTTGTTCCCATTCTCGACCCAAAATTGAGCAACAAAAAAAAAGTTGTTAGATTCAATGATCAAACACTTCTTCAACTGGTATATAGACCATGGATACCCATATAAAGTTTCATTGTGGGTACCTCTAATGCAAAAGGATAGTGCACTCTTAAAGTTTCATTGTTGTAAAACAATAACCTGACCATAAATAAAATAGAATCAACACATTGGACTCAAGGTAGAAGACACATTATATGAGACGATAGTGTGTTTGAACTATAAGGTGATTAGTTATTTACAGTTAGATGATCTAGATACAATTATTTAAGTTTTATAAATCATTCTCCTTGAACATCCAATGCTAATTAGTGAGCGCACCCATTGCTACTCAGTATGTAAACCAGCAAAACGTTTTATCATATGTTATTAAGTTTACTAATAATGATTATGTAATTTTTAGCAGAATATATGTTTAAAAAATGATTTTGTTGGTGAGAAATATGAAATATGGTTGAGTGCAACATAGATTTACCTGTGCATCTATTGTGATTTGTGAACTAACGTCATTGAGTTATTAGTTTTACATTCTTCCTTCATACTTCATACACATAGTTGGTTCACTAATCCGTCCTGATGACACCAAAAACTTACTTTAGATAAACGGATTGATTATCAAATAATAAAATGAATTCACATAAAAGATTATTTAAACCATCCACTATCTGAAGAGTAACATACCTTTCTAGAACAAATGCATCATTATTGCTTTATAGAACCTCTTGAACAGTAACACACCTTTAAGAAACAAACAATTTGATTGAGTTCAAATTACATAACATCTTTAAGATGCAGTCTAAAACACCATCCAAACAAAAACATGAACTTTGAATCTTTATATATAATACCTTTAAGAAGATTTAAACTAAAATCTCATGGTGGGTTCAAGGGAGATAGACTCGTGAATTATTATTTCTGTTGGCCAAATAAACCCATGATATATTCTGATATCGAATTAGACAGTGAATTAAATATGAAATTAAATGGATTTTGAGACAAAAGATCACCTTGAGAAATTGAATTGTATGATTTCTTGTTGTGCAGAATGGCTCTATGGATTCCATCTCTTTGTTGCAAAGCTGACAGACCTCCTTAAAAGACGACGGTTTATCCTCCTTCCTTGGTGAAAACACCGGTGCGGTGGCCAGAGACGTATACAACAAAGAGTTTTCAGATAATCGAACCTTCTCGTTGGATCTTCTAAAAAACCTTGATATACAAATGTTTGATAGATTTGATAGATTCAAGTATCTGTGAACGACGTCCTTGGAGAAACGCTTTGACGACATTGATTATGATCTAGAACATTCTCCGGCCCCAATTTGTTTCTGAAACTATCGTCTCTTTTGAGCAGAGAGCTAATCGTAACCTCTTCGATTTCACGTTTCATTTCCTTCCTGTCCCGTTTTGGTATTATGAAACCCTAACATCAGAACTCGAAAGTCGAAACAGAGATCTCAGTGTCTTGTATACGACGGAAGCGAAAGACCAAAAGCAAAAGCAGTTGTACCTGATATGGATTTTGATGTGTGTGTGTGTGTTTGAATTTTGAAAACCAAAAGCAGTTATACCTGGGTTCCTAATAAAGGTAATGGTGGCGGTACCTTATCCGGATCTTCATAAGCTTGGTGTTCAAAATTAGGTTGAGATTGCTTTAATGCTTTATGGGTTGTAACATGTGTATTATAGCTTGTACAACTCTTAAATTTAAGAGATTGGAGTAAAAGACAACTTTGTCCTTTCAATATCCTTATTAATATAGTATATATATATATATATATATATATATATATATATATATATATATATATATATATATATATATATATATATATGTATATATATATATATATATCATACAACAAATAAGTGATATGTCTTTCTTATTCATGTAGAGTTTCTTTAGTTCATGGAAGCGGCCCCATCTCTATAAAGTTTCCCATCCTAAAACCTGAAGTGTCTTGCATCTCATTGAGCACAAAAGATATCAATTATTATTATAATTTATAAAGTATTTATAATCTTTTTATACGTAAAACCACAAAAAATAAATAAAAACAAAATACATGTCTACCTGGGGACCTTTTAACCAAAGTATAATATATTGGGTCATGGCTTTGTGGATCTTGAATTATGTAGGGACTTTTGTAGTTCCAGAAGAACAACTAATTCTGAAGTTCAATCCAAGAAATTAAAATTCTGATGTTGAAAATGTTCAGGATATTCTACTTTGGTTAAAAGGTAGGCCTGTATCTTTTTATTTTTTATTTTATGTTTGAAAATTATTTATTCAATACATAATGTTTATGAATATATTCACGTTGATACCACAAACAACATCCCCTAACGTTGTGTTCCCGAGTTTAATAAACAAAAGAAAAGAAAAGAAAAGAATGGAAAGTAATTAACGAGGGAAAAGAAATAAACAGAACGAAAATTAAGGAGAGAAAAGAAATAGAAAGAAAAAAAGACATGTTAAAATTTTGTGTCCGAAAAAATGAAAAGAAAATAAGAATTTTCTGTGTGTCATTTCTTTTCTTTCCATTTCCTTCAATTTTGGAAGAAAAGTTAGAAGGAAAAACTTTTGAAAATTTCTTTTGTTTTTTTTTCCATTTTTCTTTAAAAAACTCGATAATACAAAGTTTTTTTGTTTTCTTCATTTTCTTTTTTTTAAAAAAACTCTCAAACATAATTATTTTTTATTTTCCATCTATTTCATTTCATTTCTCTTCTTAAATGAGACTCGGGAACGCATCGTAAGGCATATCAATACGATCGAGGATAGAAAGTGAATGCACGAAACCATATCTGCGTATAGAGGAACAAAAGGCCTAGAGAATCTTGCTAACCAAAATCATAAAACCCATCAAAATACCTTAAACGAAACACAAACTAAAGTACATTCTTATCGATGGAGGGAGGAGGCAAGCAAATTCGAAGATGAATAGATGCGGACAACGAAGAAATATATATCTTCAGTCATCACTAACCTTACCTAGTTACCTTTTTGCCTCAAAACCCTAACCCTACCCCCAAAGCTTCATTGATAGACGGACTATTGCTTAGTTTCATCACTAACCTTAGACATATTCTTAAACATGCAAGCTGTAATTGGGCTTGTGCTCTCCTGATTTCCGAATCATCTTTATCTTCAACTACAAGACCATCATACATCTCTTTCTTTGGTGCTTTGGCAGAAGAAAGAGACATCATCAACTTATTTGTTGTCAATAAGCTTTGTCTTAATTGTACATTACGCTTAAGAAGAAGAGGTTCTCTGTTCGGCATTAAAAAGTTGTACACATCGCAAAAGTAAGAATGCTTTACTATTCATTTTCATTGTACTATAATATATAGAGTAATTTATGTTTCATAACTATCCGACTAGAAGTCCAAATGAGCTAAGAACCTAGGTAAACTGAATGAGAAGGCTAATTTGAAGTGATAAGGGTTTGAAACATCTCAATGAAGTGAAGATTTTATTGTTATTATAATTTACTGAACATGTAGTTTCTCCGAATGGTTAATGGACCCATATGTTGTATTTTGGCAGATTAACCCTTACGTTGAACTAGCTGAATAATCTTGAGTCGTCGTGCCATTGAGTCTTGTGTTTTATTGCTTGATTCTTAAAATTTCTAGTTATGGTATTTAACGGGAAATCTTTTGAATGAAAAATCCGGCCTATTTTCCTCAAGATTAAAATATATTATTTAAGAACAAGGATGTTACAATAAGGGTCTATAGTTGAGTCGGAACAAACCAACTCTGATATCACTGTTATTTATTGACTTTGGATAGAAAGTTTCAATATAATTACACGAGACTAGACTTAATTTATGCATTTCTTGCCTAATATCAAAACACCTTTGCCATGTTATAGGTTTACACATAAAAAGAGATAACAATCAAGAGAATCAAACACTCATTAACCTATTACATTGAGTAAACTAAGTAAAACATAAAATAACATTGGCGATTGCATGCGACATGGTGCATGGCACGCATAGGAAAATATCAAGAAGTTATTGCATATTGTTCATAAACCTCTACAAAACGAAAGAAAAAGATAGACATCACAGAATTGGAAAATAGAGTAGAGGCAAGGATTTTACCTAACCTTGGAGATAACAAGTGAAATGAATTATATACTCATTAACTATTAACAAAAAGAAAGACAATAACATTTAAGATTGCATGAGACGTGATACACGAAATAGTTACGATAGAAAATTCAAAAAGTATTAAGAATTTATCGTGTATTATTCACGAACCTACTCGGAAGTGAAACCAAACTGCTAACCACAAAAATCGGTAAATTTTTTTTAATATAACAAAAGTGGAAATTGAAGGAGCAAAAGGTCCTTTATCGATACCAGCTAATAATACTTTTAAATCTATATTCTTTTCATCATACGACTTACTTACTTTGTCACTCACTTAATGATTAAATAACACATGATCTTACAACCAACCTCGATACGGCTAACAAAACCGGCATTTTATGAATTTTTTTCCAAAACATAAAGTTATTTACGTACGTGTTTATAATATTTCTGGATTTCATCGATCGTGACCTCTTAAACACGAGTTCTTGAATGGCGTTTCGAAATGAAATCATCTACTCGTATCTGCTAACCACACATACCTCATGCTGAATTGCACAACTCCTTCATAATCTATTAAATTATCGAATTTCATCATTCGAATCTGATCAATTCACAAATCAGATTGGAAACAGGAAGATTTATCAATTACTGTAACTGTTTGAGATAAGATTTCCCCTGAACGATCTCTTTCATCGTCTTTTTTCTTAAATTATTCGTCTTTACTTTTGATCAATCAACGCCATGAAGAAGAAGCTCGATACCCGTTTCCCTGCTGTAAGTTCTTCCCCCTTCACCTTTTGTTCTTTCTAGGGTTACATAATTAGTGTTTATTTTGTGTAAGATCGTATAATTGTTCTTATTAGGTTTACATAATTAGTATCTATAGCTCGATTTGGGAGCCGATTACTGATTGCCCTGATCATAATTGTCGATTTTGAGATGATTTTAACTTCAAAATTTATATGGGTTTTTTAAAAAGAGCATTGTTTGTGTGGAAATTGTATGGAAAAACACATTCTTTTATTGATTGGGGTATGATTGAACATCCAGAACTCAGAATCTGATATGGGTGTGGACTTGATTGAGCTTGATTGGCATAACATCCACAACATAACATTCATTGTGTTTGTGGCTTTGAATCGAATTTACCTCTTGAAGGCTGAAGCTGTATTTAGTTTAATTTGTTTATATGGTAGTGCATATCTATAATACATAATCCATATATGCATTTGCGCCGATACTTTGAGTTTCAAGTTTGTATCTTGTTGACAAATTGACAAATACTTAGTTGATGTGGGGTTGAAGCTTTTACATGGTACTTGTTAATTGTTACGTGTTCGTATGGATTGTATCTTATTTGTGTTAGTTGAATTTTTATATTGTATCCGCCCGTGACTCTGTTAATCTGATAGAGTTCATTATGTTATCATTTGTGGACGTTGTAAAAGATTTAACTTCCTCTTATTTGAGATAGTAATTATTTTGTCTTTTTGTAATTATAAAAATGATGATCCTTGTTGGTCTACGTCATGATAATTTAGGAACCGTGTAATTTATCGTCCCTCCTAATACTTTAGACTTATTAATTGCAGGCACGGATCAAAAAGATCATGCAAGCTGACGAGGATGTTGGAAAAATAGCCATGGCAGTGCCAGTTTTAGTTTGTGAGTTCTTAGTGTAGCCTTCTAGGTTCTGTATTAGATATTTGTGTTTTTACGTATTTTTGTAATATTATGCAGCCAAAGCTTTGGAATTGTTTTTGCAAGACCTTTGTGACCGTACTTATGATATAACTCTACGCAGAGGTGCAAAGACTGTCAACTCACTGCATCTGTAAGTCCTGCTGTTTAATACAAGTTCTTATAAATTCAATTTTGAGGATAGCAAACGGGTCAGCGCTTAGAATTTTTGGTTATTTAACCCATTACATTGTCTTGTTGGTGGCACGTGCGGCAATTTATTTAAGGGTATGTTTTGCATGTAGCTTTTACAGTTACAGGGACTTTTGACTCTAGTTTTTTTTCTCGTTTTTATGAAGAAATAAAGCTCAGTGGATATAAAAAATCTTTGTTTGGATGATGAAGCTTTAGATGCCATAGGAAAAATAAGCCCCAGAAAATGAACTTCCTTGAGTAGCTTTCAAACATGTTGGAGCGTCTAATAAAGCAAAAATACCCTTTTACCCATATTTAATTGTGTTTACCATTTGGGATTTTTTTTAAAATTTTCAGTTCACAACAACTTTTGCGGTTTTGCCAAAAACTTTCTATTCAATTGACAGTTATATCTCACAGCTCCATCTGCAACTTAGTTCTCCAGACATATCTAAGCATATTGGAACAATTGTATACCAAAACCAATGTCCCATCATTGTATTAAGGATGAGATGAATTTTTTTTAATGAGAGATGACGACTGGCAAGGATGGAAAATAATAAAGGGATTAATTTGATAAATCATGGAAATAACTGGGGTTTGACATATATGCTCAAAATCATGAAATACTAAGAAATTTTTAGCCAAGTTAATGAGCAAACCAACAAAAATAATGTTCTATTTTAGGGATAATATCTTCTCTCTTTACAAGCGTGTTGTAATTCAATACTGTTTCACATCTTGTGACGTATGATTTTCCTTATCTTGTTTGGATATTTATTTCTTTTGCTGGTACTTGAAGCTCCTTGGCTCTGAAAATCTCTTTTTTTGTGTGTTTAATTCAGAAAGCACTGTGTGCAAAGCTACAACGTATTTGATTTTCTGAGGGAAGTTGTGAACAAGGTCCCTGACTATGGCCATTCCGATGCTGGTGTTGATGATCGTACCATGATAAAGAGGAAGTAAGAATATTGTTTGAGGTTATTTGTCAACTTGCTAAACTAATTGTACAAATGCTAATTTTCTTTCTTTTTTCCTTTTCAGGAAAGCTGCTGCAGATGAAATGAATGAGAGTGATGAAGAATCGAAGAGAAACAGGATGGTAAAAGTCACTTTTTTTGAAGTTTCCAACATGCAAATGTTTTTTTATTCTGTTGACTTGTTTTTGGCAAGATGAGCAGGGCAGGCGGATGGGTAGCATGTCAAAACGGGGCTAGTTGAAACGGGTCAATTATAGGATCGCTTTTATGGGTCTTGTTGACGCAAAACACCTTTTTGTCTATTTTTAAATGGATAACTAGTGCATTACTTGAATTATATTATTATAGCAACAATCTAAATCGTTGCATATAGTAATTTAGGAGGTTGGGCAACTTTCTGTTCATTCCCATTTAAGTTAATTTTCTTATTCAACCCCTTTGAGAACTCAAAACGAAAACCCAGAATGGGCCGTTCACTTATAAATGGTTTGATGCAGAATGAATCAAGGCAAACAAGTAGCAATGGCAGGGGTAGAGGGCGCGGTAGAGGAAGAGGCAGGGGGCGTGGCAGAGGGGCAGCAGAAAGAGAGCCGCCCCAAACCGAAGCAGAGCTAGAAACCTGCACACCAGTTCAGCCAGACAGCAAGCAGGGTCTAAACCCACAGGGGGAGACAGACCACCAACATTCTGAGTTGACCAAGCCAACCAAAGGTGAAGCTGCTGGCGGTGATGGTGGTCTGAACTTTGATCTGAATGCCGGTCTTGATGACACCACAGACAAAAAACCTGATGTTTTGGATGGAGTGGCCCTACAACCACCAACTCCACCACCACAGGCGGTTCCTGCTAGCGGAGGTCCATCATCAGCAAATCCTGGTGAACTTAAAAACGAAGATTATCTCGGGATGTCATTATCAGAAATGGACAGGATGGCAATTGACACTCACAATCTGGCGGAAATCAACTCCAGGTTGGATGAGGAAGATGAAGATTATGATGAAGAATAATAAACCACCAGACTTGTTTGATGCTAATTGGGTTAATAAAAGGTGAACTAAAAGGTCCCCAGTTTGTTTCCATTTGTTTTGTTATAATATTTTGTACTTTAGTTGTTCAGTATGATTTAGCCCTGCGTTTCATGTTTGTTCGTCTTTGATTTAATAGACATGGGGATTTCATGATCCATGTAGGCCCATTTCATGCAATGTACTTAATGAGATGACAATGTTGGCCCATATACATATGAACGGGTCAATAAGTTGTGTCTTATCTCTAACGGGTCAAATGGGTAAGCAGAAACAGATTACTAAAAGAACACAGGTCCGTCAAATAGGTCTGCGCTGTTGGTTTAAACCGTGCAAGATCAATCAGCACAACCTGTGCAATCCCTCCATATTGGACCTTATAATCAACCTGAAAACCCTTTACACTATCCAAAGGGAACTTCCGTCACTTTTGTAACGGATCAATTCCCGTCATTTCAATAAAACTGCACTTGTTTTCCCAAATCTTGATTCTCGTCTTGCAAAAGAGTCGATAAAGCCTCAAGAATAGCTTTATCAGCTTCCCTTTGATCACCTTCACCAAACAGGAGCTGCTTTTCACATAACAGTAAAAATTATGGACTACACAAAATGCTTATGTAGGAGGAACACATAACCACATTGAACCTTTTTGACTTTCTGTGATTCAAACAATTCTTGGATAACTGAGCTTGTCAAGTTGCAGCTCTGCGTTTGGCGGCCATCGGGCCGTCTATTAGAATCTATACAAGAACAGGACTACTACGTTTTCACCTGTGTAAAGCTGCAGCTTTACATTCGATGTGATGGTAACTCTCAATAATATCCATGTGATACTGTCAACCAATTGTGACGATGATGGGGTTGTTGGGTTCACTTGTTTTGAACCCATATAGGGCTGAGCACATTTCGGGTTAACCCAACCTGGACCGTTATGTTGCAATGTGGTTGGTCTGGACCAATGAAAACTGACCTTAAGAAAACCGACCAATTAATATATGAGGGAAACAAATTATGACACAATAACTTTGACCTATTCATAAAAAAATGTCGGAAAAATGATGGCTTGACTGAGGAAAAAGAGCGCTATAAGCCGTGTCAGGGTCATACTTGCAAGTGACCCTAGACCAAGAGTAGTGGAAGATGGTGATGGGATTTGACGAAGTGCTTTAGCAGGGATGATGAACTGAAGGAGAGTGGTGAAGAAGAGTTAAAGCTAAAAAGTAAGAAGCGTTGGTTACTGATATGAAACAACTTATTGTCACTTAGACTCTTTTAGCGTTAGTAATGGGTACAAGACCTTCACAGACGCAAACGTAGAATAGAAGGAAGGAGAGGTGAGCTCAAGTTGTAGACGTGGTGAGAAAGGAGAGAGCGAGACGTGTGGTCACACACAATCCAATAACTGCACTAACCTTTTCTGTGAAAATGGAGAAAGAAAAGGTGTCCATGTAGAGACGGACACAAATATACGTTTTTCCCACAACATAGTGAGGCTAAAACCTTACTAGTTAATGTATATTTGATGTTCTAGTTATACAATTTATATATTATTCATATCATTTAAATTAAATAAGTTAATAATTAGTTTTTACTTATCAGTGAACAGATACTCACTACTTTATATCTCTTCTTCTCATGACATCACCATACTTACGCTATGTAAGATTTAAACCCACAACCTCTTGATTAAAAAGTACATCACTTTTATAATCATAATTTCCCATTAGAGACATTTATTATTTAGCTAAGTCAAAATTTTACGAGATTATTATTTTTTAAAAATTAAATTTATTACAATATCAACCGAGTTTTGAGACCGATTTGATTAATGAATCGATAAAGCCGGAAGTTCAATAACTTGATTTAAGAAACATATGTCAATGACAAGACTTGAAGTTTAATCACTTTGAGATAAATATCATAACACCTTGATACCATTATGTTACATGTGCTTCATCTTTTTTCACAATTTTAACTTGCATAAAACAAATATAACAAATTATGATTTTTATTTAACACTGATATCTCTCCACGTATATTTTAGTTTGTAGTTGCATCGTTGAACCAAAAGACAGCCGTAAGATCAAAAACTTATCATTCGATCGAGTGAAAATACATAATTTGATGTATCACTAAAAATCACTCAAGAGAGCAAATTAAGAGTACAATTCTAGGCAAATTTGTGTATGCATGGCAAAATGTGTTTTTAGTAACCATATTTTTAGTGTGAATTAGGGTCTATTATATATCGTATACCTTCATTTGTATAGAAAGAAACAAGAGATATGTAATTGTTTATACGGACTCAAACCTGCAAAACAAGACAAAAATACATGATTACAAAAACATATTTTTCCAGTAACAATTTCATTTCTCGAGTAATATGATTTGAGAGGTTATAAGCACTATAAATAAACTTTAGGCAAGTTTCAACCCTTTCTCCCTTGAAAACGTTTTTAGGCTAGTTTTCTTTTCTTATTTTACATGTTTTTCCGTTAGAAATAAAACATAGCCCGAATCAAATCGATTCTTTGATAAGTAAATGGGTCAAAACAACCAACTTTGTGTTTGTTACTAGCAGAGGTACTAAATGGTACAAATGCTGACAACTTTTATATAAAGGCATTACTTTCTATTTTTCATATCCAAATTTTACTTTTGTGACCATAAGACATATAAGTATGTGACTGGTAAATCTTTTTTGTTCAAACGGGTAACTGAAAGAAAGCATTATCTGAAACTAGTGCTGTTACCGTTAGAGATGTATAGGTATCCTCAAACCATCATGTGCAAGCTGAACTGGAATTCCTTCTCTGTACCAAACAGGGTGAAATAAAAAGAATAAAAAAAACAAGTCAAAATTCATTCAAAGTGTATTGTTAAACATAAAAAAAAAGAAGTTAGCTAAATAGGAGACGGGTCGAATGGGTTAAAAGCCGTCCAAAGTGTTTTTTGATGCATAAATCTAAAAAAAAAATTCCTAATTTAAAAACATATTTTATAGTCATGCTTTACCACATAATTATATGTAATCCTTTTAAGGACAAAAAAGTGTGGTCAGCCCAACGCAACCCATTACCCAATCTGCCCATTGGCAATGTTCTCGATTATAGGTACCTTTTGGACCAATCCTGTAGAAACTCGTTATCTTTGTGGTGATCAAATTCATGGGTCATTCCGATCAAATATGCTCTCTTTGGTTCCAACCGTTTAATGGCTTCAAGTGTCTGTTAAGACAAATGTAAATTGATATACAAGAATAAAATTAAATAATAAAGTAAAATAATTCTCAACAAGGTATCCCGATTACAAACCTGGGGGAAGCAAAAGTGAGTATTATGAGAATTGTTCTGCACAAAAGAATTCATGAAAACAAGCTCAGAATAAGGAATTGTGAGGTGGATAAACAATACATGTGAAACAGAATGCAAAATTATGGACCAAAAGAAATGACCCATTCCATTCCCTTTCTTATTCCATTTCCCTGTCCCATTGCTTTGCCATTCCATCCAAACAAACAGAAACAATTCTCCACTTCTATAAACATTCATATGGAGTATGTACACATGAGAGATGTAACATTCATTTTATAAATTGTAAAAATTGGTACTCAGAATACAAAATTCTGAACCATAAAAAATTATCATGTCTCCCTACGTGTGTTACAATAGGTGTGTACCAGAACGAACCAGAGCTTCAAATAAATAAGATAAACATAGACATAGAAAATTAAGTGGAATCCTGACCTTATAAAGTGTATCCAATATAAGAAGATCCAGTTGCTTACCTCCTCTTTTAGAAATATCTACAGAATTAAAGAACCACAAGCTTAAACCAATAAGCCTAGAATGTAATATTTAAAAACAAATAACTAAGTAAAAAAAATCTAGAAACAGACACTTTTAATTCCACCGTTTGCACTTGACCACACTACCACTTAATTATAAGACATTGGACCAATATATAAATATAGCAATTCCTATGAATAATAATTAAAGGAACACTCACAGAGTTCTGTTTCTTCTATGAAACGAGAAATATCAGATATATAAGCTACTTTGTTATGTTTCCCAAATAAAAAACCTAAACAGATGTAATCCTCCCCATGCATTACCTAAATCAATGAAAACAATTGTCAGAAACTTTAATGACTATGTATAGTTGTAGCTGGTAATTGTTTAAAGAAGAAAATTAAATTAAGTTTAGAAAATTAACCGGCAAGGGTACAATTTCTAGCCCGGATGCAACAAATGGACTCTTACAATCATTCTCAATTATTTTCCAATCAAGTTGTGCCACACGTCTAACTTCTTGACCAGCCTTGAGCTTCTTTTGAACCAAGTACGGAAATTTCACTTTTAAGCTGTTCAACACATAATAACCATACAATGAACTTCCCACATAATACACACATACATGAGGCTTGAGATGCAATAAAAACTTTAATGATGCCTCCAAGATGCAGCATATTATAAAGAACTCAGACAGCAGTCGAGAAAAAGTCTGTCTAATTTAAAACTTATTTCTTATAAAAAAATGAATAATATATCGTATAGTATAAATAAGGTAGCACTTGAACATTTATTTAAGCACCTTTCCATCGCATGTTGATTCAGGAAAATAGGTGTAGGTTCAATTTCATTTATTGGACTAAATGGTTGCACTGCACGGATGTCATCAAGACCAAGTACTGCATCAGCATGTTCATGGGTCAAAACAATCTGCATATAAATAATCACTAGTTATTTATCTGAAGTCTAATACTCTAATTAGTAAAACAAAAAGGACATTTGTAGAAAAATAAAATAGAAGGAAAGATATATGTTCCATCTTAAGCTACATTTTATTTTCCAACAAGTGGCCACAGAAAATTTTCCCAGCAGAAAATATGAACTATATATACATTTATCATTATTTTGAGAATCATTCATATGAACTATTACGCTCTCAGGGAGATCAAACTCACAGAATCAACTTGAGAGATCTTATAATAAGTGAACCAGCGAAGTACTTGCTCTCTAAATGTCTTTCCAACATCAATTATTATGTACTTATGTTCCCCAGCACTCGAACAATAATCAATCAGAAGTGATGTGTTGCACCTATAAACATATAATCATAAAATTTTGTGAAATATTAGCTAAGATTAATATCAGTAAGATATGTATCTAGAAATTAATAAAAAATGGTGGCATGATATGCACAAGTACGCTTTTCCCAGTCACATTCTCATACAAGAGCTTCAGCGATCATTCTCAGTAAAATATAAAGATATCTTAGCACATGCTCCTACTCCCTCCATAAAAGAGGGCATCCATCGACTTCTAAAGTCAGATTCCGCACTTTTAATCAATCTACAAATAATTTTAGGGCATTTTGACCAAAACTTCTGTAATTGCAGTATTCGCTGTAAGATTTTAATGTATTCTTTAAGAATCTCCCTAACCTTATAAATTCTATTTCTATCTAGAGCTATATTTACCAAGCACAAGAAAAGATTATTTCGAAGCATAAAAAACAGCCAAACCCAAGCTGGTCATTTCTAGATTCATGAGACATCGATTAAAAACAATATGGAAATTAGAACAAAGAGATATAAAGCCTTTGGCATTCATAAGAGATACAGGCTCCAGTCAGGTGGTCCATCTTATTTTCAAGAAGGAGTTAATCCAGTATTTTTTTAGATTAAATCAGATAGCCAAATGCACAAGGCGCACTCAAGATGCAAAGGCTTCATATGTCGCCTAGTTACTCGCTTCACCTGTAGCTGATGAAAGAGGTGCGCTTTGCACATAGGCACCTTGCCTCACCTAAGCACTGACTCGCTTTTGATTACAAAGGATTAAATGTAGGACATTTTATATAAAGATCTACAGAGCCTGTCAATAATTTACCATCAACATGTTTCGGTTTGTAAAGCTCCCTCTGGCCCCTATAAGGTAATTAGAATCCGTTCTTATTTGAAACTTAAAACTAATACTCGTAAAAGAAGGAAAAAATGAGTTTTCTGAGCATCGTACTTTTGGTACCGTTGCAAAGCGGCTGATCACACCACTTAGTAAAGTACAAGTAAAAGAACACTAGAGTATGCATCACAACCAGGTCTAACACAACTTCCAATTATCTTATTCCAACAGATTTTTCAAAATATAACAACAATTGTTACTAAACTACAAAACAAACTAATTCACTTTCTGATTAAATGTTACACTGATTATTTTAGTTTCCATTACCAAAGGGATCTTCTTTCTACATTTCTACTACTTTCCTGTGTCTCATAAAGGAAGTCATTGTCTAAATGCTGAAAACTCAAACATTGTATTTCTCATGTTCAAAAGTGATAAAGTTGATAATTGTTCATTACGTCTGTAATTACTCTAATTGTGAAGTATCCTTCATAGTTCAATCTGGATATCAACTATCGTGCACAATTCTAATCAAGTTTAAACACATCTATGTCTACAAGTCAGAAGTTAACACTAATTTAGTGCTCAAATAACTAACCGGACCTATTTACAATATTCATGTAGCTAATCTACTCAAACTCCAAAACGCACAACATTTTCGAACACACAAACTAGCTCATTACGCAAATTAATCAACATCCAGACGAATTAAACAACCTAACGGTTACAGATCTACGATAATGAGACTATAACCCTAAAAAGCTTACAATTCATTCCAAAATTCAATCGAATACCTGTAATTAGGGTTACGTTCAGGCGGAGTGGAGAGCGACTGAAAACAGACGCTACACGGAGGATCGGATGGCTTGATGAGGCACATTGCGTTGGGGACAGCACTGGAACAACCAGTGCCTAAGAAGATCAATGCTGATTGAGGCTGTTGGCAGTTGCCGTTCTCCGATGGGAGATCATTGGCGTCCATATAAGCTGGTGAAATGATGAATGGATTCAATGGTGGAATTGGAAGAAGAAGAAGAACAGAGGTCAGAAGGTGTGAGAAGGGGGAATAAGAGATCTGTGAGGGTGTGGGGAATGTTTGGATACACCAACTTATTTATTTTTTGATTTTTTGGAGAGGTAAAAAAACCAAAATACTCTTTCAGAAAAGTTAAAAAGTTAAAATTTTAACTTTTTAATTTTTTTGGAGGGGTATTTTAGTCTTTTTACCCCTAAACATGCACGTGATTGTTTTCACGTTGATGGATCACACGTCTTGATAGCTTTTAGTTTTCGTTTTCAAAATTTTAAGAATTAAAAGAATTGGAATTTGGAAGAAGAAGACAAGGCTTTAATAAAAGAATTAAATATGCAGTAAAGAAAATTTAAGAAAATTACTAGAAGTTTTCTAATTTAAAAAGAAATCAACTTCTTAATTTGATCTTCCAAAATGATAAACTTATAAAATGTAAGAGTTAATTACATGTATTATCCGTATGGTATGTTTATATTGCAAGTATGATCCTAAATTTTAAGAAATTATAACAATTGTCTTAATTACTTGTGAAGTTTTTCACTTTATAAAATTTTAAAATGACAAAATACCCTTATTTAAAATATAAAGTATAACCTCCTAATGATAAAACTCAACTAATACAGAAATTTGTAAGATCCAACCATTTTCTTCCTCCCTCGTCTCTCTTCACGCCATTGTCTCACTATTAACGCTACCACCATGGCCACAATCTCCGGCAACACCCTCACCATTCCTCCCTTTCACCTTTGAAACCTCCCACTACAACCATCTTAATCTAAAATCAGAGCTAACAAAATCACATAGCGGTTAAAATCTCTCATCTTGCAATTAATATATATACACGAATCCGGTCAAACCAGCAATCCGGCTCACCAGTTCAACCGGTCGGTAGCATAACCATGCAGCCAAAATAAAAAAAGGTTCAAGATTATTTAACCGAGGTGGTTCCTGGACCACCTTTAGTACTTAAAACTAAAAGGCGACACTCAAATCACCAATGATTACAGCAATAAAAAACCATTTGCAGGTCCTGATAAATATCAATTGCCAAAGGCTCATGTTCCTACATGCAACCATTCAGAACCTCAAGTGACATGGTACATAATACACAACTACCCAACAACAATTGTCATCTTAGAAAGCAGAGTAATACAAAATTTCAGCATGATCTCTTTACAATAACCAAATCTACAAAAACTTCAACCTAGCCCTAATAGCTTTTAACCTTTTGAGATTCAAAAACACCATGCAAAGTCGAGTTCATTTTATCTTTTGAGCCCATCACACCAACCAGCGCAGAATCGTTTTAGGGGGATGAATATTAAAACATCGGGTTTATAACTGCAGTTAGGCAAATCTCATGAAGTGATATGTTGTATACCAGATTACTGTTCCACCTTGCTGTTTTCAATGTTTGAATCGTCTTCTTTAGGAGATTCAGTTTTGTTCACTTCAGTGGCTTCCAAAGTAGCATCTACTTGCATATCCTCATTGGTGTTATTAACGATGTTGGGTGTTTCAGTGTCCATTGATTGTTCACCACTTGGCAGGTTTTGTGAATCTGTTTCCGTCTCGTCATGCTCAGATGAAAAATCTGGCTGACCATTTTGCTCAGCTGGTCCTCCTGTTGAAGCATCATGTCCCGAATAATCTGAAAACTGATGGCTCATCATTCTTGCCTGATTAGAATACCAAAAAAGTTTGTTACATTTCAAGACTATATGTCAAAGTAAATCATCAACAAAATGAATAATGAAGAAACAAAAAGACTGATTCTACCCCTCTTCAGTAACCAAGTCACCCTTAAAAATTATTTCACCATACATAACAAAAATCGTCCTTCTAAATTTCGCAACAAGCATAACTGACCCCTTAACCTCTTGTCAACATATAGTACGAGACTACGAGCAACTAGTAATGCAAAAACTAGAGGTGGCAATGTTGAACAGTTCACTATAAAATGGGTCAATTCAGGTAATGTTTATACTCTGACAGGTCAGATGGATCAAAGTATCAAACTAAAAGATTTAACAATAACGAAAACAATCAAACAGGTTAAAATTGAAAGTCACCCAAAGTGTGTTCAAACATTTAGAAACCTCTTAATTGTTTTATTAAAAAAAGTTCGATCAATTTCATAATACTATAGTTTTGCAGCATATTTAGCCCATTGAGGGTGCATTTAGTTTTTTGGTTTACGAGTAAAGAAATAGAAATAAAAGTAATAGGTTATGTTTGTTTAGAGGATGGGTTTGAGAAAACCCATCAAACGTGGGTTTCTTCAAACCTGTTGAGAGATGAGTGTCTCTCTCCTTTTATTCGTTCAAACTTGTACCCATTTCCAATCCCATCTACAAATCAAACGCCGCATAATTATTTATAACTTTTTAAGAAAATGTATAAAGAAAAAATTGTGACCTTACTATTTGATGACCAATTCATCCAACCCCCTTTTACCCCTTACCCAACCTGCCCATTTCACCAACTCTAGTGAAAGACACTCAAAACAATCATGAATATGGGTTGCTCACTTGCTTATGACACCAAAGAGGGCACCTGGGAGACCCAAATGCAGCTAAAGGAGGCTAATAATAACATGTATAAATAAAAATAGGCAAAACTAATAAAGAGTACCTGATACACTTGATGCATTCGAAAGTTAACAATCCCAGCCATTTCTTCAATGCCGCTCACAAGGTGGATGGGTCCCGTGTCTCCAACAAGACGATCAGTAAATGGTGCAATTTCATGCAGATTTAGAGCAAGTTGGTCAGGCCTCTGAAGAAGAAGCTGAAATGTTGGTTGCAGCTCATAACATTGTTCAAACAATGAACGACGACAAAACACATAAAGTCCTAAGCGGGCACGTGACATGGCCACAATTAATCTTCTAACATCACGAAGATGTCCCACAAATCGGGTCCTCACAAGTGACAGTAGAATGAAATCATTCTGCTGACCTTGGAACTTGTCAACTGTAGTAACCTGTAAATGGATCATTGAACACAAATGTTAGACAAATCAAAACCTATATCAAGCAAATTCAAAATTACTTCTAAAGTTCAGAATATACAAAGATTGAGATCCCGCAATACATTCTTAGACAAGTCAACTTAATAACCTCTTTTGGAGTCAACAGATAAGGAAGTCCAGCAGAGGTGGCCATTTCGACCCACATATGGGCTATGTTGATCTCTAATGAGTCAAACAAACAAATTATAAAAACCTTGAAAAAACAAGTCAAGTTCCAAAGTGTTTTTAGGCATAAACTTCCTAGATCATTTTATTCAAAATATTATTATTATCCTCAAAATAATATATTCTTGTAATTATACATGAGTATGTGATATAGTAATTACTTATTAAAAAGTTAATAATTGTAGAGAATGTGTTATGGGTAAACTCACTAAACCCAACCCAAACCAACTGGTTTTGACCCGCACTAAACCGCCACCCACTACCCAACCTGTTCGACCCACCATCTTGCCACCTCCAGAGTTGAGCATTTCTATGACAATACAAGAAATTAAGAACTATAGCTTTTACATGCATAATAAGCCATTTATTTCAACCATACTCTTGAAGTGAAACCATGAAGCTCATAACTACTAACCTTGTTAGGAAGGCCGATAAAATCATAGGGAGCACATCTTCTGTTAATAACATCACGTATCAGAAGTTTCTGGCCATTATAAGTTGTCAAAATGGATATCTTATTTGCAGGATATCCTAATAACCGCATATAAATATAAACACTAACAAGATATTCAGCTTCCCCTTCATTCTGATAAAACCAAGGAGAAGGTGCAGTCTCACCTTTCCCATGGTAATCAGGCACATCAATTAACTGATAATCATAACCAAATCCAGCATTTGCTTTATGAAAAAAAGGATTCTCTTTAACATAAGGAAGATCACCTAAATCCCTATATCTCCAATTATAAAGCTTGGCCAAACTCGGTCTGGCCCGGCCTTGAGCATTGAGCTCGATATAAGGAATTCCTAACCTAACAAATCGTGTGAATAAACTTTGATCCATGTGGCTATATTTTTGGAAAGCCATATTCTTCACAACAGGTGGCAGCTGATGATGATCACCAATTAAAATGCATCGTTTAAGTCTGGCATACCCATCTTCTTGTCTTTGAAGTAACATTGGAATAAAAGTCTCAATTTCTAATATTTGTGCACTTTCCTCCATCAGAAGATTATCATATTTAAATCCCAACTGTAAAAAATCTTTTCTTTTCAAAGCTGCATGAGTACATGTCATTGCCACAATCTTTGCTTGTTTTGTCATAAGATGATTAGCTCTGTCAACTGTTGACTTTAACAATTCAAATGCCCGGCATTCTTCAAGCTCTTGGAAAACGGTTTTAAGGTGACTAAAGCAACCTTTAGCAGCCCGCATGTCTTCCTCAAAGGATATTCCTGTAAACACTGGTTGTGGTGTGTTCGAAAAGAACTCAGTAAACGGAAACCGGTCTTTAACAAATGCAGGTTTATCTTGATTTTTATCACAATCAGCTAGAAACTGTTCCCAACGGGAGTAAACATGAAGCAGCCAGAAGTAGCCAGCTGTTTCACAAGTGTATCCAACATCTTCTGGCAGTTGTAAAGACCTTGCAAGCCTTTCAACTTCACTAAGTAATTCCAAACGTCTCACAAGCATTGCGTTGACCCGGCCTTGGCGACTGAAGTCAAGATCAGTTGCTAGTTCTTGCTCACCTTGACCAAGTCGGAGAAGATAACGGGCTGGTACATCCCTCTGTCACAGTCAACAAAGTCAAACCATGTAGATATAAGCTTGAATGTAAATATCAAAATATTTTCTGTCAAACCAAAAATATAGAATAGCAATTATGACCCATTACCCTAGTGGATTATGTTTTGTCTTGTACATATTCATGGGTAAAACTAAAAAACCATTGCTAAAAAGTAACAAGAATATGGATCAAAAGTTGTCCATAGTGTATTTTATATATACATATAACCTCGTAAGTTTTAATTAAAACAGTAGATTATTATTGTAGCACTGATTTTTTGTAATCATATTTAACGCATTGTATGTGGAGTCCACCCGTGTATTCACCTTTTTTCATAAGGCCACCCATATATTGAAACTACTTCATAGGTTACTCTAGTATGGATTCACTTTATTCAATACCAAGTTCAGCCAAAAACCTTTTAGTGACGAAAAATCCTTAAAACTTTTAAAGAGACATGAATACCCTTTTATCGATCTATCAAAAAGCAGTGATTGTTGTAAAAAAATTACAATTATTGTCATTTTATATTTTTACAATAATTTGGCATGTTTTTGGTCAAATTTAGCATAAACAACAAATGCATACGCTTGGGGTCTGTAATGTAGTTTCAATATATGGATGACCATAATACAAACAAGTGAATATTTGAGTGTCGATCGCATACATTATCCTTTTTTTCCGAAAGAAAGTGTTTCAGGTCAGTCCATACCCCCTTGCCACCTCTAAAAAAACATTGTATCAAAAAGGAAGGACGAGATAGTTCATGTGTGATGTTTCAGTGTGAAACTAATACCTCCATAATTTTCTCAAAAAGGTCATTTAAAGCCTGATTTGAATGGGTAATTATTAATGTCCTTTGAGAAGGGCAATTGTGATAAAGAACATTCAATATCTGAACCGCAGTATCAGTCTTCCCAGTACCAGGTGGGCCAACTACCATTGTCAATCCTGGTTGTATGCCTGAGACTATCGCCCCAACCTGCAGACAAAACAATATTATAGCAAAGACATGATGATACGATATAATGACAATCAAAAATTCAGATGATGTCACCAGTATTTTACTATTTTATATCATTGCTATATAAATCAATATAATCAGGCACACCTGTGTGGGGGTAAATCTAACAGAGTTCTGTTTCGGCTGATCTTGAGGATATGGACCAGGATCAGGAGGTGTATATGCCTCAACAATAAGTTTCTCTTTCTCAAAATCAGAAACATCCTCTTTGGCAACATTCACTGAATCTGTGGTGGACTTCTCATTCCCAGAGAGAGCATGAGAAATTCCCTTCAGATTTCTGGGAATGTTAATCCGAAATGGGGGCCGTGGATTTACATTTTCTGTGCCATCTGACTTTGTAAAAATGACCTGAAAATAAGGATTGGTTGGTTAATAAATTCTAAAAACATTCTACAAATCACAACTAAAATACTCTTAAAGGTAGCTCTTTCAACCCACATGCCTTTAAACGGGTCAAATGAACTAAGCTAAAGAATATAACTAAATGGTCCCAAAGCGTCAATGGGTCGTGAGTCATCCGAAATGTATTCAAATGCATAAAAATCTACAAAATTTTAATATTAATAAAAGTTACATTAATTCCTTGCAAATAAAATTTGTGTAATCATATTTATCATGTTAGTTATTAATATAATTCGAAGAATCAATAAATAAAAGTATTTATGGGTTTGGCCCAGCCAGCCAAACCCTTTGTGACCCGAATTGAACAATTCCTCTTTTTGACCTGAACCCATGTTGACCTGCCCGTTTTGCCACTCGGCTCACTCTCATTGCCTAAAAACTGAAAACAAACCTGGTAGTCGGTAAAACATTCTCTAACATGATCAGCATCAAGAAATGTATCTTTGAAATCTACGGTCTCAAGTAGATCAGGCATATTAGTCCACTGGGCAGCAGAAGGATTTCCATATCCCAAAAATACATCATGCAACCAATCAGGAACTATACATGTTTCATTCATGAGATCTCTAATAGACTCCAATATTGCTTTAAAATTATTCTCCTTCGGTTTCCTTCTCATCAAAATATTAAATGAACCATAAACATCTTCTGCACCTTTCTCCGCTATATCACTAACATCCATATGATATTGTGCAGTATCAAGTGCAACTGTCACAGTTCTTAACTCGCCTTTTGGCGGTTTCCATTCATCCCGTTTAATTCTTCCCGTGAAATCATTCATCAAAGTTCCTTCTTCATCACGGATTTCAATAATTTCACATCCTCTCACAAATTGAAGGCCAAGTTTTTGTGGGACCGATGCATTAGCTGCCTCATCAGCACTTAATGGTTCAAAAGATGGACGGATACAAAGCAAAAAGAGCACATCATGTTCTTTTAAAGCATTCCATTCAGACCTTATTTGTGTTCTGTAACTTGATATGCTAAAAGTGACCTCTGCTGTTACAGATGACGGTTTTACTTCACCAATATTTGGTTGTTTTACTTCAGTAATTTTAAATTCTTTAATCGGTACAGCCATTCTTGACCAACCACGGAAAGCGGGTTGACCTTCATTATTAATGTAAGCAAGAAGATGTGGGACCGCTTCTTGAATGTCTTCACGAATTTCATAAGTAGATTCAAGACGGAAGAGATTAAAGTTTCTAAGAAGATAATCATGAAGTGTTAAAAACTGTAGATTTAATTTTGGAAGTGCTAAACAACCTTCCCCGGAGTAATTAATGCTAGGGACAAGGCTTTCATCCCACATTATCTGTTCGTTCGGATACAGTGGTAGAGCATTTATGGCTTCTTTTTGAGACTGCTGTTTTTCAAAAAAGGAGACCATGACTTCAATAAGAAAGTCAACTCTTTCCGTCCATGGGTCATTCTTTGAAACCAATTTAAGCTGCAATAAGACAAATACAATGTGACATAAGCAGCAGATTTTCACTTCTGTTTCAGATACCAGTGGAGGTATCTGAAGTTTGTGAAAAGACAATAATACACCTATCATACTTCTGAATGCAGTATATCACTTCCTAAATTCAAATGTGGTGCATATATAGCTTGTAATGAATATGATACATATCAACGCTCAATTGGATTCATGTTTTGAAGTTAATTATCTGATCATTTAGTCACAATAATCATGTTTTAAAGGTTTAGACAAACAGATATATAATCCGGTTATTTAGTGGTTAGGATAGACTGATAGAGTTACATAGTTGCCCCTTAACCTAATCTGAGAAATTTTTATTCCCGTCTTACAATGTGCGTCTCCTATTTTAATGTCCCTTTTTGGTCAATTTATGTATTTAATTCTTGGAACTTGCTGAACACTTGCCAGCTGAATTCCAGTACAGCTTCAAGTAGTAAATAACACCCAAACACTATTTTGCATGGTATTACAGCTTATTATCTACTTCTAATTACTGAAAATCACATAACCACTTCCAATATTCACATCAAAACACCTTGTATTAGTTCCTCAACTGACCTTATTGCAGACCAAGTCCCTCAATTCATCAGGAGAAAGTACAGATAATTTCTTTGAAAGATCAGCACGCTTATGAATCGCCCCAATGTTAGCAAGTGCAAGTTCTTTTAACTACAAGAATAATTAACAACATTTTCAAATAACTTAAAAAATAATGCCCATGAGAAATTATTTCTCCTCACAAATTGGAAGAGTACACACCTTGGGTATCTTTTTAAATGAAAGAAGCTGGAAAGCCTGAAAACGTTCATAATGCGCTTGAAGCACCTCATCATCTGTCATTTGTCTCCCTAAATTATCATCGATCTCAAAACCTTCGTAGTATTGCAGCAAGTCAACCAGCTGTGCAAAAAGTTTGCCTTTTTCATGTCTATAGAGAACACTCAAATGACATTTAGCAACCACCGCCACATCAGCGACAAGAGGTTTAAAGTATCTGTATTACAATCAATCATCAAAATAAATAAATAAAATACAGTACATAATGAAGAAAATAAAATTAAACAAATACATTATTAACTTTGTGAACATGAGAAAAAATTCACAAATATGTCACCTCCTGGTTGGAAGCTGGCTCAAAAGATCGATTAAAAACTCCATAAACCTTTCACAATACAAAATTGACGCTTCGTTGATTTTTTCAAATCCATGTACGTTGGACCCTTCATCGTCATCATCGTAGTAAAATACCTTCGAATCAAGCACCTGTACATTAAAAAATAGAAAAAAATTTTGTCCAGTTTCAGTTACCATGCTTATAGCTTTATAATAATTCAATGATAAAAGAAATATATTGTTTGAACAAAAATCACCTCTAAAAATTCCTCAATGAGATTCCTCAAGAACTTCACTTCTAGCATGCTTGACATATCAAAAGATTCCCCACGCTTCTTGGCCTCCTTGGCTTTTTTTGCAATTCTTTTCCATTTCTTAATCAAATCCGGATTAAGACAAAGCTCCATCTAAAAAAACAGCATAGAATCACATACATGAGTAGCATGACACATGAGTTTGATTAATAACATAGAAGGGTGTATGAATATACCTGAAAACGACCAAAGGATAAACTATGCCAGCAATGAAGACTTGCCAATCTCATGACTTTCTTGCTGACTATATCATCCTCCAAGCTCTGTCACAAAAAAAGAAACCAAGAAGTGAGGCGATTCTAGCTTCTACCAGTGCAATTATCTGATATGACATTGGCGTACATTATGCCAAATTTGTACCAAAAGGGTACAACCTTAATAGTAAAAAAACATGTCTCGAGTTATATTTTTAATAACAAATAACAATGATGATGAAGCAACATGGAAAAGACCTCTTTCTCACCCAATACGCATTTGCCTAATACTGAAATAATTGAACAATGAAAGGAAAATCTAACATCCATTTTTTCAAAGCTACAGAAAACATTCACATATCTTACAGACTTCAACCAAGAAAAAAGTTCCATTTGTCTTTTAAGCAGCAGATTTGCTGCACCCATTTGCACAATAGCAAAGTTCTGCTCGAAACTTCATTGCTCCACTATTGAGTTTTCTTCATATTTACCAGTTACCACAGGAAAAATTCCTAAGTTCTTAACATCTAGAAGTTACCTATACTAACATTAGCTGAAAAGAACTAACTGATAAACTAATGCAAGGGAGAAGAACAGATAGATAGAAGAATAATCAAAGTGGCATAAGAGAAAAAAAACAAGTGAGTTCCATTGTTTACCTGGAAGGCATTAATCATGAAAAGTAAGTAATTTGTCTTCTCCGCAATACTCAGGCTTCTTCCCTGCATCAAACATTCAATGTCAGCCACTAGTCTTGACCGATGTCAATACTACTCGAGAAGCAAGTAACATACCTCCTTCAAGCAGAGAACTCTCTCAATGAATGCCTTAAACATATCTTTTCTATCATAAAAGCATATCCAAGCAGCAACATTCTCGCGAAACTGCATGTTAAAATGGAATAAAGTTAACGTAAAAATTCATTATAAAAGATACACAAACATTATCGTTTACTTCATTAAACGGATTGAAACCCTAACCTTCCATACTGATCGATATCACTCTACCCTCTACCTATGTTCCCTGCTTTATTGTTATTAGACCCTACAAGCAAGTTGCTATATTTCAATAATAGCATACAGGAGTTTCCCATTTGTTTTGTAGCTAGTAAACTACTTCAACCAATAATGGCTTACACCTTACAAGAGTTTTATGTTTATCTTGATTTCGGTTATTGTCAAACGTAAACAGCATACACTGTAACGCAGGCAAGTTCACAAAACAGAATTTTGCTTATACAAGCTCCTTCACACTGTTATGCATACAAATTAGACTTAATATCTCATGGAAACTAGATTTGTGTTACAAACGTCAAGATCAAGCATTAAGAGAAAATACTCAATTGAAGAAAAACACAAATATTCACAGATATAAATACCTTCTCGTTAATCATGAGTATCATAGACATAACATGCTCAAACGAAGAGCTTTCCGGATCAAAATTCGGCCATAGATAATTCTCCAAATACTGACTAACTTCAAGAATCATAACCCTCTGCAACGGCACCGTCCTCCTCATTCTCCCATCCTCCTTCACTAACAACTCCGTCTCGTAAATCTCCTTCACTAGATCCGCACTAAACGGAGGCTTCTCGTTGTTTGTCGCCGATTTCGACCAATTTTCATTAGCAATCTTTGTGAGTCGGTCCCGTTGGATTTCAACTAGGGTTATTGAGCTTGGCACACTGGTTTCAGGTTTTGACTCCGGCGGTCTTTCGGGAACTGGTTGGTCGGGACCGCCGACGGCGACGGGGTATTCGGCAACACGGTGTCGCCGGAAGTCGAATACTCCGGTGCCGTAGACTTTCGTCATTGTGGTTAGGGTTTGAATAAACCCTCAGATTGGATGATTTTGAAGATGAATTGGGGGTTTTTGAATAGAGTTCTTCCTGAAATGAAGACGCGAAACCCTACTGAAACTAAATGAGTGTGTGTAGGCGGTGAATGTTATAAACCCAAATGTATAACTAAAAGAGTTTAATAAAGAATTATAGAGAGAAATTAGAAAAAATGTTTAACTCTTGAACTTTATTTAAGATTGTGTATTTTTTTTATTACCATGAAGATAGTATTTATACTATAAATACATGTACTCTTTGATATGTAATTATTTAGGAGTTAACTAGTAAATAATTTTATTTTTTAGGCTTTGAAAAATTACATCAAATAATTCATGATATTTCATGACACTCCCTCTTGGATGTCATTTTTTCATACTTCAAGGTTTTAAATACTGTCTCATTAAAAACTTCGCTAAAGAAAAACCCAATGTGAAAAAACTTTAGCTAAATAAAAAGAATGTAGCTTATAATTTCCTCTCAAGTTGTTTTCTATAGATCATTACATTGTGTGTATGTGTCGCATGACAATATCATAAACGTGTTTTCTAAATGTTGTTGTATGGAGTGCCTCTGTGAAAAAATCAGCTGAATTGTTGCTAGATTGAACGTATTCAATTTCAACTTGTGTATCTTTAATAAGGTCTTGAGTGTATGAAAAAAATCTTCGAGGTATATGTTTCGTTCTGTCACTTTTGATATACCCTTCTTTCATCTGCGAGACACAAGCTGCATTATCTTCATAGATTGGTGTTGGATCTCTTTCTTTCTCTAGTTCACAAGAAGTTAATATCAGTTGTGCCATAACCTTAACCATACACATTCTCCAGCAACTTCATGTAATGCAATGAGTTTAGCATGATCAAAGTATGTTGCAACAAGTGTTTGTTTTTTAGACTTCAATGAAATTGTTGTTCCTCCATTACTAAACACGTATCCGGTTTGAGATCTGGCCTTTTGAGGATCAGATAAATAACCTACATCTGCATAACCAACTAAACCTTATTTTGAATCGTTAGGATAAAACAAGCCTAAATCAATAGTTCCTCGTAGATATTGAAAATATGTTTGATCACATTCCAATGTCTGTTTGTGGGAGATGAACCAAACCTTTCCAACAATTTAACGGCAAAGGAAATGTCTGGCCTTGTACAGTTAGTAAGATACATAAAAACTCCAATTGCATTAATGTATGGTACCTCTGGGCCAAGAACGTCTTGGGTCATTATCATTATTGAGTTATCTAACGACCGTTAGAGTGCTTAGAGAATTTGCCTTATCCATATTAAAACATTTTAAAAGCTTTTCGATATAATTTGATTGATGCACAAGTATTCCGTTATGCATATACTCAATTTGTAAACCAATACAATATTTGGTTTCCCAAGGTGTTTCATTTCAAATTCATTCTTTAGAAGAATAATCATTTCATTAGTTTCCTTTTGTGTCCCAATTATATTTAGGTCATCAACATATAAGGCTATGATCACGGTTCCCGATGTTGTTTTCTTAATAAAGACGCATGGACAAATAAGGTTATTTGTGTATCCTTTACTAGTCAAATAATCACTCAAACGATTGTACCACATCCTTCCAGATTGTTTCAACCCATATAAGTACCTTTGTAATTTCATTGAACACATTTTCTTAGATTTTGAACACGCTTCAGGGATTTTAAATCCTTCAGAAATTTTCATATAAATGTCATTATCAAGTGATCCATACAAGTAAGCTGTAACGACATCCATAAGACGCTTATCTAAATTTTAGATATTGCTAAGCTGATTAAATATCTAAAGGTTATTGCATCCATAACAGAAGAATATGTTTCCTCATACTCAATTCCTAGTCTTTGAGAAAAACCTTGAACTACTAGTCTAGCTTTATATCTTGTAACATTATTTTTCTCATTTCGTTTTCGCACAAAAAACCATTTGTACCCAACAGGCTTTATATGCGTAGGTGTTATAACAATAGGTCCAAAAACATTCGTTAGTTAAGCGAATTTAATTCAGCTTGTATGGCATCTTTCAATTTATCCCAATCATGTCGATTTTGACAATCATTTACAGATTTTGGTTTAGGAGCATCATCCCCGCTCATAATATGACTTGTTACAGAACAAGAGAATGCATCATCTATATTTTCCATTTCATTTCAATTCCATAATATATGCATATGATCATAGTTGATTGACATATCTTTGTTCACTTCTTTCTCATAGAAAGTTTGGACACTTAGTGTTTTATCACTATTATTTTCTTTAAGATCAATTTCCTTTTCAGATATTTTCCTTTTTCAATGATTTTTATCTTTTGATCCAATCGGTCTTCCACGTTTCAAACGTTTCTGGGATTCATAATTCATTTTTTTATCTATTTTCTTATTTGGAATTTCAACTCGAGCAGGAGAAATTGCAGCTGGTATATAAGATTTAGTTACTCTTTTTGTATTAATAAATGCATCAAGCAATTGATTTGCAAATTCTTGCAGATGTATTATCTTTTGAACTTATGTATCACATTGTTTTGTCCTTGGATCAAAATGTAACAAAGAATGCTCAGACCATGAGACATCATTTTGTTCTTTTTTCTTTTCTCCCCCTAATGCTGCAAAATTTACCTCATTAAAGTGACAATCAGCAAAACATGTCGTAAATGCATCACTCATTAAAGGTTCAAGATATCTTATAAAGGAAGTTGTTTCATATCCAACATATATTCCCAACCTTCTTTGAGGACCCATTTTTGTGCGTTGCGGTGGTGCAATAGGAACATACACCGTACATCCAAAAATTCTAAGGTGGGAAATATTTGGCTCATGGCCATAAACAAGTTGTAAAGGAGAGTACTTATAATTTGCACTTGGCCTCATACGAATTAATGATCCAACATGTAAAATTACATGATCTCAAATAGACACAAAAAGTCTTGTTCTCATAATTAATGGTCTAGCTATAAATTGTAGACGTTTGATTAACGACTCAGCTAAACCATTTTGTGTATGTACATGAGCAACAAGGTGTTCAACAACAATTCCAAGTGACATACAATAATCATTAAAAGCATTTGATGTAAATTCACTTGCATTATCAAATCTCACTTTCTAAACTGTATAATCAGGGAAATGTGCTTGTAATTTAATAATTTGAGCAAGAAATCTAGCAAATGCTACATTACGAGTTGATAATAAAGAGAAACGAGACCATTTGCTTGATGCATCTTAAAGTATTTAAATGGTTCACATGATGGATGGATTGATCCACATATATCACCTTGAATTATTTGAAGAAACATAGGTCATTTCTTTTCAACTTTCAATAGTGAATATCTAGTAATCAGCTTCCCGAGAGAGCAAGATGTACATAGAGGTATTTTATATGATTGTGAAATATTTAGATCTTTCATTGGATATCCATGTGTACTTTCAGTTATTCTTTTCATCATTGTAGACCCAGATGGCTTAATCTATCATGCCATAACTTGAATAGCTCAAGATCATAAAAGTTCTCTTTAACTGCCATGTGTGCTTGTGGCACATTAATATGTGTGTAATGCAAACCAGAATGAAGCATTGGCAGTTTTTCTAATATGTGACTTTTGCTCATGATATGCAAATATTTTTCATTTTCAACGGTCATTGACCGAGTATCATATCAATTATGATATATGTTTTTGAAACTTAATAAGTTTCTTGTTGATCTTGGAGAAAATAAGGTATTTTCTATTAAAAGCTTTGTACAATTTGGTAATACTAATTTAGCATTTCCAACTCCTTCTATCAAGTCTGTATGACCTGATATTGTATCAATGGTTACTTTTGTTGGTTTCATTTCATAAAAATATTTCTTGGATCTAAGTATAGTGTGTGTAACTCCACTATCTGCTATACATATATCTCCTTTATTTGTTTAGCCTTGTGCGCCAATGAGAGTCATTGTTTATATCTTCAAATATAAGGACAAATAATAAGCATATAATATTTTTTTTCAACAAGAACTTCATTCATATAGTTAACACAATACATCAAAAGAAAAAAAGTAATTAAACATAACTAAAGACACTTAAAATAAGAGAATTACATAATTGTTGCATACAATTATTATAATCTAGCAACATATCTTTTAGGGTTCCAAGTCACCAATAAAATCTAAGGTATATAGCTCAGTGTTGATGTCATCAAAGTTATCCACATGGTTCACTTATTTCTCTTTCTCTTTAAGAGATGCTTGGTATAGTTCGCATAGATGTGGAGTAGTGCGACAAGCTTTTGACCAATGGGTTGTACTACCACATCTAAAACATGAACTGGTATAATTTTGAGAAGTACTAACTTTATTTTTAGACTTGTTTTAGTGGTTGAAATTGGTAGTTCGTTGTCCATGACCATGACCACGGCCACGAGAATTACCTCGGTAATTGTTGTTTCATTTGTAAGGATGATTACGATCATTAAAATGAATTTTATCAAAATGTCCATGACCACGGCCTCGCACACGACCTTGTTCCCATTTACGTTCATAGTGTTTGTTATCATTACTATTAATAATATTGACTTCTGGGATTGCTAGTGAACCAATAGGACGAGCTTGATGATTTTTCATTATTTGCTCGTTGTTTTTCTCCTCTACAAGGAGATATGAAGTTAAATCAGAAAATTTCTTAAAGTTTAATAATTTGTATTGGTTTTGCAATGATGCATGAAATGTGGACAGAGTTTTCTCTAGCATATCATCCTCGGTAACTATATGCCCACAAAATCAAAGCGTTGAGCATATTTTGAATACAACATAAACGTACTCATTTACTTTTTTAAATATTAAAACCATAGTTTTTTTCATTCATCTCTAGCAGCGGAAAGTAAAACTTCCTTTTGATGATCAAATCTGCTTGTAAGTCTTTTCATAAATCACATGGATTATCACAATTTGAGTATTCAAACTATAACATTTCATCAATGTGTTTGTGTTAAAAGACATCACCTTTCGCTTCATCTTGTTCTGAGCAAGCACTCCCCTCTTGTATAGTTTCTTATTCACCCATGGATTTCAGATTTCTTTTTACATGAGCCGTCCATAGCATATAGGTTTCTCCACAGATATTAAGAGCCGGAAATTCAAATTTCGCAATGTTCAACATTTTTGTTTTCTAAACAAGAATTAAGCAAATAATAAGATAATTATCAGAATATATATATCAATAAACATTGCGATACAATAGAGCGGTAGAGCTATAAACATATACAACAATAAGAAAAGTTAAAATTCTTCAGCTGGGAGTTCAGCAATAAGGATAAAATTTAAAATGATCATTATAGTAGCAAACATCAAAATCGGGAGAATCATCTTTGAAAAATTGCTTCGGATAAACTTGAAAAAAAAAGGTAATCTGTTTATAGTAACAAAAATAGATTGATGGCGGTCAATTTATAGTTTAAATTATAACTGTTTGCAACGGCTATTTAGTTGTTTACAACGGTTATATAATCGTTTATAAAGGCTATATAAGCGTCATATGTGTGTGTATATATAAAAGCAAGAGAGAATAAGAATAAAAAGTTAAGATAAGTATAAGATGTTAGTACGAATAAACGTCAATAAACATAATTTAAAATGTTAGTTGCATAAAAGTTAGTTGACATAAATGAAAATGTTAGTTGTATAATTAAAGAATAAATATTAGTTGCATAATTAAAAGTTAAATGCATAAATAATAAGTTAAATGTATAAGTAAAAGTTAGTAGACATAAAAGAAAATGTTAGTTGCATAATCAAAAATAAATGCATAAATAAAAGTTAGTTTTTTAGTAGTCCCATGGTCCATAATAAGATATTCTTTATGTTTACTTTATTTATCTTATTTATCTTCTCCATATAATATATTATAGATTATTACTAATGAAGTGTTTACCTTGCTTATTGGATGATTTTATGCTTTATTGATCTTCTTGATTAAAGCATAAGAGCTCTCGTGCTGATAACGTGTTATACTTATCTTAAAACTATAACAAGATTATTGAAATAACTAAAAGAGTTTAAAGAGAATTGTAGAGAGAGATGAATAGAAATGTATAACTCTTGAATTTTATTCAAGATGGTGCATCTTTCTCATTACCATGGAGGTAGTATTTATACTACAAATACATGTATTCTTTGATAGGTAACTATTTAGGAGTCAACTAGTAAATAATTTTACTCTTTAAGCTTTGAAAAATCACATCCAATAATTCGTAATATTTCATGACAAAACTTAGTTTATCTTCGTTTACAAACCGGAGTTTATTTAAGAAGCGAAAAAAAATTTGTCTCAAAACTTTTTTAATACAAGAAAAGATAAATTGTCATTTTGTTCTTATGGTTTGGTGAAAATTATTACTTTCATCCAATAGTTTGTTTTTTCATATATGGGTCCCTATCATTTATAAATCTTATAATATTCATCCAGTCCATTAACTCCATTCAAAATTTCCGTTAAACGAGGGGTATATTGGTCATTTTACATATATGTTTTTATTTTTCTTTTTTAAAACCCGATTTAATATATTATCTTTATATATATTGTTATTTTAGTCCTTGTGGTTTGGGCATATTTACCAATTCAGTCCAAAAAGAACCAACACACCCCGTCACAAGAACCACCAAACCACCACCGCCACCCCTCACAAAGCCACCAACACCGTACTAGAGCGCCCACCACCACCACACACACCAGATCGTCGTTACCATGTAAACCCTAGCAATCGACAATTAATATTGAACTTGTAACATACCGCTTCGAAAACGCATATTAAAGCATACTAATACCTCTACAGTACTCGTTTTCAAAGGTTCCATATGCATTTTCGAAGGGGTTTGTGTGACATCCGTCACTTTAAGGTCCGTCAATTAACGTGTTTCTCCGTCATCTCTTCTATGTTTGGTCATTCCTCATCTTTATTTGACTCTTTATGTGGATATCATGTGTGCAATACTATCGTTGTGTGTGATTCGTTACAACCTTGTGTTAACCTTAAAAAGACCTTTAAAACTTTCATTTTTGAAAACGTTAAATATATCATTTTATAAATATAATAAATGTTTTAATATAACCATTTCTTAAGTCATGACAACATTAAATGAACTTTTACAATTATAATAAAACACCTAACAAAGTCGTTTTTCAATTTAACAAAATTTGGAAAAACTCGGGGGTTAAGTGCAGGGACTAAACTTGTAATTTTGCAAACTTGGGCTGGGTATAAATACCTCCTTATCAGCCCTAATCCCCATTTCACCATCTTCTTCATCTTCATCTCCTTCACACACAAAATCTCTATTTTAGCACCTTACTTGGATAAGTTCGTGATCGTGTTCATAGACGATATACTTATCTATTCCCGATCAAAAGAGGATCATGTAGAACATCTTCGGGCTATTCTGAAGCTGCTACGCGAAGAGAAACTTTTCGCCAAGTTCTCGAAGTGTGAGTTTTGGCTGCGGGAAGTGAAGTTTTTGGGTCATGTGGTTAATGAGGACGGGATTCACGTAGATCCCGGCAAGATCGAAGCGGTGAAGAAGTGGGATACGCCCCAGACACCATCAGAGATACGACAATTCTTAGGATTGGCCGGTTATTATCGTCGCTTCATCGCGAATTTCTCAAAAATCGCACAACCGTTAACCCTGCTTACACAGAAAGACAAGAAGTTTGACTGGGGATATGCACAAGAGCAAGCGTTCCAAACGTTGAAAGAGAAGTTGTGCAACGCGCCTATACTGTCTCTCCCAGACGGAACAGATGATTTTGTGGTTTACTGCGATGCGTCACATCAGGGATTAGGATGTGTACTGATGCAGAAGGACAAGGTGATTGCCTACGCTTCGCGACAACTTAAAGTGCACGAAAAGAACTACACCACTCATGATCTTGAGTTGGGCGCTGTAGTATTTGCACTCAAAATTTGGAGGCACTACCTGTATGGCACCAAATGTATCATCTTCACTGATCATAAAAGCCTTCAGCACATTCTAGATCAGAAGGAACTCAACATGCGCCAACGACGTTGGGTAGAACTTCTCAGTGACTACGATTGTGAAATCCGGTATCATCCGGGGAAAGCTAACGTGGTGGCTGATGCCTTAAGCCGTAAAGAACGTGTGAAACCGTTACGTGCACGAGCGTTGGGATTGACCATCCAAACCAACTTGAAAGCTCAGATTCAGATTGCACAGAGTGAGGCATTGAAAGAAGAGAACCTTGCGGGAGAAGAATTCCGGGGGTTAGACAAACAGATGATTCGCAAGGATGACGGTATTCAGTACTTCATGGATCGCATATGGGTACCCAAATGGGGAGGTGTTCGAACCTTAGTCATGGATGAAGCCCACAAGACGCGATATTCTATTCATCCTGGTGCAGAAAAGATGTATCATGATCTTAAGGATCTATACTGGTGGCCAGGCATGAAGAAAGACATTGCCTTATACGTTAGCCAATGCTTGACGTGTTCGAAAGTCAAAGCTGAACATCAAAAGCCATCGGGATTATTACAGCAACCTGAAATTCCCGAGTGGAAATGAGAGAACATAGCTATGGATTTCATTACCAAACTCCCTAGAACAAACAGCGGTCATGACTCGATATGGGTCATTATTGATCGAATGACAAAGTCAGCACATTTCTTGCCTATCCGAGAAGATTACAAGATGGATAAGTTGGCTAGATTGTACATCAAAGAGGTCATGACACGGCACGGGGTGCCGGTGTCAATCATATCCGACCGTGATAGCAGATTCACTTCACGTTTTTGGCAGACACTACAGAAAGCGATGGGCACTCGATTAGACATGAGTACAGCCTATCACCCTCAAACAGATGGCCAAAGTGAACGCACTATACAGACGCTAGAAGACATGTTGAGAGCGTGTGTAATCGATTTTGGTGGTAGTTGGGATGCTCATCTGCCGTTGATTGAGTTCTCTTACAACAACAGCTATCATACAAGCATTGGATGTGCTCCATTTGAAGCGTTATATGGAAGAAAATGCAGATCTCCCGTTTGTTGGGCCGAAATTGGTGAAAGTCAACTGGCAGGCCCAGAGATCATCCAGGAAACAACAGACAAGATTTTCAAATCAAAGATCGACTTAAAGCCGCGCGAGATCGCCAAAAGAGCTATGCCGACAATCGTCGGAAGCCTCTAGAATTCAATGTTGGGGATCGTGTGTTACTCAAAGTTTCCCCTTGGAAAGGAGTCGTTCGATTCGGAAAGAAAGGGAAGTTAGCCCCAAGATACGTCGGACCATTTGAGATCACTGAAAGGATCGGTCCAGTGGCTTACCGGTTAAGGTTGCCACACGAGCTTAGCGGTGTACATGATACTTTTCACGTGTCCAACCTCAAGAAGTGTTTGGCCGACGAATCCCTTCACGTGCCAATCGAGGAAATCAAGATTGATGACAAGCTACATTTTGTTGAAGAACCCATTGAGATCATGGATCGAAAGGTCAAGCAACTGAAGCGCAGTAGGATACCTATTGTTCGCGTAAGGTGGAATTCAAAACGAGGGCTAGAGTTTACATGGGAACGTGAAGATCAGATGAGACTCAAATATCCACATCTTTTCGAGGATGACACTCTTGGACCTAACTCCAGCTGAATTTCGGGACGAAATTCTCTCAACTGGGGGATACTGTGACATCCGTCACTTTAAGGTCCGTCAATTAACGTGTTTCTCCGTCATCTCTTCTATGTTTGGTCATTCCTCATCTTTATTTGACTCTTTATGTGGATATCATGTGTGCAATACTATCGTTGTGTGTGATTCGTTACAACCTTGTGTTAACCTTAAAAAGACCTTTAAAACTTTCATTTTTGAAAACGTTAAATATATCATTTTATAAATATAATAAATGTTTTAATATAACCATTTCTTAAGTCATGACAACATTAAATGAACTTTTACAATTATAATAAAACACCTAACAAAGTCGTTTTTCAACCGAACAAAATTTGGAAAAACTCGGGGGTTAAGTGCAGGGACTAAACTTGTAATTTTGCAAACTTGGGCTGGGTATAAATACCCCCTTATCAGCCCTAATCCCCATTTCACCATCTTCTTCATCTTCATCTCCTTCACACACAAAATCTCCATTTTAGCACCAAATCCGACCCGAGAGGTCTCGTTTTCTTCATCTTGACATCGTCTACAGCCTAGATTACTTCTTTCTAGCAGGTAGTTGTCTTTGGTTGTCCATTTTCTAGCCTTTTCACGGCTGTCCAAACTAGGGTTTCGGGTGTTCGGGTTCAACCCGAACATACAAGGTCGTATGGGTGCGTGTGAGGTCTCTTTGCTTGTGTTTTATGCTTGTGTATGTTTGTTGAGTGTTTCTGGAGGTTCTTGTGGTGTAAAACCCGTGTTTAGAGCAGCTCGGGGGCTGCTCATCCCGACCACAGTCGCGATTCTGCAGATCAGGCGACTGGGTCATCCATGCGATTGAGCCGTGCGACTGAGTGGGTCGTGCGACTGGATCATGCGTCTGAGTCAATAGCGCGACTGAGTTGTGCGACTAGGCATGTCGTGCGACTGAGTTGTGCGACTAAGTGCTTGTGTGCGATTGAGTCATGTGTGCGATTGAGTGTATGCGATTGAGTCATACGATTGAGTGATTGTGTGCGATTGAGTCAGGTGACCGACTGAATGTGTGCGAATGAATGTGATTCGCACGACTGGAGTCCAATCGCACGAATGAAGGTTCAGTCGTACGAAAGTAGCTAATTCGCACGATTGAAGGTTGATTCGTGCGCATGGAAGTTGAGTCGTGCGATTGGGTGTTGTGTGGTACGACTGTAGGCCAATCATACGAATGAAGGCTCAATCGTACGAATGAAGCTGATTCGCACGATTGAGGGTTGATTCGCACGAATGGAGGTTGAGTCGTGCGTCTGACCTTGTTATGCGACTGAATTTGTTGTGTTTGACCCCTTGTGCGTGGCGTGAGTATGTCGTGTGGTGTCGAGGTAACACTAACACAATTATGCCATTGTTCGGCTACAAAGATTAAAGTCAACGCGAGAAAGGGCATAGAAACTATTTTGAGCAAATTGAACTAACGCTTTACAACGATCAAATCGACTTATAACTATTGATACATATTTAATGCTTCTTCAATAACAACGATACTTTTACTTAAACATCATCATTAGTGGCGACAATGTCTTGTACTTGGATCTACATAAGGTCTAGTACGTGTGTCAGTCTGTGTGTGTTGTGCGTGACCCATCCGATACGACCCGAACCGACCCATCATTATTGCGCGCTTATACATATATCATATCATTAATGCTATACAATAACTGTCAATAGGTGTTTGACTGTTTATTTGCATTCAACATTTGGGATACATCGATCATACATACTTACCACCTAACAAGTGAGTTTCGTGGCCCCTTTTTACGCTTATACAATATTTCAATCATTTACAAATTGGGGGAAAAGTATGCTTACACAATTTTTATGCTGTACAACTTACATACATTTTACATACAAGGAATCAACGTGATACTGTGTTGCAAGTACTATTTGATACATGCTTGGGTCTGCTGTGTGGTTCTATCTTTGCAACTATTTAATTCCAGTGTGGGAACCGACGGTTAGGTATTGGTAGTACTACAGGGTTGACACCCCCACCCTCGTTCGATGGTATACTAGTTGGTACCATCAGTGGCCAGGAACGGGCCCTTGGGTGAATATATGCCGACAATTTCTTTGTGTACGTCGCTAGGTTTGGTTGCAAAGCTCATGTCATGTGATATTTACTTGTGTAATAACTGTATTCACGGTATTCCGACGCGCTTATTTATTACAGCATCACTTACATTTTTATTACATAAACCTGCGAACTCACCAACAATTATGTTGACCGTTTTAAGCATATCTTTTCAGGTGATCATGCAAGTCCAGAAATCTAGGTGTGCTGCCTTAGTGGAGACCCTAGGATGCATTTTTGGGACTTATCATGTTTGTTAAACAATCTTTTTGAACAATGTTAACGCATGTAAACAATTATCAACGTCTGAAACTTGTTCCCGGGTTGTGGGAATTAACATTTACATTTTCATCTTATGTGAGTACGTGTTATCATCATCATGTTGCTTATGGCTATGTCGTCGTGAACATTGACTAAACACGACACAAGTCCCCTTGTTGTCGGGTGTCGTCATGACACGCTTGTCATCATGTATTTATATTGCTCTCTATCGCTTACCATGTGTTATGACGATCCCGGTCTCGTTACATCCCCGTGTTTCCGCTTTTAGCGGGGGTGTGACAGTTTGTTATAAGTTAGAGATTAACGTGTGGTTTCTAGGGTCCACATGGTGGTGGTGATCTAGCATGTGTGGTGATGGCGGAGATCTAGTGTGTGGTGGTAGCGACGGTCTGGTGTGGTGTTAGTGGTTTTATGATAGGGTGGTGGTGATGGTTTGGTGGTTATTGTGATGGAGTGGTGGTGGTTTTGTGACGTGGTGGTTCAATAACGGGTGGTGGTGATGTGTTTTATGACAAGGTGGTGGGTTTTTTTTGACTGAATTGACAAACATGCCCAAATCATATAGACTAAAATAACAATGTATTTAAAGGTGATATATTAAATTGGGTTTAAAAAATAGGAAAAAAACATATATGTAAAACGACTAACATACCTCTCATTTAACGAAGAATGTTGGATGAAGTTAACGGACTGGATGAATATGACAAGATTTGTAAACGACAGGGACCCAGATACGAAAAACAAACTATTTGATGAAAGCGACAATTTTCACCAAACCGAAGGGACGCAAAAGGCAATTTACTCAAGTAAAAAAGTTATGTTTTAAGTTTTTTTAATGAGAGAAAAAGAAAAAATGGAAGGAAAATGAAGAGTAAAATCAATCATTGTAAATTGAAATGAATGAAAATAAAAAGAACAAAAAGCGAAGAAAATTATAATAAAAAAAAGGAAAAGAAAATTTTATTTTATTTTCTTTTCCTTTTAAAAATTAATCTCGAGAACACAACGTTAAGATATAGTAGAACATGAACTCATACGTGAAGTTAAGCAGGATTCATGTTTAGGTAAATGGGTTCGGTCATAAACAAAGTTGATATGAAAATGATTACCTTTAGTTATTTATTGTGTTTGGGTTCAATGGTCGTATTAAACACGTCATTTCAAACTTTGGTCGTTATCGAGCCGACTCGAACACCATAAAAGTGAAGTCTTGTGGTGAAACTCTAAAATATAAAACTTTAGTGTTCCAACTTAAAAATACGTGGAGGAAGGCCGGTTGGTTTTCCCACACGCCACACCGTGTTATTTTGATCGTTATCATTCTGGCTCATCAGAAACTATCAAAACAAAGTTTGGTGCAAAAACTCTAAAAATTAAACTTTAGGAGCTATAGTCGGAAAAAGATTATTTTACTATGAATAGTTTGGTAATCAAACTTTAAGATCATAAATTGTAGTGGTCAAAGTTCAAAAATCAAACCGATAGTCAAATCATAAAATCCTAAAATTTAGTTGGCAAACTCGACGAAACAAAATTAATAAACATAAAGAATACGATTCCGTTAGTTTGTAAATTAATATAGCATATATAATATATAAGATATATTAGTTTACTTTTTTACGATAGAACTAATATTTAAAACAAAAGGTTAAAACAAGAGATAATAAATATGGCAATAATATCTTTGTTGTTTACTCATTACATCACCAAATGATTTGAAAAAATATTGATACGGGTTTTAGGCTAATTTGGTTTTATAGTTAATAAATAAATACTACTCCTATATATGTTCACTTATTATCCTTTTCGGTTTGGTTTTTAATTGGATTTTTATTAATTTGACATTGATTTCATCTACTTAAACATGCAATTAATGTAAATTATGTTATTATTTTAAGAACCAAAATTTGAATACGGAAACTTACATACTCATAACTTCGATCAAAATACCATCAAATGCATTATATATGATTAATTTTATTTACTTATTTGTAAGCAGTATATCTAAATACACCTTTTGCATTAAAATTTAAAAGCAACTATATTTTCTCATGAAGTTCATTTTGCTAACAGTTAGACTATACGTAGTGGAAATTTTATGGACTTTAAAGATGATGACATGAATATAATTGAGGCTCCAAACACCAATACAAAATAATTGAAAGGGGCTCCAAACCTTTAACGGGCCCCAAACACAACTTTCCTATATTGTTTCATCAATGAGGCTTCAAACACTCGTTAACCACTACACTTGATTTAAATGGAGTTTTAGTAAAATTATTTTATCTACATGTCATTTAAATTATAGTTTAACTAAACAAAAACTACGCATAGTATTACAGTTTTTGCTTTTCATTACGAAACAAATGATCAAACCTCCATAACTTATATCTCCAAAAATAATATAGTTTGCCTCAAATAACACTAAATTCAGAAGAAAAATAACATAATATTATATACTATCATATTACATACATTGGTTCTTGAGTTCCCATTTACTTTGTTCAAATATAGTATTTCCACATGTTTTTATTCGTTAACAACATTTTATAATATTAATTCACAAGATTGATTCATGTAATTCACATGTTCTCATAGAATTATTTAGTAACTAGAAAGTATTTTCAAATATTTAATTTGCATTAATTGTAGATTTAACCTCGCCACATAATTCAAGTCGTCGTCGAGGTGTTGGTGATCCAGCTAGATCACATTCTTTCCTCCTTCAAACAAATTCAACCTCTCTCTATATATATATATTCACACACACAAACACACACATATGCATATATACATTATACATACATACATATATATTGTGTATATTTGGTGATGGGTTATGAGATTGGAGGAGGATATCGGTGTGCGCTTGTAATTTTGTGCGCACTTGTGTCACGAGCAGTAGCGAATGGTGGTGATAGGTGTGAGTTGTATCAAGGAAGGTGGGTGTATGATGAGTCGTATCCTATGTATGATTCGTCAAAATGTCCACACATTCGAAAGGAATATGACTGCATCAAGTATGGACGCCCTGATCGTAGCTACCTAAAGTTCAGATGGCAGCCCGACCATTGCGACTTGCCGAGGTATATATCCCCTTTCTCTCTATACATACATGCAGATATGAGGAATTAGTGTTGACGCTAAGTTTAACACAAATTTTAAGAATGTTTAGTTTGCATAATTGCATAGTTGCTATAACTTTTAGAAGTGTTAATTCCTTATGAGATCTAAAATTAGAGTTATTATTTCTAAGATCTACAGCATATTTCACGTGAGTTCGTATCATCAAATTAACATATTTTCTCATTTTTTTATAATGCCTCAACATAATTTTGAAATATAAAAGTCCTTACACATGTTAAAAAATACAAAATGATCCATCAACACGATTTTGTTATATAAAAAATTCCAATACTTGCCTATCATGCACATAAATTGTGAAAGTTATTTGAAAAAATAACTCTGTACCCCTTATATTGGTCAAAATAAATTATCTAACTTTTCTTCGAATTAAAAAGTTGAATGTCACTTTATCGAATTTTAACAAATTTAAGAGGTAAGAGTGCATTATTAAAAAAAATCCTACGAAATGTATACAAGTGTAAGGACTTTAATATAAAAAAATAAGTTGAAGGTTTTTTTCGTAGATTATTTACACATGCATTGACTTTTATACGTCAAAAATATGTTGAGATGGTTTTTCAAAAAAAAAAAGAAAAGAAAACTCTAACGAAGTACTAGGACCGGTCGACTGGAGAGTAACCAGACCATGGTTAATGTATACACACTTAAATATTAAATGGGATCCTAGTCTATGGTTACACGTTTAAAATGGGTAAAAGTTTTTTAATAATGACCAAATTTGTATTAAGCGCATATTTATTTCATCTAGTAATGTGTATGTTTGATGTTTGCTACACACAAAGTATATTTGCTTTTCTGATACGCCTCTGTTTGAAATGTCACAATATTCATGTGTACGGGATGTTTATATATATCAAAACGCTTTATGTTGTTTGCGTCAAATACGTACAAAGAATACACAAATAGAATACTAAAATTCTAGGGAAAATGAGGAAATTGACCGACTATTATATATCTATACTATATATAAATCATATAAGAAATGTATTTTAAGATATCATTAAATTAAGAACACTTACCTCACTCAATGCATAAGGTACAATCATTTTTAAACATTATTTATAAATTACACCTTACAATTAGTTATATAATAACCTTATAACTATAAATTACATAAAATTTTACATTATCTACCCATAAACCAAAAAAACTTAATTTATTTTAAGATTTCTGTTATATCAATCTATCATGTTTAAAAACTTTTGGATACAACAATCGTAAATGTGTATTTTTTAAACGTTTTGGTGTAATTTTTTTGCTGCAACGATATGTATTTCGTAAGGTACAATAAGTTAATGCATATCATAAATGTACAAATCGTCATGCAAAATTCATTTATTTGGTATTTAAATTTTAACTTAGAAAAAATATAATAAACTTTTGTAAAATAACTATAAGAATAACAAAAATTAGAAACTCGTGTCGGATGTAAAATGTTGTCCCGTCACATTACGGGGGCACCCTTCTAGTAGTATTAAAGCTCTATGCCGGTTTGTATAATGGTTTTAATATTTTTGTATTCAAACTGTTATACTTCTATTAAAAGTTATTCAATTTACACCCATGAGATGTTTTATCATGGTTATTTACTATTGGTCAAACGTACCATTAAATATATATAAAGGTTAGGATATGTATTTCAAACAAATAAAAATTTGCATAAAATATTTAGAAATAATAAGTTTACACATAACTTAATTTTGCTTAACTTCTTCAAGAACAATTAACAAAAGATTGGTATTCATTTACACAATTTTGCTTGCAGATTTGACGCGCAAAAATTCTTAAGAAAAATGAGAGGCAAGAAAATATTGTACATCGGAGATTCAATCAGCTTAAATCAGTGGCAATCAATGGTGTGTCTTCTTCATGCTGCTTTGCCACCACAATCTGTTATCACAACAGAAACCGTTAACTCGACCACAACAGTCATGTTTAAGGTTATCGACCTTTCTAAATGTTATTTATATCATTTAATGTCAAATACATGCGTTAGAAAGTGAATGAACATGCTATAATGTCAATTTATAGGATTTTGGAGTTTCAGTTTCGATTTTCATGTCCAACTACTTGGTTGACATTGTCAAGAAGAATATTGGTCGGGTTTTAAAGCTGGATTCGATTACTAATGGAGACATATGGAAGCAAAATGATGTTTTGATATTTAATACATGGCTTTGGTGGTATCGTAGAGGAAAAAAACAACCGTAAGTTTGTATAACACTATAGATAAAAAGAGTTTTAGTAATGGACTTAATTATATAGGCCCCGTCAGTAATCCATCTGTGAATGTTCATGGGGAAATGGGTGGGGATAATGAATTTAACGATAGATCACCAACAAATTTTATCGGAGATCACTAACAAAAGAATCACTGATGAATTACAGAGGATGGTTGCGGTTCATCGTTGGCAAAATCATTGATGTATTACCAATGAATACCCATTGCAAATACTAATTATCAAACAATGATTAAAAGGATGAATTCTTAACTGAAATCATTATCCTTTAAACTTGTCTTTAGTTTGTCAGAGATTACCAACAACATTTACAAAATTTATCTTGCATTTTTTTGGAATACAAGTCTTAGTAAATGCATCGGTGATTACCAACAAAATAATTACAAACCCTAAACTTTTTTTTATTTGACCAATCATAGTTGATATATGGGTTAACACCTACAAAACAGTGGGTAAACACCTACAAAATAGTAGATCAGTGGTTTTTTTATGGTTAATTTATAGTAGTGTACATTTGTTTATTACAATAAGCGTTTGATAGTTACTCGTATTATGATTAAATGCAGGTGGGATTATGTCCAGATAGGTAGTAGGATAATGAAAGACATGGATAGGATGGTCGCGTTTCATGCGGCTTTAAAGACTTGGGCAAACTGGGTCGAAGAGGACGTGAACACTAAAAGAACCAAGGTGTTCTTTCAAGGCGTTTCTCCGTCTCATTACAAGTACATTTTCTTACTCTTTCTACATGATAAATAGATCACAGTACTCATATCTTTAATGAAGCTTAAACTTGTGATATTTGGTTGACAGTAGCATCTTTTTTTTAAGAAATTTTCAAATTTACAGAGAGTTTAAAGTTTGTATAATAGTTTGTGGTTTGAAAATAGTTCATAATGAAGAGTCCGCTATCTTAACCACCTGACTCTTGACTTTTTTAATTGTACTTGTTATAGTGTGGTGACCTAAAGCATGTCGTATCTACAGTCTGCTAGCTAGCTAGTCATTCAAGTGGAGTCAATGTTGAAAAATGTAAGAGTCCGATAGCTCAGGCATCGGACTCCCCAAAAACCACTATATTGTATCCATTTCTAAACCAGAAATCACGAACTCGAAACACTCTTTAAATTTTAAAGATCCACGTCTAGTGTTCATAACTATGTTTCTTTGAAGTGAGTTTTTTTAATCAAAATATTGACTAACTAAATCATCAATATGTGCAGTGGGCTAGACTGGAACAAGCCGGGTGTGACAAATTGTGCGAAAGAAATGCTTCCAATAGGCGGATCAATGTACTCTGGTGGCATACCGCCAGCGGAGAAGGTGGTGGAGCATGTTTTGAGAGGTGTTAGAAAGCCGGTGTCATTGCTCAACATAACCCGAATGTCTCAGTTGAGAAAAGATGCACATGTAAGCAGTTTTAATGCCTTCAAAGGAATGGACTGCACACATTGGTGTGTTTCTGGCCTTCCAGACACATGGAACCAACTTCTAGTTGCAACTCTTTTTTGAACCCCATTTTGGATGCTTAATACATCAAAAGTTTAAACATTTTTGGGGACCAATAGTAGTTGTTAATACAAGAACTCAATTTACGATTTGTGTTGTGTCATTGAATGTCATTGAACTGATTTTTGTGACTCTGTGTTAAATAATTAAACTGCTTATATATATATGCATATGATCATATCAGAATCTATTGATCTATTTCTTTACATTTTTTTGTTTTCTAAGCATGAGAACACCCCTTTAACTCTCCATCATTAGCTATATTTTACCTCATTCCATCGGTTATCAGGGTATTGATAGTGTCCGGTGAATTATTCTATAACAAATTCTTACGGTTATATAATAGGTACAACTAAGGAAAGCTGCCACCTTTGATTGATAATATTTAGGATAAATTACTGAATTATCCTTTTGACTAAAATTTTACTTTATAATGTCTCTTTGACTTTTTTTCATTCTGAAAAATCCTCCTAATGCCACTCATGTTTTGAGGGATTCAACCCTTGTTTTAAGGTCGGGCGCTCACCCTAATATTTTGAGGTCGCTCTCCCATGTTTATGAGACATTTTTTGGAATAAAATAGTTAAATGAACATCTTAGTATAAAACTCTAATAAAAAAGATATTATAAGATTTTCTCATAAGTAAATTAAAGAATATATAAAGCATAAATGTCTTCGGGTATATATCACAATTCACAAGTGACACGAGGGTGTGATTGAATGCAAACGTGGTGATAAACAACCCCGTTTCAAACCCTGCAACTTATGTTCTGATGCATGTTCAACGAGTCTGATGCTTTCTACCCAACGAGCGTACGTTGTCTCGTGTGTCTTGAGTTCGAGGCAAATCTGTCATTGCTTGGTCAATGGTCCCGGAATACCCATATTCTAGATAAAGCAAAATAATAAAAGTAGACAAATAATTTCACTCATATCTTTTGTTTATCAAATAGTATCACAATAATTAGGTCAACCGAACACTAAAACTTATATAATAAACTAAAATCAGGATAATCTAATTAATCACCTTCAAAACTACCATTTCAACACCTACAATTAATTTCAGTCTTGACTTTAACACTGTTCTGACATCTGTCTTATCTATTTTACAATCTAACAACACACATATAACATCACACATATCCATTCCTTCAAACAATCAGTTTTCTCACAATCCATCTTCAACCCAATTGATCAAACTTCAAATCACACCATATACCCCTTCAATTTGATCAAACTTTCATCACACTTCACACCCACAATGAATCCCTCGATTCCAACCACCACCACCACCACCAACTCCGGCGAGAGCCCACCGTCACACCGTCGTATCCTCCACCACGGACCACCCAAACCACCGTCACCCACCACCTCCCCCCGCCCCTTATCCGTCATCACCGGCCACACTGAATCAGTTTCTTGCATTGCATTATGTGGAGAATTCATCATCACTGCATCTCACGGCAAAGAGATCATGGTGTGGCAGCAGCCCGATCTCCGGTTATTCACCACGTTCGGGCACGGTCGGGGCTCCGTTAAGGCGTTGGTGACTGTTGGAACGTTGATATTCACAGCCCATCAAGATTCCAAGATTAGGGTTTGGAGGGTTTCAAGAAATCTTGAAAATGTGTTCAAACTTGTTGACACACTTCCAACCACAAAAGATTATCTTGGAAACTTCATGAAGAACAGTAGTTACATCCAAACAAGGCGCCATCACAAGAGGTTATGGATCGAACACGCGGACACCATCTCGTGTTTATCGGTTCATAACGGGTTGATCTACTCGGGTTCTTGGGATAGAACCCTAAAGATTTGGAGATTATCTGATTTCAAGTGTTTGGAGTCGATCAAAGCGCACGATGACGCGATTAATGCTTTAACTGTTAGTAAAGGTACAGTCTTTTCTGCTTCTGCAGATGGAAAGATTAAAGCATGGGAGAGATTGGAGCCAGAAGGTGCACATTTCTTGAAGGGTGTTCTTGAGGGTCATAAGGACATATCGATAAACGCCGTGGTGGTTTCTGGCGACGGTGCGATGGTTTACGGTGGTGGGTCAGATGGGTATGTGATGGGGTGGTCATTGGATGGTTGGAATAGGGTTTTTGAGGTGGGAGCACATAAAATGTCAATTTTGTGCATGTGCATGAAGGGGGAGATATTGTGTACTGGTTCAACAGATAGGAGCATAGGGGTGTGGAAGAGGGAAGTCAAAGGGTTGACTAAAATTGGTGTGATGATGGGTCATGAAGGACCAATCAAGTGTTTACAAGTGTCACCAAATAGTATTGGTGGTGGTTTTTTGGTGTATAGTGGTAGTCTTGACAAGAGTATAAGAGTTTGGTGGGTTCCAAATGGCTCAAAAGTTGAGGATTTTAACTCTAAAATCACAAACACCATCACTTCTACAATATTATTCTAGTTGAAGTTTTGTAAACCATCAATTGGTTGTGTATAATTTATAGTTACCACATGATATTGTTACTTCATTATATCTTTGCTTAATGGAAGTATATATATATGGTTTTCAATATAATGTTGGTTTGGGTGTTTATGATGAACTTGATAGAAGCTCACATTCTAGAAATATTTGTGGTGTTTACTAGTTTAAAAATATCACAAAAGATGTTAAATAGGAATCATAATTTACCCAGTTTTGAATATTTTGTCTAAATAAAAAAATTACCTATGTGTGTTAAAATTTTACCCAAATTGACCCACAATAGATTCTAAGCAAATTAGTGTTTGTTATCATGATCACTTATAATGAGAATTAACCAAAAGAAGTATTACCATGTGTTCAAATCAATGTAAGAGGTTAGAAGGTTGAAGTGATGATTTTAGAGAAAATGATGCTTTAAGCAAATTTAGTATTTAAATGACAGAATGGTATTTTGACAATCCTATTTGATCAATAATGGTTTTAAAAGATCATTTACATCGAATTGGATGTCAATTGTAATTATGTTAAGCAAGCTTTGTTTTCAAACGAGTCAATGGGTTTAACAAAGTATTAAGTAGTTCATATCCTTTAATAAGTGATGTTATGGGATCAAATGAATCCCAACATCATAATAAACACAGCTGGAGTTGTTTACAAGTTATAGGAATAAGATTTACTATGTGATTAATGAATAGGCAGTTATACACAAAATGCATACTTACAGCTAGTTTGACTTTAAGAAAACAAGCCAACAAGGATCACGAGGTAGAAACTTCTAATAATCGAGGTGAGTTCATCATCATTTACTGTTTAAATGATTGAGTTTTTAGTGTATGACCATGATCGATAGTATACTAAATGTTTGATGACGATATTAATCGACTTTGTGATTTAGTATATATACGTGTAAGTGGTATGTGTTTGTGAGCATAATATAATCTTATAGATTTAAGTTACACTTATGTTACTTGAACATAATGAAATCTCCTATTTGATGTCAAAGAACATCACTTAATATTACGAGATATAATTTCATTGAGACTATAAGTTTTACTAAAGTTGTTTGAGAACTTTAACCCATTTGGATGCAACCTTAGAGATTCAAATGTTTCTTAATTAACTGTGAATAGTTTTTATGATTTTTAAGTTATTGCACTTCACTGATTTTGTTTGAAAGGTGAAATAACAAGAAACCTTTACAATTCACTTGATATCGAGATGGAAGGGCGATGATTAAATACAACTTGCTAGCACAAGCCGCACAAAATTACCTGTAATTAGCGTAATGTATGTCAAGTTTACTGTCATATGCGCCTATACACTAGTTATACGTTGATGAGACTGAGTAGGGGGCAAAGTATCATGTGCCAGGCGTATGGTACGGACTTACTGTCATATAGGCGCCTATTTTTAAATGTTTTTGTCTAATACTATTACGGACTCACTTAGCAAACACTAATATTTAAATCAAACATTTATGGATAAAAACCGACGGATTAGCTATGTACTTAGGTTCTTGGAATAAAGCTTATTTTTTAAAGTTATCCCTTCTATTAGTTATGGGTTATAGTGTAAATAAATAATGGTGTGACAACCATCATACCCTACTTTTGAACAAGATCAATGTATAAATGTAACAATGACTCATTTTTTTGGAGTTATCCATTTTATTAGTTATGGGTTATCCTATAAATATACAGTGATAGATGAGCCAACCATCATACCCTACTTTTGAATAAAATCAATGTATAAATGTTACAATGACTTCTGAATATATGCGACCACTTTATAATCGAAAAAGTTAAAACCTTTTCTTGTAATTGAACCATCTTAAGTATAAAGTTATAAAAAATGGTTTATGACATATTTTTTAAAATATCTATTGATGTTGAGAATCAAACACTATATAATGATGTGACAAATAAAAAGTTAATCCATAACTTTTCAGTATTAAAGATCAAACCCTCATAGTCTAACTATTAACTAAACTTTTAAAAACGCTAAAATATAATTAAATATAAAATATATATACTCTAATAATATAGTAATTAGAAAGTATCAAGTTTAATTAATATTAATATCTTACAATAAAAATGTTTTGAAACATCCCACAAGTGTTTGGTATGACTCAAATGGTGTGTCAACTGTCAAGAAGACATTATAAGTAATTGGTGTGGTTGAACTAAACCTCACATATAAAATACATTTTATTCACATTTTTGACTTTTTTTTTGAATGAATACAAGCCCTCATATTGACTTAATCGATTGGATAAAGCTGAATACAAAGATTATACATATGAAGTTTTACCAAAAAATGCAAGCAATGTATAAAAACCTTTAGCAAAAGACTCGTCTCTTTTAATCGTTAAAACCGAAGTCAACATTTAGGATTTTAAGTCATGATCGAGAGGAGTCGTAATGTCAATAACGATGACAATCAGCGTTTCATAAAGAAAATAAATGTTTTTACTACTAGAAAAATAAGTGTAATGCAACCTTTAGAGACATTATCTAATAAAAAGTTGATTTTTCTAATAAAAAAATTGTATTTGCTAACAAAAATGTTGCATTATCTAATAAAAATATTGTTTAAGATCTAATGTAACTTTCACCTAATAAAAAATTTGATAAAATAATGTTTTAACTTAATGCAATCTTTTTAAGGTCTAATGTAATTTTTAAAACCTTTAGGGCGTTTGGTTCATGGAATTTGTTGAAACTGGAATTGGAATTTGAATTTGAATTGGAATTCAAAGGAATTGTATTTGAAATTCAATATTTTTCCATAAGATTTGGAATTCAAAGGAATTGGAATCTATAGATTAAATTTAAATTCTAAATGCATTTCTAGTGACAAAACACTTATAAAGAAATTGGAATTTATCACCCGTTACCACCTCAATAACCACCGATCATCGCCGCTACATACCACCGACCGCCGCCTCCGTCCACCGCCAACAATCGACCGCGACCACCAACCACGTCCGTTGCCGAAAACCTACTGTACCCCACTGCCGCCACCAACCGATAACGCCCGTCGCCGAGACACGTTTTGGCAACGGGGGTCGTCGACAGTTAGGGGTGGCGGCGGTTGGGGTAAACAGTGGGCGGCGTTGCGCTTGGCGGCGGTCGGCGGTCGAGGGCGGTGGTCAGCAGTCGGGGCGGGGGTCGGCGGTCGAGGGTGGTGGTCGGCGGTCGAGGGCGGCGACGACAGTCAAGGGCGTCGACAGTCGGGGTCGGCAGGTGGGGACGGTCGAGGTCGACGGTCGGGGTCGTCAGTAGTGTTGGTTGGTGGTGGGCGGGGTGGTAGGTAGCGGTTGGTGGTGGAGGCGGGGGTTCGATGGAATTTGAAATCCTTCATATTTGGAAGGATTTTGAAATCCTTAATTGGAAGGAATTTGAGGGAATTAATTCCAATTTTTTTCTCAATCAAACACGTTAAGAATGGAATTCGAATTACAATTCCAACGAATTCCTACCAACCAAACACAATGACTAATGAAATTCAGATTCCAATTCCATTGAATTCCATTGAAATCCTGCATACCAAACGTCTCCTTAGGGTGGTGGAGGTGTAAACGTCGTAGCCACGCGGCGGGGTCTAGCGCCCGACAACACCACCATCGTCGCTCCCCTACGCCGCTAAATCACCAACACCTTTTCCTCCTCCTCCATAGCCGTCGCCTGATGGTTGTATGGTGGTTGTTAGGGTTGTACCTATGTGAGATGGTGGTTTCGGTTTCAAGAGATGGTTTTATGGTTGATGGTGGTGGTCGACGGTGGTTAGGATGGTGATGGTGGCTGGCAGGTGGTGGTGATGGGGTTTAATTTATTTGTTTTTTGTTAATTTTATGGTATGATGTGGTGTGAGTGCCCCCACCAATTTGGTGTGGTGCGGTGTGATATAATGTGGTGTGGTGTGGTGTGGTGTAATGTGACGTGATATTATGTGATTGGTGGATATATGATGTGGTGTGGTGTGATGAGAATGGCATGGACACCAGCATTCACAATAGGTCCCCATTTGTTGCTTTTCAGTTTATCACTTAGGGGGTGAGAGTCGTACTTCACTTCTCAAAGGTCTCTCTCTTGATAGTGTTACATCATTTTATATATATTTCTTCTTTCACTTTCATAAACACATGGTGTGGTTTTCTCTCTTCCTAAATATATTTATTTAAGAGCTCGCATAATGCGACTATGAACAAAACATGTATTCTAATTAAAAATAAACAACAATAACATACTCAAAATAAATATAACAAAAGGTTTGTTTCTATAGTAATTTTTTAAAACAAATATTAACATACAAAAAAGATTATATGTATTTAAAAATCATGTGAGAAACAATATTGCCAATCGATCAAGATGACTCGTGGAGGTGGGGTGATATGGCCCAAATGACTTTTTGCTCAAAGTATGTTAAAGCATTGCTGGCTAATTCAAACAACATTGGTAAAAGGTATAATTTTTCTTGGAATGGGTGGGTTCCTAAAAAAGTAAACATTTTCAATTGGTTGGTTGAGCTAAACCGACTTCCCACTTTTGATTCCCTTGCTAAGTGGAACATACCTCTTCAACAAACGATATGTACGGTTTGCAGATCGGTTGAAGAATCGCTAGATCATTTGTTCATTTCGTGTGGGCTTTCGGTGCAGGTATGGTCAAAAATAACCTCGTGGTGCAACATAAATCCAATGTTCGCGTTATCATATAGAGATCTTATGGATAGTCCTTATTTACTAAAAGGAGATGCTGAATTCAAGAAGGCAGTTCATGCTATCTTTATGATAACTACTTGGAACTTATGGAAGCATATAAATTATCTTTGAGCATGCTAACCCCTCGGTCACTAAAGTCTTATGTCAGATAATTAAAGGTGGCTGCCTCATTTTGGATCAAGGCGAGAAGTAAAGGGAAGATGCCTACTGCATTAGGCAATTTTCCTTTTGAATCGGGCTGATGTTGTTTATTTGTATGTGATTTTTTGTTTTTGTCTTTGATTGTCTTTTTGTTGTCTGTATGTTGGGGTTTTTAGTCACTTGCTAGCCCCGTTTTAATATATGCTCTATTCGCCGTTTAAAAAAAGATGGTTTAAAAAGTAGGTTTCTAACTATTTAGTTTTAGCTTTAACAATTTAGCATTAAACTAGTATTAAGCCCCCGGCGTTGTCGCGGGGGGCGTAAAACCATATCAAGTAGCACTAAAGACACACCACCGTTAGCGACCACCAACCGAAACGTAGAACCAATGACACACCACCATTAGGCGAAACGTAAAACATATAAAACAACAACTAAGTCGATCTTGAACCAACGCGTTGCGACGGGACCGTTAAACGAGAAAAAATAAGTGTAAAAACATGGAACTACACACGCACGATGCGTCGTGTTAACTCGCAAAATGTAGACCGAAACGTAAAACAAAAATTGACCAAAGTTAAAAGTAAAAAAAAATATTTGGGCTAAATTGTAAAAAGTGTAAAAGTGATGGTTAAAATGAAAAAGTTAAAGATTAAAAAAAATAAGACAAAAGTTTGGTACAACCCTTAAAGCTTGTTGTACAACCTATAATGCATAAGAAAGTTGGTAATTAGTATATATATAATGATTATATCATACACTTTAAAAGTTGTAATTACTTAAGTTTTTAAAATTATGTTTGTCTTTTTGTCCACCTTGTATGAATTATAATACAGTATAGATAAAAATATTAAATAAGTAATTTAAAATATAAACATAACTAAATAAAAAGTTTAATTCACTACTAAAACATGATTTAGAAAGAAAATAATATGAGCAATTCGAATTCACATCATGCTAATCTTCTCTTGGGTTATGATGATACCAACAATCAAATTCGGCATCATCGTTCCTGTGGTCGGTTTTGAACTGAAATTTTTTTGTCTTGTCAATTTGTCCCATTTCCAATTTACTAATAGAAGTTAAATGAAAACAGTTTTAGATGTGAAAAAATGTTGTTGATGAAAGGGAGTATTTAATATTAAAAAGATTTTGCTTTTTTCATAAGAAAGAAGAGATGTTGGAGTAAGGGAGGGTCCACACTTTCGGAGTTGTGCAACTGTACATTCGATAGAGTTCACTAGCATTCACATCAGCCATCTTTTCTTTATCCCGCTGCCACTAGAGGTGTACAAATAAATCGGTTCGAAAAATAAAACAGTCAAATAACTGGACCGGTTTGGGAAAAAATAACCAGTTTGGAACCCGATCCGAACCGCCGGTTTGTATACCGGTTTGGTAGCCCCACACTCAAAACCGATTTATAAACCAGTTTATAAAGTAAAAAAAGCAGTTAAACCGGTAAAAAAACCGGTTTCAAACCGGTCCAAATCGGTTTGACAGGTTCGAGTATTTGGTGAGCCAAACCGGTTTGTAACCCGTACCGGTTTAAAAAAACGTTTGACCCCATGATAAAAAAACGGGTTGATTTTGAACCCGAACCAATTTGAAAAAAAAAACTCGGTTTTTACACCTCTAGCTGGCACACCCCCTTTTTCATAGTGATAGGGTATTAATTTCCAAAGAGCAATTGAATTATAAGGGTGAAAGGAACACTCTCACCACACATACCACACTACATCATAAACCCATCAATCAAATTTTGTCATATCACACTACAACACACATTCAAATTTGGTGGCGGTGTTTTGTCACACCATGCCACGATACACCACTACATAAAATATGCGCACAACCTCACGGCGAGAACGCACAACCTCATTGCGGTGTTGTTGCGTGGCACAGGGCCATGTCGTTCACAGCGGGTGTGCCCCGCTCATCACGATTACTCAACCTTTTCACATGAACCAAGAATCTACATCTCAATAAATATTAATTATTATTATTATTTTGAACGACAAATTTGTGGTGGTAAGTTAGTAATTATTCGTCTACGCCAGGGATTAAACCCATGATCCTCAAAAGAAATAAGGCTTTCTACCTTTTCCTTGGACCATTAAAGCAAGATCATTAAATAATTATTATTTATTATCATAAAATCAAATTTAATGAAAAAAATATAGTAGACATATATTCTTCTTTAGTCCTTTTTTCTTTTCAAACCCCTAATTCCAATTGAGTCTTCTTGAGACTGAATGTTAACCATCAATACTGATTTTAACGTTCCAAACCTGACTTACCAAAAAACACTATTAAAAAGAAAACAAACCACTGTAAGAAATCCCTTAAGTCATGTTTAAATCTAATACCTTAAAAATCTCAAGCTCAAACAATCATTTCCATCATGTTAGACCAAAATACCAACCGCTTTTCTTTCATCTTATTCATGTTTATATTTTACTCTAATTAACATTTTCTTGATGTCTAACACCATTATATATATCATATATACTAATTATCAATTTGGTTATGTATTATGGGTTATACCATGTGTTAAATGGGTTGTTAGGGGCTGTTTGATTGCGCTGACTGAGTAAGATCTGACTGAGTAAGAAGCTGACCCAGTAAGAGGTTCTGACTGAGTCTGCATCTGACTGAAACTTGGCTGTTTGATTTAGTATCTGACTGACTCTGCTGAATGATAAAAATAACATTATTGCCCCGTTGTTTAAACGAGTTTGAATTTAACTGGTGTTGTGTAATTAATACCCATATACATACACATATACATACCCATATACATACACATATACATACCCATATACATACACATATACATACCCATATACATACACATCTACATACCCATATATATACACATATACATACCCATATACATACACATCTACATACCTATATACATATACATCTATATTCATAAAGGAATGATGATTACCGTAGGTATGTGAACTTGGTGCTCGGTTAAGGCTCGCGAACTTGGTGCTCGGTTAAGGCTCGCGAACTTGGTGCTCGGTTAGGGCCGATCGAGAGCGCGGAGGGGCTCGGTTAGGGCTCGGTCGGGAGGGGATGAAGCCGACCGAGAGCTCAGGGGGAGGGGAGGTTGGCCGATCGAGAGCGCGGGGGAGGGGATGAGCGCGACCGAGAGCGCAGGGGAGGAAGGGGCGCCGATCGGGTGGGGTGGGAGAGTGTTGCCTGGGTCAGCAACTTGTTTTTTCAAGTTTGGGTCAGACATATATGACCCGGTCAGCAGTTACAATCGCGTATCAAACGGGCTGACCCGCTGACCGAGTCACCGAGTCAGCCCGGTCAGCCCGGTCAGACCAAAACAAACAGCCCCTTAGTTGTACCCATGTTTTGTCTATTTTTTTTCTTGTCTTATAGTCTTTAACTTTTTTATTTTAACTTAATATTTTTACATCTTTTATAATTTAGCACCAATATTTTTTTACTTTTAACTTTGGTCCTTATACTTTTCATATTTTATTTTTTTTTCAATTTACGTTTCGGTCCAAAAATTTGCGAGTTAACACGCCGCAATGTGAGTGTGTGATTCAACATATTTACACTTATTTTTACCATTTAACAGCTTCGTCACAAGGCGTTGGTCCAATATCGACTTATTGTTTATGATGTTTTACGGTTCGTGTCCTATATCGACTTATTGTTTATGATGTTTTACGTTTCGTTTGCGTGATTTAACGATATTCTGTCTACTTTTCGTTCGGTTTTATTTATTTATCTATATTTTTTAATATAAGCTTTTTCAGTATTGATGGTGGTACTGTGTCACTGATGCTATTTAGTATAATTTTACGCACTCGCTGTAACGCGAGAGACTTAATGCTAGTTAAAATTCAAATATAATCTATTAACTGTACAAAAAGTGAAAGTGATGAATAGTTGAGGGTTAACCTTAAAAAACAAAGTCTGTGTGTTTTCTTCCCCCTATTTCATCCCTTTTGCTGTACTGCTGTTCTAACTTCTTCACATGTACTTTTCCCCACCGTTTATCGTTCATCGAAGAAAACCCTTTTCAATTCGAACAATTTGCAGAAATGGGTAAGTGGAATTATCGACGAACATGGAGACCCAAGAATTATTATCGCGATCAAAGAATCCCATCTCCACCGACGTATTACGATACAGAATTCAAACTTCGAGGTAAATCTTTAGTTTTTAACCAATCTGATCTTGATTGAGGATGTTTGCCGTAACTGTTTCTCATTTCATGCGTTGATTTTGATGGATTTTTGAGTTATGTTATTGGGTATGTTCGTATGAAGATCAATTTGGTGTAGTTTCATCAATGTTCTTCGATTTGTAGTGTTCTTGATGTTATTGCGAATGTATTAATGAAGATTTGAGTTTTTATTTTTATTTATTGATTCTTGATTAGGAATTAGGGTCTAGGGTTTAGTTTGGACTGTAAATTATTTTTATTGGAGTTTTGAACAAGTGAAATGAATGAAAGGCCCTTGATTGAATGCATCTAGAGCTAGAAAGTTGAAAATTGAGTGGATATATATGAGTGTAAAGGTATATAAGGGATAAAAGGCTCAATAGAATGTGAAAATAAATTATTGGTTGGTGCATGATATAAGGTTTCTAGGATTTGCAATTGTGATGAACCTAGGGTTTGCATATAGGAGGACTAGGTAAGACAATGGAAGATGTAAATTTTTAAATATTTTCTCATGTAACTAAGCTATTAATAAGCATTGCAATGCCTAATGTAGCCTTTTTTGCGATGAAATTATTAATGTTATTCTTGAGATTTATGACAATAAATGAAGAAGATTATTAGCGTGCCAAATCAAAGAAAAGAGTGAGCTGTATGTGTGAATATTTTAAGAGATAGGATTGAAGAAGATGGGGGCTATATATGAAATGGTCGCTGCAAGATCAAGACTTTGCTATAAATAGCTACTGATCCTCCAGTTCCTGCATTCACACAAATAACCTTAAAGATAATTTGTCCAGATTCTAGCATATTTGGGTTTGGGAATTTTAGTATCGTCTAAAGGTAAGCGCCTTTCTTACCTTCGAATTATATGCTTCGATCAGGCATATGTATAAGGTAAAGGTTGACTCCTTGAGTTTGGGTGTCCTATTCTGTGTTTGATTTCTGTAGTTGGTCTTTTAGTATCAAGCCATGATTTTTGTAATAAGAGATCTTGTCTTTGAAGTTTCATTTTTTTATGTGAATAGTAGACAAAGGAGTAATATATGATAAACTGGTTGATATTTTTTGAATGAATTCTGAAAGGCTAAAGAGCTTGGGTCTTGTTTATAAACTCTGGTCATAATGACCATTAAGGGGACTATAGGAAGCAAAAATGTTTTATCATTGAAGCGTGCATGGTACTAGGAATAGAACATTTAGGGGAGGAGCACGCCTAACATGGGAGAACGCTCAGGGAGTCAGGGTATGGTCTATGGGAGTGGTCTGTCACTCTGCCCTGGAAAATGATCTTCATTTCTTAGAAATAAATAGTTAAGCTTTTGTAATGAATATGTTGGTGTCGTGACTCGTGAGGGATTAAAAACTTACTGGAAATCAATCACCTAGAACCTTATGTAGATTATACTGATGAGCCGGTGATAAGTATAAAGTTGTTAAGAGATTTATGTGTAATTTTATAAGACCCCTTGTAAGAAGTGAGCGTTTAGTTGAAAGGGGAGGTGAGTAACATCTTACAAAAATTGGGTAGACCTCCAAAACATCCTATATTTTTGGTCTTACTTGTACTTCACATGTGTATGCTTGTTAGATCTAGCATGACTCTGACGGGGGATGATTATGCCATGGCACAACTATTGACGCATGATTAAAAGATAAGGATACAAGAGAATGATAGAGATAAGTGAGGTTGAGTGTATATAATCAATAAAGATATAGATGAAACTAGTTGTGTGTATGCTTACTTAAGGCAAAGAGATTAAGGTAAGGTGAGTTGAGTATGCATAATCACTAATGATTAAAATGAAGATCAAGATTAAGACAAAGAATAAGGCAATGTTGAGTTGCGGGTGAGATCAACTGGGTTGTGGGGGTGTATGCTCACTAAAGATAACTGTCCGGAAAACTTAAAGGCTGCACATGATATTTTAGACAATGCAGGGTGGGTAACACAACGTGTGGAGCTATGACAACATGCAATGAGGGTGGATGGTGACATAGATGGTGGTCACAAATAGAACACTTGTTAGGCCTAGGGCAGACCATGTACGATGGGTTCACGCCTTGTTTGATGACAATAGAGTGAACAGTTTAATGCTTCTTCACCTGGTTGGTGGAACTTAAAAGTTAAGGATAGTAGGATACCTTGATAAAGATAAGGAAATAAAGTAATAGACCACAAGACATGATATAATGGATGATGAAAAGGCCTCCATGACGGAACAAGAATATGATATGCTAAAGAATAAGAAAACAGAGGAATAATGGTAAAGATAATATGATGAAAATAATATGCTATGATTAATATGGTCCTATGGTAGACATGACTTTAGGACTATGAATGCGTTATTACATGTTTTTATGAAACGAAGGAGTTTGTGGACGAATCTTACTGTTTTTTAAGAAAACATATTGTCTCCTTATAGCTAAAACTTGTTTTTGACTGGGTCAGCGTGAGTTCCATGTTGATATGGAGCAGAAGGTTAATAAAGAGCAAGATAGAAGAGACATTATAGCAATTGACTCTGGATTATTTCTTACTACAGCTTTTATCCTCGACGGTTTCAATATCTTAGTCATGAAATAAGACTTCCTCTGAGTTGCTAGTATATAAAATAATTTTTTTGAAATTTAATATTTTTGAAAATGAGGATGTTACTGAAGATTAGGTAGAAAGGTCCCAGATGTAGGTGCTTTAGTGACTGGTGAACTAAAGAACTTTGGGTATGAGATTTATGTGAAAATCGAAAAACTGAAGGTTTAACTTAAGCATCTTTAATATTTTCTAAAATGTGGAATAAGTCTCAATTTCATAAATACATTAGTGTTAAAAACTAGTTTTTCCTGATCTTAAAAGCAATTTCTTTTTTAAATAACAGTGATAAAACTTAATCCGCTGAATTATATTATGTATGTACTTTTTGAGTAAAATAAGGAACTATCCAGAATATTTATGTAAAATTTCAAAATATTATATGCTTGTATCATATGAATTGGGATCGTATTTACATGGAAAGCGTTCTGACACTCAGTTCAATATGCTGCTGTTATGTTTTCAAATATTGAGCTGACAAGCTTTGATTTCCTCTGAATCTATAAATATTGACTACTATTGTATTCATATAGGTTTTTTTCTGTAATTATATTAATACTCAACACACTAGTTATTTATAAACTTTCAAAAAAGATTGGACAAAAATGTTTTGTGGGCCAGTGCAACCCAGCCTGTTTGACCCAAACTCAGTTTGACCTGTTAACCAACTCGCCCCCGACCAGCTCATTTGCTACCTCTGTTTTTAATACGCCTATTTGTATCTAAATTTTCTGCCTTATCCATGTGCTCTGCATAAATTAACTTCTCACCAAAATGTAGTACTGATTTTCAACAGGAGAATGGAAAAACATTGATCTGCCATGGGAAGAAAGATTCTGCATTTCAGTAGGAATCCCATGGGAGAAAGTTGTCAATGCTAAAAAATACATACACTGCTATGACAACGTGTTGAAATGGGACGATTCAGCTGGTGAATCAACATTTCTCGAGGCAAAAAAACGATTTTGGGCACAAATTAATGACATCCCCACTGAAGTCCCACAACCAGATCCAGACATGTATAATGAAGATATTGATTGGAATCCAAAAATCGATCTTGAACTAGTGAAGGAGTTAGATCTAGCATATTTTAATCCCGACGAAGCAGAGAAATTAGAAAGTTACAATGCTACCAAGAGAAATGACGGTTTGGCCCCTGGATGCATTTTAGGATTGAACGATAACAGTCCTTGGGAACGCAACAAAAATGACGATCGGGATTGTTTAAATAAGTCTGATAATAATAATATTTCTGACCCGTGGGAACGAGGAATCACTCAGGATGATAGAGAAACAAAAGACCCATGGGAAGTTGGCGGAACCAGCTCGTGGAATAAAAATGCTACATGGGGGGATGGTTCAAGAAACGCGTGTGATAATGAAGTCACATGGGGTATTGATACAACTAACTCATGGCATTACAATCAATATCGCGTACAAAGAGTACACGCGAATCCTAACAACACTTGGGCTCGTAAAGAAACGGGATGGCAAAGTGGTAAAACCAGTTACGCCGACACCTCACGAGGGACCCAACAACATCAAGTTCCATATAGGCAAAGGGGAAACTATAGGGATTTTGGTAGGGGATCGAATGTTAGCTGCAGAAAACGAGAGGCTGCTCACGAGTATACAAGTTACAAAAGTGCTAGAGTTCAATACGATGATTACAGGGAGCGTAATCAGTACCGAAGGTAACTAACTGTTATTATAGTTGGTATTTTTGTGGTAACTGGTTTATGCTGCATATATGAATTAAAGAATTCTTGCCATATGTATCCTGTGCTCCTTTTTGTTAGCTTTTTTTTGGCAAGATAAGGAACCATAGTCCTTTTTGTTACGCGTAACGTTTGAATCATTCGTATACGCCATGTAATGTTAAAGTTTTATCCACGGAAGACGGGTTATTAAGCATACTATGAATACTTGTTAAAGATGTTCTTTCTAGGAGTTACATAATTGTAGTACATGGATAATTGGTAGAGCTATACGTTGCACTCGCGTGTGTTACTCGACCAATGTTTTCATGGTATCATACCAAACTGGTACTGGATAAACACCATCGGTATCGGTACTGGTATTCGTTTTTTCATGTTTTCGGTATTGGCACCTTTCGGGTTCACTAATTTTAATGATGGTACCAAATCGACAAAAACGGGTGAAAACCTCACCCATCGAGTGTCGTCCCTTCAAGCTCCAACATAGGGATCATTTTCCACTTCAATGGGCTTCACTAAATTTTAAATCGTACTCAATTAAAGAAATTTTTGTATTATTATTTATATTATACTAATTATCAACCCTTCTATGCATAATGGTGTTGTACCTTATGCATAAGGGTTTTTTCAAAAAAAAATTGATTTTTCACTTTTAACACAAATTTTTTCCTTTTTTACAATTTAACTTCTTAAACTTAACTTTCTTCACTTTTAACCCAAAACTCTTCATCTTTTGCAATTTAATCTCACAACTTTTATATTTTCAATTTTGTTCTCCTATACTTTTCATATTTCGCAAATCTTCGTTTTACGTTTCGTTCTAAGTTTTGCAAGTTAATACGACACAACATGCATGTGTGATTCAACATTTTTACGTTTCGCTTTACGTTTCGCTTTACGTTTCGTTCTAAATTTGGTAAGTTAACACAACACAATGTGCGTGCGTGGCTCAATATCTTTATGTTTATTTTTTTCTTTTGAAGGGTCCGTCACAACGTACGGATCTTAGATCGACTTAGTTATATTTTTCTATGTTTTACGTTTTGGTCTAAGTTCTTCGTATTAACACACTGCAACGTCAGTGTTTGTGGTCGTTAGATGTGGGGTGACATTTGTGTTATTTGACACGGTTTTACGTCTCCGCCGCAACGCGGGGAGCTTATTTCTAGTTACTTCTAAGTTCTATCATACTCACAAGTTACAAATGTGTCATATGAGCTGGATAACCTAAATTAGACAAATAAGTGAGATCTAATAGATGTTTATGTCTTTGTATCTACGTGGTGTTCTTCTATTTTTATTTGTTGTATTATTTAACTTGTCACATCAGTAATATTCCTATTTTTTTAGTAACATTTCATAAAAATGCATTCAGTTTGATGTTTTAACGAGATGTAACGAGATCTACAATGAAATTTCGACGAGATGTGTTTAGTCAACCCTTTTGCATGTGTAAACTTTTTCAAAAAGAAAACAAACAAATTTATTAAGGTATACCATTTATTGTAAAGTGTAAAAAGGTAGCGTCCTGTGCAATTTTAGTTATAAAAAGAACAACAAATAAGTGACCAGTTTTCGTTCTTTAATGTTTATGTTCTTATGTCTACGTGTTGTTCTTTACAAAATTAAAGATAAAGTATGATGTCTCACTTTTAAAGGTTATAGTAAATCACTCAATTTAGAGGTGCATCAAACTCTTGACATTGCTGAGCAATACGTGATTAAACAAAATGGTGCCGCTAACTCACTGTCCTTGAGGTCGAGGGTTTCTGTAATGGACAGTAGAGAGTGGTGTAATATTAGAAGTTTGTCTTAAGACTTCTTTTTTTTTTCAAGTGGTCGTTGTGTCTCTACGAAAATACATCTTTCTGTTCTTTCATGTTTTTATCCATGTTGGAATATAAGTTTTGTTTAAGAGTCGTTTTGAAATTTACTTTGTAGATTAGTGTTTATCTTTCAAAGATTACGTATGATTACTTTAAAATAGGTGAATTATTCATAAAACGAAAGTTACTTATGACAACTCCACCGCATTGTGCGATATATTACAATTAACAAACTCTAAAGCATTAAAGCATCATATACAAGTATTTAATGCTATTTTTTTGTCTTTTAGTATCCTTTTTTACTTATCTTTATCCTTTTTTTTACAAATTTATGCATATACCCTCTACAATTTTAATCAACTTATTATTTTATATCTTTTCTTTATATCTTTTCCATTTTTATATGTGTTTGGTTCTTTTTTGAATTTCTATTTCGAACTTAACTTTTATTATTACACATTTATATTTAAGCGTATGGTTCGCTTAGTTTTTTGTTATTGTTTCGTCATTAAATTATTTTGCGCGGTGAATAATAATATACAAGTAGTCAAAAGTCAAACATTATATTTTTCATGTCACTACTACGCCCTGACACTACAAGAGGTACACCCACTAGTTATGTCTTAAAAGACAAATAACATGTTTTCAAAGCATTGGGTATAACTCACTATGCATGCAACATGTTAAAAGTATGGCGTACAATTCACTATGCATGTTATTTTTCTCATGTTTCACCGTCTCTTCCAATTCAGGACCTACCTCTCTCTCATCTTCTCTTTTTAATCTTTCTGGCAATTTCTTACCACCTCATGTATAATTTGGGCACTAACATCGAATCTTATGATTTAATCAAGAGGGGCACAAAACTCAAAGAATGTGAAGTGACCATCAGAGTTATTAACGTTATTCCATTACATTGCTTCGCTCAATTCCGTCGCCAGCTATTTCTTACTCAGCCACATCTTTTGAGCTTGACGTACAACTCGCTATGCATGTTATTTCTTTCATGTTCCATTGCCTCTTTCAAACCATTTCTTACCTTTCTCTCCTCTTTACTCCATAATATTTTTGGCGATTCTTATAACATCAAGTATAATCTACCACAAAAGTGAATCTTATGATATAATCGAGAAGGTTGGCAAATCAATGATTGTAGAGTCGTCATTCAATTACATTGCTTAGATCCTAGGTTGCTATTATAAAAATCTTAGTATATTTTTAACATATATACAAGCTAAAGTAAATCAAAACACTAAATCATCATTGGTTGGTTTGTTGGTTAAAAACTCTTCTTTGCTACCAATTGTGGGTTAGATCCAACTCCACTCAAGTTTGACACATTCTTTTATTTTTAAACCATATTCCACCCAAATTTGTTATATTTTAAGAATTAAATATAAACTTTAGTGTCAATGATCTCTCTCGACTCATAAGAAATTTGAAAATGACTGCATCATTTTCTATAAGCTCAAATTATCATCTGATTAATTTGAATTAACATCAACTATTATAACTATATGAGTTCTTGTATGCCTACCTAATGATTTCTCACGTACCTTTTAATATAAAGCTTGTAGACAAATCTTATTTCATATTGAAAGATCAAACTTAAAAAAAACACTAGTAAATTTAAAGAAACAAAATAACAAACAGAAAAAAAGAAAATTTCACTTGAAGCTTACTGATTCTTGAAACCATGTAACTTTGTATGTATTGTTTATAAATTAAAATATAATGATATGATAAAACAAACAAGTAATGTCTCCATTGGTCCACATAAAATTAAGTATATAAAAAAATGATATAAACTTTCATTATAAGTAATTATTACCTATGCTTTGATTCACTGGTCAGACCAGATTAAGAATCATATTATGTCATAGATAATAGAATTATCAGAAACATTTACATATATCTAGTTTATGAAAAATTATGAGACATAATTAAATATAATAAGATCATAAAGTACTTAATTAATAAAAAAAATCAAATTTTGGTGAAAACATTTAAAATATAATTTGCAATTCACTCCGACCATTCGATCCGGCTCACCTATCCGACCGGTATCCGATCAAATAGGCATAATGGTGATTAGTTGGCGGTCCGACCAACCGGTTTGAAAACACAAATATTATTATTATTATTAAACATTTTTTATATATCAATCAATAAGTATAGAGTGGGAAAAATCACAAAATATACATTTTAATGACAACCAAAATAAAAATTTTATTATTATTATTATTATTTTAATATTAATCGGACTGATATAAGCATGAAAAGTAGCATGGGACAAGAAAGGGCTGCTTATGAGACATGAAGGAGTGTTAGTAACCTGTGAGAGAGAGAGAACAGCGAGGTTTTTGGGAGGGTAATCATCAATCAGGTAATGTGAAGCTAGTCTGTGAGTGTATATGTTAGGTGTTATTATGATTTACTAGAAACGAATATAGTAATTAAAGAGAAACAAAAAAATTATATAAAAAATAACACTATTAGAAGTTGGTTTCAAAATGGTTTGTATCAAATAATAAAATAAGATAGTCTTTATTTATATTAGTATCATCTAAAAATGAACAACTAAGATCTACTTATGTCAACGGTTTAGATCTTGTTTCTAGAGCCTTCAACTATTTAGATCAATCTTTATACATTGAAAAGAGTATCCATATCCTTCTAATTCTAAATTCTTATCAAAGGTTATTTGTTTTTCAAGAATTCTATAAAATTTCGAATGTTTATAGAATTCTTAAATTTCATATAATTCTTGAAAAACATATAACTTTGATAAGAATTTTTGTTGGAGTCGTAAATGACGCTAATGAATAATACAATTTGAGTTTAACAGAACAAACAAAAGAAAACAGAAATTAACATGTATTTTCTGTTTATGTGTGTGTTTAAAAACCTGTTTATTTTTATTCATTTTTTAATAGATAAACAAAACATAAACTAACATAACTATAAATTTTAACTTTAAAAGATAACGGATAAAATATAATATTTATATGTAGATATTATTGAAATGATTTAATATATAATTATAACATTTTGTACATCATTGATCATAACCACTAAACAACAATATCTATTATCATCCTCACTCCCTTATTTTAAAGCCCACGCACCAAAAACACCAAATATCATTTGTTAACATTTGAACATGTAATGGACCCATCAAAGGTAGAAAAGGAGCCATAATTCACAAGTGTTCCCACCATTCATTTTGGCTATTTCAGCTTTTTGTCCCGAACCCATGTGTTGCTTTTTTAAAGCCACAAACCTATGTTTGGTACCCAACCATTGAGTCTAATCGGGTCTAAACTATTGCTATCACGAACAGTTCTATTATCACATGTTTGTTCTGATGTGTTATCGATGGCCTACGTGGCAGTCTACTTCGTGTATATACAAGTTACAAGTATTGAGATACGGTCTATGATATGTCTATATGAGGATTTTGAGATAAACCAAAAAACAAGTGTTTTATATGCATGTTCGTGTACGTTTCTCCTACACGTTAGGGGTGAAAATGAGTTTAGATAAAGGATATAGAACATTAGAACTCATAGTACGAGGACCACGAGTCAAATAATAAAAATGTCATATTTTCAAGTACATCATTATACATTGAATGAGTCTTCCTGCAGTCACATACCTGTCTTACGAACTGGTTAGCTTAAAACTGAAAGGGTTCTACGTTAGATCCATGATTCGGTTCCTGGTGCCTTGACATGGCGTAGAGTTCTTTAGGGGGCAACACTTTTGGAACAGATTGAAAATAATTTGAAGAGATATAATTACATAAAACCTACTCAATCATTGATGAAAATATGCCTAGATTATTACTGTGGGTTCAAATAAAAAATTAAGTGTTACTAGACTCGCTAACCGACATCCTCTCCCAAAAATATCATAGGAGGCAATTGACTCATGGTTCCAAGCCAAGTCAAGGGGTAGGGCTCGAACCACTACCTCTTACCCACCATCGCATTACGCTCGTACCCTGATATGACATTCCCTAATCATCGTCGTAGGTTGGCCACCAAAATGTTTACTCGGGAAGGATTGAACCTGGGTATCTGGAGAACATAAGCATCCTACCACCAGGACACCTTGGAGTGGTTTATTTTGGCTTTAAATAAGAAAACTATACAGTTTATAACCATTAGTTTTTAACCGGTGCGCCTTACGACGGTTTTTTCTCCCTAACAAGAAAAAAAAAGAAAAAACGTAAATGCCTTCACCTGGACTCGAACTCGGGAGGGGAGCTATAGCAGATGCACGCTCTATGATGTAGGCAGAGGGCTCATTTATTAATCCCATAGCCTGGAAATTAATATATGTAGAACCAAAAGCGTAAAGAATAAATATAAAAAAAAATTGCGAACCAATTGAAATGTGACACGTGACAAAAAGAGAAGACTCACAACATACCTTTTTAATTGTGAATAGATACCTTGTTTGTTAAATCATTAATGCATTAGTTAATGAATATATGTAATAATTGACAAATACAAATGTTTTCGTAAGTGGATCGATCATATCAAGAACCATATACATTGTTGTTCCAGTATGATACCTTTAAATCACTATAATTTAGGTCGGCTACTTTTGGGTAGTTCATGTTGGATTGAGGGAGGGAGGGAGAGAGAGAGAACTAGTGCTGGAGCAGCCGAGAGGTGGAGAAGACCATGCAACACATAGTCGTCACCTTTCATAGAACACATAGACGGCTAATTTTCTTGTTCGTCCCATAGTCCGGTTGACACTTCTAAAGTTTTATCCGAAAAATTCTAAATGACTGAACTTATGTAGTTTTAGAGAGTCTATATTTGCAAAGTTACTATACTTTCATAAATAAAAAGTAAGTTTTTTGGGTTTAAAACTAAACCCTATACGTATTTGGTATTTTTTATTTTCTAATTATAAAGTTTTATTTTTTCAATACGATAAGATTACACTACTCCTAAATTACATAATAAACCACTCTCTATCAGATGTAAACATAGGTTTACTTCAAAAAAGCTTTACCTCTTATCATTGGTTAACGATATCTTATTATTTACACCGATTATCTGTTCGATCGATACAAACAATAGTCGAGTAGAGTGTCTCTAGACCCAAATCAAAAGAGCCAGACTCAATACATATAAAATTTTCGAACTAAATACACATAAATTCCCACTTTTGAACGAAAAAAACAGAAGAACCCGAGGGCCAGGCCCCAAGTAAACTTCGCCCATGAGTAGAGTGACCGGCTCAGTCACCTTTAAAGACCGTTAAGAGTTTCCAAAAAATTAATAAATACAAAACCTCATTTTCCACTACAGTACCACACTTCTTTATTATTATTTGTATTCTTTTTGGAAGGAGATACACTTCTTTATCAGTTTAACTTGTACACAAGACTCGTTAACGAATCCACAACAACTAGTCAACATCGGTGTTCGAGCAAACATTCTTCATCTCTTCCACTTCACTCTCCATTAAAAGAAAAAGCTGCATCTGAATCCAATGTACATTCCAATTCCCAACAACCCTAATAATTGATTCAATTATCATCATCTTGATGATAACAAATGGCAAAAAGAAGATGGTTCAGTCTGATCAAGAGGTTCTTCATCTCAGAAACCTGTGAAAATGGATCAAAGGTAGAATTTTTATGATGATATTTGATCAAGAAAACAAGAACACCAACACCCATGTTTGTTTTGTTGTACATTGTGCTGAGATTGTTGCACTTTCAGGAGAAGAAGAGAAGATGGGTGTTTGGGAGGCATAAACTGAAGAGGTTAACCTCCATATCTGCAACTGTGGAGGGACCAAAATCAGCAGAAAAGAAGGTGAAACATGAAGTGTTACTTGTGGGTCAAGAAACTGATGAACTCAAGAAAGTTTCAGATGGTGATGTTGGTGTTGAAGAAGGAGAAAATGATGCAGCAATCAAGATTCAAACAGCTTTTCGGGGATTTCTTGTAAGTTTTTTTTTACTTTTAATCTTCAAATTTATGAACTTTTTTATTTGTAAAAAGTGGATGATTTTTCATCCAAATTAAAAGATAGTTGAATTTTGAACCATTGATCGGTTGAAATTTATCGTTGGATTGCATCAGTCAAACTGTAATTTTTGACTCTTAAGGTCAAAATTACTGACTTACAAGATCTTTTATTAAATCTTCTGAATATACAAAATTTCAAAAGCAAGTCACTGTAAAGTGGAACAGATTCTACTTTGGTGAAATAGTATGGCAATTGAGCTAGATGAATGCGTAAAGTGTTGGATTTCAAAAGTCAAAAAATTGACCTGAAAAGTCAAAACGTATAATAATAGATTAATAGTCTTTGCCTGATGTTGTAGGCAAGAAAGCTCTAAGAGCATTAATTGGAACTGAGTTTGTTTATTGGTACAGCCAAAATGTAAGTTTTGACTTTAAAGGTCAAAATCTGTAATTTTAAGATCTAAATAACATGAATTCTTCAAAAATCTATAAAATAAAAAAAGCTAATTATCATAAATGGATCAGATACTACTTTAGAGAAGAAGTATGGCAAAAAAAGCTAGATGAAATGCAATAAGAGCTGAATATCAAAAGTTAAAAGTTTAAATTTATAAGTCAAAACATATAATATTGCTTTTTGCCTAGGCAAGAAAAGCTCTAAGGGCATTACAGGGAATAGTAAGACTACAAGCTATCATTCGTGGGCATTTAGTTCGCCACCAGGCGGTCACAACTCTTAAGCGTTTGCAGTCAGTTGTAAATATTCACTCACAAGCGTGTGCTAAGAGAATCCAAGTTGCAAACTGCAGTTTTCATGATAATTATCAGGAAAATAGAGAAAAGGATATAAAGGTGACTTTAGCTTCTTAGTTATTACCCTTAGCTTGTTTTACTTGTTTTATGTAATTAATTATTAGTGTCGATGAATATGTAAGAATGTACAGATCGATATAAACAGTCAGAAGAGGTGGGATGACAGCATTTTAACGAAGGAAGAGGAGGATACTATGTTGTGTAGTAAGAGAGAAGCAGCTTTAAGAAGAGAGAGAATCAGAGAGTATGCATTGAACCACAGAGTATGTTTACACTTCATGTTTATAGTTAAAGGTTTGACTTCTGAGTTCAAAGTCAAAACACTGAATTTCAACTTTATAGATTGGTTTGGTTCGCTTATAATCGTTCTATAAAAGTGTATAGCTGCATCAAACTTGACTGAAGATCTTAAATGTTAAAAGGGCTTTTGGATATGTGTTTTGAAAGCGATTATGTGATTTGACCTCAAAAGTCAAACTTGACTTTCATTCTAATTCATTGTTTCTTTCCCTCAGATGTCTACAGAATCTGAACAAAGCAAAGTAAATATGAAATGGAGGTACTGGTTAGAACACTGGGTGGATACCGAATTAGCCAAACAAGAAGATCTACAAACTCTAAGAAAAAAAGAAGCATTCGAGAGTCAAAAAGTCAAACTACGGAATCTGAGGCTAACAGACACTCCAAATCATCTCCCAAAAACAACCCGTCACAGGAAACAACGTTCCTTTGGAGAAGAACATTCGGGTTCACCCTTGTTCCCCACTTACATGGCTGCAACTGAATCTGCACGAGCCAGAGCTAGAGCCAGATCATTGAACTCACCACGCCTAAGGTCATTAAGTATTGATACTTGGTCTGCAAGTAACTCTCCTTATAAGCATAAACTGTTGTCCCCTATATCTTCTATCAATAGTGATGCAAGCAGCAGTAGTCGGGTTTGGAACGCTGATGGTCGGGTTGGATGTTCACAGAGATCACCAAGGCTAAACAGGTTTACGGGTCGTGTGAAACCAAGCAAAGCTTCCAAAAGTCTTAGTTTTAATTCAGAATCTTCAATGCCAAATTGGGATCAGATTGGCCATTGCAGATGATCATATGGATCCAAGATTATGATGTTGATATATAATTGTATTATGTTATTATATCTAGTGAGGATTTTCTTTATATGTTGTATTTTTCATAAATTTCAATGGATTTATCATAATTTTATAAAAGACATTTCTTGCGAGGTTAAAAAAGTAGTTAGCTTTTTTATTAACGGCAACAATGAATAACATTTTATTCTGATGGCTTGAAAAGTCAAGCTTTGGCATTTTTTAGACTAATGGTTTATAGTGAAAGTGCTCATTCCATTATAATTAGGAAAGTTCTCCACGCACGTTGCACAAGAAACTGCGTCGTAAACTTGAATATCAAAACACGAACATAAAAACATATCATAATTCATAACATGTATCAATCCGACGTTGTTTAGGTGGCTAAACTGAAAGTTTTGAAAATATTATGGTAAATTTAAGAAACCTATGTGTTTATTTGAGTTGTACCATCTCAAATGTCGTTAATTCAGTAATTGTTTAATAGGAGAAAATTAAAATACAAAGTCTATTTTTCATACAAAAGTGTACACATAGGGGGTGAGGTTATTATGCACTAATGAAATTATCACATAGAAAACATTCCTGGGTGATAATTGCATCCTTGTATGATAATTTCACGCAAACGTACGCTTTCTGGAGTTATAATTTCATCCTTACTCTATACACTGAAAAACTATTTGTCGATCGAGCGCGATCATGAGTCACGACGGATGCAACCACCGGTGACACCATTGCGGTTCCGCTTGTAAATCCTACAAACCCCAAGTTCATCACCAATCAGAGCTTTTAAACCCATCAACAAGCTTCTAAGCCTAACAGCCTCTGCTTCAAGTGCAGCCTGAAGCTGCAGTTTTCGGGTCAATACCCGATTCACAACCCGCAGCTTCTTCACTTCTTCCTCTAAGTAAGCGTTTTGCGCCTTCTTCTTCTCTCGGTACTTTCTTACCGCCACTCGATTTCCCGATGACCTCACTGGAGCATGTGCATGATCACCCGTTGTTTTGTTCTTCAATGAATCTTTAAGCTTTGATGCTGCACACAAGGTCTTCGATGAATTGGCTGAGAGATTTTTTGGTACCTTTACCTCTGCATCATCCATGTTTGTTTGCATAATACTTGAATTGAAGTTCCAGTAAGCAAAAGTTCAAATTTTTTCGTAGGATATTGAATCATGGAGCCTTCTTGATTTGAAATTTTTTAGTTCATGGTGATTATATGAACATGTTCACTGGTGATTATTGCTTTTTAAAGAGAATAAATTCTTCATAAGTATGATCATTGACTCATTGTCATGATCTGATGCTTCTTTAACTGTAATATGTTTTTGAAAGCAATGGATTTTGAGAGGATATGCTTCTGCCATTACTGTAGTGGTGAAGAGAATCATGAGATATAAAGGTGTTTCTTGTCTAGACGAATTTCAAACATGATTATTGTTTTGTTTTACATATTCGATCTTTATTCTAATTGTTAAAAACCCAAAACTACTTAAAACTGTATAGACCTTTAAATGTTGATTTATGCAAGACGCGGATTGTTAAAATATAGTGATTATATGTTAGAGCGACTAGTCTTGACATATTTACAGACTGATAGCATAAGTAATTGCGTTTGAAATTAGTTTCGTCAGGCCTCAATAACTTTTGAGCCAGATTGGTATCAGGCCAAGCCGAGTGAAAATCATGAGTCGTGTCGACTTTACCGAGGTTTGCAAACACGTCTCACTCGTATAATTTGCTAGAGTTAGACTCAGTGGGTAACGATAAAAATATATTCACATCATGCATGAATTGGTACAACAACATGGTGTCTAACACTGTGTCATAAACCAAGTTTGAACTTTGAAATCAATCATGCTAGATCCTTACGCCTTTGTAAGCGTAAATAGACATAGGACGTGAACCTGAACCTATCATAAAATTCATAGGTTTTTGTTTGGTTTTAAACTAGTTACTATTAGCGGATAAACACATGAACACCTTTAGTTACATGAGTCGTGTTAGGTCGACATGACTAGAATTAATATCAAAGCTTATACTTTTTATATGTTTTATGCTAAAATTTAAAAGGTAAAAAAGGAATAAACTAAGTTTAAACGTAATTAACTTATACGCACTCACATTTATGGTTGAAGATTTGTACTTTTAGACCATAACACATAAATAAAATAAAAGTTCATGTTAAACGTGTCATATACATGTCAACCGTGATTTCGTAAAAACTCATGTCGTGTTTAGATTCATATCTATAACACAATTTTTAGATTGGTGTCGGGTCGGGTCGCGAATACAAGATTTATCACCAACACTACTAATATAATCAATTTAATTCCAGATTTATCTAATCAGAAGGCGGATCATTCTGCAGAAATTCATCAACGGTGGCCGGAAACTCAACTCCGTCACCGTCGCCACCGCCACCGCCACCAACAACCGCAGCTTTAGCCAACAGCAAATGCGCCAATCTCAAGGGCTCAAATCCACCATTATTATTCTTATTCAACAAATACTCGATCCAATTATCCAATCTCTCAACTTCCTTTCTGCATTTAGGCCCTTTCACCTTCACAATCTTCTCGTAAAACTCATCATCAGGAAGATCACACATCTCCGATACCTTAAGATCAAAATCAGATAACCTAAGAAGCTGGATCATCGACTCAATGCCGCCGACGGTGCTGTTATCGGAGGAATTGTTGTCGGAATCGTTGGATTGGTTGTTAGGGTTTGATTGGAAGTCGTTGATTGAGAGGAACTCGTGAGGGGGTTGTTCGATGGAGGTTGATGAGGTGGTTGTGTGGTGGTTGTGGAAGTAGATCGGAGAGCCGGTGGAAGATTCCGGTGGTGGTGACGGCGGAGGTGGTGGCGGTGACGGTGGTGGATTTCCGTCATCGAGTTTTAAACGCTTCTCTACTTGTTTGAGAGATGAGAAGAAATGCTTGTGAGTGGGCTTCATGGATCAACTCTTCATCTATGTCTCTAAACAAATTTAATTATATATTTGGTTCAATTTTTGATTCCTTATAGCGTTAAATACCCGATGAACGATCATGTTTGATTAATTTCACATAAATATTTAAACAAAAAAAAACATTGATCATATATAACATTCTCATTATTAGGGTTCTAATCAAATTCATAATGCATCAATGCCCCCATATGAGAAAGAAGCTAAAGCCTTAAAGGTTCTATTACATGTTTGACTCTTGAAAGTCAAAAGTCAAACAACAGATCCTGTTTATTTCAAACCAAGCTAACCAGCAGTCTACAGTCTCAAACCTCTGCTTTCTAATTCACTTCCAGTAGTGACCGCTAACCCTAACGAATCGGCAATACTTCTGACTTCCGCGATCATTGCAACCACATCATTCAGTTTGTTAATCGCTGACCCGACACCCTATTTCAAAAGAAACAGGTTAGAAGTTGAAAATATTATTATTATTATTATGTTATAACTTATAAATCACAAGATATACATTCAATATATGTACTTACTACTCCTGCAGCCCCTGCTGTGATGGCCATTGGAGCTGTAACTGCACTTAAACCAGATGCACACATCACAGGAATCTTAACAGCCCGTGAAATCGAATATGCTGCTGCCAACGTGGGACTAGCCTAAGGGTTGTCATAATCAGAAGTAATTAATCAGAAACCATTGTAAACATTCAAGTTAATGATGTTGTGGGTGCAAGATTGATATTCGGTTTAGTTAAATCACATAAATGTGGCAAAATAGACGTTAGGTCGGGTACTTGTCAAATCTTGTTTACCTTTTCGATTAAACCAAGAACACCAGGCTTTGAGGGGTTAGAGCACTTTCCTCCTTCGGTCTGGATGATGTCAGCACCTTCTTGTTCCAAAAGCTCCGCCAACTTGGTCTGTAAAAATTAATTTCCATGGTTAGCGAGATCTTAATCGTTCATTAATAACATATTTTTTATCAAGTGTGCGAGTATTATTACTTGATCAGGGAGGCTTAGTGTGTGAGGCACAGTCACAGATAATGTTACTGATGGAAGAATTCTTCGCGTCTTCACTGTTAAATCCAATATCTAGACAAAAGAATAGACAATTCTTTAATTAAGAACCTTCATCCATGTGCATCAATTTGCTTCTTGAAAGTGATTATGTGATAAACACAAATCCAAACACCCTCTTAAAAGAAGAATGCATGCTGTTCATAACTAAATGCTACAAGCTTATGATGAAATGCAACATATAAACAACCTGTTCAGGTGAAAAAACTATGCCCTCATCATAAAATGAATCATAGTTCCCGATCTCCACCTGCATATAACATTCAACATTCATTTATTACAATATTTAGTTTTTATCAACTATGAACTCTTAGAAACAGATTATAATATAAAACAGATTAATGAAAGTTTGGGGAAGACCATTGAAGCTCCAGCTTCTACAGCAGCAAGAAACGCAGTCGGATCAACTGATGACACACAAACCTGCAAAATGAAACAGAAAGAAACATGATTTAGAAGCAATAATATAAAGTTCCCTTAAAGAAGTTGAATCTTGAAGAAATTTTGTAGCTTTTAACATACCGGGAGACGGGTCAAGCTGATGACTAGTTTGACCAACTCCGGGTCACAAGCTATATCCACATGAGTTGCTCCACCCTGTTAACAACAAGTTTACATGTGGTTGAAGTAACCAATAGCCCAAAACCTAAGACTTATAATGACATTATGTCATAAATTCCTCAACTTTCATACTGGCATACTAACAAGTATCAATTTGCTTTCCTTTTATCCTGATTACTACCCAAAAATTTTGCTCAAATTCATAAAATGACAGACAATCAAGCTTCAGATTCAAGATTTATTAGTTGAAAAAGCAACACGATGGTTGATTTGCAACAAATATATAATAAATATGATTAGAAAACTGAAAACTAATTGTATTAGGTACCTTATCAGCAGCAGTGACAACATTAGCAACATTTTCTTTGTTGAAATTCTGCAACCCTGAAATGATCTACATAAAGCAACAAACTTTAGTTGAAATTTCAAAACCCCATGAGGCAAAAGTGTTTGAAATTGTTGAAATTGCAGTGGTTGAGACCTTGAGTGCTCTTCTTTCATGGAAAGATTTCAAGACTGTTTCTTTAGGGGTCGAAAGAGAAGCTTTGGGAATGAAAGAAGTAGAACGATTTGGACGATGAGAGTGAAGGGAATTGGAATTGGAATTGGAATTGGGGATGGGTTTCAATTTGGTGTAAGAAAGAAGAGAATTGGGTGTGCAGATTGAACTCATCTTTTTCCACTTTCACTTTCTCTGTGATGGAATTGGGATTTGGGAGGTAAAGGATAGGGGTATGTGACTACTTTATCCTAAAGGCTAAAACAAAATGATGTAGGCATGTACATAATAATTAAACATGGATTAGCTTGTTAGAAATTGAGGTGATTTGGCTTGAGCTTACTCGCTCGTATAAATATTGGAATTGAGTTTAAAACATAGACGATGGTATAATGATTAAGCTAATTTGGACCGCGAGCTGATTTGATTCGGGCACGTTAGCTCGTATAAATTCGTACAAAGTCTTAAGTTTATTTAGTTTGCGGGCTGATTTGACTCGAGCATGCTAGCTCGTATAAATTTGGAATCAAGTTCAAGGCAATGACGCTTGTACATAAATTTAAGCTGATTAAGTATTTGGGTTGTTTTAAATCGAATAACTCGTATGGTGCTCAAATAAGTTTGTATTATCTCCTTGCTAATTGGTAGTTTTGTATTGTTTAATTTTTTAAAAGTTTAGACCAAATATTGTTATAGATTGAAACATATAAAATCATAAAGTTGAAGAAAACACGAGCCAAAACTCTTCGATTAGAGCTAACTTGGGTTGGACAATGGAGATGAGCTGGAATTATTGAGTTAAACCGACTCGGCTTGTATTATTACTTGCTCAGGTCTTAGTTAGCAATGGTTCGGATCGAACTAGGCTAGTGAACAACCTTTACAACAATGAAAGACCAGATATATGTCACTTTAGTTTGTATTTAGAATTAAGTTTACAATTGAAGAAAATACAGATTTATATTGAATAAGAAAATACTTTCATAATTTATAAAATTTCAAGAAAGCTATAGTTTTTTACACTTCAAAGATTGAACCATACCGGTAATGGATCAGATTGACTTGAGACCATGAAATATACATATTATATACTCAAGATTACACTATTTGTACCCTAGTTGCTTATAACAAGGCGAGAATCTTGGTAAGCCGGTCTAGATCAAAGATGGTGAGGGTGATGGAAGAGACTAAAAGACACGTCTTACAAAAAGTGTAGAACTCTCATTTTACTTCACACAAATGTTTAATAATAGTAAAAATAAAGATAAATATTACTCTATTTCGAGGTTAAAACAAGATAATGGTTGTTAGGTTCAATGGAAATTTTGTATATCGATGGGGACGGTTATGGTGGAGAATTGTAAGAATAAAAGTCACACCATGTTGTTATTTGGGATTAATACAAGTTGTAATTCTAAAAAATCAATACCAATGGCTGGTTACAACGAATTATAGGGTGCTTGAGAAACGTGACTAGTAGTAAAGAGTTGCAAGAGGCGAGAACGCGAAGGAGTGGTGGTAAATATTATATTTTTTATGATTTACATATATAGTCTTCCCATGGTAGAACAATCATTTTACATAAAATATTTTGTCGAAAATTAATACCATACCCTAAATTGGTAACAAACGTAATGCAAATATGTAACCTTTTAATTTAAACCCACCAGCATACCTAAAACTAAAACACAATAACTACTTCCATAATTAACTATACATATATATATATATATATATATATATATATATATATATATATATATATATATATATATATATATATATATATATACATATAGATATCATCAATAGTGGTCGGTAGTAAAGGTGTATGCTTTTCAACAAAGTGGTGTTGGATATAAACTCACTCAAGACATGAATTAGATTTAAGTTCAAGAAGAGTAAAATTAGATTAGGAGGGTCACTAAAAGTAAATTTTATACATCTTATAACCAAATATGATATGAATAATTAGAACTACCCCACTCATACCTAAAGTTTTGATCTCTAAAGTCTCATATATAAACTTAGACATTTAAATTAAAAGATTTTTCTTACAGTGATGAGTTTCTTTTTTAATAATATTTTTGTATGAATAAAGTCTGAACTATCAAAATCAATATGAAAAATTAACATCATGTCTCAACAAGACTCACTCAGGTATCGAGTTCGATTACAAACCTGTTTAAATAATAATGTTTAGCTTTTTATTTTATATAGTTTTATGAATTAATTTTGATTGTCAAGTCAAGCCCACCACCTAGAAAGTAAAGAAACTCACATCCACTCCCAACATCGTTTGTATCGACTACACACTCCCACACCACCATTAAAACACCTTCATCTTCTTCATCTTCATCTTCATCTTCATCATCTTCTTCACACACCTTCATCTCTCAAATCCACCATAACCACCACCACCATGCAAGCTCAAGCTCTCCTCCAATCAACCCACCTTCGCACCTCCCCAATCGACCCCCTCCGCCGCCACAACCACCGCCAATTTCCGACCAATGTCAAACCCCCACGCAGACCCACCGTCGTAATGTCCGCCACCGCCCCCAAACGCGAAAAAGACCCCAAGAAACGGGTCGTTATCACGGGTATGGGTCTTGTATCCGTTTTCGGGAACGATGTTGACACTTACTATGAGAAGTTGTTAGCGGGGGAGAGTGGAATCGGGTTGATTGATAGATTCGATGCGTCTAAGTTTCCGACCCGATTTGGGGGTCAGATTCGTGGGTTTAAATCTGATGGGTATATTGATGGGAAGAATGATCGGAGGCTTGATGATTGTTTGCGGTATTGCATTGTTGCGGGGAAGAAGGCTCTTGAAGATGCTGATCTTGGTGGGGATAAACGATCTAAGGTTTGTTGTTCTTTAGTACATTATACCCTTTTGGGGTTTTATTCCAAATCTTGTAGGGTTTTGTTCTTCAATTGATTGAAATGCAGTACACCAGGTGTTTGATTTGTGTAAATGTTTAGAGGATTGAAGTGTTTTTGTTTTTGGGGATTGCATGCTCTGTTTCATGTGTGTATATGTGAAGTGATGTGGTGTGAGTGAAGTTCTGAAGATATAGTAGGATGAAAGATTTGGGCTTTTTCAATTTAATGGATTTGTTTTTTCTTGATGGATGTGAATTGCAGCATATTTGTTAAATTTAATTGTTTTTTTAATCCTAGGATTGTGATGTTCTTGGATAGGATATAATCATGAGTTGGGAGGGCTTGTATTGGTTGAATATTATGTAATATGATAATATAGACATGTGTGTCTACAGAAATATATGGCTAGATTGTGTTTAACTGAAGGTTTGGGGCTTCCTTTATCCACTCAGTTAGATATCATATAGTAATCTGCAAGGGATTGAATTAAGGCGGTGTTTGGATGTGTGTTTTTGAAGTTATTATCAAAGTTAAGGATAAGCAAGTTCTTACACTTATCCCAGTAGTAATTAAAAGTTAAACTTGACTAACATGTAGGCACATATCCTAACACCCTTGATTTGATCATGTGACGTTTGAGAAGGCCTTTTTTGTTTGGGAGTTCTGTTAAAAGTATGCAACTTCATACAAGCTTTTTTGATAGTGAAAATGCTTGGTGGTTTGAAAAATGATGGTTTGATAAGTGATCTAATTGCATTTAATGATAGAAAATTACCATTACAATGGTTGGTATGATCTAATATTGAAATAAACGTATGCAGATTGATAAAATATGCAACTTGACTAATATGTAGGCACAACACCCTTGATTTGATCATGTGACGTTTGTGAAGGCCTTTTCTGTTTGGGAGTTCTGTTAAAAATATGCAACTTCATACAAGCTTTTTTGATAGTGAAAATGCTCTGTTTGAACTTGGTGGTTTGAAAAATGATGGTTTGATAAGTGATCTACATCGCGTTTAATGATAGAAAATTACCATTATAACGGTTGGTATGATCTAATATTGAAATAAACGTATGCAGATTGATAAGGAGCGCGCTGGTGTGCTTGTTGGAACAGGAATGGGAGGTCTCACTGTATTTTCTGATGGAGTCCAGAATCTAATCGAAAAGGGTTATAGAAAAATCACACCTTTTTTCATTCCTTATGCCATAACAAACATGGGTTCTGCTTTGCTTGCTATTGACCTTGGATTTATGGGCCCAAATTACTCAATTTCAACTGCGTGTGCTACTTCAAATTATTGCTTTTATGCTGCTGCAAATCATATTCGAAGAGGTGAAGCTGATATGATGATTGCTGGTGGCACGGAAGCTGCTATTATTCCTATTGGGTTGGGTGGTTTTGTGGCGTGTAGGGCCCTCTCTCAAAGGAATGATGACCCACAAACAGCTTCTAGACCATGGGACAAAGATAGAGATGGCTTTGTCATGGGTGAAGGTGCTGGTGTATTGGTATGTTTTTTGTTTCTTGAAAGTTCTTTTTCTTAAAATGAATGCCTAGTAAAGTGGGTTTTGGATTTGTGTGTTTGAAAGTGATTATGTGATGTTAAAAATCAGAATCACAAGGTAAACAGAGATGTATAAAATAATGTTTAGATCTACTTCATCCCATTGAAGTTCTAACAATCAGATAATCAACTGTTTTGAGTGTTTGAGCAATTCTGATTATTTAAGGAATTAACATAGAAAATGACAAAAATAATGTCATTTTTGTAAACAACTGGACATTTCTTTTGTAAGATGTGAGTGAAAATTTATCAGAATACATTTAAAAGAAGATTTTGTGGGTTGGGGGTGATCAGTTTGGTGGTGGTGGTTATGAAAGTGTTTATTCAAGACCACTTATTTGACAATAAAAAGTGAGGTAATTTGTACACACCATGATATTATGTCAACTTTTTTGACCTAATACAGGGAGAGGGTGTAGAAAGGACTTTTATGAGTTTAAGGACAAAATAGTCAACATAAATATTGTGGTGGTTACAAAATCACCTCCTTAATTAGAAGCATATTTTGTTTATCCAAACATTTAAAAAAGTGATCATTGTGACTTCACTTAAAAACCACAAATCCACATTCCTCCTTGATAGTGATAGTATGAGATCACTGAACCTTTTTTGATCATAAAAAATGTGTACTATTTGAAGGTGATGGAGAGCTTAGAACATGCAATGAAAAGGGATGCACCAATAATTGCCGAATACTTGGGTGGGGCGGTAAATTGTGATGCTTATCATATGACTGATCCACGATCCGACGGTCTTGGTGTTTCTTCTTGCATTCAAAGCAGCCTTGAAGATGCTGGTGTGTCACCAGAGGAGGTAAAACTTTTTCTATATAATATATAAATTATAATTTTGTCAATTTTTTAATCTTAAATATAATTATGTTACATTATGTAAACATATATGAAACCACATCTTCTTGCTAGGTTAACTACATAAATGCGCACGCAACTTCCACATTGGTAGGTGATCTGGCGGAGGTAAATGCTGTAAAGAAGGTATTTAAAAGCACTGCAGGGATCAAGATGAATGCAACCAAGGTGAATTACTGTTTCTGCCCTTTGCAGCATTCTTCACATGTATATATTAACAACATTGGTAACCTTTTTTGTCTTAGTCTATGATTGGACACTGCCTAGGTGCAGCCGGAGGTCTAGAAGCCATTGCTACAGTCAAAGCCATTCAAACAGGATGGCTGCATCCCACCATAAATCAATTTGTATGTATTATATTTGTGTTATATCACTTGAAATTTTCTAAAGTTGGCAAATTCGACAAATATTATGATTCCAGTTATTTTACGGGTCAAAGAGTCATATGGGTTGAAAGCTTCGCACATTATATTATCGAGGGAACTGTTTTGAATTCGCACACAAGCACTTGAAGTTATTTTTGAATTATTAAATCTTTTGTTTTTAACTTAATAAGAAGTTGTCTGTCAAGTGTAGGGACTAAGTCATATTAAAAAAGGATCTTTTTGGTTTTTTTTTTTTTTGAACGGGAAAAGGATCTTTTTGTTATTTTTTTAATAAGATAAAAGATTTAAGTAAGCAAAATAGAACTTTTTTGTAAAAATTAGATGTTGGGACTTTATCTTTAAGTTTTAAAGGTTTACAAGATTTGATTATGCAAGTCTAGGGACTCTCTGCTAATTTAGCAAAAGCCCATGTGGTTTTTTCTCTGGCTCTAACCCAAGAATAACCCATTTTGACCCATCAACCCGCTTCGACTTGCCCATTTTCCACCTCTCTAATTACCATTATTTCATTGCATGCTATGCTTTTTTGTATGTAGAATCCAGAACCCGCAGTTGAATTTGACACCGTTGCAAATCAAAAGCAACAACATGAAATCAACGTTGGTGAGTTTCTTATGTTTTCTTCACACATTATTGTTAATGATTCTTGATTTTTATGATTTCACTCACTAAAACTAAAATCATGTAACAGCCATTTCAAATTCATTTGGTTTTGGTGGGCACAACTCCGTTGTGGCGTTCTCTGCATTCAAACCTTGATATGATCGCTTGCAAGTCATTTTTGAGGCTTCGTCAGTTTGTCTAATCCACTTGTTCTTGTTCTTTATTGTATGTCATTATAAGCACGTTTTGATCTTATCCTCGTTGTTTCATGTGATTCTGGTTGAAGACGACCTCCATAACATTTGCTATTAATGGTCTTGTGGCCATTGTATACCGATTTAGGCATTGAATATTGAGCTGAAACAAGATTCGGAGACTAGCATTTGTTTACAGGATTTCAGACAGTTTGTAGCTTTTCCTATGTATTATTCAGTATGATGTTAATTTATTCATCCTCTCTTTTGGTATATTTTAAGGAAATGGGATTTATCGTTTTGTGGTTTGTTGGTTACTCGATGGTAGCATAGTGTTCGCACATATTGCCACGATGAGCGTATTGAATCGAATGAGATTCCCTCTTAGAATTGAAAACAGAAAACTTAAAAAAGGTATTACATGTTTAAGTCGATCATGAATATACCTGGAAATGTTACACGTATAAAGCTTTTTACAATTACTCTAGATGGTGATTCTTTAATTCCTTATACAAGACTGATGCTTTTAAGTTTTAAGTTTGACTTAATTACACAGGTGGTTCTTGTTGTTAGGTTTAATTTTACTTTTGGTCCCTAACTCAGTAACTCTTAGAAAGTATGAGGTTGGTTTAAAAAAAACGTAACAAACTTGGTCCCTGAAGTGAATGTCCGTTAAGTTTTTCAGTTAATATTTTAAAAATGACTAAAATACTCTTATATTAAAAAAATACTTCTCAAATTGGGACCCACTCAAAACCCAACACGGTCTGTATCATTATCGCCTCCAATTGATTTCGGCAGCCCTCCAACTCTAGCAGCCCTCCAACTCTAGCAGCCTACCACTGCAATGAAACTGACCATCTCCAATGATGGAGACGTTTATGGCGATGGTGGCTAGAAGTTGAGCAGATCTAAATCCCATTAACAACTATCAGATCTGATGCAGATGACGGAGGTGGAAGGTCGATGATAGACGTGAAGGTCGTTAGAGGTGGAGGGTTGAAGGATGACATCTCAGATCCGATGCAAATGATGGAGGTGGAGGGTCGCCGAAGATGGTGCCCGGTTTCCGGTGAGTTAAGGTGGGCTGTCTACGGCGGTGGTGCTAGTTGGCTACAATATTTCTTTTTATTTTTATTTCTTTAATGTTTAATGTGACGGTAGTTGAAAATAGTGTTGGTGGTTGAAGGTGGTGATGGTTGAAGGTGGTGGTGGTGGTTGAAGGTTGAAGATGGTGATGGTAGTTGAAGGTTGAAGATGATGATTGTTGAAGGTTGAGAGTGGTGGTGTTGAAGGTGGTGGTGGTGGTGACAATGGTTGAAGGTGAAGCCTTTAATGGTGATAGGAGAAGAAGTCTAGATGGAGAGAAAGAAAGGTGAAAGGGAGTATTTTTATCATTTCACACGCACTTAACAACAATAAATAAGTAATTAACGTCCATCTGTTTCAAGACTATCATTGTTACTTTTGTGCCAACTATTATACCAACCTTGTAATTTCAAAGAATTAGAGATCAAAAGTGAAATCAAACCTAACCACAAAGGATTATGGTATGAGATATCCAAAATGTTAAAAAAATGTTTCTTTCAAGTCGTAAAAGATGTGGATTTTATGTAATTACAAGACACAACTTAGGCTCGACGCTCAAGGCATAAATATGTATTACTCCAAGTATTGGCCAATGTACCACAATCCAACTAAACATGCCAATATGATTTAAATGTCTACGACAAAATTATAACGACTTCATCTGAGTCTCAAAGAAACAACACTGATCTCCAATTAAGACAAACCAAGTATCCAAGATCACTAAATAACATGTAACTTGAAATGAAAACCCAAAAACTGACAGCAAGAGTGAATCAGACAAACAGATTGGGCCTTGAAGCCTTGTATGTGGTCTTGAGCTTTCTAGTCGGGGGTCTAACCTTCTTGAACACCAACGGGAACTTGATCTTTGAGTTGTGAAACTGCTTTGTGGACTCTCTCTTGCAAAGCTTAGCGGGAATGGTTGCTGTTTTGATGACCTGAATGCAGTGGTGGCGGACCCTGTGGCGAGAAGCCATCTCGGTGTACATCTGCTCAATGGCTCCGTTTAAGGTTGTGTCCCTGTACTCCTTGTACATGTTATGATATCCGGTTCGTGATTGGTACCTTAGCCAAATTCCATAGTTCTTAATTGTTGTTGGGTTTTTCTCAAAAATCTGTACCAAGTAAAATAAATGAATAATTAGATATCCAAAACAAACCAGAAAAGTTACACTAAACATAACAAACGGACAGTTTTTTTTAATATCTGAAAAAAATATCACTTTTCACTGTAGATAAATTTTAACACTAATCTAGCATCTTTATATCACATCAACAATGTTCAGCCTTTAATTTAATTAGTAAAAACACTGTCCAACCAAAGCTCCATAAAAGAAACATCCTAACATTAACCATCAAGTGGATAGCTTATAGTACTAACTACTAAGTTCATCTATGATAGTAAATATTTGCCTACAAACATAAAGAACTACCTTAATAATAACAAATACTGTATATAATATATAAAAAAAGTTATTATGTCATATTAAAAGAAAAAATATTCAACACCTAAGCCTGATTGTGGCTTTAACTAATAATGCAGTGTCCTAATAAATATGAAATGGAGTTTGTTGGTTTTAACGACGATGATAATATGATATGTCAATTGTATAGTTTACACTGGAATAAAACTAGCTGTGAACTTCCTCACATAATCACAAAAGTTATCTCCTTTGTAGATAATGGATGTTTGATCAACCACTGAAACCAACCAAAGCTCAAAAGAAAGCAAGCCGGCTGGCTCTAACCGATGATTTGGAGATTTGAACATAAACCACAGATTCAGTTTTCAGGAGTTTTAAAACTCAAATTCAGAAGCATTTGGGCATCACATTCCATAAAAAATCTAACAAATCAGCCCCTTGACAAGATGATTCACACATATCATCAAACAACAAAGCACCAAGACCCTAAATGTTATTGTGTGTTCTAATTAACCCAAAAGATAAAAACTGTCTAAAACAGCAGACCTACAGTATAAAAGATCTCTCATAACAAAAATAAAGTAAATTCAAAGGCATTACCTCATTAATGGCAAGCATCTGACCATTGCTTTTCTTCACTTTCTTCAGCTTCCTCAAAAAATACCTAATTTTCAACAGCAAAAAAACACATAACTCATCCCATAATAATCAAACGCACAAACACACGTGAAACAAGTAATTCAACAGATCTCGAGTACAAAAACTACATGATGTTATCGATACGTACCAGAACTTGCTCTTAGCACGAACTTCATTGGTGGCCCAAAGCTTCATCCGATAGATCTTCGGGTGCTCATCTGTCTCCGTCGGTAGGCCTCTGCCCACAACCTGAAACTGATGGAACTACAAGCAACAACAACAACAAAACAAACAATCAGTTATTCAATCGGAAAACCACTGTAATACACTCGATTGATGACCGATGAAAATGAAATTGCAGAATTAGATGAAATTGAGTGTTTTGATTCGAGAAATGTGATTGAAGAACACTAACCTTGTAGCTCATTTTGAGAATCTGCTGGTGATCACTCCTCAAACGAATACGGTGAGGCGCTGATGAATGTGAATCTAGGGTTTATGTTTTGTTACATACACGAGGTTTTGAACTTAGAAGGCTTCAATTCAACCTAATCGTGGGCCGGCCCATTTCATATAATATGTTTTCTGACTTTCTGTTATGTTGCAAACTGCACCCATATGACTAACTGAACTAGGGGTGCAAACGACACAAGTCGAGACCGAGCTCGTTTAGACTTGAGCTCGGCACGGTTTGTTTTAAAAGAGTTTGAGCTTGACTCGTTTTGAACTTTATTTTTTAAACTCGAGTTCGTCAAGGACTTTTCAAGCTCGAGCTTGACTTGGGCCCGGCTTGTCTGTTATTTAGTTATTATTTTTTAATGTTTAACTTTATATATATTTATAATTATATATTTTATATATTTAACGTTATACATATTATATAATTAGTTTTATTATAATTGCTAGTTGAGTTAATGATATTGTTCGGAACTATTTTGATGTTGTTGTAACAAAAATTGCTTAAGTTGGAATGTTCCCATATTGTTTTGGTTATGTTTTGATGCTATTCATGTTTATCCAACAATGAAATATGATTTAGATTTTTAAAAGTTTAGGAAAATAGTAAATTAGCTTTCCTTTCTAAATTTCTTTTAAACTTTTATTCGATTAAATTCGAATGCGATTCGAATTTGAATAACTTATTAAAATTGAATAAGCCGATTTTTATTCGAATTAATTTTCAAATTTTAAATTCGAATAAATCAATTCGATTAAAATAAACATCCCAAATATGCAAAAATATCCTAAGAGACAAATTAAAGTAGTTATCTATTGTTATATATTGATCTTCATCTTTTTATTAGTTACAAAGTCTTTGAAGTAATATTTATGATACTTCAATATGCAGAAAAATTCAACACGGTATACAATTTTCTTCTTTCAATTACTTTAATGTTATACACACTAAACCCTTGTCTTTTTCCTTCATGCCAAGCACTCATGCCCTATGGTGTTTGCCGTATCGATGTGAGAGTGCTTGGCATGACGGATAATGACAAGAGTTTGGTGTGAGATAGAATAAAGAAAAGTAATAATTTGAGGGAAAAGAGAGAATGATTAAAACCCTAAAGGAACTTTAATCCAAGAAACTAGAGAAATTTATAAGTGGTAAGAGTGACGGCAATACTAATGTGCAATTGTTGTATTTCCCTTGAAATTAGATCGTTATTGATAATATCTCAAATATTATTTTGTTGAGTTATTATAATGTGAAAGAATGAAAAAAAAGTATTTAAAAAATAAAGGAATATACTAAGCCATAGGGCTTTAGTTATCTGAGTTTCGATGAAGACTTATTTACTTTGTATAGAGGTGAAAAAATGGGTGGATTGGTTGTTAGGTTAGGATGAGTTTGGGTTAGGATGAGTTTGAGTCAGGATGTGTCATTTTAAAAGAAGAATCATGATGGGTTTGGATAAAAATGAGTTCAGGTCAGGATGAGTAAATTAAAAAAAAGTTAAATACAATGTTAGCAGAAGCATTCATTTGCAAGCAATTTAGTTGTATTTCATACATTACACCAAATTTAACAAAATCAACCAACCAAAATGTGTTCCTAAGCTTCATCTTCAACTAAAAAATTGACGTAAGCTTCATCTTCAACAAAATTTTAGAAAGGGTTTGGTAGTCGGTACCTTTAATACATTGACGGTGATGGTGCGATGGTGGTGGGGAGGTGGTAAGTGGTGCGTGATGAAACCCAAATGTGGAGGTGGTACGGTGGTGATGGTGATGTGGTCATAGGTGAAGCTTCTATGGGGCCAAGGGGCCGCCCCCTTTTTTTCGTCAGCAGTGTAAATTTTCGGTTCGGTATGAATTTTTTGTAATAAATATAAAGTTCGCCACCCTAAAATTTAGGACCTACAAAAATCTTATTTTATTAGTATAGATAGATAGAATATAAATTTTATAGTTAACATTATACATATTATATAATTATTTTTATCATAATTGCTAATTGAGTTAATGATATTGTTCAGAACTATTTTGATGTTGTTGTAACAAAAACTGCTTAAATTGGAATATTCCCATATTGTTTTGGATCTCTTATGCTATTCATGTTTATCCAATAATGATATATATTTTGATTTTTAAAAGTTTAGAAAAATAGTAAATTAGCTTTTCTTTCTAAATTTCTTTTATAACTATTATTCGATTAAATTCGAATGAGATTCGAATTTGAATAACTTATTAAAATTGAATAAGCGATTTTTATTCGAATTAGTTTTCAAATCTTAAATTCGAATAAATCAATTTGATTAGAATAAACACCCCAAATGTATAAAAATATCCTTAGAGACAAATTAAAGTAGTTATCTATTTTTATATATTGATCTTCATCTTTTTATTAGTTACAAAGTCTTTAAAGTGATATTTATGATACTTCAATACGCGGAAAAATTCAACATGGTATACAGTTTTCTTCTTTCAATTGCTTTAATGGTATACACACTAAACCCTTGTCTTTTTCCTTCATGCCAAGCACTCACGTCTTTTGGTGTTTGCCGTATCCATGTGAGAGTGCTTGGCATGACGGATAATGACAAGAATTTGGTGTGAGATAGAACAAAGAAAAGTAGTAATCTGAAGGAAAAGAGAGAATGATTTAAACCCTAAAGGAGCTTTAATCCAAGAAACTCGAGAAATATATAAGTGGTAAGAGTGACGGCGATGCTAATGTGCAGTTGTTGTGTTTCCCTTGAAATTAGATCGTTATTGATAATATCTCAAATATTATTTTGTTGAGTTATTATAATGCGAAATAATGGAAAAAGAGTATTTTTTTTAAATGAAAGGAATATACTAAGCCATAGGGCTTTAGTTATATGAGTTTCGATGAAGATTTATTTACTTTGTATAGAGGTGGCAAAATGGGTGGGTTGGTTGTTAGGTTAGGATGGGTTTGGGTTAGGATGTGTTTGTGTTAGGATGAGTTTTGTAACATACAACCCATTGTGAAACTATAAACCCGAACCCGAACCCATTTGAGTCAATCTTGTAAATCAAATTCATTATTTAGTCATTTTATATATTTTTATGTTCCAAATATAATAAATATGTCACTTAATCAATTTAATTTAATCTTATAATTTATAAAATAAATTTTATAAATTTTGAAAGGTTATTAATATTTACAAAATTTTAAAATATTCAATCAAATAAATAATCAAATTGCAAAGTTTTTGGGAGATTTATAAAGTCTATAAAGATTTTATAAGAAAATAAGTTGATTAAATTAAAATAAAGTTTTAATAAATTAAAAGTTTAAATTGTAATTATTCTTTTATCTATTTATTTTATTTAATCTTATATTTATTTCAAATCCCAATCATAACCCTCTTTTAAAAGACTTGTAACTCACCATTAACATCATTCATAACCTCCTTCTAACATCAACTATAAAAACAAGTTTTAAGCCTCACTTTTCATTTGCTCATTCTCCAAAAATCTCACTCACATATCTTTATTTCATCCATTGGTTTTGATCAATTTCAAGAATTTCTTTTACAAGAAATTTCAAGAATTTTATAATAGTAAGATAATCTTATATTGCTTTTATATTTTATAATACTAAGGTAATCTTATATTGCTAACATATACATGCCTATAAACATGGCTTCAAACTCTCAAATCATCAAACTAGGCATGTATATGGTAGAAATAAACTCATATTTAAAGCTATATGAGGATCGTAAGGTCGAAGACAATAAAGAGCCTCATTTCCAAAGAAAAACACTCGTTGAGAGTGACACAATATTCTTCACTTTCATTATGATCCAACCCCCTATTTGATTATTCATTTATTACGCTACAATCACTAATCTAGCCTATTTGCCGTTCAAATGAAAAAAAAAAAGAAAAACTAATATAGCTTGTTTTAAAACATATTAATTATCAATTCTGATTGAAACAGTTTTGTTATTAGATAGCAATAATTTAATTAAGTGAATAAAGCAATTAAGTCTAGAATAGTTAATCAGAAAAAAAAATAAAAACTAAACCAACACAAAATGCACAAAATGCACAAAATTAAACCATATATTACTAGATAATTCACAAACTCACAACCAATATGACATCAACCAAACTTCAATTCATGTCACACACACCACTCAATTTCACACTCACTTCCCAGGAACAAAGTTTGTAGCATATGACCATGCATTGTTCGCAACCGGGTCCGCGAGGTGGTCAGCGAGGTTCTCCAACGGTCCCTTTCCGGTCACGATGGCTTGAACGAAGAACCCGAACATCGAGAACATGGCTAGCCGCCCGTTCTTGATCTCCTTCACCTTCAACTCAGCAAAAGCCTCCGGGTCATCAGCCAGGCCCAATGGGTCAAAACTACCACCAGGGTACAATGGGTCAACCACCTCACCAAGAGGCCCACCAGCAATTCTGTAGCCCTCAACCGCACCCATCAAGATCACTTGTGTGGCCCAAATTGCCAAAATGCTTTGTGCATGGATCAAGCTTGGGTTGCCCAAATAGTCAAGCCCACCTTCGCTAAAGATTTGGGCTCCGGCCTTGAACCACACGGCCTCACCGAATTTAACACCGTTACGGGCCAAGAGCTCGGGGAACACGCACCCCAGAGCCCCGAGCATGGCCCATCTGCAATGGATGACCTCAAGCTCGCGGTTCTTGGCGAATGTCTCGGGGTCGGCTGAGAGCCCAGCAGTGTCCCAACCGTAGTCACCTGGGAATTCCCCGGTGAGGTAAGATGGGGCCTCACCGGAGAATGGGCCCAGGTATTTAACACGGTCGGGACCGTACCATGGGCTCCCAGATGGCGCGACCTTCTTGACGGTTGTCTTCCTCATGGAAACTCTTCCGTTTCCATTGATTTCTGAAACCGATGGAGCCGATTTCACCGCTTGTCCGACGAAAGATGATGATAGAGCCATGGTGGAAGCTGCCATTTTTGTGGGTTTGATTTGAAGATGGTGTTATTGTTAGGGTTTGAGTGATGAACATGAGTTGGTTTGAAGTTGATTTATAATGTGTTTTTGGGTTAGATTGATGATCCAATGCTTATCTTCATACGATCTTTTGCTCGATTGTGATTGGCTAGCAAGATTGTAGTTTTATCTGTGGGTCCATCAAGATTTCAATTTTGTAGTTCATTGGGGATATTAAGTGGCTGTTGTTTATTTGGTGATTGAAAATGATTCTTCACCACAAGTGTTGGTGTTCTTGTCCTTTATTTTAAAGTTTTATACTTTATTTATTTATTTATGTTTTGTTTTTACTTATTGACATTATAAATTTATCTTTACTAAAAGATTATTCGAAAATTTTAGTTATAATTTATTCAAATAGATATCACACAGATATTTTGTTTTTAATAATGATTTAGATTAAGTACAATTACGGTTGAAATGACAAAAAATATCAGAATAGTTAGTTTCTAACCGAGAGTGGGACATGTAAAGATTGAAATTATAAGACTAGAACACTCTTATAACCCAAAACATATACGAACACAACACAACACAAAGGTAATCAAATTTTGGTTGATTGATAGAACCTGTTTATTAAATGGGCTGACTCAATATGACCTGTTTAATAGATCCCTTACACCATTTAAGTTTAAAGATTTTAGAATAATTCGTATTTAGATTCTAGAGGGGTTTTAATTGTCTATATTTAAAATTTGATACTTGTTTTTTAGTGTTATCTTAATTATGTATTTTAGAAAGTGAATTTAATATTTAGGAAAAAAAAATCATAAAATAGTAATTAGGTTTCAAAAGTATTTCAATTTGATCACTTGTATATCAAGAAACTAATGGAGAAAAAGGCATGAGAGTTGGAATTTTTAATATATGATATTATATTAAAATAATATGTTAATTATATTAAAAAATTAAAAATTATCTAAAATTCATGTCAATGTTCCATATTAGCAATAAAAAAAGAAAAAAATATTTTTTAATTGAAACAAAAAGAAAAAACTGCTAAAAATATGTTAATGCTTATATTTTAAATAAAACATAAAAGCCGAGTGACATAATTTGAACATTTTTTAAATTTAAGTTACATAATTGAAACACTTTTAAAACTTGATTATTATTTACAAATTTACCTCTAATTTTTATTGTTTAACTTGTTTGTAACTCTTCGTTTCAAACAACTTTATTCTTTACTTTCACCCGATGAGTCTCACATTCCCATTCTTTAGTTATTTATTTGATTCCTCCACTCTGGTGCTACGTATGTAAACTAAGTATGTAACGAGTAATGGTAATTCAAGTCTCATACCTAATTGTAAAATATTGTTTTATACTCGGCCTAATGCTAGTTGGGTAATTATTCGTCAGGTATCAAGGATACTGACGGGTGTTGGGTATACCTGTTAGTTTGTTAAAAGTACTCATTGGATTATTTTCTTTTCTTACCGTTATAATTTTTATATAATTTTATTTTTAAATCAGTTAAAAGAATTTACCTTATGATGAATACATGCATATCAACATCATCATAAAATGTGTGAAACATCTAATTATATATAAACTCATGATGATATAAATTTTAAAGGATAAGTTAATAGTTTATAACATAAAAAATATAAATAATATTATCAAATACTTATCTTAAAAAACAAAGCTTATTTTCCACATAATGAATTACTAAAATGAAATAGTACTAAACAAGGGCTTAAGGAAAATAAAAATTAATATATATGGGTATATAATTTGAGAAACCGATCGGGTATGACTAATCCCACGTTTATCTCATACCCGCAAAAAGTTTAAAAACTAATCAAATACCTTGCTAGTCTTATATCTGAATACTAGTCTCAATCCCGTTACTCATCTCAAATGCATCAGGTTTTGTGTATTCCCGTAGGATTTGGGTCATTTTTACCATATCTAATTGGATACCACCACACCCGCCTATATTACTCTCCTATCATACTATATATTAAAAAACAACCACTTTGTTACAGTGATTTTAGAAGAATTGGAATTTTGGCCCAAAACTTTGGGTTTAAACTGAAAAAAAAAACCATGTCTAATTTCTAATTTTTATTTTGTGTATTTATTATTATTTTTATTTTAAGCCTCATGTTGTATATAAATAAACTTTGTTTGATTTTTTAAGAAATATTGTGTTTTCAATAATAACTTTTATTTGCTAACTATTTTTTTATTATAAAAAACAAGTCTAACCTTAGTTTTTTTAATCAATGTTTTGATGTAATTTTGTTTAATGTAAACGGAGTTATATTTAAAATTGAGATAACATATACATGTTATGAAATAATTATAAATATTTAGCTAAATCCCCACAATACAATAAGTCAATAACATCACATATGAAAACATCAAAAAGATAAACCTTGAAGAAACCCAAGTCACCACATGTCACAGTATCTACAGATAAAAACACACATGATGTTCATTTGAGAACAACTAACTACTAGTATAATGAGTCCAATTTCCATGAAAATGAATCTCACAACACTTCGAAGCCTTACGAATCTTAAGCAACTTTGCACACAATCGCGTTTCTTCTTCAACATTGCTCGAGTATTTCCAAATGATCGTTACCTTCTTCAACACCTCCGCGTTTCCTAACATGTATTCGATAAAATCTATATTCCAAATGCACCATTTGCTAATGGAAAACTTGAAAGTTGTAAGGTTTGTTAGCATACAAGAAGGAACCAACTTTGGTTTGATCCAATGATAATCTACAAGCACTTGTGACTAGCACAAACAAGATACACAAGTACATTTCAATATTACATTTAGCACAAAAAAAAAGTTAAGGTTAAAGCTTTACAAATGAATAGCTCAAGTACCTCTTCAATATACAGATGTTTCAGCTCGCGACAACTTTGAAGAAACTCAACGATCGGTCCAGGATGACGAAAACTCTTCAGCTCCAAGTATTTCATATTCGGAAAGATGGGCAGAAGAAGACCGGATGGGATCTTCGACAAAAAATAAAGTCACAATTAGTGCATCAAACGGGAAAAACATTCGAAGAATAAACAATTATGAATTCGAACACATTGAAGTTGATAAGAAGCTAGAAGCTTACTTTCTGAACTGATAGTGATTTAACTCCACTTAATCCCTTTAGAAGCTCAATCCAAAAATGATTAGATATTATTTCATGAAATGAAAGAGAAGCCTCGACGAGAGATGACACATCTTCCATCGCAAAGTTCATGCTTAATACTCCATCGAAAAAGAGGTATTCAAGATTAGGGACGCGTAAAACAACTTTGTTGAAACAACACGCACAAAAATATGGCCACGTTACTTCTAGTCGTTTTAAAGTTGGGATGTTGAATAGATAATGTTCGCCATAGCTGTGCCACTGCCACGCGAATTCCAGAGATAAACTCTCAAGCATTGGACAACTGTTGATGAGTCTACGCACATCGACAAAAGGATCGCTATAAACAATGATGTCAAGAGTTTTCACACAAGGGAGATTGATCGTAGGAATACACTTCCAACCAACGTAATCAAGATATCGAAGATCTAATCTTAACGTTGTAAGTGTCTTGCAAGTGAACAAACTTAAAGGTAACTCAACCAACCCAAGCTGCAAGTCCACCTCACGCGTGTTTAACGCGACTGCCTTATCAATCCAGTTTGATACACTTGAGTTTTGAGCACGAGTTCCTTTAAAGTGTAATCGAAACAATTCAACTTGGGATGTTTTGCGAAAGTTTAGCGCGCCATCAACAAGTTTCGTAAAGCTATCTAAATCGCGAATGGGGTGATTATCATCAAAGATAAGGTTGGTGACAAACATCCAATTATACCTCCATCTTTTCGATAAAACGCTAGTTCGCACAGCGAATATCGTTGGCATTAGAGAGAGTATATGCGAAATAATCTCTTCGGGCAACATGCTAAGTTTATCTACATTCTTTGAACTCATGGTTAGCTTCTTTAATTGTCTCCTGAAAATCAAACCAACAAGTTCAAATACTACATATGTAATTCACCTTAACTCCATATTAATAACTTTAATTAGGTTTGAAAACATGCAAAAATCCATGTTGGTTTCAAAGTAAAAAGTGTGTGAAATCGCATACACTTTAATACTCAAGATTCAATAGAACACAGGCGCATATTGAAACGTAAATTAACATAATAACTAAAAATTCTCACCTGTAGATTCAAAGATGAAAACCTGATTGATCGAATTTTACGTACGTGCAACGATAACAGTGAAAGTAATTAGGGTTTTGGGATTTTAAAGAATACATATATATAGCCCCATCGAATTCTTAGCCCAACAATAATATACAGCCTTTTAATTTAGAATATTAATTAGTATTAATATAATCAGTTATTTTAAAATAATTATTTAGTAATTAATTAATAATGAAATTAAATTAAGTTACTTTTATCTTTAAAGATTGTGAAGTAGACTTTTTCATGAAATATTTCTAAAGCCATATATATAAACCCGTTATTATCAATGTGGTGCTAGCCCATTTGGTTAAAGTAGAGGTCCTGGGTTCAAACACAGACATGATGTAATTTGGTATAATGTAGGAATAGGAGTAGAAATATTTGCAGTTAAAAAAAATAAAAAAAAAAATAAAATATAAACCCGTTATTGTAATTCGTACGCAATTTTTATAAATAAAGGTACACTCTAAGTCCTTGCAATATTAATAACAATTTATCACTAACCATTTGGTTGAATCATAGCATCATGACTTCTTGAGGTTGTGAGTTCGAGTTCTAACGGCAACAAAATGTTGTTGGTGGGCCGAGTTCACCGCAATGGGCTTTTGGGTGTCGATTTTTCTTGAAATTGATGGTTGGTAGGAATGGATTAGAAATTTTATCCATTGGGATAACAGTTAGACTAAAGGTTAAACTCAAGATGAATATCCTTAAACTAGTATCGGTACTCTATACTATGGGTCATGTTTATAAATAGTTTATACTAATAGTCGTAAATCATGTTTGTATATTTTTTTAGTAGCTGGATGCATAGTAATATATAAACATAGCAATAACTTAAACATCATACATTTGGTTCCTTGAAACATCATACACAAGTGTGCAACTTATCTATCATAACCCTTCATGCACAAATGTTCACTTTGTGAAGGACTGATTTAAACCATTAGGTGTGCCTCAGACCCGAGTTAAGAATAAAACCACCGGTACACGCCCGCACCTCCTTAGCATAAAATATATTCAAGCCATTTAGAGTCCAATTCCATGAATCCGGCTTTGACGACAATCGAATGTTTGCAATAATGCTAAACAGATCGTCGATGGCGCCCCTAATCTCTTGCCTCCATGACCAAGAATCACCATTACACCTTTGAACAACTTTACAATTTTTATCATTCTCCAATACAAATAGTCTAAAGCAATATCAACAAACACCAAATTATTTCATAGCTAACAACATTTTCAACTTAGATTATGCAAATTCATTACTTTAAGCGAATTCGATGCTTGACTTAACTCCTACTTTGCACATGTACTAGGAAGGGAACGAATCGCAACATAATAGAAATCATAATGGTTTGATTCCGGTTTGATTTCACTAACTTCATGGACAAGGTCTTGGAAAAGGGTCCATGATGTTGTATAATATGTTTTATTATTAATTTTTTAATTGTAATTTAAATAATATTTTTTAATAAAAAAAACTATCTAATTATAAAGATTATCCGAATACCCGTCTTGAAGTAACTGGTAAGGTTATTGCTTTATGATATTGATGTCATAATGTTAAACCGTGGAAACAACCCATTGCACATATGTGCAGGATAAGACCGTGTACGTCAGACTGTGAAGAGGTCCAGCCCCTCCGAGGACCCTGCACAAAGCAAGAGCTAAATTAAATACTAAATACGCTCTCAACCGAACATTTAACCTTCATCCAAGTAGATGACCCAACATGTGACATTCCTGCATTCTAGTTAGACTAAACATGTAAATTCTTATACTTGAGGACTCAATCTAGAAAAATGACATACAACAAATACGTTTCGTGTAATTCACTTCTCCAAAAACTAAAATATAAAACAAAATATAGATGTTTATATCATTAAAACAGATTTAACTAGTAGAGAGGTTGGATTACAAACTCAGTTTGCGACATTTTCGGACTCAAATAATATTATTATGGACCTAAACTTTTAACATCAACTATCCCATACTCTAGCAACTAACATCTAACAATCAAATATTAAATGAATATTAAAGATACATAAAGCCTACAAATTGAAAAAAATTAAAGAACAATAACACATTGTCCACCCTTAAGACCAGTTCTTCCCTTAATTGCCTCTTAAACTTCTGTTCATGGACCACAAGAGCGCTCTGCAACTCGTCTATCAACATACCTTTGATATTCTTTGACTCTTCGATCGACACAACAACAAACTGGTTCTTAAAATTCTTTCAATGATCTTGATGCGCGACATGTTTTCTCCATCGGTTCTCATCAGATTAGAGATCATTATAACTCTACCAAACTTTACAAAGACTTTTTGACTCGTGAGTTCCCTTCAAATCGTATCTTCATGCAATCCCACACTGTCTTTTTCAAGTTACATGTAATATATAATAGGTTGCATGAACATACCGTTCTTGTGTTGTGGTGAAGACATTTGAAACAGAAACATGAAATTAAAAAAAAACAAAACCTTGATTAATGTTCAAAGTCACACCAGACTGTTTTAAAATCAACATACAAGCAAGAACAAATTTTGACGTATAACGGTATAAGATACCAGATAAGGATTAAAATAGTAGGAACCAAATCCAAGTCAACACTTGAGCAAATAGCTGCAGTAAGCCAGTAACAATAAACTATACATATAGATTTATAACAAGTTAAAACACATAATTAGGATATGGGCTTTTGACTGACTATACCTTAAAGATTATGGGAAAACAACATAAATACAGTCCCCATCCTTAATTATATTTATATCCCATAACCGTAAACCAACGAGACCCTCACATAAAAAAGCTAAAACTTACGTTTTGCTACAACTTTACACGAGAGAATGCAAAGGAAAGAGAAAACTTACCCTTGACATTGCAAGAAATAGACAACAATCATTCTTTCAAGGTTAGCTTGGCATTCTGCACTTTAACTGAAAGCTTCAACTTCTGCTCCTCCATCTCTTTTAAAACTGCCAACAGATTTGCACGATACACTTCACACCGCTCGTTTGTAGCTTCTAACTCATTAGTCAGTTCACGAATCCTCTTTTCCTTCTCGCTCTGAAAGAAGAACAAGCAAGTTCCCACATAACCATAATTACTCGAGAAACTTATAAATGATAAGGAAAAAAAAAATCTATCACCTCTTGGTTTAATACAAGACCTCGTTTCTTTGATGCTGCAACTTTGTTTGCAGCCGCCTGCAGAGCATACTTTGCAACATTGTAGACATGTATAGACTTTGCTCCTTCTTCTACAAACTTTGTGGCCTCTTTTCTTAAACTGTTGTAGCGTTCGGTCAAAGAATCTTGTTGAGAATTATTGCTTGAAACTTTGGCATCCCGACTCCATCTCTTCAAAATATACTGAGATGGAAGTGTAAGAACATTTTTAGCTCTGAAAACTGATAACGTGTGTCGACATATAATGCCTGAAGATTCAAACATATGGCAGCTACAGACGGCCTTCATCTCGAACGGGTCAAACCTAACAACATGCGCTTTCTGCCCATCTTCCCCAAATTTGGCAACCCGATATGTCGTGACCCGCCCACTGTCTTCAACTTTAGTAGCGGGATTAGCAAGGGTCTCCACGAGCTCCTCTTGAAATTTTAAAAACGCCCGTCTGGTATAGAGACTGGCAGCTTGTTTTTCCATGGGAGAAGGGGTTTTTAAAACGGGCCGAGTGTTGGCGGTCTCAAAATCCGCGTTTATTTCCATCTGGTGCCAACTTGTTATGGCGCTCTCGTATTGTTTAACTAATGACTGCATTGACGTTGTTGCATTCACATAACCATCAAAGAACATGTTCATAATACTAGCATCTTCAGTAGGATATAACTCTCCAAAAAACGTCTCTTGCATATACACAGGAACCCATTGATGGCGCGCGTTGTAGATAGACTGAAGCCACTCGTTATCCACAAGGGCGTATCTTGCAACAAGATTTTGCCAACAAGATTCGAACTCACCTACTGTCTCTGTCTCATGAACGCATTTCTTAAACTCCTTATCAAATGCAGGATGTGTAGGTGCCAGTTTCTCATGGGTTTGTCTAAATATGCTCCATCTGCAGAATCGGTGGCGGGTTTGAGGCAGAACCTGTGCAACTGCCATCTGAATACGATGATCAGGCTCGGTTGTGATCGAGACTGGGTGGTTGCCAGACATTGCGTGCAACCAAGTTTGAAGTAGCCAAACGTAAGCAGAATCAGACTCGTGGTTAAGCAGCCCACAGCCGAATAAAACGGGCTGGCTATGGTGATTAAGGCCAGTGATGCAGACCAATGGTAGCGTATGGTGATGGGCTTTGTATGAGGTGTCTAGTCTTACAGTATCACCAAAATAACTGTAATTCATCCTGAAAGATGAATCTACCCAAAAGATGTTTCCATTAGATTGCTCACCACCGCGTTCAATTGCATAAAAGAAACTGGGATTCTCGGATTGCTTCCGCTTCAAGTAATCAACAATATGCTCATCACCACTCATCCCCAGTCTGCTGTTAATACTCATAACTATACCTGGCGAAACGGGCAAGGTAACGGGTCAGCATGGTTAGGCCCGTTACCAGTCGTTTTAAAAAATGGTCATTTTGGTTCGTGTCATAACAAAAACGGGTGAGCCATTTTAAAAAAGGTCAATTTGGTTCGGGTCATAACAGGTTATTAAAAAGTGCACTGTACCATAATTGTTCAGTCAGCTGGCTTTGTAACAAGAAAATCACAATAATTAGAAACAACTGGTACTAAAAACTAGCATGAATTCAATAATTACATGAACATGAATCCAATCATCACTTAAAACAAGCCCTAATTTAATCTAATGCAAACAGAAACCCTAAAGGAAACTCAAGGTTAATATAATGTTATACATGTTGCAATCGATAATATTTAATGGAAAATTGACAGACAAAAGAATAGAAATGACTTTATGTGAAGAACATAAGGTTTAATGGAGAAACTGAAGATGATAAAGCGAGTGATTAATTAAGATGAAGGATCAATACACCGTGGTTCTAAAGTGTAAGAAACCCTAGGTTGATTGAAGAAGACGAACAACCTTTGGTTTGTATCGATCGAGATGAGACAACAACAACAGCTAACAACTATTCTTCAAAATCAACGTCATCTTCCCTAGAAGAGTGGAAGCTGTAATTTCCATTGATTACAGAGATGAAAACAAGCCCATACTTCATAAAACAAACCAGAAAGCCTCAAGCCCAACACACACACAAAACATAAACAAACAATTGTAATTAGAAGATGGACAAAAAAAAACCAGTTTGGAAATCGAAACCTACAATCCGACCCAACCCAACCCAACCCGTAAGTTTGAGATTGGTTCTTAACCTTATATGATGAAACCGCGATTCAACCCGATTAAATCCCGCTCCTTCCCCTCATCCAAACCGATTTCTTAAAAATCGCTTTTCATTTTTGTTGATCCAACCTAACCCGAGTTTAACCCGATTTGTACACCTCTAGTAGCGGTTGCACAAATCGGGTTTTTTAGTATCCAGTTCTGGGAATGTATCTTGGTTCAAGTGTGATGAGATATGAGAAAATCAGGTATTTTTAATACTCGGGTAGTGTTTAGGTACATGTATTAGGGGAAAAAATCAACTCTAAGTATCTGGTAGGGTAGGGTATGGAACTAGGTAGGGATTGGATCAGGTATACCGAGTATTAGAATTGGGTATTAATACACTTTTTTCTTTAAATATAAAACTAAAGAAAAGAAACTTTAAATTTTCGTTTATTTATATATTTTTATAAGTCTAGAAATTACAAAATAAAATAAATTGAAAAAATTAAAAAACACATAGGAAATGGTAATTCATTTTATTTTCAGGGTTTAATCGTCATCTTCTTTGTTGTTTGGTGTTTCTTCGCTGTGCATTTATTCATCGTTAGCTAGTTCTTTATCACTTATTGAGGTAAACATTCCTTCTGCTACCACCTCCTCGTGTGTGTCTGCTTCAATACTTATCCCGCCCTAAAGTGAAGAAACTTATTGTATTCTTTTGGGCACGTTCAAGTGGTCTTTCAAACAAATACATATTTCAGCTGATTCTAAATTGAGTTTTGTTCGTACATCTGGCAATATTTTTTCAAGAAACATTTTCTTCGACCAAAATATAATTAGATTATCGAGGAACAATAACCGGCTATAGTAAACCCAGTGCTACAAAGCTGACAATATTTTTATATAGCAACAATATTTTCCAACCACATTCACACGTAAATACAAACATAATGCTAGTTTATACATAATACATACATCTGTATGTTGTGTAAACTACTCTACTTGCACAATAAATCCAAACACATTGCATCCATAAACATGCACATGTGCATATATAAATACACTATTCGTTATGAGTTATCATCCAAACTTCATGATAAGCAACTGCTTATGTTTAATACTCACTTGTTTAAAGAACAACCAAATACAAGTATCAAAGCAGATAAATGTGAGCGTTAATATATATAACCATCAAATTAACATGAACTCACCTCTTGTTAGATGATCATCCAAACACCTATATCAACAAGATACACAAAGTAGGTGGTGTTACAACCCCAAAATAGAAGACTCACTATAGGCTCATTAAATCATACATATGATGTTTACTTCACAAAAGGTAATTAGATTACTAGTAGAATGATACTCTGTTCCCAAGATCATGGAGCTCACAATCCCTGAAAGCCCTTGGAAGCTCAAGCAACTCTGCACGCACGCGCTTCTCTTCTTCTGCGCGATAGATATCCCAAGTGATTGTTATTGTCTTCAAGACCTCTGAATTCCCCAACATGTATTCTAGAAACTGTATTTCAGACTCTCGCCCTTGGCAAATTGAAATCTTGATGGTTGCAAGATTTGTTAGCATACAAGCAGGAACCAACTTTGGTTCAATCCAATTAGCACATGTCAGTTTTTGTTTTTATAACACATATAACAAAACCTTACTGTTAGCATACAAGTAAACATGTGCAGAAAGAGAAATGGTGAAAGCTTTACAAACAACACAAGTACCTCTTTGTTGATAACTGATGACAAATCTTCCACGACAAAACGCGAGCCCAACTTACCACCAACAAACAGGTATTCAAGATTAGGGAAGCGTAAAACAACTTTGTTGATAACTGATGCACATCTGATTAATCTTAGTTTCAATCGTCTCAAAGTAGGGATCTTAAAGATGTAATCTAACTTGATACACTTGACCTCTTAACCCATTTATTAGGAAAGTATAACCTTGAATAGTTGAATTTGGGATGATTCGCAATTCGCCATCACCCAATCCACAAAATTTGACAAGATTTTCTTGTTATGAAAGGGGTGAACATCATCAAAGTCAAGGTTTGTGACCAACATCCAAGTGTACCTCCATCTTTTAGATAAAATGCTCATTCGCACAACAAATTTCATAGGCATTAGAGAGAGTATGTGTGAAGTGATCTCTTCAGGCAATCTGCTATGCCTGTCATTGACATTCTCACCTTTGGAACTCATGGCAATTCACAAGACTTCTTTGCTTCCTTACATATCAAACAAAAGTGTTCCAAATCAAACAGTTGGAAAATGCAGATCTTTGAAACTGTCAAAGCATTCATACTAGTTTCACTGTCCCTTCTTCGTATTTACACTAAAAATACTATTTTTCTTTCTCTCTTTCAATTAAATAGTATAGTTTCATCGTCTCTTTCTCCTTCACTCCGTTCACAATACAGGAAAACATGATACAATCCTATAAATTTTCTTTCTTCTTCGTTCAAAACCACTTACAACCATCCCCATAACATATAGGCACACACTCACATCAAAATAGGGAATCTATGATGAATTCTCTTAAGGGGTCGTTTGGTTGGAAGGAATAAAATGAAATGAAATTGAGAAACTAGTATAATTTTCAGGTAATTGTGTTTGAGTGGGTAATGAAAAGTAAACCAAGGGAATGTTTCACCTCAAATTCTCTTGGTTGTGAGATTTCAAAATCCTTCCACCTAGAGAGGGAATTTGAAATCACACAACCAATGAAATTTGAGGTGAAACATTTCTTTGGGTTTTACATTACATTACACACTCAAACATAATTTTACTTGAAAATTATACTAGTTTCTCAATTCCATTCCATTCCATTCCTTTTAACCAAACGCCCCTTAGCGATCAAATGTCAAAATTCAAAGATGATGGTGAATTAGGGTCCGCTGAGAAGGAAAAAAGTACAGAGGAGACAAAAAGGCTTAAATCACATTCTATTGTAAGTTTTTAATAGTCATCTTCCCCAAATCATACTATTGTCGCCGGAATCCTTCCTAATCGCACAAAGCAAAATCAAATTCCCAAAACAATTAACGAGCACTGCAATAGAACACCGGGAACTTACCTACGTGTTCAAACACCATCGATCGATTGATCAAACAACAACAACAGCCAACAAGTAACAATTTTCTTTCTGAATCCCTATGTTTGAAGTTGTGACTTATGTTGAATACTAGAGATGTGAACAAAGATGGGTTGGCCAAAAGCTTAAGCCCATACTTCAAAAAAAACAAAGCAGCAAGCCTCAAGGCTTAAGCCCAACACAAGCCACAAAACAAACAACTACAATTAGCGGTTAGTATGTTGGTCATTTGGTTCCACGGCAAGGGGATGAAGGGCTCGGGTCACCTGTCCGATTCTGACTTCGAGGTTTTACCAAAGTGGTGTTGGTTTTCTCTGGAACAAGTGAAAATTGGTGGTGTCGCTAATGTGCAAGTTTTCTTTTGAGGACGTGTTAGACAATCGACTTTAGCCGTTCAAAATAATAATAATAATCAAGATTAGAGGTGCACAACTCAGGAGCTTTTAGTACTCGGTTCTGGGTATGTACCTCGATTAGGGTATGATCTGAGTATGAGAAAATCAGGTGATAGCTTGACCTTGATTTTATCACGTGGTAAGTTAAGCTAGTCAATCTTTAAATGCCCTTTTCGTTATACACTTTCAAATGATAAAAAATATATCTAGCTATGTCAAGTGCACTCTCTCGCATGGGATAATGTTTACCCTAGAGTAACCATCTACTTTGGTGGGTTACTCTAATCGGATTGGGCTGTTGTATTGAGACTTGCCTGCCAACATCTATTATACTTGATAGAAATCTTGTTTCATGGAGTTCTAAAAAGCAATCCATTGTATCTAGATAAAGTTATGAAACTGAATATCATGCTATGACAAATACAACCTTTGAAACCATCTGGATCACACATTTGCTTAGGGATCTTATTGCTTTAGCTACATGTCGACAACCGACCTACTCTTCATGTGGCAATTTGAGTGATGTTTGTATTATAGTCAAAATCTAGTCGCTCACAAGCGTGCGAAGCATATTGATATTTATTACCACTTTGTTCATAAACTTGTATCTTCCAGTAAAGTGTACAGGGTCTGGATGGCCTGCATTTTCGCCAGACCGCTTCCCAAACCTCTATTCAACACCTTCCGTGACAAGCTTGATGTAAAACTATCAACTCGGTCGCTTGGGAAGGGGGATGTATAGGCGGTTAGATTACAATGATTCGATTAATCAGAGGATGTTATTTAAATTGATTACCTTCGTTGTATTTAGAATTTTTATTATATTTTTGTTGTAAATGATTATATAGCAAAAAGTAATACAGGAGAATTCTTTATGGTGAAACAAATCTTTTTCTCATACTATTACAAGGTAGTGATAACATCTCATTAAATAAGCATTGATGATGTAAATACAAAGATAAAATGATAGTGTGATGAGGCTTGAAAGCTCTTCTATTGCACTTGACTTTTTGATATGGAACATATGATAGAGTGTGAGAGAGATCAATTAGAATGTGTAAAATTCAATTTTAGTTATGCAAGAGTTTAGAAACCATTAGAAAGTGTAATATTCAATTTGATCAGAACATATAATTTAGCCATCTTCTTTTTATAACATTGATTTCTACTATTCCAAAAATGTTACCTTTGATCATTACCATCTTTGTAAAAATTTACACAAAATTAAAAAAATGATACATTCAACCTTTGTAAAATCAATAACAGGGAAGATGGTTTCTCAATTAGTTTAACCTTTATCCTTTTTAAGCATATTAATGCTTTCTAGAAAGGATTACTTTGGATATCTAGAAGATTCCAAGAAATCAAATTCAAAATTGAAAATCAAAATAAAAGTTAACATTTATTTTGTAAAGATTTCAAGTTTAAAAACACTTTATCGAGTTTTTTAAATTATCTTTGGGAAATGACGTTAACTTTATAAAAAAATTATTTTTATAATTCATAGAACTATTTTAGAAAATAGGTTTTGATGTTTCTTATTCCGGAATCATATTTATGTTGTCATTCGTCGTCATAATTGATTTTGTTGAAATATATGAAAAATTCAATTCAATAACAAACATTTATATCTAACGAATGATATTGAATATTCTTTTGCATATTAATAATGTCATTGGGCTGGATTGCTCTTGTTGGGCTGAGGTGACAACTGGATTTGTTCGTGGATTGTTTGTTTGCGGATCATTAGGGCTTTGGCCCATTCTTCATAAAAAGAAGACAGAGAGAGGGATAGGAGGCCAGGAAGGTCTGATCATGATCATATGTATCATCGGTTCATCTTCATCTTCTTCACCTTCTCCATCTAGGGTTTTAACCCTCATGATGAAATCATTTGCTCAACATCAAGATTTTTGTCTAATCAGTCTCAGCTGTTTTCTTCGTCTTTGATGCTCTCATATTTTTGTTACACTTGCTTTTGTTAGGGTTTTCATTGTAATGATGATCCATGTCTTTCTAGAGTGTTCGTCTTATATTTTTTTGTATCTGATCATTCTGTTCTTGATTAGATTTCTTTGTTCTGGTATTGAGAGTTGTTCATGTAGTTCCATATTGGTTTTGGTTCTTGTTCAATTTAAGTTTAAATATATGTGGTTTGGGTCAATAAAAGTTTAAACTCTGATTTCTTGACAGATTTATATCCCATGTCGACATCCACAATTAACTAGATGCCTTCATGTATTAGCTTGACCTTGACTTTCTCATGTGTTGTATAAACAATACTTATTGACAAATATTAACATATGCTATATGTTATTATATTTATACTGTATATAAAATATTTAGGATATGTATTTTAATATTTCCTAAAATTAAGAACACGTATTTATTTGTACAATCAATATTAAGGGTAAAATAGTAATTATATCATTATTTACGGAATACTCCTTACAATTAGTTACATAATAACCCTACACTTACTAATATTTACATAAAAGTCTATTTAATATTTTTAATTTGCATAAGTTTAGGAATTTAAGAACCAGTTATTTAACTCTATCCATTATTTTAGGGATTTAGTAACCAATTAGGCAATTATTAGATGGAAGATATAAGTATTTTGATTATTAATAAGTGAAGTTATTTTCTTCCTATTAAATGAAGTTTAAATTATGAAGTAATAGTAAATATAAAAACAACTTTAAACCTTTATATTAATACTTACGTAAAATTTTAACAAATTTGAAATGACTAATAAGTAAAATTATTTTTTTTTGTTAAATAAAGTTTAAATTATGAGGTAATAGTGAATAAAAACCTTTATACTAACCGCTTCCGTAAATATTTAACAAATTTGAATTACTAATAAACTAACTGTACACATATATAACTTTGAGTAATAAATAACATTGAATAACTTTAAATATTTATACTAACTATACACATATACTAACTTTAAAGATGAAGGGTACTACCATTGACGCTGCCGTAAAAGTTTTAACAAATTTAAATTACTAATAAACTAAGTGTATACATATATAGCATTGAGTAATAAACAACTTTAAATATTTATACTAACCGTACAAATATATACTAACTTTAAATGTGAAAGGTACTACCATTGAGTAATTTACGTAAATAATGGTTTTTAAAAATTTGAAACAAATACTCATAACTTTTTAAAAACAGTCTATTTCTACTATATATAAAGTATTTGAGATTGATATTTTAAAATGGTAAAACAATTACTTTATTCAATGCATAAAATACAACCACTTTTAAAAGTAAAATAATATTTATAACATTATTTACATATTACCCATTACAATTAGTTACATAATAATCGTACAGGAACACTCACATGAAATTTTACATCATCTATCTATAACAAAAAAAAACTTATTTTGTTTAATAAGTTAATGCGTAAATATATGAGGAGTCATTCAAAACCTATTTATTTTACAAATTGAAAACTTGATGATTGTAAGATTTGTTAGTATACAAACCGGAACAACCTTCTGCTCAATCCAACAGACCGCTTTTGGTTTTCACATATAAATAATATAGAAAAGTACCTTTTCAATATTATACTGATGTAATCTTTATTTAAGCGGTGTATATTATGGTCGTTGTCAAATCATTTAAAATCTATTAAACTCGATAGCTACATAAGGAAGGGAGTGCATCCACGAACCCTACGTGGTTGATATCATATAATAAATGGTAATTTGGATTTTAATAATTTAAATCATTACTTATTATTGGGCAATAGTGATTTGTACTATTAATTTGGCTAGTAATACATCAAACTTTTATTTTTATTACTGGCAACAGTCTCAATAATATAATTATCAAATATCCATGCTTAATTTGTACTCGATTTCGTTACAATAATGATTATGAACGAAATGCAAAAAAAAAAAACAACATACGAACGAAATTTAAAAAAGCTTAAAGTTAATACAAATCAAATGTGATCTATTATAATTATGGTATTCGGATTGTCACCGGTAATAAAAATGAAAGTTGCAAGTGTTACCGTCCAAATTAATAACATGGATTATTATTAGCTAAATTAGTAATAGTAAATACCATTGAGTGACAACTTTCGATTCCTTTACCAATGTATCACTAAAATGTATTTAGAATTTAAATTCCTTCCACATATTTCAATTCTCTTAAATTCTAAATCATTTAAAAAATATTAAATACCAAATCCAATTCCTTTTAATTACAATTCATCTTCCGATTCTAAAGATATTCCGCAAACAAAATGCTCCTTAGTTTACATTTGGAGTTAGGCTTTGATTTTTAGTGCATATATAAACTGCTAGATGAAATGTTTGAGTCAATTTGACTTTCTTAATTATTTCTAATTTTCAATTCCCTTAAATAATTATTAATCATTACATTCATTTGTTTGTCGTATTTGAGTTGTTGTTAAGTACCTTTTACACTTGGTAGAAACATTGATTTTCAACATATTAAGCTGAAATTGCTGTTTTTGAAGGTCCTAATACCTTTTGGTAACTGTATTTTTAAGTTTAGCGTTACAATATATGTCAAAAGGGGAAAGTTAAAGAAGTAGTTTGGTTTAAAATATTCTTGACCTTTTAGTTTATCATTTGAATCGATCTCATAATAGAAAAAGTTATTGTTTTATGATGAAGTTGACTTGAAAATTAAAATGTTGATTAAACAGAGGTAATGATTTGGAATTTCAAATGTTGGTAAATGGTAATAAGAACTCTACATCTCTACCCAAGCGTTGGTACTTCTATTATACTAATATTAAGCTCTACGTTGCGGTGGTAGCGTAAAACCATGTCAAGTTGTGACAATGTTACATCACGATGAGCGACCACAAAAATCAGAAAATATCGTATTAAAAAGGAAATAAAAAACGAAAAAAGAAAATCGAACAGAAAGTAGATGTAAACCACACACGTTACGAAATATATGGGAATGATTTTTAGGTTAAAAAATCAAGATTTTCAAAATAAATATGATGAAGACATGTGGCAAAGTTTACATGACGTCTAGGTGTACAATCTAGTTAGACGGCATGTGGACAATAGTTAGTATTTTATTATAGATTATAGATTATAGATTATAGATTATAGATTATAGATTATAGATGAGTAAATTACTATTTTTGTCCCTAGGGTTTGACGAAAATCACGCTTTCAGTTCAATACTTCATTTATTACACTAACGGTCCAATAGTTTTAAGTTTTGTTTCAATTTCACCCAAGCCATTAACTTTGTTAGTATAATTTTGTTAAGTTAACGTGAATTGACTATATTACCCTTAGTAAATAAAAATATAAATAAAAATAAATCCTCATCATCTAACCATTATAACCATCATCCAACCCTAACTCATCTCTCTCTTGCTATTCCTTCATCACCACCACCATTGCTCACCACCACCACCCACCACCCATCACAGGCAACCATCTCCACCGCCATCTCCGGCCTCCACCTCCATCTCCGGCCTCTACCACCAAACTACATCTTCTCTCTCATCTCAAGAACCACTGCCCACCTCCGCTATTTTGGTCTCCTCCCACACTCCTTTCCGAACCCAGATAAGATCTACTCCTAAAATCTAAGATCTGGCGGTTTTTCGTGGTGGTGGGTAGTGGCCGGCGGTTTCAGATCGTCGGTGGTAGTGAGCATGGTGGTGCAGGTGGCGGGTGGTGCAAGTGACGGGCGAGGAGAGCGGTAAAGGTGGCGGGCGAGGATAGCGGTGCAGGTGGCAGGTGGCGGGCAGCACAGGTGGGGGGCGAGAAGGGCGGTGTAGGTGGGGAGTGAGGAGGGCGGTGTAGGTGGGGGGCGAGGAAGGCAGTGTATGTGGCAGGCAGGTGACGGGCGGTGTAGGTGGCCGTCGGAGAGGATGGTGGAGGTGGTAGTAGAATGTGTATGGGTGAGTGTAGGGTTTTTTGGGGGGAGAGAGAGATAGAGAGAAGAGATGAAGAATGCTAGATAAAGGAATGGGGAAGGATGGGGTGGGGATAAGAGTAAATTTATCATTTCAAATTAACTTAACGGAAAATGATAACGGTGTTAATGGTTCAGACGAAATTGAAACAAATCCTAAAACTATTAGACCGTCAGTGTAATAAATGAAGTATTGGACTGAAAGGGTGATTTTCGTCAAACCACAGGGACAAAAATAATAATTTACTCTATATAGATAGATTATACTAATAAACATCACATTTTATCAACGTTTGTTTAGCTTAACTCTTAAGTTTGTAATCATTTTCGTCATATAATACTATCATCACCAAATTCTTTCCCAATCGCCTAAACCAAATTCAAATTTTAGAAACAATTAAATTAATTGACTAATTAGAAACTGAACCAACCAGCAAAACAAATTGAAAAGCAAAAATAGGAACACAATATAGCTTAAATCTGTTTTGCAGATAAGAATTAATAAAACAAGCAATGCGTAACAATTTTTATTTTTTAAATTCAAAACCCCGTAAATAATAAATAGAGATCTAATATCGGAATCCACATTATAATATATATTAATCCACTATGTCGGTTTCTACAGTATATATATTGTTTTTTTATTATCAGTTAGATAATTTTAAATAATAAGAGTTGAAAGTATGACTCAAATCAAGATTTAGGGTAGTTGGTAGGAACCTTTAGTTTGGAAATACAGGTCCACGGTTCTAAACTCAATTGTAGCTCTTTTTTGTTTTTTTCTTTGTGTTGAGTTAAATTAATAATATAATAATATGACATGATATTAATATATATATATATGTTAATTTGGAAACTGAAGGAACAATTATTATTGTCTTTTATTTGTTTATTGTTTGGAAAAACGTATTGAGTCAAATATAATATCTTTCAGTTGAAGCTATAAAAAAGTTTCGACACAAATTTTAGTTGGGGAACGAGTTGGGTTAAATATAATATGTTTCATTCGACAATATAAAATACGTTTTGATGTAAATTTAACTCATAAACGAGTCGGGCGTTCTCATAATATATACTCTATCACATCGCATACGAGATACGACGTCAATACACGTGTTTTTTAAGTACGTTTTGAGTTACTCTTCGTTCTGACATAAATTTATATTGAAAATAGTTGGGTCAAATATAACACGTTATCATTCAAATGGTAAAAATTCAAGTTACTCTACGTTTTGACGTAAATTAAGTTGGGGAACGAGTCGACTGATCGTAATCTATACCTTATCACGCCGCAAACGCCGCCGCAACGCGCGGCGGGTTATAACCTAGTTTAATCTAATATACTAAACGAAAAATTTTAATAACACGTTATCGGAATTTATTCAAATAAATTAATAAATTATGAGTTTTGAATGAGTTTAAATGAAATGATATAAACAATGACGAATGTATAGTATATAATAAAAGAGTAACTAAAATGTCACATGACATTCTTATGTTGCTCCTCAAAATATTTTTTCCGCCTAAACTAATATATTATTTTAAACAACTTTTTTTATTTTAAGAAACTAAATTAATAGTAATAATTCATTTTGTTTTGGATTTAATCTTTTTTTATAATCAACTTAGTTGTATAATCATATTGTTTTAAACTATACATATTTCTATAGCCAAATAAGATTCAATTTAAAAAAAACTAAAAAGAAAAAAATATTTATCGGTAAATCCGTGTATTAGGTTAGTGTGATTTTAATACAATTGGTTTTTAATTTTACATGTGTTAATTGTATGTTATATTATTCAAAAAAGTATTCGAATATTTATAACTTATAAATGTAACTTTTTATTTTTTATTTTTATAATAATATGTAACTTAATTATACGAAATATTTATACATTTATAAATTATGTTGTTTTTATATTTTCAACCCGTGTATTACACGGGTTTACTAAAACTAGTCCAAGTATAAATTCACACATAATTTGTTGATTCAAAAGATAAATACAAATATTAAATTCATCTTCATCCATCCAAGAATTTTGATATCATTTTCGTAGAATCAGGAACTCCCATCATCTCTTGTAACCATTATATGGTTAATTAATTGAGATGATCAAGGTTATCAACTGCTTTCATTTGTTAATCTGTGAAACATCGTGTCATTTACATATGAAGCATGAAAAGGATGCCATATCCGGCAAAAATAGATAATATCATTTGATTTGCACATCGAAGCGATTACATCGATTGGAACAAAGACACCTTAATGAGCGAAAGCAATCAACATTAGCAAGGAAAACGGGAGAATTTGTTTGATCAGGCTTGAAATTTGTTGGAAATCATGGCATTGATTGTTTGAATCTGCTAAGGTGTCTTTGTCTCTATTGATACAAGTGCTTTTATGTACAAATTAAATGATATTCTCAAACTCATTTGGAGCATGCAAAACCAGTTTTACTCCAAAACTCATACTAGGTGAGAGGTAGAAAGTATATGATGTGATATGAGTATAATTTTTTTGATCATATACACAAGAAATATAAGTGAATTAGCATTTTGTATGTGATCAATTATGTTTTTGAATGGTTCAATGGATTAGGTAATTTATTTTTATATTATTTTGATGTTGATTATATCCTTTAAATATGGGTTAATAAATAAACCTTAATCATGATGATTCAATCTTAGACATAAACATGAAGATCAAATTGTTTGGTACTTATTGAAATCACTACTTTAGAAGACCATGACAATCATCTTCTTAATGATATATTGATTTGATGAATAATTTTGAGAGAATCATTCTTGGTGTTCTTAAGAAGTTTTTCACTAATTCATTATAACCATAATTGATAATTATGATTAGTTATGATTATAAGTTATGAAAACTCTTTACATAATAGCCCCCTTAACTAATTATTATTCATAATTATTTTCAGCAAGTAATTGTCGGGTACCAGTTATGTTATATTAGTAAAGTTTAATTAAATGAGGCGTAAGGCCACACGTACTAACAAGGTTTTTTCTTCAATATTTGAGTCGGCTAGGTATAGTACTAGCCATTATATTTTTTAATTGTATAGACAATTTTGTTTTTGAATGGTTAATCAATTCTAAATAGATTCGTACACACATACTCTCTATAATGCCTACGAAATTTATTGTACAAACTAGCATCTTATCTAAAAGATGGAGGAACAGTTGGATGTTGGTTATGATGATATTCATGGTATCCATGGTTTGATTTGTGTCATTTCATGTATATTGTTCTTGTTAGAGAGATCAATTATAGATGTCACTAATACCTAACCATGGAAAAACCAAAAAGTTATAGATCATCAGGACCTTTATGATCCACACTTAATTGTCACACAATTAGATTTACAAGCACACTTGAAAAATAATAGATATTTTAGTGTAATTAGATTGAATAACGACCAATATGATCATAATATCCATCAAACAAGTTAGGAGGTGCGGAGTGAACGCTTGTTTGAGTGTATTATGATATTCGATATTAAAAACTTTCTTAGGGGCGAAACCCCTAATCAATATTGGGGGTTCCAAGGGGGCAACGTCCCCTTGGCGGGGGTCTGGGGGCGGCGCCCTTGACAGCGGGGTCCAAGGTTGGTCACTTTTCTCTTAAATTCTTCTTCTTTTGGTTCACGAAATTCACACAACATCACATACTAATTCTTGATCTCGTCTGAGTTGTATCCGATTAATTTATTCGTGTGAACCACCGAATAATTTCGATTTGAAAATAATTTTCACGACTCTCAAATTATCCAAGTTTGATTTCAAGTGTTCTACAGAAAACAGTGTGTTGTAGTCAAGTCGGATTGGGACAAGAGATCTGAGAATTGACCTAAGTTCAAACCTTGACAATTTATCTAAAGAAACTTTTTATTCGAAAATTCCCCATGTTTGCTGGATTGATTTAATGGACCACCATCTCACTAAGCTTAGTTTACCACTCTTGCTTACTCTGATTGGGGTTAAGGTTAATAAATAAACTCAAAAGCATTTATGATATTGGTGTCATCATCATTTTATAAGGCTCTACGTTTTTGCTGATATACGATCAAATAGAAATTGATACAATCACAGGTAATAGAATTGAGTACTTTTGTCATATATTAACTTTATTAGTATACTATAAGCTATATAAATCTCCTTTGGTCAGGTCAATATTATAACTAATAAGAAAAGCCAAAATATTAGCCCATAATACGTTAACATTGTCCCGAAGAATATGTCTCATTCTCAGTGGTTAGAATGGTTACAAGGTACAACTTTAATTTAGATATTGTCTCTGATCATTAAGTTTATGATTGTAATTTGAACAATAACAAGGAGAAATGCAATTTTCCTTGACGCATTTTGATGCATATGGAGAAGTCCGAAATTACAAACTGTTCAAAAAAAAAAATATTTTCTTATCCATACAAATTGTAAAGATCAAGATGTTAACTCATTAAAACTGTAGGTGTGTTCACAATGGTGTAACCAGGGGTAGAACTACGTGTACGGGAATGGGGTCAAGTGACCCCATTGATTTTTGAACGGGTAGTGTACCGTATAATACCGAAAATTTGAGTGAACCCATAGTTTTTCAGATAGTGAACCCCTAAATATTATTAAGTTTGGGATGTTAACAATACTTTGACGTAGCTCGCTGGTCTTCTGCGCGCTTGACTATTCTGCGCGCTTGACTATTCTGCGCATCCTTGAGGTCTTGAGTTTGACTCCTGCAAGGGTCTATTTTTAAGCCTCCTCATCACTGATTGAAGCTGTTGGTTTCTGCTATCTTTGATTCTTGGGCTGCTGCTGCTGGCTTGCGATTCCGCTTACTTTGGTTGCTGCCATGATTCTCCTTACTGTGGCTGTGATCGACCATCGTTGATTTGCTGATTACTCTGGCTGTGATCGACCATCATTGATTTGCTGCTTACTTTGGCTGTGATTTCCACTTGCAAGGTTAACTTTTAACTTTCTTTGTTTATTTAATTTATTAGAAGTTTTAAACCAAGATTGCTTATGGCTAGATTTACACAATTACACTTCTTTCAATCTTTCATTGAGTTTAATACCTATATTTTTGTTTAGTTTTTTTATTTTGTTTGATTGAGTTTACTATCTAGATTTGTGTTTAGTATCTACATTTAAACCCTAGAACTTTGATTGTGCTTTTTTTAGTGATCAATACTTTAATAGTAGTTTATTTGTAGTTAAACTTAAACCCTTGTGTTTTTCTTAGTGAAACCAATTGAAAATTAGATGAAGTTAAGTTGTTGGTTAATTTGTTCATTACTTTGCGCAATCGTATTGGTGATGAATATATGAACGACTCTGTATTTGTTACATTGAAAATGAGCTTTTTGCAAAGGCGTCGATTGAAGATGTAATGAAACGTTTCCAATTAATGAAAATACGTAGAGAACAACTATAAAATGTAAGGTTTATTTGATTTCATTTGATATTATATTTTTGTTAACATTTTCAATGCAATTTAGTTACATTCCAAACCGACCTGACCCGACCCAACAACCCAAAAAAATTTATATTATTTTGTTGCAAAACAAAATCATCGAAAAATAGTGACCCCATTGGAAAAAAATCTTGGTTCCGCCATTGGGTGTAACTTTAATTTAGACGTGGTCTCTAAGCGTTAACTCATTAAAACTGTAGGTGTGTTCATTATCCGAATATGATTTGAATAACTTAAAATTCTATTCGAACTCGAATTTTCGTGAATTTGAATCGACTTCGAATATGCTTTCTAGTAATTAAGTTGAATGTGAATCGAATTTGAATTTGATTTTCTCTATTCAAATAAGGAATATATATATATATATATATATATATATATATATATATATATATATATATATATATATTGATTTGCTTTGGTTATGTTGTAATGTTATTTATATTTCTTCACTAATAAAGTATTAATTAAATTGTTAAAACTTTAGAAAAGTAGCAATTTAATGTATTTTTATAAAGTTCTATTGTGGTTTTAGAAGTAACCTTTTTATAAAGTAATGCAAATTTGTTTTATTTCTAGGTTTTATATTTAATAAAATAGTTATTATTATAAATTTTAGAGTTAATTATGAAAATGGTCCCTGTGGTTTATAGAAAATAACATGTTTGGATACTAAAGGTTTTTTGTAACAAGTTGGGGTATTACGTTTTCAAATTGTAATGAGTTAAGGTATTAACACTGACAGACGTTAACTTTTCTAGTTAAATGTAGGGGTATTTTTGTCTTTTTATTTTAGAAGATCTATTATGTAATTTACAAGGATTGTTTGTGTCACTTACTATAAATAAAAGACTATTTGTGTAATTTAATAATATATATAAACATATATGTATTAAATTACCCCATGCTTCAGACTGATTTCTCCACCACCACCGTCGACAACCACCGCCGACCACCTCCTCCGACCACCATATCGTCACATCGTCCTCACCACCACCATCGTCTTTAGCTCGTGAAATGAAACAACAACAACATCATCTTCTTCGTCATCTTTACCACCACAACACCACCATTACCGCTACCACCACCATGTAACACCCGGATATTTTCTTTGAAGCCGACGAAAGAAGAAAAAGAAATAAAGTCCAAAGTCGAGGGACCAAACTTGCCAAAACAGGAGAAGGTTTGGAAGAGTGGGGGATTAAGAGGGGAGGGCAGCCCACACCCTCCCCCACACTCACAAAATTCAGCCAAGAGAGAAGAGAGGGAGAAAAAGGGGTTTCAAGCTTCGGTTTTCGTGGATTCGAGCGTGAAAGTTGAGGTGTAGCGGGTTGGATCGAAGCTCTAATCGACAGGGTTGTTTGTGTGAGTTCTAGGACCCCTCTTTTACACGTTTTCTACTGATTTGGGGCTGGAACACATCTGAAAACCCGTTTTTGAAGTGTGTGTGTTGAACCCGTGTGTATGTGTTTGTGTGTGATTCGAGTGAAGTTTGATTTCGGGCTTGTGTGTGCTTGAATGATGTTGTGGTAGGTGTTTCTAAGGTTTAGGATGGTTGATTTGAGCTTAGAACAGGTTTGGGTGAGCTTGGAGGCCGAAAATGGCAGTTTGCGTTCGGGATGAACTGCATTCTGCATCAGCTAGGGCTAGGCAACCGAATGGCATGCGACTGGAGGCCATACGGCCGAAAGGCATGCGACTGAGGTCCATGCGCAGGATGCCATGCGACTGAGGTCCATGCGCATGGAAGTCATGCGACTGAAGTTCATGTGCCTGTAAGGCATGCGATTGAAGGTTATACGACTGAGGTCCATGCGCCTGGAGGCCATGCGACTGAGGTTCATACGCATAAAGGTTATGCGACTGAGGTCCATACGCCTGGAGGCCATGCGACTGATGTTCATACGCACGAAGGGTATGCGACTGAAGCCCATGCGCCTGAAGTCATGCGACTGAAGGCCATACGCATGAAAAGCTATGCGACTGAGAGTCCATACGCATGATGGTATGTGTGATATATGTTATGTATGCATGCTGATATGTATGATGATTTGCATGATCTCGTTGATGTTCCTGTTTATGTATGTTTATCTTCCCGTGACTTTGCGATGGATGTTAATGAATGAAATAAAAGTATTATGTAACGTAAAGTGGAAGATAACAAAAAGAGGAACATGATGAATGAATGAATGAATGAATGAGAGTAAGAATGGCGTGCAAGTAAAAAAAAGGAGTTTCACAACTCACTGAGATTTGTTAGCTCAACTATGTGTGTATTTACAGCGTGCGATCTTGGCTAACTCATAAGGGACCATAGACACAGTAAGAGTTCAGTCTTTGTGACTGCTCCGATACGTGCGATGTGGTATTCACTGTGTGCTATGTAGCGTGCGATTTTGGCTAACTCATGTGGGTTCATACACACAGTAGGGGGTTCAGTTTTGGTAATTGCCCCGATACGTGCGATGTGGTATTCACTGTCTGTTATGTAGCGTGCGATTTTGTCTAACCCATGAGACAACGTGCGATTTTGGCTAAACCCTTAAGAGTTCACATACACAGGGGGAGTCTGTCCTAGTGACCACTCCATTTGTGCGATTTGTGCGATATGTACGATGGGTACGAAGATACGAAAGTGCGAAATGTGCGAGCGTGCGATATGTGTGATATGAACGAACGTAAGAAAAGAAGTTATGAACGAATGAAGCGAATGACAAAGTACCGTGCGATGATTAATGAATGGAAGAATGTAACGAACGTAATGGAAGATAATAATTATATTATCTGTACGTATGTATGTTGTGTGATCGCGTACGAAATTAACGGATGGTTTTAAAAAGGAAGTAAAGTATGTTTTATATTATAAAACTAGAACTCACTCAGCAATGCTGACTTTTATGTGTTTCCAGTTGGCAGGTAATGGTTGCTGAGGATGACACGGGGCGGCTACTCAGCTCTTTTGGATGACATTCTTTTGTTTAATGTTTTTGCATTGTAATGCGAACGAACGATGTTTTGAAATGAACGATTGTATTATTTTGCAAAAGCTTTTATGATGAAATGGAATGTTGTTTTAATGTTTCCGCTGCAACGTTTTATTTAAGTTAATGTAATTATATGTTTTATGTGCGATGATTGGCCAGCTGTAAGCGTCCGGAGAACGGGGCCTTACACACCACCACTATCTCACCACCATCGCGCCATCACCACCACCACCATCATCATCATCATCATCAATTCATCACCTTGGGCTAAAGCTTTCTCTACAAGCCCTAAAAGTCAAGAATCCCCAATTTAGGCTTTAGGGTTTTTGATAAAACATTTGTCATCGAATGTATGAGGTCGGACAAATTGGTTGCACTAATGGCTTTGACTGACCAAGGTGTGTGGGTGGTGATGGTGGAGGTTGGAAGAGAAGAAAGGGGCGGTGGAGAAATGGTTGGGGTGGTGGTCGGACGTGAGGGAAATGAGGGTGGTGGTAGTGAGATAACGGTGATAGCGGCGATGGTGGTTAGATAGCGGCGATAGTGGTTGACAGGGATAGGTGGTGGTGGTGGTGGATAGATGGTTGTGATGGTGGGTAAATAGTGGTGATGGTGGCTAATGGGGAAGGGGTTGGGTTTTTTTAAGTTATATTAATTACAATAATGATCCCTGAATAAAGGAAAGATGTAATATTACAAAAGTAATCCCTCAAAGGGTATTTTAGTTATTTCATTTAAATTTAACAGAATAACTAATGTCTATTAGTCTTAATATCTTAACTCGTTACAAAAGTAAAACATAATACCTTAATCTGTTACAAAAAACTCTTAGTACTCAAACTTGTTATTTTATATGAACCACAGGGATCAGTTATTTAATTAACTCTAAATTTTATGATACAAAATTATAGTTAGTTAATAAATGATTGTTAATTAATTATAATTTAAATTATTAAGAATTATGATATACATTTCTTCATATGTATTTAATATTTTACATGTATTTCTATATTATAATTAAATAATATATATTTTAAATAACACATATTAGAAAATTGTATGCATAAAAAAGTTTAAAGTAAAAGATTATAGTTACAAGAAACTTAGGTTTAAAATTTCAAAATAATACTTTCTAGATAGAAAGACTAAAGTTCCATTAATTTAACGGAGAAAATTAAAGTTTGTTAGTCTAAATAACAAGATTTGTTATAATAAGTGTACATAAAGGATGATTAAAATGACTTTTAAAGATTAATGATGATATCTGTAATTTTCTATAAACGTAAATAACGTTTTTGTTTTTTGTAATTTTATCTTATTTTGTCTTGAAATTGTTTTTTTTACCTTTTTGAGTAAATTTGAATCTGAGTCGAACTCTTTACATTCGAATCTAGTTTATAAAATTGTAAATTTGAATAACCCGATTGAAGTAATTCAAATAAACCAAATTCATTTCGAATAAACACCCCTAGTGAAAAGCACAGATGCTGTAAATTTTTGCTTCTTGTAAAATTTTGCTTCTTAATCTATTATCAATGAAATTAAGTGTCGTTAGAAAAACATGAGATGTTACACGACATATTAACTTTTATATAAAATAAAATAGATTTGAGAGCATTCATAGTCCATTCTTTATAATTTGTGGGGGGTTCTTAAATTATATGAATGGTTTAAGTGGTTGTGAGTGAAGAAAAGAGAAAATATTAATGTCCATCTGTAAATTTAAGAATTTACTGTTCAACTCTTATAAATTTTTTAATATTTTTAAAAAATGATTGTGAGTGAAGAAGAAAAAATGTAATGAAAAATATATAAAAATATATTATTTAATTGAAATGAGAAAGAAAAATAATAATTTTTAGTGTAATTATAAGAATGCAAATAAAGAATGAGATGTGAGTGCTCTGACACTTGAGTTGGTAGCTAGTGATAAAATTAAAGTTTTCAGAGACCATCCTCTTCAAACCTGGTTAGTAGTAATTTACTGTGTTTTCAGAATTTGGATCGAGAACCATTCATGAAACCAATCCGATCGTGTGTATTTGAACGGGCAAGTTACCGGTTGGACTGGTCGGAACGGTGAATCGATTGAACCAGCCCAGTGGTCAGACCGGATTTCAAAACTTTTTAATTTTTGTCTTGATCTTATTGTTTTTATTGACTTAGTAATATATTGTTAATATTGTGTAAAAAGTGTAAATCCACTTAAAAAAAACTATAATACAAACTAGGTAGGATTCAGGTAGGTTAAATAACCCGACTCTATTTTAATTTGGGCTTTAATACGTACGGTGTCGATCATATTTAATTTTAGTATAAGCATTTAATTTTTAAACCTAATACATACTTATGCACACACTTATAGACGGCAGTAAGCAAATTTCGACTTCATCTTCATCGAAAATATTCAAGGTTTAACTGATTATGTTTATTCTTATGTGCTTTTTAATTAGTCACCACTCATTATGTGATCGATTATATATGTTTTTCAATAGTTTAATTTGATGATGATGCTCTTAGCAGTTGAATGTTGATATTTGATGATGATGACTTAGCAGTTGTAACATACTTTTGTTATCGAAACATTGTTTAATCTATATACTGTTGAATGTTGAAATGTGATCACCATGAGGAATTTCTTATCTACTTTTTATTGTTTAATTGTCAACAAGTAAAGTTTATTATTGATTTGTTTTCTTTCTGTCGTGTTAAATCTTTTCGGAAGCGAAGAATTGCTAAACAATGAGTTCCGAGAACGTAGACAGACTTAGCGCATTGCCTGACGAGATTCGTTCACATATACTCTCTCTAATGCCTACGAAATTCGCTGTGAGAACTAGCGTTTTATCCACAAGATGGAGGTACATTTGGATGTTCGTCACGAATCTTGACTATGATGATGATTACTTCAACCATGCTTTAAAAAGCCCAAAAAATTTTGTAGATCGGGTACTGAAGTTTTGCGTAACATCCCAAGTTAATTTGTTTAGATTCCGCTCCCATAAATGGTCAGGTGATAAGTCAGTTGTATCAAAGTGGATAAACGAGGTAGTCAGGTTAAACGTTCGTGAGCTTGACATAGACGTCGTCCACCTTGGGTTGCCGTTAAGCTTCTTTACCTGCAAGACACTCACAAAAGTAAGATTAAGACTTTGGGACGATGATGAGTTTTCGTGTCGTATCAATCTTCCTTGTCTGAAAACACTTCATATTGTTCTTTCGGGCAAAGCCTCCGTCAATGCATATAAACTCATTAGTGGTAGCCCGATGCTTGAAGATTTATCTTTAATAATAACGCCAGACAGTGGTAAACAAGATTACACATTCAATATTCCTACTTTAAAACGACTGAAACTAGCAACATATGATCGATCAACTTTCAACAGAGTTGTTTTGCGCGTCCCTAATCTTGAATACCTATATGTTGGTGGAGACGTGTGCTCGTTTTTTGTAGGGGATGATATGTCATCTCTGGTTGAGGCAGCCGTTTTATTTTTAAGCCCGACTTATGATCATATATGGATTAAACTTCTAAAGGGAATAAGTGGCGTCAAGTCGTTATCAATTGACAAGGTAAGTTTCCTTCAATGTGTTGCATGTTTGTTTCGCAGTGCGAATGATTTTTCTTCTAACTTTACCTTTTTGGTGAAGTATACGCGTGTTAAGCCTCTGCCCATCTTTCCGAATCTGAAGCACTTGACGCTGCAAGGTTTATGGTATTCCGAAGAAATTCTTCAAGTTCTCGAAAGTTGTCCCAGATTGAAACATTTGCATATCGAAAAGGTAATTTAACTGTTAGTAAAGCTAGCTTTGATCATTTCTATTTTGTACATGGTTACTTTTTTTTTAACATGATATACCATTGAAAATGTACTTGTTTGTGTTGAAAACAATAGCCTGCAGATTATGTTCGGATTACACTGAAGTTGGTTCCCGCTTGTATGCTAACAAACCTTACGACCATTACGTTTCGGATTTGTGGACATTGGGAATATGATATAAAGTTTTTGGAATACATGTTGGGGCATGCGGCGGTTTTGAAGACAGTAACAATTATTAGGGAAGACTTATGCATAAACGAAGAGTTATTGTTTTGTTCGCAGTTGCTCAAGGTTCCAAGGGCGTCGAGGTCTTGTGAGATCCATTTCCATGGAAGCATGCCTCGATCCATCGGTAGTTAATCATGCAATGGAAAAACATAACTGATTACTGGGTTGTTGGTCAATTTGGAGATGTTGAATTGTTTGGATGAATCATTATTATATATGTTTAAACTTATATAATCTCTTATATGTTCAGGTGAACAGATACTTTTACTATGAAATAAAATGTTCTCTTTTAAATGATTGTTTTTGGTTATAAGTTTAGTATTCTCTCTTGCAAGTATAGTGATCGTATTGTGATTGAAATTTGAAAACAAATACAAACTAAATCTAATGCACATTATGTAATTGAATTGTACATCAGAAGTCAATAACAAATTAACTAGAGGCGTTGTGAAATGCAACATCTGGATCAAGATTTACATGAGGTGAAAACAATATGCATCTTGAACAACTACTGGATTCTCAAGTTTCTATAGATCACCCGAACAATCTGCATCAAGATTTACGAAGCGAAAGAACTAAACCCAAACCAACTGATATCAACCGAACGAATTCATAGGTCTGGCCTTCGGTTCTTGTTTTTATCACTTGTCGGTTTCAGGTTGGTTCGGTTAATGGATTTTCACACTAAGAGGTTGTGGTATATTCCCACCAAACAAAGATTTAAATTATGTGTCCTTTATAGAGTAATCATATAATACGGTATTAAAATTGCCATTATATGCATTAATCATTATATATTTAAGCTAAAACAAGCCAAAATCCCATGCCAATCGGATCAAAATAACATAGCTAAAAAGCTACAGCGAACATTACTAATAACTCAACAAGTGGAATGTAAGGTGGCAAAAAAATAAACACCAACCAAAAGTTGACAAATCGTATGAAACACTATTCAACCCTTTTAGAATTTAACTTATACTAGAATAATAGGCCCACGCGTTGCGGTGGGATAGTGTAAAAATTGTTTTCCGCTAAAACGATGTCACGTAAATTTACAACCCAGTAATAAGTAATAACATCCTATGTACAAAATTATTCATGTACAAAAAGTAGCATCTGACCTCATTGACAACAGTATGGTGAAGGCCGCCTATTTCAATAAAAAAATATCAAATTTATTATCTAAGTTAAGCATCCAAAGCCTTGAATCATGCATGACCTAAGAACTTCTCCATCTTCCGAGCATCTGATGAGGGAGAAGGGTTATTGGAATCTTTGTGGGTGCATCAGAAGTATCAAAGCCTGTAGAAGCTTCAAAACTGCAGGCACAGGAGAAATAATCACAATTCTTCTATTCTTATAAGAAGCTTTTGCTGGTTACTCTGAACCACATCTTCCACTCGCCCAGTTACTTGACTCATCACAAACTGTAGCTTTTTTAGGTCCAACATAAGTTTCTCTACCTTAAGTAACACATTAATCATTAATGGATCGGGGATTGTTCTTACAGGTTTCCTTGCATCTCACTCTGTTGACCTGATCATCAGAAGTTAGACATTTTCTGTACAAATAAATACAACAATTCCTATTAAAATCTTGAATGCTTTACCAAAGTTTTTGAAGATAAATGAAGTACAATTAAAAAAAAACTATCAATATTTTTAGGGACAAATTAGTGTTAAAAAAATTACCTTCGTATTCCAATATTGCAGCAGCTACAAACAGCCCTGCATAACCGTGAAAAGGATACAATCATTTTACCCTAAAATTCAAACAATAGAAAGTAACAGAAATACAAAACAATGAACAATTAAATCACAATTTCTAAAGTCCAGGGAAGGCATATTAAGAATATAAACATCAGTTACTTTTACTTTTATACACTATGAACGCAAGTTAAGTCTCTCATAAGTCATAAAATTCAAATTCAAGAAGTCTGTTGTCATTTCATGTAACAGGCAGATCATAGCTCATGATAATAATTTAAAGCTAATCATGTTTAGATTATCTTGATGGATCCCACAACTGATAACTCTTGTTAAGAGTCCAAAGAGTCAAAATGTCTAATGCTATCAATTGGACTTGTATAGCAGAACGAAGCAGTAGCCATGCGTGCTTAGAAGTGCAGCAGTTTTACCCTTTAATTTGAAAAAAAAACACTGATTAAGTTTTTTATTCATTTTTATTGTGTTCTATTCATTAATACATTATTACTATTGTATCAGGTCAATAACTTGAAGCATAATATGTAGAAATGAGTTACATGAACATTCATATTATATGCTTTCTTCATGGCCTTTATATAAATATTTAATTTGTACTAATTTTATTAAGCATATTGACTATGATACAAAAAAGGTGCGATAAATTCACTAACCTACCTTTTACAATTCAGTTACGAAGCGGATAGCCTCATGCACCACAATACTTTCTTTGTGCCAAAGTTGCTGAAATGTTTAAGCAGTAAAAAAACATCAAAGTTCATATTTGTATTCGATAATGATAATAAAGCATGCGGTGAACATCAAATCCCATAAAATGGGGTTAGAATTGTGTTGTTAACAACTACTGCATATAAAAGAGCTTTGTTGCAGGTAATATTTCTCTGAATGGGTAAAATTGAAATATTTATTGATATTGTCGCATTGATCACAAACCTAAAAATTGTTAGAAGGAAGCTGTTGTTCTCTACTTGCAAATCTAAAGCATGAAACGCACTTTTCAAAATTTCTCTATTTAAAAGTAAACAAAGATATGAAATAGATATTGCAATCTGTAAGTAAATTCATCCCAACCACTTTTAAATTCATTTACTTATGCAATGAGGTGGTTAACAATGATAAATCCACACTCATAAATCACTTAAATCGCTTCCTTGTTATATGATAATGACATCATTAGCTGACAAACAACTTTTGGGCAGAACAATGACAGGCTCCCCAAACCAATTTAGAATGAAAAAAACAACACAATGCAAACTGCAGTTGCTAATTTCCAATACAAACAACATATGCAAGTAAGAATGGAGGATACGATAAGTCACATAACTCAAGTGACTAAGAAATATAGTTGAACTTTTTAAACAAACTCAAAAGTCACTGATCATAATAGCAGACCTGTAATTGTAACGAACAATAATTCAATATGTAAACAATTACCCTGCTCTTCATCACCAGCCTGTCCAGCTTGCAATGATGTGAATTCATGTAAGATGCACACAATATGATAACAAACATTAGGCATTAGGGCAGCATGATGTAGTATATAGTTATTTACATAATAGGAACTTGAAAGCCAACATGGATTATAAGTTTATTATTTAAGTCTACAGCTCCTAACAATATATTTTGATATCTACGGAACCTGTAATTTCATCTTGACCATAAAAAAACCATACATACAAACTAAAATAATAAGAATGTGATTTTCCTTATCCAAGTGTAATTTTCCTTGACTAAGAATTAACAAAAATTACTAAACACTAATTTAAATCGAATTGAAAAGAAACCCCACCGACTAAAATTGTAATCCCATAGATTAAGAGAGAAGACAAACCTTACTTTTCCATTAAGAGAAACGAATATTACCGTACGCATTAGTAACATATGGAGCAGCAAAAGCAGATGGAAAGAAAATCCGAGATATTAAATCCAAAAATCAGTTAAGGTTCAGGGTTTTCACCTTTGTATTCCCAAAAACCCTAACAAATGTGAGGTATCTGTGATAGTTGTTCAGGGTATGCATCGATTTCAGTATATCTAAAATCTCTAAACAACTATCTGCTCAAGTGATGGTGATGGTGATGGCATGGGGGTTCTTTGCCTTCGTGATATGGGGAGTCCGTGCTCAAGTGTTGACCACTCCCTGTCTCTTCGGCATGGAAATAGACATGGTGGAGATGAGCAGCGATGGTACGGCATCCATTGGCAAAGCAAAGCTAATAAGTTGTACCACACGTATATGAATTTGTACATCACTATTAACGTAACTTTCAAATGTTATAGTATATAACTAGCTGAGTTCCAATACGCGCGAAATTGCCTTTTCATTTTTTTTCGTTCTTTGTTTTCTGTTAGCAGGCTGCCGCACTTTAACCATTGCAATGTATGGGTTTAGATATTACAATCCTTCAATGTTTAAAGTCCACAAAGAAACATTAATACAAAGCCTCGTACACATTCTAAGTAAAAAAACCACCCACAACATCATGGGGATGGCAATGGATTCATTAGGTTCTCATATGAGGGCACCGTCATCATCACTGAACCAATTTAAACCAAATGACTACAAAACAGTTTTAGCAAAGAGGCGAACAGGTTCGCAGATGGTTGCGTCATCATCATCGAACACAAACAACTTTTAAAACATTCAAAAAGAGACCCAAAATAACAGAGATAAGGACATAGATGGAGTTAGTGGGTTCGAGCCGTGCTCATCATCATAGAAGGACTTGGAAAAGCACTTGGTTCTCAGGTGACGCTTCCTCATCATCATCGAACAAAAAAACAAAGGTCCAAATTCCAGACTTGCACCATCGGAAAAATAACCCCAAATAACATATCTAATAAACCCTCATAAAACAGCTCCAAGGTGGAGTGCAGAGGTGGTCAGACTACCACCATCAAGACCAAACGCTGCCAAAAGTAGCGCCGGAGCACGTGGACCTAGTAACATCACCAACGTCGGGGATCAAAACGCATAATCAAAAACCTAATTAGGGCTCTCAGACGCGTCAAGTGTCGTCATCATCGAGCAAAAGATGCGTAGAATGGGACCTGAGGATCACGCGGACGCCACCAAAGGCGGTCGGCAGACCACCGGCGGCATCTAAGCCGACAAATCTAAGGTAGCCTCAACATGCAAAACCATCCAGTGACGGCGACGATACATGGATCCACCGGAGACGCAAACACCGAGCAAAAGATGGGAAGAACCGGACCTGAGGGTTACCCAGACGCCACCAAAGGCGGCCAACAGACCGCCGACGACGTCGGAGCCCAAAGATCTAGGCCGCTTTACACACGCTCCACCAGAACCGCCACCAACAAACAAAACCATCGACCACCAACCGCCGACATAGGCGCCTCTTGGCCGACAGAAGGGTGAGGCGAAGCAAGCCTGGAAAAAAAAAACAAATACCCAACGATCGCCGGAGGAAGAGACGCGTGAACGGCGGCGGCGTTGGGGCAGAGGACGACCACCGACCGCAAAGGGGCAACCATGGAAGAAACCATCACCGCCTAACATCTCCTCACCTTTAAAGCCCAAGCACAGTAACCGAGGCGAGAGCGAAATACCGAAAGTGCCCCCAAATTCCTGTTCATAACACTTCTTTTTTCATATATAGGTAAATAAGTAGTATTAAGCCCATCGCGTTGCACAGAAGGACGTAAAATCATGCGAAGTACCATTAATGACACACCGTCATAAGTAACCACCAACAACGAAAAACTCGTATTAAAAAAATAGAAAACGAATTAAAAAAAGAAACTCGAACGGAAAGTAGACGTCAAAACGGTGAACCACGCAGGCAAAACGTGGTTCATATAAAACTATAAGTAAGTTGATCTAAGACCAGCGCGTTTCGATGGAGCTGTTAAACGAAAAGAAATTAAGCGTAAAAGGTTGAACCATGTATGCATGTTGCGACATATTACGTCACAAAATTTAGACCGAAATATATCAACGAAAAATTTGTAAAATATATATGAAAAGTATAGTGACCAAAATTAAAGTAAAAAAATATTATAATTAAATTGTGAAAGATGTAAAGTTATTAGGTTAAAATAAAAGGGTTAAAGATTAAAGAAAGATAAAAAGTAAGTACAACCCACTAATAGATATGATACCACCCATTAATGCATACGATACAACTTATAATGCACAACAAAGATGATAATTAGTATAGATATAATAACACATTGGCAAATATTAATTATAGTGTGAATCCTAATATGAATAAACTTCATTGTAATTGAAGAACTAAACTGTAACCTGGTGTTTTCTTTATGGTTTTCCATTTTTTAAATGTATATATTTTTAAAACTATAATGCATAACACAATAGTAAAAAATTTATTAAAAATTAGTGAAGTATGAAATCTCTTTCAAGTATTCTTATAATTAAAAGTAAAGTCTGTGGATATTTTTATTTTTTTGTTCCTGCTAAACAGCTCTTATATTATATATTTTAACGAGTAAAACTGAATAATTGGTAAACGAAGAAAACATTTTGCGGCTTTTGTATCATAGTTGATGTACGTCCTTGATCGGGGACAATCATGTCTCTTCCTTTCATTCCATAATCCATGATAAAGAGCTAAAAATGTTCGTCGGGTTTCTATATAATTATTTAATAGTTTCCACTTGATCTCGCCTCAATTTTTGACAAAAGTAGTGTGTATGTCCATAAATCACACCGATTTTAAACTTACGTATCGCATATGTAGAGGACACGGAGCAAGCCTAATTTTAAGGCTTGAAACATTTAATGTATGTATATAATACTTGATAAATATAATAAAAGTTAGAAAGGAGAGACATGGTGTTATATAACAAGTTGACAACTTCGTATTACCTGATCAGAAACTAACATCTTGTCGTATGTTTTTTTATCTAAGATGTCGAGTGTTTGAATCCTATAAGATGTTTTTAAAGCTGGTCATAGTATTTCTTTTAATAATAAAAACCACTTAAATTTTAAAATTGTTTTAATCTTAAAGATTTCTTTTATAAAGCACATATACATGGTAGTACTTACATCTTATAAACTACAACTTCATTTATTTTATATACTTTTATACATCACAACTAATTTACTGACAATACGACTTCAATAGTAGGTTAAACTTTAAATAACTCTATACAACTCCAATCATTTATCCTGCTCAATGTTTTCAGAACCGGATCGGACGTCGAACCGAACGCTTTACTGGTTTGGTGGTCGGACCGGATTTAAGAACCGTATGCCGTCATAACTATATATACAGTATATTATATATATAGTTATATATATAATTAAATTAAAGTAATTTATATATGATTTATATAAATAATTTATAGTTATATAAAACTCAACTATATTTGTATATCCAACACATTAATTTATGGTTCAACATCCCGTTATTACCCGTTAAAAAATAATAATAAAATCAAAATCCGGTTCGAACCGGTTTGGTTTTCCGGTCCGACCACCGATTCAGGACGAACCGCCCAGTTCAACCGGCCCCTAGCTGATCCCCGGTCGGACCGGTTGAACCGGCCGTTCCGATCCGGTCCCAACAACAATAAATCCTACTTACGTTAAAAGTTAGATCTTTATTTGATGAACTAGAAATTATGACCCGCGCGTTGCGGCGGGGTTTTACGTGCGCACTTTTATGCATTTCATGTGTTACAAAAGGAATGAAATTCACAATTTGAAGACATGGATAAGCTTATAATTTTAACAGACATCTAGGAAATAATATGTTAACATACTAAAATGTTTATGTTTTTGCACATCATATAAGTGTAGTTGGACTCCATAAAATATATAATTTACTTATTTTTATTACATAGATATCATATCCTCGAAAGCCTTGAATCATACTTCTCTTGTCATATTAATAATATAAACTAAAAAGTATACGTCAATCACAAATACAAACAAAAACTCACAAAATTCTAACACTTGCTCGAATTCTAGCAGTGTGATCCTGTAATGACTCCAACAATTGAGCTAACTTCGTTCTCATTTATAAACAAAATCTTTTTAATAGAAAGTCTTTGCATCAACCTCTCCTTTTTCCTTCACATGATTATTCTGACCCAATAACTAAAAACTCAAACTCAAATTTAAATCATTGAATTGGATTGAACACCACACATGCCTCTAGATGCTTAGTGTGACAGGATCACAGTTGATGCAACAATAATTAACCACTCTCCATTTGAAATGACATGTCCTACCTGTGCGTTACTTATTTAAAAGAAAAAGCAGCCATATTTATGAAAGTTTGGTTCTCAAGCAAAACACACACAGAGATATAATAATACATCATAAGCTTACATCATTTCCATTTGTATGTAATTGAAGAAGAAAACAGAGTAAAAAAAACAAAGACAACCACAGAAAAACAAATTGTTGGTATGCACTACATACAAATAGGAATCTAAGATAAATATACCCAAATTTCAAATCCAACAATAGTAACAGAAAAAACCATTCAAGTCCATTCTTATTACTATATTCACATAGGATCACGCATATAAGCAGCACGAATTATATCAAAAACTTACATCTTCTTCAAATCCTTTTGAACTTTAAAGAGCCCTTCCATGTGCATTCTGAGACTTTGGAGAAGTTAGACAATGTAGATGCCATGTACTCTTGGTTACCCCACTCTTAGATTTCTCTACAATAACCATATAATCTAACTTTAGGAAACTCGAGTTATGTATTTCCACAAAATTAGACGGATGCAATTACCATATAAACCCTAAACAAAACACATAAATTAAACTCAAATATTGGATCTGTCGTGAATCCTGACACACTCATGACATGTTATGTTAATAAAACATTATTAACACGCAACTCATTAAAAATTGTTATTGTTGTTAAATTAGTTTATATAAACCAATGATTTAGTTTTAACATAATCAAATAAACCACCTATCATCCTAAAGAAACCATAATTAAGACTACTCTAACCAAAAGGTAAAACGACAACCTGAAAATATAGGTATAAATAAGCATGCCAAGGGTAATAAAATTATTGGGCATCATGTTAGCAAATAAAAGTATTCCTAAGCTTAATGTGCTAAAACAATAAGAGATTAGCTTAAGGAGTATTAAAAAAGGTCCTTAAAAATGCAATAATTGACCTGTAGCTATACCTTTATATTATATGCTAATTTAAGCAGAGGATAGAGAAAATTTTTCTTTAAATCATTACTTGAAACTATTGGTTACCAAAAAATGAAGGTCAATGGTTGAAGGAGAAACACCACCAACCCTGTTCGCATGTGAATTGGCTGGAATGAAATAAGAGCAAAATTGATATGAAGATAAGAGCAAAATTCATTTTTTTTCCATATGCATGTACTTGGCTACATTAACTTTTATGAAGTTAGTTTAGAATGACATCTATTCAATAAATTTGGAATAACAAATCAAATTAGTTTTCAATTATGTTGTGTTGTGTATGCCATTAGTGAGCATTGGGGCATGTAATCTGCTGATCTTCTTTCCCTTTATATTGAAATCATCATCTGCCCAATCAAAGCATGAATTACTATAAAATCTAACAGCAAACATATTATCCTGCATCTACATTCTCTAAACAAAAAAGTGTCGATCTGAGATCAAAGAAACAACTTTCATGCCTTAAATAATTACTCGAAACTTGGTTATTAAATTTGTCAGCCTGTTAGTTTTATTAAAATAATAATTCATTCATTTGTAGCTATACATCAAGTTTTGTAAGATCCGGGTAAAATCCAATTCTTTATAATATTTGTGAACAAATAAAATTATAAATTCAAACCCTAGAAACCTTGAAGGCTTTAAATCTTGAATGAGAGAAATCAAAACTGGGAAAACATAAAGGAGTTATAAAATAATCGAAAAACTTGAATCATCAATGACGTGTGAATCAAAACTGAATTCGAGCTTAATAAACGTTACCTCACTGGAGTACATCGTCTAACCCTCGAGATGAGCAACATTAATACTTTAACTTATGAAGATCACCGTAGGAAGTGTCAGTTCGATGAATATCTACTGGCGCTAGAACTTCACAGCCTCTGATGGAGGATTTGGTGATCGAAGGTGAGAGCAGGTGTGAAGAAGATACTCAAACAGTGGAGAGGAAGAAAAGGTTCTAAGAAGAATAGGTATTTTGGGATCTCTTTGCAATGTGACAAAGTTTAGTGGCAAATCTTTAAACCTCCTAAATTTCATGTTGCCACCGACCAAACCTTTTAATATATATTATAATATCATTAATAGAGTGTGATCTAGTTGGAATGGTTAGAGCGTATGTCTTCGTAACAACCCTCCTTTGTTCGAGTCAAATGAAATGCAACTTTTTGTTTTTGGATTTGCATCTCTTTTTTTTCCTTCTTTTACTCTTTATATTTTTTTTTTGTCTCTCACTTTTATTTTTCTTGAACGATCCCGTTTCAACGTTAGGTTTTTATTTACGACGCAACGTATTAGACATAATATTTTTTCTATCTATATTGAATCGTCACAAATTCACACATTTCTTTGACGTGGTTTGAAAATGCGGCGCATCACATGAGTTAATTTTTTTAAGCGAATTGTTTTACGTTTCGATGTTAATTTAATTCTGAAACGAGCGAAACGATTGTAATCTATACTTTATCATGCCTCATGCGGTGTCGTTGCAAATGCTTTTTTATTTACGTTTATAATAGGTCTATGTTTTGATATTAATTTTTTTGAAAAAAAAAAGGGGATTAATATAAATGAGATTTTAAATAAATGGAGTTAGTTTTTTGTTGTATTTTACTTTGGGTTATCTTATCGTTGCAAGTTTTTTCATCAGAGAAATCGAAGTTTTTTATTCGCCGATCAACAACATCACCAAAAGCATCCACTCAAATTTATGCATTTGCTCTCCATCGAAACTTACAAGTAAGTAGACAAATTTTATTCTCTCTTCAATTTGCAATTTAATCTTTGTATCGTCCAAGCAAACATGCCAATGTGTTGTATATATCTTGCTTTGTTGGGGATATTTAACAACTTGAATAAATATTCACCGACTGTGGATTTTAGATTTTGGTAGCTAACTTTGCACCTTTCCTTTTAACTTTTTTCCACATCAAAGATCACTGAAATTGACTAAGTGTCTTTGATTGATTGGATCTATATAGCTGTGGGGTGTTAGGGTTTGAATTTTTAGGTTAACTACTTTGAGTTAGTTTTAATATTAGACTTGCTGTATGTACTCCACAAGTAATAAAACAGTAAGTTTTGTTGTTAAGCGAGAAATCATCTTGAAAATATACGCTAGGATATATATGCAGGGACAAGAAAGTAAGAATGTGTGATATTTGACATATGTCTTTATGCACATATGATGTCTAAACGAACAAAATAAAACTATAGACTTATGAAGTTACTTCATTTGTTTGATTTTTACATATTGTTAAATTAAAAGTCTTTTGTTGATAATATGTTGGTTACACTTGAATATAAGTAGGAGGTTTGTGGATCAAACCTGTGGCTTAGTGATTCGCTAATTTGAAACTGTTGAATTGTTTGTTGTCATGTACAGTCACATCTATGTAAGGTGTGTCGGCCCTCAAAGTGGGTATTTGTCGATCTGTAATTATATAAAAGATTGGAATGGAAATGGCAGTGTTTTTGTTAAAGGCTACACCAACTAGACAACTATGTATAGTGTGGTGGATTGATTGATAATATGGGATGTAAATTATGTTGATGTATTTGTTAAAACAATAAGGTTTTTTAAATTTATGGGTTAACAAACTTGTTAGGAGGTGTTTGCATGTTTAAATCAGAAAGAAATTATTGCATATTATACAGGTTGGATAATGCGTCAAAATAGATAATTGTTACAATTGGAACACGTAAATTTTGTAGAGACGATGAAAAAAAAATTCATAGAAGGCTCCATTTTTTAGTTTGCCTGAGGCCCCCAAAAGATTGAGTTGCCTCCGCTTATGGTGCGTGAACCATGATATCACTCTAACAAACATCACATCTGTGTGCGTATGTGTCATATAAATCGGTCCTTAACTATCTATGATTACGTAGTTTTGTTTAAGCGGATGCACCTAAACTAATCTATAATGAATTTGAGTGGTCTATGATTGTTGGCTTAATTTCTGATTATTATGGTTTTCAAGTGCATACAAGTTATGGGTTACCATGTGTGATGCGGGCCCAAGTGTGGATGAGCAAGCCGTAGGCGGTTTGGGTCATCGCTTCGGCCCAAAAACGGCTTATTTTACGAGTTATTTACATTTTTGTCTTATTTTTATATTTTGTTGAACTTTACATTTGGCCCAGTTTTCAGCCCGTTTATGTTTTGTGTCTCATACGACTTTTGCTTTGTTTCTTTATATGTTTGTAAGAGATGGGTGAAAGAATTATTGAAGTTTATGAAAAATCTGTTTTCCTCTCTATCACTATGTGTGTGTGAGTGTAAACCCTGATTATCGGCATTCTTTGTGAATCAACGATAGTTAGAAGAATTGTTCCTGGTATTCTCATTGAATCAACAGGTCAATTATCTATCTCTCTGTTTCCTACTGCATCAATGTGACATGAATAAGCATTATATTATGATGAATGTCCGCCCATGCTGCTTAATTCGATATTCATAGATTTGGGATCTGATTTTTCCACACCTCAACAATAGGGTTTTGATAGGGCGATATGAGTCAAAACTTACCTCTATCATATGTGATAAAGAGGCTGCTCATCATATGTGATAAAGAGGCTGCTCCAGGATGCATGGAGGAATAAAACAAGATCCACAGATTTATCTGTTGGATGCTTTGATGGTCCATGAAAATCAACTGATCCGCAAAATGTTTCTCGGGTTTTAACATTAAGTTACTAACATAGTAACATCCCATTCAAAACAAGATCATAAGAAGTGATTCAAACAGAAAACAAAGAACACATTAGTAATATTATTTGAACTGGCAATTAAAGTCAACAACACATAAAAGTCAAAGCATAAAGTCAACTTTCTAGAGCTCCACGGGTACAGTTTCATCATCTTTTATGCCCATTAAAAAACTAAGATCCCCTTCTAAATAACCTTTCAAGAAAGCCACCACAGCCCCTCCAACAAATCTCCTCATGGGCTCTCTACACTTGCCATTTTTACAAAAACAATAAGTAGCCATCCCCCGAATCCCCTTAGTCTCGTCATCAAGCATGTCGAGATGCCCGTAATCTTTAACAACAAAGTAACAAGCCGGTTTACAACACTCTTTGTAAAAGTCCCCGTGGTTCACCCCTTTTGGAGCACAAGCAGGGATCAACATGTTTTTCCCAACTTCACCAAGGCCCGCACCAATGACCATCACCGCCATTTCGAACTTAAACGAATGTGGAACATAAGTGAGCACTTTTGGTGTAGTTTGTTTGCCTTTTCCCTTTCCATCAACTGGATCAATTCCAATCAATGCTGAAAAATGAAAATTGTAACTTTAGTTCGGTTTTAAGTCTATTTAGAGCAAGTGCGAAAGCCACTTTGGCCCCATGGCTGTGGCCCGCGTCTGCGTGTACTTGGGGCGGAAGGAACTTGGAAAGTCCTTCGGGTAGCCAGTTGGTTATTGCAGCCACACTCTCGATTTCTTTAGTCGCATCTGGTCGCGTACATGATGGATATAGCTGTGCAATTGTACCAAAAGATTTGTAAGTATTTTGTTGTCTTCTATGGTATTTATTATATCAATACACACTCTCATTACATAAGAAGTAATAAGTTAGGCACTCTCATGACACTAGATGCACAACGGAAGATGGTTTTAACTGCAACATATATAAGGATTATATGCACTAATTTCTTCATAGTTCATACAAAAGTATGGATGGTGTAAATAGGATTTAAACTATAATTAATTAGTCAAATGTGCATATTCTTGTTAATATTTTCACACTTAAGAGTATAGGATTGTGAAATCTACGCTTCTTGCCTAAAGAAATTGATTTAGATAGGCGTCAATCATTGCTTGTTTCTTCTGGTTTTATAACCTGTGTTTTATGTTCTCCATTGGTGAAAACACCTGTGTTTGAACGGATTGAAACTAAAGAAGAAGAAGAAGGAGGAAGAGACATCAATGGATTGAGCCTAGAAGTTTTATTTTTTCATTATGTTTTTTAAATTTTGGTTGTTGATCACTTGAATGGAATTTTAGCCACGTTTTTTGTTCAAAAAGTGTACATCATGTAACTACTTTTGTACATTTGTTTAGGAGTAGGTAAACACTCGGCAAACCATCAGCAAATGGCTGGGATATTTAGACTCTCAAATGTTTAAATTAAACACCCCAAATTTCTATACGGGTCGTATAGCACCATACGTGTCGTATAGGTGGGTCGTATAACCCCTCTGACAGCCACCTGGATTTTTCATCGTAGTCGGTGTCGTTTTTCTATACGCGTTGTATAGCCTTATATGTGTCGTATAGGACTATATGGGGGTGTAGACATTTGACAGTCCCCTGAATTTTCCTCGTTTTCAATGTATTCGACCCTATACGCTGCGTATGATGCCATACGAGGCGTATAGGGGGTGTCGATTTATTAATTGATGTGCCTGTATATCAGGACCCTTGGCAAATTAATTATTTCAGAGGTTTAAATTTCCTTACCGATTGGTAGCTCAACACCAATTCCGAAAAAAATATAAGAACAATAAGTTTTTTATTTTTTTTCAGTGGAAAAAAATTCATTGAAAAGGAGTTAGCAAGAAATTAAAACGGTAAGAAAAATACGTAACAATAATATAACATAAATAATATAACATAAAGAAGGAAAAAATCAAACAACACCCACAATTGTCTACATATCATAGTGAGATAAAAAATCTCTTCCTCCTGTTTTTTATTCATAGGACTCCAAAAGCTTTTATATCCTTCACAATCTTTACCGGCGATACCAAACTTTGATAAAAAAAACCAGTTCGTTCATTTTTTTCCAAATATACCAACAAGCTATAAGAATAGCGGCTTGAACCATTTTCTTTTTGTGCTCATCACCCGAAATTGTTTTGTGAATCTCCGTTAAATCCTTAAAGCAAAAGGTATAGACGGGTGACACATTACACCATTTATTGATTTGAGCTAAATGAAGTTAGTGACCGGCATGAAATGAATAAATGGTTAAAGGATTCATCTAGTTCCCCACAGAGTTTCCAAGTAGAAGACCACATTTTTATCCTCTTATACAACAACTCATCCACTATAGGAATCCTATCTATTTTTACTCTCTAATATATATTAAGTTTTTTGAAAATCCAATTGTTCTACGGAAATTTATATAACCCCTCCCCATAAGTTTCATTTGTAACGAAATCCTTTATGTATTTTGCATTGAATACAAGGCCATCTACCCCTCCCTATCTCCACCCATCATTAGAGTAAATTACAAATATTGGTTCTTTAAGTATTACTAAAAATACGGATATTATTTTCAAACTTTGATAAGTACACCGAATGTCCTTTATTTAAAAAATTATCACACTTTTTGTCCTTTCCACTAACTAAAGTTAAATGTTTCTGTTAAGTTTAAGATAAATGACTTCTTTGCCCTTACCCTTTAAAGGACAAAATATGTAACTTATACTAATCTTAGGGGCTGTTTGATTTGCTTATAACATGGTCAAAATGTTTGACCCACTGACCCTGCCAGACATTTTGGCTGGTTAGCCTGTTTAATTCTCACTATTTTTTGCGTCTGACCCGTCCAACACCACTGACCCATGCATATTTTCCCCCTTACCCGGTCAGTTTTAGAACAACTCCTTAACTGGTCACTACCTTCTGACTGAGTAAGGGATTTTAAACAACCCCTTATATTTTCTTTCTTTCTTTTATTTATTTATTTATTTACTTTTATTTTTTATTTTTTCTTTTTTTCACTCCAATTTTGTCTTCCAACTTATTTGAAATATAATAATATATTAATTTAAATTTGGTTAAGTACTTTTCTGCTAGAACAAATGAAATTTAAAGAACTCATAATATTTTTTCTAAGAATAAAAATTAATTAACTAAAAATAAAATTTACAGAAAATAATGAAACATAATTGATTAAAGAGTAAATTGTCATTTTCGTCCCTGTGGTTTGGTGAAAATTGTCACTTTAATCCAATACTTTGTTTTTTCGTATCTGGGTCCCTGTCGTTTACAAATTTTGTCATATTCATCCAGTCTGTTAACTCCATCCAACATTCTCCGTTAAATGAGGGGTATATTAGTCATTTTACATATATGTTTTATTTTTTTATTTTTTTATTTTTTAAACCCGATTTAATATATCCTTTAAATAAATTGCTATTTTAGTCCATGTGGTTTGGGCATGTTTGTCAATTCAATCAAAAAAAATCCCACAACCTTGTCATAAAACACCATATCACCACCACCCGTAATCGAACCACCACACCACCACCACGTCAGAAAACCACCACCACTCCATCACAAGAACCACCAAACCATCACCGCCACCCTATCATAAAACCACCAACACCACACTAGACCGTCGCCACCACCACACACTAGATCTTCGCCATCACCACACACACTAGATCACCACCACCATGTGGACCCTAGAAACCAACCGTTAATCTCGAACTTGTAACAAACCTCTTTGAAAACACATATGGAACCCTTGAAAAGGCGTATTGCAGAGGTATTACTAGGGTTTGATATGCGTTTTCGAAGCGGTATGTTACAAGTTTAATATTGACTGTCGATTTTTAGGGTTTACATGGTCGCGACGATCCGTTGTGCGTGGTGCTGGTGGGCGCTTTGGTGTGATGTTGGTGGCTTTGTGATTTGTAGGATCAATAGAAAATAGAAAATGACCATGGTCAATATTAAGAGAACAGAAATTGCTCTAGTTTTTTTATATTCGAAGAAAGCTAAGCCAAGGACAAGATACGTAAAACAATACAATACGAGTCCAAGTTTGTAAGTAATGGTGAGTTTGGCACGTCCCAAAAAATCAATAAATCAACTAGCTTGGCTAGGAAAGTTTTCTGTCCTTTTTAAGGTATTGTTTTTGTAAAAACAATCAAACTTTCCACATTGATTAGATGTGGATATATAGACTTGTAATTGTCTTTTAAATTAAATTTGCAGCTTGTCAATAATTTGCAAGATCATAATTTCATATCGGTCCAAATGCTCCATGAACTCCCCTTCCAATTGTTCTACTTGGGAAGGTATGTTTTCCTTCATTTAAAAAGATAGTTTTACTTTTCTTTTCAAACTTTCTTGATCACAATACTTCTTTTGTTATGTGATGCAGTCGGAAACAGAGAGATAGATAATTGAACCTGTTGATTCAACGAGAATACCAGGAACAATCCTTCTAACTATCGTTGATTCACAAAGAATACCGATAATCAGGGTTACACTAACACACACAGATTTTTCATAAACTTTAATAAATCTTTTCCCCTCTCTTACAAACATATAAAGAAACAAAACCAAATTCGAATGGCCCACAAAACATAAACGGGCCAGAAACTGGGCCAAATGCAAAGTCCAACAAAATGTAAAAATAAGACAAAAATTGAAATAACTCCTAAAATAGGCAGTTTTTGGGCCGAAACGATGACCCAAGGCGGTTTGTGAAAACGTGCTCCTCGGTCCAACGGTCGTTTTGACTGGTCGCAGGCCCAAAACGGAGACTTCTAGCCCAAGTTATGGTCATTTCAGTAAAGCCCCTTTTGATAAGCGATCTTGGGCCTCCAAAAAGGCTAAAACTTGCTCATCCACACTTGGGCCCACATCATTATGGTATCACGGATTCACGGTGGTGTTTATGAACCAATTGATTTTTGTTTTGCAAGAACCAAGGGTTGTTCCATTTTCTATTTTTAAGGGCAGCTTTGTTCGATTCTTTTGATTATGGTGTTATTTTGGTTTTGTATTGTGACTTTTAAGAGTTCCAGTAAGCATTATGTTTAACCATGACTAAGGGTGCTCAGTTTTACATATTTGGTGTTTGTAACGTGGTAAATAGAATGAAGAATCCGATTATAAACGTATTCATTAGTTTAAAATTAGACCACTTTAAATCAACATTTAGTTATTGTTAGACCATATGTACGTTTACTCTTTTGTTATTTAACAATTTTCTTTTTACCCGTTGCAACGCATAGATCACATTCCGTTAAAAACCAAACCCAAAAGAGACCCGCGGCAACGCGCGGTCTCAAATCTAGTTAAATAAAAAAAATATATCTTAGATAGGTTTTGAATATAATGTAGTAATTAGAGTAGAGTTATACTAAAAACGATTTTTAATCTAAAAAACTTAAGAAGGATTGTGGGCTTGACACGTGTACTTCTATTGTTTTAAAGAGAAGCGCATTTTGGTCATTGTGTCAAATACGTCAGATTATTGTGTCTTATACGTTCATTATGTCAAATATCAGTTCATTGTATCATATATTTTACATAATTTGTTATGTGTATTAATCATTGTGTTTTACGTTTTTGATCATTTTGTGTTATTTTTGTCATTGTTTTTATAGATTATAAACTTGTTATCTATAATTGTGTTTTACAATTAGAAGATACAATGATATACTTTTACCAATCTAGTTTTCAAAACTCATAGTGTTGAAAATAACACAATGTGTTATATTTGTTATTGTTTTTTAATAGATTATATAAACTTGTTATTATTCAAAACTCATATTATTCAAAATAACAGAATGACGATTAAAGGACACAATGAGACATTGTGTTATTTTGTCATTGTTTTTAATGTATTAGATTAATGGTTGATAATTTATTATTGTATTTACATATTAAAGATACAAAACAATGTTATTCCATCATTATTTTTTTAAAATTCAACATTTTAGAAAAAACAAAATAGTATTCAAAATAAATGCAATAGCCAACAAAATACACAATGAACAAAGACACAATAACGAGATACAAGCTTAAAAACGTCAATTTTTTTATCTTTTTATATAACAATACCGTACTCGTTTCAAATATAAACAACACTCATTTTTATGGTGTAATTTTTATAAAAAATAATGTCGTATATAAAAGTTACGAACGTTTAAAAAAAATAAGGAAACTTGCAAAACGTCAACAAAAGTAGTTATTTCTAAGATATCACTTTAATAAACTTTTTTCTACAATTTGATCTCAATAATTATTAAAAGGTGAATGATTGAGATTACTTATTAGACTTTTTAGTTTTAAAATACTTTTTATTTGAATATTTCTCTAATAATTAACAAACAATACATAATAATTAGTAGATATAAACCCTATAAATAAAAAAAGAGATTTTATATCAAAATTACATGATTAAACGTTAGTTAAGGGCAATAAAATCCTAAAACTAAATAATATAATAGCTTAGATAGGAATTTTTGTAATTAATTATAACTAGCATTAAAATCCCGTGTCGCGGCGGAGGCGTTAAACCATGAAAATAACTAACATCATTGTGTTACAATGAACCCACGTTTTATAAGTAAGAAAAACTAAACATGAACTTCGTTATAACATTTAATTTTATTTAGTAAATACTTAAAAACAAAATAAAAATACATAAAAAATATAAATACAAACTATATTTATTTTTTTAACAGCACGAACAATATGTATCTAGTAAATTTTAAGAAAAAACCCCTCAAAAAGAAAAAACAAAATGCAAAAAAGGAAAAAAAGTGCATAAGAAATCATTAATTACTTGTCCGTCTATGCTTTGATAATGTCTAAATAAACACACACAACACCTTTTGAAGTGATACATATCTCAAAACATAAATAAAAATAAGCATGTCATAACATTAACTTGAAATTTTATATGAAATCATATTATTAAGGCTATAAGCAAAAAAAAGGTTATGAGCGTGAGAAATGTCAAAATGTAGTTGAGAAAAACAAGTCTTCAAATGCATTAGTGGGTTGGGCCCGCACTATGCAGCGTGGTTATAAAAAAAATATCTAATCTGATAATTTATATGTCATTATTAACCATCAGAAAAAAGATTACGTGCTAAACCTTGATAAAAAATGTAATAAGAAAACAAGTATAAAAAATAAATAAATCAAAACAGAGAAGAAAAATAACGAATGCGTAAATGGTGACTCTATTATAATTAACGAACTTTATTATAAATTGGTTAAAAAAATTTGACATAACTCGAAGGCTTAAGTATAATTTTTAAAACTAAAAGTTCTAGTGATTAAATGTAAATTTGACATAATTCGAAGGCTTAACTACAAGAGTTTTAAGAAATACAAAATGAGTAGATATCAATTGAAAAAAAAAACAAAGAGAGAGAGAAAGTGTTATGGTTAGTTTTAAGAAATCATTAAAGGTTTAAATGTAAAATTGTAAAAAAAAGTATGTTTTTTATTAGTTTGAAGAAAAAAGAAAATTATTGTGATAACATTGAGAAAACCTACACTTTCACTACTTATAATATTTTCTATATGTTATATATAGTGACATGGCGGGTGTTATCGAGGCTCTTTTCCGACCTGCCTTAGACACTATTACATTTGGGTATTATTATTAGGGGTGTTAATCGAATCGAATTCGCGTTAATCGAATCGAATAAGTCGAATTTTGAAAATTTCAAACTGGATTCGAATTCGATTCGAACTTGAAAAAGATAAATCGAATTCGAAACTTTCAAACAGGATTCGAATTCGATTCGTGTTCGAAAAAAAGTTCGAAATCGAATCGAATTTGAATTTATTCGATTTGTATTAAATAAAATAATATTTAATCGAAAAGCATTTTCAAAATTCATTCGGCAAATCCAATTTTAAATGCTCAAAATATATAAATAAGCATAACATATGAAGTATTACAAGGTTCAAATAAGTCAAAAGATATCAGTTAGGCTTTAGCATTTTAGATTATATATTTTTTAAACTTTTAATTCTTAATTTCCTATATGCATATTCCTAATTAATATACAAAATAAATAAATGTACGTGTGTATTTGTAATTCAAATTCGAATCGAATCGAATCGAAAATCACAAATTCGCAATTCGATTCGAATTCGATAATTAGACCTCGAATCGAATCGAATTTGAAAATTCGAATTGAATTTTGAATCGGTGATTTTCGACTCGAATCGAATCAAATTTCGAGTTTTTTAAATCCGATTTGAATATGGAACACCCTTAATTATTATTGTTATAATCCTTCTACCCTAATAAAAGAGTATCTATGAAGGACTTGTGTCAACATCACATTTATTCTCACAAAAATTTTTCCCGCTTCTCTCTCCTATTAAATAATTATCTTAATTACAAATAATATTATTTATGTATTTTTTAGATTAAAAATAGTTTTCTAATAAATTAAAAAAGATATCTTTTTACTAATGTTATTTCTAAAGATATATTTTTTTATAAAATAAAACTTTTTCTAAAACATCAAACTTATTTTATAATATGAAATATTTTAAATTTAGTGTTTTTAAAAATTGAATTATTTATAAACCAAAAATAATTAAAAATGAGAGTTATAATAAAGAAATTTATAAAAATGACAATATTTTTAAACAAAATGTTTGATTTTTTTTGAAAAAGATAAAATAAAAAGTTGATAGCATTGTTTTATTATTTATAATTTTTACTCATACGTAATTTAAGTCATATTTTATCTTAAAATAACGTTTTAGAATTAAGTAAAATTTTATTATATTTAATATTTTATTTATTTAACCCTTGTAATACACGTGTTTACTAAAGCTAGTTATGTAAATATTTAGTGATTATATACTTAAGTGTTTAAATAAAATAATACTTAAATCAAATAGTATTAAGTTATAAAAAATAAATAATAAATGTATATATTTTAATATTAATATAAAGTATTATAAATAAGATATTACTTAATAAATATATGTTAAATAATGTATTCATTAGGAGAAATGTATTAAATAGGGGAAAATTAAAAACTATTGAATATAGCACTCGTTCCTTGTGTTTAAAATTTTTTTGTTAGGTGTCTTAAATTTTATAATATTACAAGTGTGTCATTCTCAAATGATTTATATAATAGTATAGATAATATAGATATAGATTATGATTATATCATTATTATAACAGTATTTAGTAATTATGCACTTAAGTATTTAAAGAAGATACTATTTATTTATATATTTTATTATTATTATTATAATTATTATTATTATTATTATTATTATTATTATTATTATTATTATTATTATTATTATTATTATTATTATTATTATTATAACAATATTTAGTACTTATATAGTTAAGTATTCAAATAAAATGATACTTATTAATAAACTTGAATTTAAATTTAAAGTATTATAATTAATAAAATATATAATGTAGTGAATTAAATAATGTTATACTATTAAATAATGTATTAGTAATTTTATTAATTAATGTATTAACTAAAAGAAATTTATTAAATAAAGGGCAAAATATAAATTGTTGCATAATACACTTGTACCTAAATTTTTAAGAAGTTGTATTAGGTACCTTAATTTCCTTTTATAAAATTACGGTTGTGTCCTAAAGTTATGCTTTATATAATTGTATATATATGCAAAAATATATTGTTTGAATAATAAATCTTAATTATACATGAGGGCCCTAATATAACCTCTATAAAACTATGCATTTATAGGTTGTATATTGTGTTTCACCTTTTTGTCAATTGTAATGTATACTTTATGAATTTTGATTAAGATAAAATCAAATAATATAAAGGATAAAGACGAATTCAAGTATAAGAATCAAAATTAATATGTTAGTTGAAAAGATAATTACAATAAATTTAAAATTTCAATCTCTTTGAATCTAATCACATTCAAGTATTAATTATCATAATATAAGTATCTTATGCGAAGAGATCTTGATGGATAAAAAGCTAAACACAATATCTAATCACATGAAGCGTGAAAAATATGCAATATTGATATGCTTTGATAATATAATGTGATTCAGCATTTCAACAGTAGCATGATATGTAGACAAATGAAAACAATCAACTACAACAAGGAAAAAGAAAGAATTTTTATAAAACTTTTTGTAAATCATGCCATTGTTGACATGTTGAATCCACATTATAATTATTATTGCTTTGTATAACCACAAATGATATTCTACAACTCTTTTGAAGTATGCAGAATGTGTATTACTCCAAAACTCATGCTAGGTTAGAGGGAGAAGGTATATGATGTGAAATGCGTATTATTTTTAGAATCTTGTACATGAAGATATCGTAAATTAGCCATTATGTAAGTAATCGGTTTTGTTTTTGAGTGGTTCAATAGATCATGTTTATTCTAATACGTTTTAACACCGATTAGTTACTAGCGATTCTGTGAGTGATAATGTTTTTGAATACTTCAGTCTCAATCTACAAGTATTTTCACTATAAATTCTTTTGCATCATTGACAGATAAAATCAAAACGATATAGAGTAATTGGTGTTATGATCCTATTATAAGTCACTATGTTTTTATTGATATGTGAGCAGTGAAACCCTAGTGTCACAAGCAATAAAACTCACTAAGTTTTGAGTTTACGATTTAACATTTTGATTTGGAAAACCGTTACCTCAACCACCCGTTAACATTCTTTTGTTATTTACACAACTATAAACAGGTCATGTTGTTAACTCGTATTGATGCGTGTAGATAAATATGATATACATCTCATGTATGGTTTTGATTGTTTTAACGTATTTAAATCAAGGGGGTCCACCCAAAAAAAAGTATCATGTCATAATTAAATTTGTGAAAGAAAGAATAAGTACAAACTAACTAATCTATTAGTTATCGATGATCTTTAGCTCAGGTGATTGAGGTGAAGTACTCCAAGACTTCATTAAATGATGAGAGGTATTGGTTTCAAGTCTCACATGTGACAAAAAAAGGTTTCAGGTTGGGCCGGTGGGTGTTTTCTCACATTTGACGAGTTTCCTCCTAAGGATGGTCTGAGGTTGTGTACTTGACTAATGGAGATGATCGATGGGCCAGTGGCTTGTCAGTAATTCATATAGCCGTTCAAAAAAACCCAATCTATTAGCTCATTGTTTGCAAATGACCCCTAGATTATGACAATATTATATTGTTGGTCCCTGTACTATTATTATCTTAGCATATCATAACAAATTTACTTGCCTACATGGGTATTTGAGGTCTGTGTTTTATACCTACATGTTTTCATAAGAACAGAAATTGCTGACATCGAATTCGATCATGAACTAAAGTGTCTTTGAAATAACTTTTGTATTCGATTAAATACCTTCAACTGTATGTCTCAGCTGTTCAGGGCCCAATTTTGCTTCTTGAAAATCTTCATATGACAGGACTTGGAACATATGTGCAAGGATTCTTCCACTGAAAACAACTTCTGGCTCTTAATAAACCGAATCAGCTGCCCAAATACCTTCATGTGTTTCTTTTTGAGTTTCTGAAGCTCCCCAAGCCTTAGGATCAGAAAATGTTGTGGGCTTAGGTTCAGAGGTTTTATTGATTTGGTTTGTACTGTGGTTGTGAATTCAGATGTTGGTTTGTACTGAAGGGGGGGTTAAGGTGTTCAGAGGTGATTTTGATTTGTTGAGTTCTGAAGATTTCGCAGTTTGATTTTCAGAATATCAACAATGTTTATGGGTTGTGAGATTGTTGGATCAGAAGCGGTTTCTGTTTGCTGAATTATCAAGATTTCAGGCTTAACAAGAAGCAGTTTCTGTACCGTACTAGCTTCGTTACAGACTTGATACTGAACTGTTCACCATCCGAACATTTGCTAGCTATCAAGATTTCAGGTTGTTTTGATGTTTGCAGTGGTGGAAAAGCAGATTCTACGGATTTAGAGAGGTTCAGCAGAAACATATCATAATCCAGAATGACCCGTTTGAATTGATCTGCTAGAGATAAAACACAATCCAGAATGACCGTTTGACCTATAAACGGGTCGATATTGCCATCTCAATAAGCAGTTAATCACATCAGAAATCGGTCCTTGACTTGTTTATCTAAGTTACACAGCACATCAACAATACTAATTCTTAGTGGATGAGAAGTATCTCCAGCTATAAACACATTTTTCCTCCCATCAACTTCAATCCAACTACACCCAGCCGTTTTTTTCAAATTCTCCATCTTCATTAACCGCCTTATTTCCAACACTTCTTCCCATTTGTCTTTAGCAGCATAAATATTCGACATCACAACGTAATTCCCCATATTATTCGCCTCCATTTTCAATAAATGATCAGCAGCAACACTTCCCATTTCCACCTCATGATAATTCTTACAAGCACCCAACAACGGGCCCCACACGTTTGCAGTTGGTTCAACTGGCATGCTAGTAATAAAACTGTAGGCATCATTAATTCGGCCATTTCGTGCAAGAAGATCCACCACACAAGCATATTGCTCCATGGTTGGTTCAATCCTATAAACCTCAGTTAATGAGTTAAATATCTTTAAACCTTCATGCACTAACCCCGAATGGCTACAAGCAGATAGTATAGAAGTTATTATTACATGATCAGGTTTTCCACCATGTTCAACCATTTTATAATAAATTTGAAGAGCTTTTTCACCCATTCCATGAATTGCATACCCTCCTACCATAGATGTATACATAACGAGGTCTTTATACCGAGTCGACTCAAAAAGCTTACACGCTGAGTTTATGTTTCCACATTTTGAATAAGCATCCAACAATGCTGCCTTTAGTTGGACATCTTGAAAACAAGACCTAACCACATACCCATGGCACTGGTTCACCATCTGAATCGACGCCATCTGATTAGCAATAGGAAGGATACTCATTATGGTCATAGAATCTGGTTTCATTGCATGACTTTGCAAATCACAAAACAGATCAATGGCTTGATGAAAATAACCATTTTCTGCATAGGCTCGAACCATTAAATTCCAAGTAGTTAGATCTCTTTCAGTCATGTTTTTGAATATAATCTCTGCATCATCATGGAAACCACTGTTCACATACCCAGATATTAAAGAATTACATGTTACAACATTCCTATTTCCCGATAAGCTCACAAATATTCTTGACGCATACTCCATTTTACCACATCTGGCATACGCATCAATCAGCGCATTACCAAGATTAGGTTCTCTATTACCTGGAAAAAGATTAGATCTTAGTGAAAAACCATGAGCTTCTTTAATTATACACATTTGAACAGCATCAGCCCCAAGTTGAATTACGGTTATAATAGTTATGGAGTCGGGTTTTATCCCTTCTTTCAACATAATATGTAGCTGCTGCGTAAAATCTTTTACAAGCTGAGCCTCAGCAAGTGCATCAAGTATTGAATTCCATGATATCAGGTCTTTTTTATAAATTAATGAGAAAGACTGAAATGCAGATATCAGATCACCACATTTTGAGTAAAAATTTATTAGGGAATTTCCAACTGATGTAACCTCGCATAGGCTAGGATGATGGATAATATAGCTATGAATTTGCTTCCCTGCCTGCAGATTCTGTAAATTTGCACAAGTAGACAGTACGGTTAAGATAGTGACAGAATCAGGTTTGGTTAAATTCAGAGAATTGAACTCTCGAAACAACTCCAATCCTTTTAACCACTCACCGTTTGAGGTATAACCTGCAATCATTGAATTCCAAGAAACCAAATCTCTTGAATTCATTCTTTTGAACAGTGATTCTGCTTCTTTCATTTGTCCAGTTTTTGAGTAGAAACCCATTAGAGAATTCACAACAGAAACATCGGAAAAGAGTTCTTCCCTGCGTATTGCGTAACAATGGATCTCTTTCCCAAACTGGTATGCATGATCACCTCCAACCGAAGCGCAAACAGGCAAAATATTTGCAATAGTAGCATAATTAGGTGGTACACCTTCCTTTATCATCTGTTTAAACATACTAAACGCTTCAATAACCAATCCATTCTCCATCAATCCTGCAACCATGGCATTCCAAGTTACAACATCCCTATCTAACACTTCATTAAACACTTGATATGCATCACTTGAAACACACCCCAACTTCAAATACATAGAAACAAGCGCATTTCCCACAAGGGTTTGCGACTCTAGTCCTGACTTTATGACTTGCGAATGAACACTCTTTCCTAATTTCAAACCCTTCAACCGTACACAAACGGGAAGAATAATAGCAACAGTAACTGAACTGGCCTTAAAATGCTGCTTCAAATTCATAGCATTGTACAGTTTTATCACTTCAGTATCATGAACCCGAGTGCCTGCTAAACCAGACAGCATAATGTTCCAGGTGACCGCATCCGGATGAGTTATTTGATTAAAAAGAAGATGGCAGTCATCAAGAATCTTGCATTTTGCATACATATTTAGCAGTGATTTGGAGACCAGCAGGCAAGAGTGTAAACCTAGTTTGATTACAGTGCTATGAAGGCATTTTCCCAACTTGATGCTGGAGCTTGCAGCACAAGATTTAAGATTGGCTGCAAATATTTGGTAATCAGGTATTCTATATGATTCATTCATGGCGCAATCTTGAACGTCTGCACCATAACTAAACCAGATTTTCAATTTATTACAGATATACTAGTTTTCTGATAATTTCTACTTTTAACATGCCCTCCATTCATCTCCTGCTGATGGTGAAGTGTTATATTCATCCCTGAGTACTAATTAAAACATAATTATCAGCATAGTCATGGCTGGCCATGGAGCGTGCACATCAGTTGGGTTGCATAGGTAGTCAGGTCAGGTTTAGATATTTCTTATTTTCTTATTATTAATTGTGAACTCAAATTTATCAGTTTGTTTCAGTTACAATCTACCAAATCTATGGGTGATGTTCTGGGCTGAAAACATAAGTATGGAAATGTGGCGGTGGGCACCTTATTGTTCCGGGCTTATGGAATGATAACATACTTTTCAGGCCTATTCGTTTTCTTATAAGTAATAACTAACATTCTAATATAAAACAACTAAACATTCAAATCAATTCAAGTAATTTCATATTCTCACAATTAAAACTCACATTCTCATAACTAACAATCTAATAATTTATTAATCAAGCAATTTTCTCATCGATATAACATCTAAGTATCTTAATCCAACAATCATTTATGAAATAAATAATATCACTAAAAATAAATAATGACATGAGAAAATGGTAATGGCTTCAAGAAGTCATCACACAAAATTCCCATAAAAATAAACCTTCTCTCAGACATTTCATCGAACACCTACAATGCATTAATCACCCTAGCATACAACCAACCAATTCAGCAGCAAGATATTGACATTACAAATGAGAACTTCATTCTAGTCTAATAGGAACAATAATGATTGAAATTGAAACAGAATTTGCAGACCCCATTGTCTTTAAACACCAACTAAAAACAGATTAGAAGTTACCTTGAATGAAGACCCATAAGCAATCGATTCATCAGCGAGAATTGGAAAGGGGTTTCAAATTTACAGGAGTGAGAAGTGAAGGTTCCTTCGGCTAACATTCGATCATGGATAATCAGTTTAACCACCTGTTTGAACGGTCTTCTTAAAACAAAAGAAAAAACATATCTTTTAAAGAAAAAGAGAGGGATAAAAAAAGTATTACCGGACTCGTTAACCGCTTATGACACCCTAAATCCACGTATATCTTCTTAAACTTTGTTCCTAAGAATGACCTCAACTTTCATTAGAACATATGTATACCACATGTGAGTTTAACGTTAACTCTTACTCACAAACACATCATGTTATTTTTGTAGAAGTGTGTTGTAAGTTGTAAGTTTTTTAAAGACTCATGCTTCTAAGAGTGATCATGTCAATTCGTAGTAGTAAAAGGAGTTAGAAATTTTTCCAAATTAAAGATGGTTTGACTAGTGTTTGAAACAACATTGTGAAATTGGCTTAGAAATATAAAAATTTTCTCTAGACTTGGAGGAATTATTGCCAAGTGTTCCCGGTAAAGGTGATTGAATATAGTTGTGCCTTAACAATTTGATGGAACAAGGTAAACCCAAAGACCTAATCCAATGCTAATTACTTTAGTATTGTTTAGAAAGACAGAATGTGTGTGAGGTTAATGAAAGCGTTCTAAAAATAAGTGATAGGATGATGTGAAGAGGAATTGGATAAGAGTCTTGAACTCAAGCAATTCAATAATATTTTAAATGAATCGAGTCTAAATAAGGAAAAATAAGTGATTTTGGTTGGAGGATGCATCGGGAAGACGGGCTTTTGAACCAAGGGGTTATACTTATAATTTGGTAAAAATGGGTCAAGTTCAAAGTTTAATCGCTTAAAGTGGAAGGAAACTCAGTCAAGATCGAATTCCGTCCAATGACAAGTTATCAAGGCAGGGGATTCAACTAAACTACACTAATTGCGTGAATTGTGGGGCCAAAGTGAAGTCCACAAACCACATGTTGGATCCCCTCCTAATCAAACCAAAGTCCAAAGTGCTAGGCCAAGTCTAAGTGGGTTTGATTTTTATAGGACCAAGTTGAATGATGACCTTTTAGGGTTGTGTTAACTTGCCTCCTAGAAATAAAAAACTCTCCCTCAACAAGAACATGTTATTCTCCTCCCCCTCTCACTTTATCTATATATTGTTACATAGAGTTAATTACATAAATTATCCCTATTGTTAATCTAAAATAATAGTTTTTGTTACTAAGGGTTTCAAGTAATAGTTTAGGGTATTGTGTTTTTAATTTTGTAACGAGTTTAAGTTTTAACACTAACATAAGTTAAGTTTTCTGTTAAGTTTAAATAAAATGACTAAAATACCATTTGAAGGACTATGTTTGTTTTTCTATATTTTTTTATCATGCTTTGAAAACACTTGTAATAGAACTTGAGAAGCAATATACTGCAATCTTGAAAACCAAACTGTCTTGATGTTCTTAAGTTTCTGTCTTCAGTTTACTTGTGTGTTCTTAGCATCACAAACAAAGTCCTGGTTCCCTATTTGATCTGTTAAGTGTTCTAAGCACTCTCCTCATTGTGAGACTAAGTGTATTGACCAACCCTTCAACGGTCCTGTAGGGTTTTTAGTAGTAAGCTATGAAAGCAGGACATTTAGGGTTTTTGGTGTTTGTTTTTGTAAATTACAGAGCGGGTCTGAAATGAGGATGAAAAGATGGGCTATTCAAGGTTAGTGGTGGTGGTCGGCGGTGGTGGTAGCAAGGTTTGGAGAATGAAGTGGTTTGGTTGGGTTTTTTTCAGACGATGTCATGGTGATAAAGAAGAAGTGGTTGGATTGTTTCTGGCGATAGTGGTTGGGTTGATAGATCTGGTCGGTGGTGGGTGGTCGGTTGGAAAATAGGTTAACAAAGGAAAGAGAAGCCAATGATCCTTAGCCCAACTGGTTAAGGTGAGGTACACATGACATGTAAATAAAGGGGATGTCATGGGTTCAAGTCTCACTTTGATAAAAAAAATGCTCAGAGTTGAGCCAGTGGGTTTTCTCAACAAAGAGTTTCCTCTTGAGAGGGTTGGGGGTGCGGTCCCGGCTAGGAAACGGATAGGTGGGCCCGATTAAGATAACACCTATCCTCCGAAGCATGGTCGTACATTTGCTATTGGTGATGATGGCGGATGGTGAGGGTATCTAAGATGGATGGCGATGGTGTGAGGGTATCAGAAATGATGGGATGATGGCGATGATGATGATGGTTGATGGTGACGTTGATGAGGGGGTGAAGAAAATTATTATTTTTAAATATATTTCATATTGAATATAGTTAATTTTATAATCAATAAAAAGTCTTAAAAACAACAAAAAAACATGTTTATTTTTAACATACGTTTTTTAAAATCTTCAAAAATCATTCTAATAAGAAAACTTAAAAACATTGTCATATCATCACCACTTTTTTATTTTTAACCACTCATTTTTTCTCTATTTTTAATTTATCGATATATATAGTACGTTGGCCCACGTCTATTCATTTTTTTGATGTTCTTGGGAAGAACAATTGCATAAAAAACATCCCCACCCATTGGTGACAAACTCAATAAATGTCCATGTGACTGTTTTTGAAGTATGAAAAACATCTATTGGAAATGCTCTTAGACCAATGTTGTTAAGACTGGATCGGACCGGCCGGGATTCGGTGCCTGTCTGGTCCGGTCAGGGGTGATTCGTTTTTGAGAGGTTGAACCGGCCGGTTCTTCCCGAGCCGCTGGTCGGACCGGTTTATTTCGAACGGCATTCGTGTCCGCATGTCGTGCGTGGGCGACCCAAATTTTCCAGCCAGAAACCCGTTTTTGCACCCCCCCTGCGCGCGGGTAGGTCATGGTGTAAAAGGTATCATAAAGACATTCAATACCTTTCACCTTGTTATCACATATAAACACATAATGCTTTATTTGTCACACCAATGTGGGACAAGGGTGTTAGAGAGACTCCCTTTCACACCCTTATTAGTTATTTCCAACAAATATTTAATTACATATATAAATATAATTAAAATATAGTTAAATCCGGTCCAACCGGTCCGACCGGTCCGACCACCAAACCAGTAAGGCGTCCGGTTCGACGTCCGATCTGGTTCTGAAAACATTGTCTTAGACCATCTCCAATAGGGAGGTTTTTGATGTTTTTATAAAAAAAAGTAGATGATGTGGATGAGAGAGGAGATGATGCGAAGAAGAGAAGTTGGGTTGAAGTTTTTGGTTAAGAACTTCATTTTTTGAGTATGTGAGGGGAATATAAGAGAGAAGAAAGAGGAGATATATTATAATTATTTGTAAATTATGAAAATAAGTGATGTAAAGGAGAGGGGATGGGTTGAATACATGTTTTTCACCTTCCTTATCGGTGGTGATGCTCTTATTTACTAAAACTCATATTGGGCCTTTTTATCTTACAATCCATTAAAATGAAAGTATTTTTTTTTAACGGTTAATGTACGATCATACTTCGGAGAATAGGTGTTATCTTAATCGGATCCACATATCCGTTTCCCAGTCGGGGCCGCACCCTCAACCCACTCAGGAGGAAACTCATTGTTGAGAAAACTCTCTGACTCAACTCTGAGCATTTTGTTTAGAGTGAGAGTTGAACTCATGACCACTCCTTATTTACATGTCATGGGTACCTCACCTTAACTAGTTCTGGCCCTAATCGGTCTCATATATGGCTTGACGAAGCAATAGTCTTTGATTTCATGGAGATATAATAAAACAAATATACAAAAGTTGGAGTTTACTGGTTGTTAGGTTTGTTTATTTTGCTTTCATAATAATAATTGAACCATGAGTTAAAGATTAGTTATTTCGGTTCAAGTTTAGATTATCATCCTTTTCTTTCAAGCTATTTTGATAGATCTTTAAGGTTGTATTTAACGTCTGTTGTTTACTTTTGAAAAAATGTTGTAAAAAGGCATCTAACAATTGCTCTTCTTATCCTAAAATCTTTTTGGCCTAAACATGATTTACCAAACCACCTTTATGAAAGCCTACACATCGTATTTTAACTTCAACACCAATGCCTAAACATCGCTAGCTCTATCTTGGCTTGTTGAAAGTATATCCTAATATCGCGCGCAATAACTTCAAACAATTTTGAAAAAACCCGTTGAAGGGTTAATAGAAATATGTCATGTGTTTGAATGATCACATACATTGAAACACAATTGTGCTCATTTTCACGAATCACGCGAGATGAGGAGTGGGCTTGGGGCTGCAGAATGATGAGAAAAGAAACTGAAATCGTTTTTGACAAGGAGATACTCTATCACGTCGACATGTCGACGCTATAGGGTACCACAAAACGTTTCCGTACCTTTTAAATCGTACTTATTTATTAAATGTTATTATTTTCTAGAAACTCTATCGTGTCAACATGTCGATGCGACAAACATTTAAATAAAAACAAGTTCAAAACCTTAATTCTCTTCAAGAGGTCTCCTCCCAATTGACATGCGTGTTTCAGCAACCAACACCAACCTACAAAACCAATATGTACGCAGTGAGATACGCCGATTATTTGTCAAACCCTTAAGCTCATATAAAACCTTGTAGCCTAGTGGTATTGGTGATTATCTTTACAAAAGTGGTTTTTTTTTCAAATCCTTACAAATATAACGTAGTTTTTATTAAAAAAATTATTTTAAAAAAATTGTCAAACCCTTGAGAGTTGAGACATTCTTTTTTCCTTTATTGAACATTAAATCTTTGTAGTTTAGTACTTTATCATCACAAGAACACCACCTTCCATGTGGGTTGTTCTTCCTTTTTACAAGCAAGTCCCTTTAACAAAAGCATGTATAGTTTCCAAACCATTTCAATGCACCCTTCATCCATATCCATTTAATTTGGTATGTCATTGCAAACAATAAATGTTTATATTGAAGAATTAAATGGTAGCATTTTTATATTTTGTTATTTGGGTTCACATTTTCTTAGGAAAAAGAAGATAAACAGTTTCACAAATAATTTTCTTCTAATACTTTTGATCATAATTAATGGTTTTGCTAGACATGCTTAATTATGAATTCTAGTTATAAGTTGGTGTTCACGCATGGTGAAGAAGGTTTGAGAAAAATTGTTAGATTTGACATAGAGTGAGAGTTTAATAAGACTTGAGTTTGTAACGTTAATTATAATCATCAATGAAAGTGTTTTTTTGTTAATTCAAGTATTGAATTGGTTTAAAATAGTGATTTTTAACCAAATAGACCCAACTTTGATTTTTGGTGAATTAGTGGACTAAATTGGTCAACATTAATGGTATTGAATGGTGAATGCTGTGATGATTACTTGATAAGTAGTGTATTTTGTAACTAAAAGATTGTGATTGTTAATCCTTTATGGTGAATGTTGTGATGATTTATCGTATTTTGTTAAAAAATAAAGAAAAAAGAAAAAATTCCCCGAATGTCTTGAAACTAAAAAATAGACGTAAACGGGTCAATTCTAAATGAAAAGCAATAACTTGTAAAACCTCACTCTAATAGATAAAGACATAAAGTTATGAAAGTAAGGATAAGGCAGAATTTGATCATATTGCCATAATTTGCAAATTCCAATTTGAAAGTATTCAAAAGTGTATGTAACTAGTGATTTTCAAAACGAGGTATACAACCGAATCTATTTCGTTAAGATTACTAAGACGCGTAAATACGTTCATATGTGTTTAAATAGAATAAAAGAGATTAACAATTGTGTCTACTTTCTATTTGTAAGTCGTCATTTAGCTTTTGACTTGATGTGAATTTATACCAACCTTTGAATGATTATCCTCATAAGCATGATAATGTGTGCTTTACAAGATGATAAACATATTAACAATCGAACCCTCACAATGGTTTCTTTTTGGTACCTTTTACCACCAATTCACATGTTTTGTTTTTGCCTCTAATTGTGGTCCAATGAAAGAAGTTCAAGCGTCATTGTTATATGTGGCGAAATGGATGTTTAAGTAATTAAGTCAAAACGAATATTTTTTTTTTATAAATTAGTCAAGTCAAATCGGTTGAAAACAGTTGCTAAATAGAGAATCATTAAAAAGCACATTTATTTTGTGAAATTTTATTTATATAAATATTGATCATTTGGTTCTATGAAACTTTTAGTAGTGATCATTTCGTTAGTCTTTTTGATCTTTTTATTAACCTTTCTTTAGAGAGTATCATCCACGAAATTTTCACTGTACAATGAAAGAAATTCTATCATTATAATTATAATAAAAGATATACAATAATTATTTACAATAATATCTACAACTAATAACAAAAACTTAATAATAAAAATAGTAAATTTTTAATGTTTATGTGTGTAAGGGTTTAACTACATATAAACCTTCAATGATAGATGTAACAATAAGCATCTGAATCTCTTTAATAGAGTTCTCGAGTTGGTTCATTTTGTTATGTTAATGGATATATGACTACAGAGAATTTTTATAACTCTTGATTTAGTGGACATATATTATATTGCAATTAGCTTAACAATTATCGAAACATGTGATAATTCAATTATTAAGATTTACATATCTATTAATATCTCATTTAATTCTAATGTCACAAGTTCTAAATTTGTAACCCTTTACATTTCACCCAAGAAAACCAAATCATGTTTTCTTCTCAAGTAAGTTTTCAATCCAAATGCAATATATTGCCTTTTAGTACCGTAACTTTTATTTGATCCAGTAGTACATATTTATTTCACTCTTTTGTAATAAAACTTACACATTTCATATGTAACCAACTAACTTTATAAAACTATTATATATATGAAATTTCACGATTACTTGTACGTGAAGAAAGTGACGATGGTATATTCGCCAATTCACCCAAAGACTTTGATCAGGAGACTTTTAGGACAAGTACTTAAAGAGGAAAGATAACACCCCAACCTCATATTCATTGCAACCTTCAGTTTTATATAAACTCATCATTACACTTCAAATTCTAACAAGTTAAGAATTCCCACTGCAAAAACCATATATACATGCATATATATATACTTATATATATACATACATACACACCACATTCATCCTCCCTCCTCTCTTTGTATATCTCTCTCTAAATCTTTGTTTCTATCTATAGACATATGGAACTAATTTGTCTTAGAAGAGCTTTTACTATGCAATGTGTTCTTGGAGTTGTTCTTTCTTTATCAGGTTTGTTTAGTTTCATGGGATTCACTAATCATAGCCCATGTTATGATTATGGTGTGTTTAATACCATAGTCATAATTAAAAGCTATGATTAGCATTAGCCTGATTTATATCATAGTAGTCAAAGGCACACATCGCGCTCGACTAGCCACTTGGCAAGTACAATAATAGCGCCTTTCGTCCATCAAGGCGCATGAGGAAAAAATTCAGCCAATTCAACATCAGCTCTAAACATGTCGGAAATATTTAAATCAGTCTGAAACATCTGATTAAAAAAATATTGGAACAAGTCTAAAACCTAAAGTAGGCAATTTTTGCATGGATCGATGGTTTCTAGATAAAACTGAAATTATTTCAGTTTCTAGATGTTCCGCTAGTCATACTGGTGGATGGTGCCTGCGTGGCATGAGTGGCAGAATCTATATGATGATGTGGCATGGGGTGGTAAATTTGGTAGAAGCCAACATCTGCTAGTCTGACTAGCGTAACATGCCACACATGCAACCAACATCTGCTGGTCTGACTAGCGTAACATGCCACACATGCAACATGTTTGTTTGACTAGTTGAAACTCCTTAAAACCTAAATGCTTTTGGTTATTATATATAGAAACTATCCATACATTTAAAGTTACCTACTATAAAGAAAATTTATCTAAAACCTGCTAACAATAACCAAAAAATGATTTTGAATTTGTCTAAAACCCATAAAAATAATATTTTTCTCGCTTAAATCTACGCTTGAGTGAGCCTTGATGTTTGATTAATATGATTTATAACACGTTATTTATGATTAAATTCATGGTTGTTTTACAAACTCTTTTGTGTTCATAGGGATTATATTTGTTGAATCACTCGGTATAAACTACGGTCAAGTAGGTAACGATTTACCACCTCCAAACAAAGTTCTCCAGCTTCTAAAATCCCTAAGAGTCACGAAAACCCGAATCTACGACACGAATCCCGACATCTTAACCGCATTCGCAGGGTCTGGGGTTGAGCTAATCGTGACCGTGGAAAACGACATGTTAGCAACGTTAATGGACCCGCAACAAGCGTTACAATGGGTCACTTCACGTATAAAACCATACGTTCCAGCGACGAAAATCACAGGAATCGCGGTCGGAAACGAGGTGTTCACCGGAGACGACATGTCGCTGGTGGACAACTTGGTTCCAGCCATGGTTAGCATCCAACAAGCCTTGACTCAATTAGGGTTGCAACAATATATTCAAGTGTCCACACCATCGTCACTCGCGGTTCTGGCTAACTCGTACCCGCCCTCCGAAGGCATGTTCGTGCCCGAGCTCACGACGATAATGACGCAATTTTTACAGTTTCTTTCGACCACGAAATCGCCTTTTTGGATCAATGCATACCCTTATTTTGCTTACAAAGATAGCCCGGATAAAATATCTTTAGATTATGCCCTTTTCAACCCGAATTCGGGCATGATCGACCCGCATACTAATTTGCACTATGACAACATGTTATACGCCCAAGTGGACGCGGTTATATACGCGATGGCCCGGTTAGGGTTTGGTGGGATCGAGGTTCGGGTTTCGGAAACCGGGTGGCCATCAAAAGGTGACCCTAATGAAGTAGGTGCAACACCACAAAATGCAGCCATTTACAATAGGAATTTGTTGAAAAGACAAATGAGTGGTCAAGGGACACCATTGAGGCCTAAAATGAGGCTCGAGGTTTACGTGTTCGCGTTGTTTAACGAGGATATGAAGCCTGGCCCGACGTCTGAGAGGAACTACGGGTTCTTTAAACCCGATGGGACGATGGTTTACAATGTCGGATTGACAGCTTTATCGACGAGTACTACGCCTTCGTCTTCGATCTCGCTTGTTTCCTTGGGTAACAAGGTATGTACTTGGATATAATATGATCAACACTTTATATTGTATAGCAATTTATAAATTATCATGCAAAGGTGGTGCACATATTGATCAGTAAATTGTTGTATTGGAAAAATAGTTAAAATGTTCATTTTACTAGAGTTTAACTTAAGATGCTCTTTTGATTTATTCATTTTAGAAATTAAATATTCTTTAAACATAGACGAACAACTTTAAAATATTACATGGGTATCGACCTTAAACACAGGCATCAATTCTATTAATTAATTATTTTAAAACAATATACCAAAATCAATATTATATTATACTATATTATACTAGTACAATATTACTACTTGTTTTTTCAGAGGTTGTCATACTTTACGCTTTGTGCTTTTGTTGGTGCTTTATAGAATCTCGTATGCATGTGAGCCCATATGTACACCTACTATATTTACAAATGCGTTTGACACGTTATAGTTTTATTATCAAACTTTCTTGATATGGTGATTCGTCATCGTTGTCCAATAATATATGATCAAGAATATACATCTTATTTATCGTATTCTTAATTGGTACAGATAGAAAGAACGGGTCATCATCAACGCCTAATGTGCTGGATTTTCGTCTGCTTGGTGGGATTGGCCATATAGGCGCTAACATAGCTAGCTAGCAGGTTCAAGAGCCTAGTATGTACATACACTATAGCGCGCTTTGGTCTTTTGGGGTTCAAGATCATCCACATCGGCGATATGTCAAACACTGGTCCTAGGTCTGATCGGACGGTCTCAATTTATTTTCGTACAAACTAATTATTATTTTTCTTGACGATTGCATGTTGTCAAAGAAAACTAATTAAATAGTAGTTGAGAATTGTAACCAGATTCGTTGGTGAGAAAGGAACATTAGTATGATTAATGTATAATTTTTAGTATATTGAACGGAAAAATTATTAGAAATGATATTGAGAGGTTATTGTGATTGGATACAAAGAAAAGTATTTACTTTTGAATGTGAATCCATGATTGTTTGCATATACATGATTGATAACTCATAAATCATAAAGGTTTACGTACGGTGATAGAATTAAATTCAAATACCATCAAATAAGTCGTAATATTTTTTTAACAGTTAATTGGATCACTAACGGATCATTTGTTCACCCGATCATTTTCATAACTCAAGTACGAAACTTAAAACCACCCTCAAAAGGAAACTCACATTAGGTGAGATAACCCCGTAACCAGCCTGGAACCTCCCTTTATTTTTGTCACATGTATGGATTTAACCCAAAATTTCCATCTAATTTTAAGAGATCTTGTAACTCACTTTAACCACTTGGCTAATGATAATTGGTAAGTCGCAATACTTTTAACTTATTCCTTTATCAATTAAGCTTAACAAATCGAATGTTAGATTATTCTGTCATCACCAAACAAATAGTTTGATAAAATTAATTACATATAAGAGAGGGTTTGGATAGGTAAATGAAATTATACGGTACCATTTTATACACTATGTATAAAATGTATATAATAATATGAACACTTAGGGAAAACTATCTACAAAAAATGTTTATGTTACAATTATGTTAGCCTATTGTTTTATTCGCATCTCTTTCGTTATTAGATAACATGCATAAATTAAATTTTAATTGTTTACTTATTTAAATATATATTTACAGTGAAAATGTGTATTTTTTATATTTTAAATTTTAATAATCTTATTTATAATTTATATTATGTTTTACTTTATATGTGTGTGTGTGTGTTTGTACTTTTTAGAAGTTATTTTTGACATTATATATGTAATTTATCACTTACTAAAAAGCAAATTAAAAACTTGGTTTTATTTGAGATTGAAATATTTTTAAAAAATGTAAAATAGTTATAACTAACTATTTTACATTTTATTTACTAACCGTATTATACACAGGTTTCTAGCCTAGTTATGTAAGATAAAACCTAAACATTATCGGCTTAGAATTTATAATACATGTACACACCTAACTCACCTAAACCATAACCATTAACTCATCTATGTCTTATCTCTTTATCTTTTACTATCATATGTATGACACCTTAGATATCAGTTTGTACCAAATATGTGACCTCAAATATCACTAACGTTTAGAGACATCGGAACAAAACAATTGAGAATTCAAACAAATCACGAGAGAAGACCTTTGATTCAATTGACAACTTTTCTTATTTGTGGCTTGTTAATAGAAATAGTAAAGCGAATGATGTATGGGTGCATTGGTTGTAAAACCCTTTATTATTTATGTAATTTTTTTGTCCTTCTCATGTCTAGCTACTCGTTAGGCAGTGAGTAATAATATTTCATAATAAATGACCGTACAAAAAAAACACTATGCATTTTGACTGCAGATGAGAGGATAGCCGCACATATATTTAAACATGCTGAGGTGAAACAAATTTTACAATGGATGAGCCCATGGAAAGTTTCTCTACAATATTAGTTAGTATAGGTGATCGTATATTAAAAATCGTATCATTCGATCACCCATATCTTTCAAAAACAAAATATATTGTGAGCTTACAATAAGCAAAACATACAATACTAGTTAGTATAAGTGATTGTATATCAAAAATGGTATCAGTCACCCATATCTTTTAGTTTAGGATGGTAGAGAAAACCTCATTGAGGACCCAATGAGCCATTAAGTCAGGTGGTCATGACACCAGCCTTAGAAAAATCACATGTGGTTTATCTATAAAAAAGATAATATGTCATAAGGAATATTTTGTCTTAAATACCATCAACAAGCGTTTGAACATGTTGACTATGAACAAAAGAATAACCCCACATTTAAGCTTAGAGTTAGAAGAAATTCATTATGGTGACCTCCTTGGAAACCTGGCAAACTAATAACAAATCTTTAGTAAAGTGAATAATATTTATCAATTAAGAGGTTAGGTGTTGCAATTAGTTATATATAGCACATATATAAAGAGTATAAGAGATAATGTTATATAAAGGAATTAAAACAAGAAAACTGAAAAGGACTGAGGGGCTTTTTTTCTTTTCAAAGACAGATATCTGATTTTTTGTAGATCTAGATTATTAAAGTTGTACTCTCAACAATACATATTTGAATAAAATAACACTATATTTATATAATATGTTTAGAGTAAATGTTAATTTCGTCCATGTGATATGTTCAGTTAAAAAATTAAAACCAATTAATTATACTCGTAGTCTACTTTGAGCTTTATGTTACCAAGCATGTCTAGCACATGAGGATGTTTTATGTTATAAAAAAGGTTGATCGATCCATAAGGTCAAACATCCTTACATATCAATTAATCTTTGACCAAACCTTAGAGTGCCAATAACCCTTAACCACCATCTCCCCACTACTTGTTTTATAGCCAAATCGGTCATCTAATCGAACTGACTGTCTTTTTGTGTTGGTTGAAAGTGTTAACAAAATATGAAGCCTAAAGCAACAAAATATGAAGGCTAAAGTAGCACATGAATCCGTAAATAAGATTTTGAAGGAAAAAAATAGTTTAGAAATCCTAGTCCAGCCACCGATTCGATTCATGTCCAACCGGCGTTGCCATAACCGATCAAACCAAAATACAAGTGGTCCAGGAGTAATCGACGGCCCTAGTTTCTTGTCTAATCCGATTCTAAAAGCACTACTTCTATATATCTCCATCACATTTAAAAACGTGTCTTGATCAAGTTCGTAATCCAGATTATCAATGTAACTAATAAAAAGAGAAAATAAATATATAACTTTTAACATGCTAAAAAATAATTTACACTTTATTTTTTTAAAATCTATTTAACATATACCATTATAAAACATGAAGGGCGGAACCAATTGTGGTCAAGAAGTTTCATTGTATGTGCGTTCAATATTCGAATCGGATTCGAAAAACTTAAAATTCGATTCGAGTTGAAAATCACTGATTCGAAATTCGATTCGAAATCTAATAATCGAATTCAAATTGAATTGCGAATCTGTGATTTTTGATCCGATTTGAAATTCGAATTATAAATACACACTTACACTAGTTTATTTTATATATTAATTTAGAATAAAAATTAAATGTAGAAAAAATATATAATATAAGATTTTAAATCTTAATTTGTATTTTTGATTTATTTAAAACTTGAATATTTTGTATATTATGCCTTTTTTTTATTTTGATCGTTTGAAATAGTATCTATCGAATTAATTCTAACAATATTATTATTCGATAAATTTAAAACTTGAAATATTTTGTATATTTCGCTAAATATAAATCGAATAAATCCATATTCAATTTAAAATCGATTTCTTAATACGAATCTAATTTAAATCATTTTAAAAATTACTACATTTTCATATGAGTTAGACCTTTAAGTTATATTCAGTAAATATATAATAATAATAATAATAATAATAAATAATAATAATAATAATCTTTAATGACAAGCGAGTTGGGCCATCATATATAGCTTTTGTTACGGTTGTATTTTGAATCTTTCAGCTTTATTCCCTCCGACACAAAAAACCGTCAGCATTCATCACTATTAACCTTTTCTTAGACAACCTTTCTAATCTTCCTTACTTTTGAGGTTTACATGCATCTATTTTTTGTCATAAAGAATCCATATCACATTAAGGAAAAGGACATCTTTCCAATTTTTAATGAATATTTGAACTTTCTTTTAAATTCTAATTATTTGTTATCAATTTAATAATTTACATCAAAGAGTACTCCATACTTAAAATGGTTTATACGACACAAAGCATCTCATCTAGGGATTCGTTAAGGCATGTCAAAGAGTACTCCACACTTGTGGCTTTGGTTTGTGATAGATGTATGTTTGGATCAAAATGGATTTTAAGTGAAAAGTTATAAGAACAGTATATACGCTTATACATACTGCTTTAGACGTGAAAAAAATGACTTTCACGAATGTGGATATGTTTCGCCGATGGATCGCTCGCTAGTAGATGATCCTTGATCAGTGAAGGGCCCATTGCTAATCTATTGGTGAACCATTTCTCTCTGATTTGTTAGTGATATTGTCAAGGTGATCCGACGGTAATATATATCCGGCGGAGAACCAGTGATCCATTGATGAAATCTTTATTGGTGAATAATTAGTAATAACAATAATTTGTTAATAAAAGTCTTTACATACGCTCAGTTTCCCTATGGACCTTCTTCGACAAATTATGACGAATATTACTACCGTTATCAACATATCACCAACGATTTATTTTGTCGATGAAAGTTCTTTGGTACATAGTGTCCCACTAAATGTGATTAATGAATTGATTATCTTTCATGTAGTAGTGCTTAATTGGTTCTCAGAGTTCTTTATTTTAAATTAGTTCTATATAAGATGGGTCCCGTATATATGTGTATATACCGGTTGTCCAACAAAAAACAAATTTTACATAGATAATTGTAAAAACCACATAAACACATATATATTTTGCTTTAATTATGATAAGTAGGACATCAGAGAGGAAGGGGTGAAGTAGGGAGGCTTAGGGGCAGGATGCCACGAGGGTAAGATGGGCTGAGGTGGAAGGTCAGAGACGATGGTGCGAGGTGGTGGTGTCAGAGGGTAGAATAAACAAAGCCGGGAAATGGGAAGCGGGAGGGAGACTCACGATGGAGGCTGATGTGACATGTCAAGACGAGTAGGAACACCGTCCCACCTTCTTTGGTGTCACACGGGAAATCACACCTCAAAGATAGATGTCGTATGTGATCCATCACCCTTATGTAATCACTCCCTGTTCTATTTAAAACATTTATTATATCTGTTAAACACTATCTTAAACACAAACATTTATAACTTTCTACTTTTTTTTATTTTAAGTATAAAATTCGTTGTCTTCGTGTCACCTCAAACTTGAAATTTCAAAAACTTGTTACCTTTTGATGAATTTGGTAATTCCTTAACGGATAATTCTAGGAAAATAAAAACACGTAAGTACTTTCACATTCTTAGCGGTTAAGGTTTTTCATATTTGTAATTGAATAACTACTTAAAATGTATTCATTAGGCCAAATATATGTAACATACAATGGACAGATTGATAATTTGATTAAAGGACCTAATCAATATATTAAACAAAGCTTAGTGATTTAATTACTCATAATTAAATATTTAATATTGATTAACTCTTTACTTTTAGTTTTAATAAGAAATATTATTTGTTAATTTGCAAGAAAGTTTTAGAATCAAAATAGTCTTTTAGAAAGTAACAATTAAGTAATACAAGAATTAGTTAATAGTATGTGGAAGTGCATGTGTGCACATGGTGATGGGGTCCTTAATTGGGTCTATTTACGGCAATAGCATGTTCAAATAAAGCAACCAAATGGCTAGAAAGTTGGACATCATTGTTTAGTAGGATGTTCTTGCATTATTCGTTAGATCCGGTAATTAAGTAGGTCCAGATGTTACACGTTAAAAGCTTAATATTTTAAAGCGTAAAGTGTCATATAAATTAGGACGATTAACAAGCGAGTAAGCTCGTTATGACCGCTCAATCCTTAGGTTCGGTAAGAGAGTTCATTCTTGTTTCTTATATATTAAGGGATTGTTTAGTAATTTCTGAATAAGTGTTGAACCAATAAGAGGTCTGAACCATTAAGAGCTAGTATATCGTTTAACTATTCAAAGGCAAATGTCTGACCAATTCAGATAAGAGGTCTTAATCATTCACCATTAGACCTCTTAACCATTCAGTATTAGTATAATCTTAACATTCAGAGGCAAATGTCTGAACCATTCAGACATTTGCTCGCGAAATAAACAGTCTGAACCATTAAGGGCTGAATCATTCAGACATCTGAACCATTAAAATGCTGATTTAGATGCTACCAAACAGCCCATTAATCTTTTTCCTTTATGAACCGTTTGAAAGCGTTTCTTTTTAATTGTCAATAGAAAGTTAATTGACTTGGCTTGTTATATATATTGTGAGTCAAATCTCATCAATGATTTTCTACAAGTGGAATTACAACCATGATGTAGCCTGCATATTTGTGATGTTAATGGTGACCCTTGGTTTGACCCCCGGTTAAATGGTTATAGTGAATCATGATGTCTTGTTTCGAAAGTCTAACAAGACAACATGTCCTAATAATGGAGTAGATGATACGTAAAAATGTTAGATCATGTGGACTATAGTTTAGACTTTAAGATTATTTTATAGAGTAAGATATGACAAAACAATTTGTTATTGTGAAAAAAGAAACAACTTTAATTCATTTGAGTTTTATTAATGGTTCATTATTTTTTAAATATTGTGCTTCTAATCAAACTAATTTGTTAATATGTTTTTAATAATTTATACATGACTTGTATATCTGTAGCTAAGATAACTCAACGAAGCGTTCATAAAAAAAACTAATAGTTATACAAAAACCTAAGAAAACCACGAAAACTATTGACATAATTTATAAATTTTTGTTTATTTAAGTGTTAAAAAGGTATTTAAGTATCTATTACATATATGCTGAATATACATACTAGAATAAAGAGTGTTACGTATAAGTAACATTATGTCAAATAAAAATTGTTACATATATGTAACCTATGTGTGACATGTATGTAAAATTATATTATGGTTTTCATTTGATCCCTACCACTATATATATATATATATATATATATACACACACATACATACATACACACATATATATAGGGTGGTGATAAAAAATCTAAAAATCAAGTGATCGGGGTTACTTGATTTTTTCTAGCTTTCATATAACTATGAAATTTTCTTATGAAACCTTTGAAAACTTATACATATATAGCTAATATAGCCTACACATGACCTACACACGTGTAGGTTTATATATATAAACAAAAATCAAATGAATTATCTATATTCTTTTTGGATTTGGAAGTGAGAGACAATTAAAGTTCTATATATTATTTTTTTTTATTTCTAAATCTTCTAACAAAGAAAAATAATTGGTTAATTTTGGTTTTACCTTATGTAAATAATTTGTGTCCCTTATGTATTAATACCAATTTATTACTATAGTATTCACAATGTATAGAATTCTGCCATCAACTTTTAGTCTTTTATACAATATTGTTTATGTTTTATATTGTTAAAAAGTTGAAGGGTGATGATACATGGACACCCTTGTCCAAGAGTAGGGCTACAGTGGAACTTGTAGAACATCAAGCACTTCAAAAGGTAACAAAAACGACGTCGTAATAATAGTGTCAGTGTAACATAGATGTCATCTCCTATAGCTTTCTTGACTAGATGTTCAATCCAAATTTCTATTCCTTTTGCAACTAAGGATATACATGAGGGGGCCATTAAGATAGATGTCAAAAATATACATATACCTTTATTAAAGGGATTTAGTACCCTTATGAATTTTATGATAGAAAAAAAAAACTAAACCATAAAGATTTAATATTGAGAAATAACACTATTTAGGATGTGATTCTAAGGTATAAAGTTTATATTTTAACAAGAACATGCAAGACTTGTCCTTAGGTTATGTGGCGTGGAGGTGGGGGAGTGGGGTACACCCTAGGTACCTGTCGGAACACCACTCCACCCCCGCGCTATCATTGAAAGATTGAAGTCCCGGGGTTTTCAAGCCAAGGTGATAGCGAGCATTGTGAATGTTTTTTGGATCGTAGGAGGCTTCAATTACTTTACAGTCGTTAACATTAAAAATTTATTTAATTTTCACACTAAAAATATAGTTTAATCCAAAAATTATATACAATACCTATACAATCTCTCTGCACTTTCTTTCTACAATTTCTCAAGAGATATTTTTTAAGATTAATTTAGGCACCGAGAAAAGGTAAAAACCGGGTCAAGCCGACGACAACCCAACCAACAATCCTAAATCAATCAGTCATCCCAACCAAACTTCCACAATTTCAACATTACGCACACGACTGCTATGTATTCTATTCCGTTGTTTTATTTGGTTCTTTTATTATATCTACTCTTGTATTTCGTTTTTATATAGTGGTGTTTTTTTATTTCATGACATAGTACTTTATACTAAATTAAGTTAATTTTCTAATAACAAGGTTTAGAGAAGGTTGACAAAATGATTCCATCACTTTAGGAACGGTTTAGTGAACAATAGAACTTTATGTTGCGTCTGAGAGTTTTAAAATGGTTATGAATTGAAGGATGGACTCTTACATACTTAAGGCACCTCAATTCAAAAGATCTATTTTATAAAGCTACTGATCTATGAGAGTCGTCTTCAATAGATAAATTTTAATCAAGAGGGAGAACTTGCTATTATTTTAATGTGAAGGATGTTATCTTTTTCTATAAACATATAAAAGGCCATTGGCAATATCATGCTTTTTGGTATAAGGATGGTCCTGTGTGTCGTCAAAGAGGTGGAGAATAAGTGTAATATGGACGTCGTGCATATAAAGAATATTGTTAGGCTCGTCGTGAGGTTTGATCCACTTAATCAAACTCCCTTGTGAGTGTGAGTCGAATGTGTCTAAGAGATAAAAGCATTCGAGAGTTGTAAACGAATGCCTTTAATACTTTCTGATCATGTCGAAGTAAGTGATAAGTATTGTAGATTCTAGGTGAGAGATGACTCATATCCATTATGGACATTTACTAATTTTGTGTCATGCATAGTATACATTATGTAGCTCATTGTGTATTAGGGTATTCCTTCATTCTCATTTGCGCCTTCGTAACATCCCATGGGCAAGGCCTCTATACTTTTGATGTTTTTTTAACGGCTACAATTTTATAAAAAGAAAGATAGCAAGAAACTAACCCGAAAAAAATACAAAACTTAACATTGGTTTTTGAGCCACTCATTCCAAGTTAGGACACAATTACGATTCCTGTTCATGAACCAAATAAACAAATAATGCATGATATCATCAAAAGCATAAACTTTCCACGTGAAATTTCTACCAAATTTGATGTCATTTCAAAGCTTTCATATAATTCACCACGTCGCAAAGAATACAGCCTCAATCAACTCTTTTTTCTCTATCGTAAGATGAGAACCAACAATCCAATCAATTAGCGAAGCTGATGACCTATTCAGTAGAAGCACGATATCAAACCAAGCAGCATTCTTAGACCATGAAAATGAAACATTATCACAATAACCGAATAGATGCACCACTGACTAAAAGGCAACATCACAAAATGGACACACTAAAGATAGAATATACAAATCTTTAGCATCCAAATCTATTCTTCATAATGTTTTTTTAGATTTTTTCATATTGCCAATCATCAAATTTGTAATATGAGACTTGTATCCATATTAACTTCAACGAATTGATGCTTTTAGCACAATACTTTTTATAACATGAGATTTCTGTACACTTCATATAGCTTGTTTGGCATTACACATGAAAGTGGTAGTGCTCGGTAAGTACCACTTAATTTCTTCTCCGTGATGCAACAGAAAGAACCAAAAAGGCAAAAGAGCAAACCCAGTACACGAGGCTCCAGAATGCACGGGGTCTGGGGAGTTGTCGGGTCAAACAAAAGTGAGTCCTTATTTGGAAATTAGAGATTAGTTGTTATGTCCGGGGAGGCTATCGGATCTGTTTTAATCTCTTTGGTATTGGTTTCTGAAACCCTAGTCTTTCCAAGAAATCCTCAATCAACCTGAAATACAACATTTATAAAATTTATAAAAAATTGTTTTGATCATTGGCATAAAAATGGGAGGTTAATCTTAAGATTACTTACATGCCACAAATTGACTTTTGTGATGCCGCGAGGTCTCGATCAGGGAAGGAATCATCAAGCCGAAAGCTTAACCACACGTATAATTCCAGAACCTTGAAATTATTATATTTCAGATATATGACTTGTAAGAAATTTTAAACTCATGTGCAGCTGACTTATAAGTCTGAGGCCAATTAGATTACTTGTTTAAATTCAAGTTGATCTGATTACAATAATTTATTTTCTTGAAGTAACGTGTCACATCAACTAGTCGTGTTAAATATACCCACGTTAGTGGGCTGAACCCGACATGAACCTGAAAATCGTGTGACACACCTGAACCCGGACTTCGCAGGTTGACATAAGCACCAACAGTTTAACCTGATTTATTTTATTTATTAATGCTATAATATTACGAATTTGCAACAAAAGTACAGATGTATATAAAAACAATTACGTTTAAACTATAAACATGAAAAAGAGTGAACCCGTCACGTCAACGCGAGCATTATCCATTTAGCTAAACATGTCCACAATTTCGACCAGAAACTGAAGCAAACCCATTTAGACAAAACCCAAACCAGTCATGTTTTGAAATTCAAACCCATAATATCAATGAAGGGGTTTTTAAGTCATTACTACCAAATGACGGAGAACTATAACAAGGGTTTGAATAGAAATAAACTTTAAAATGTATCTCAAGAAATAATACTTGTGTATCACAATAATTTCTCAGCGATACACACTTTGTAAATTTATATCACAAGGAATCTCACCTTATGAATTGATTCAAGCTCCTTGAGTTCAGCTTGAGTCTTTGGCACCTTAAGTGTGCCTGGAGTAAATATTTCTTTAAGTCGAACAATGCGATTCTTTGCATATGTATGGGCAAACTAGAAAATAAAAAGTTAATTTGTTAATGTTTCAAGCCAGGAGGAAACAAGATATTAGAGATTTGGAGGTACCAAAAGGGAGTGTTAGCTAACAGGTCAAAACATTTGAATCAACCAATTAAAACTGTGGGCAGAAACAAGCTGGTTCGCCAACCCAAAACATATTTTTATCCATTCTCCGCATTTTATAACTAAAAAATGTGCTATATATGATTAAAGATACTTCTTAATACAAAAACAATCTAACCATCGATTTAGGGAGCTTTTATGCATTTGAATATTCGGTTGACTTTCAACCTGTTTGACTCGTTGGAACCATTTGACCTGTTTGCTTTCTAGTTGTATCATTTAGCTTAACTCATTTGACCCTTAAGCCACCTCAACAAAATATTATAGCAGATCTTACCTGAGTGAGTCCCTGAGATAATATTTCATCACCCATGTCAGCTGGACTGCAAAAAACCAATTGTCAATGATATTAACACTCAGGAATTAAGAAAAAAGAACAATAAACTGATTTTTGATGGCACATTAATAGACCAAAAACTATTTTATGCCCGGAAAGGTAAAAAACATACCTAATACAAAAAAGGTACTTATCATGCAAAGATATTGGCAACTCATCTAGCACTGCAGCAACTTTCTGTTGTAATTTGTACAGAAACATATAACAAATAAAAATTTATAATTGTAAACATGCATATAAAATTCTAGCATTTAAATAGTTTGGTTCATTATTCTTCCTTTACTTATGTACGTAGTTGTATGAACCACAAAGATTTCAAAAGCATACCAGCATTTCTTCACAATTAGCGATAAAATAGTTTGCTGATAACTTTGCATTCTCCACAAATTCTTCCTGGAAAAAAAGAATTGAAAATTGTAATTAAGAAATAGTTTAAACTGCAATATAAAACACCATCAAAAAGAATATGCACCGAAAAGCAATATTATAAAAAACTAATTCTTGGTTAAGTAAACAACAACCAACCAGTATTTGGCACAGACCACAATTTAGATGAGAACGAGAGTACATGTATAGGAGGTCAAAGGTGGGAAATAATCCAGCGCTCTGCATAATAAACAAAATATTTAAAATAACTACAAAATAACCAAACTGTCACGCTTAAGATTGAATTAAATAGAATTAAAAACACCAGATTACCTCTAGAATTGGAGACGGGCTGTTTAATGAGGAATGAATCAAGGGTAGATCTTTTGCATCCAAGCAAGTTACTTCACCGACTGGAAATTTAGATCCATACCTACCAGCTCTGCCTACAATATATACATATATAAATTATAAATAAAAGAAACAAATTTTATAGGCCCATTCTATGTATGTGTTATAAAAAGTAAAACTACCAGCGATTTGTTTTATTTCAGGTACAGAAAGTGGTCGCATTTCCAGTCCATCAAACTTCTCCATTTCAGAAAATATAATTCTAGAAATGTTAAGATTGAGGCCCATGCCAATGGCATCACTTGCTACAAGAACATCAAACTCACTACTTTCATCATTGAACATCGTTGCCTGTAGTTTTGACAAAACACATCAGTCCAGAACATCTAATGCAATCATATATTCATATGGACATAGTGGACCAAGATACCAACAAATCATGAAATGTGAACAAACCAGTAAACCACATATCAAATATATATAAATTAAGAATACATAGTTACATTAATGTAATTTACCAGAGCGGGTTGGGTTAACCCTTAACATTTTTGTCCCTTTATTGTGTAAAGTGTGAGATACAGTTACAAAAATAAAATATTAGCAAAATATAATTTCAAGAAGAAAGTGAATAAGGTAATTGTATGCATTAAGAGAAAAAATATAGGCACTTTTCGACGCATTTGACCTGTACTATTTTACACTAAATTATTTTATCTATTTGAGATAAAATGCAACGGATATCGGCCAATCCTTACTAAATGGGTTGAAATTGCCACCTCTACTTATTTCCTATTATTGGTATTACTAATGTGATACTGCATAACACTTTTATTATAAGTTATTTGATTGTAGATCAAAAGAATAAAAATAAAAAAATAAATACACAATTACACACATTTATACATGACAACTAAATACAGGAAGATAAGCCATTATATTATTTGGAAACTACATGAAAAACCTAAAACCTTCAGACTTCTAACCCTCTATAAACAGAGGATTTGACTTCCAAATTTCTTCACTTTAACGATAAACAAAACAAGAGATGAATAACTAGGATTTTATTGCTTGAAAGAAAGTTAAGGTGATCATGTTAGGAGAAATTAGATGGATAAACTGGTTAAAGTGAGGAAAAAAAACAATTCTTGATATCTATATGATGAGCACATATGCAATTAGTTATATATGAAAAATCACCAAACATGTTAGGAAAAATTAGGCAGATAAATGAAGGTTCCATGTGAAGAGGAGATGCTAAAACAGATTAGGCAGGGAGAAATCAGAGCCTCAGAAGAACAATCTTTATAAAAATATAAGCAAAAAAACAATTATGAACAGAAAGATATAAATACCTGCCTTGTCCGTGTCTCTGGAGGCAATGAACCATAAACTACAGAACACAAATGTCTTCCATCATCTTCAATTTTTTTCTGATGACACAATGGAAACACGTTTTCACCAGTCAATTCAGTAGCACTTTTTGAAAAATTTATACATAGATATGTGTATAATATTAATATTGTGAAACACATAAACACACACACATATGTACAAATGTATGTAAAATTCTATGCAATAGAACACTGTTACCGCTAATATATAACATTAAATTTAATACATACGAGGATCTAAAAAAGGGAATGAATTGTGTTAAGAGTCAGATCTCACCTTTAATTTGTATATTTTATGGCGTGAAAATGTCACGATACAATCACCCGTTCTAATATCTGAAAAAGATCTAAGAGGGGTTTTTAATGGTACTAATGGTGAAAGCCGGTCATATAATTGTACCTGCACAATAATATAGATCGTATGAGTGATAAAATGGATCATGACAAATATATGCATATCATATGAACATATGATCAACAAACATCATTCTCACTACCTCGATATTATCACCAGTCACACTTAAGATTTCCTGAATTAATGGGACAGCAGCAGCATCTCCACATAGGTGAAGCTCATCAGCTGGAATTCCTAAAAGAGCACGTGTGAATGAAAATCCACGTGACCTACACCCTATCATCTGCATATATAAAGATTGTGTTAAGTGTAATAATTTACTGAAAGAAATTAGTTCTTAACCTATCAATAACTTATAACTAAAACATACCTGAATTTCATCAATAACAGCACAATCATAATTAGAGCTGACATCAGCCATCTCCACTGTGACAGCTTTATGCCTTGCACCATCAACAATCTCTTTTTCTTGTCCAGTAATTAAATCACAAGGAACATTTGCTTTATTTAACCGTTTTGCTACTTCCCATGCTAACAATCTCAAAGGACCACAATACACGCCTAACTCAATAAATACACAAAATTAGCAAGATTTTTGTGTGAAAATCTTTAAGTACTAAAGGTAAGTGATATTAATACCAGAAGTACTGAGTTCCAATCGCTTCAGTGCACTATGTGTCTTGCCACTGTTTGTTGGGCCCACGTGAAGAATTACATTTCGCTTTTTTCGTCGGGCAACTGGGTACCATGTATGAGGACGACTGAAATGGAAGAAATAAGTTGCATGAATTCCCTCAGAGAAATATAGTAAGTTTACATTTAAGTTATTTTTGCAAGTTAAAACTAAAACCACAAATGAAGACACGGAATTTGGCAATAAAACCGTGCACAAGATGTTCTTACGTGAGATCTGTAAAATCAATCTTTACTGTACCAGTTGAACTGCTAAACTGCCTTGAGAAAGTACATACACAAATCGATGCTCCAAAATTAGCTGTCCAAATTGGAGGGAGAAAGCATTTAATCATTCAAGTGAAATAAGATGAAATATCGGGATCATGCAAATATGTGTGATAACTGAAAAGTGATATATCAATGGGCCGACAACATTATTGTTATGAGTAAGCAATTTAAATGTTACATATGAAACCTAAATTTTGCACGAAGAGTAAATAAATCAAATTATTCCATCCTACAATACATTACTTATTAGGACATTGACAATTGCTAGCTACCAAGCTGTGTGGCATTACTTGACCCTGTTTTATGTATCACAACAATATCATGTATTGTTGATACGGTTATATTGTTATCGGTTACCACAAACGAAATAGCTAGACTGATTGACTTCACATTCCCTAATAACACTTTCTAACTACAAATTTGGTGTGAATTGTTTACATTTAAAACATATAACTCAGCAGGCGACTCCAGAACTTAAAACTTATATGGATGGAGCAATAATGGTGTTAAAATTGCAGCACAAACATATATAGCTTCTCTTACAATTCACAAATCAAGAATAGAGCATGACTCAGCCTCCACAAAGGGGCATGATATATACCTTAGTTTCATCACAAATTCAGGTAATCATTTAAAATGAAAAAAAAAAGTGCATGCAAATTCTAAAACAGCAACCATTCCCTTTCTTCAGTTCTATCAATTCCTGTACTTGACTTAGCTCCATTTTTGTGCAGGGGCCGGATCGCTTCGCAATCTGATGTACGCAACCTTACCTACACCAGGTGTAGGAGGTTGTTTCCCACGGCTTGTACCCAAGAGTCCAAGACCTCAAAAACACAAAGCAACAACCTTGACCAAACCTCCTATCATTTCTTATAAAAATGTATAATTTTGATCAGTGGGGAGCAACAACCATCAATATCAAGCAGGAGTACACCAATTTGTGATACATTCTAAGCTAATTAAGATCTTTAACCAACTAACCATCTAACTCACGACAATTCTTTCGCATTCTCTCTTCTTATTATCACACCCTCATTTCAATAGAAAACAAAAAACCTAATTCAGACTTTATATGAACGAATTTACACTAAATGCCACCAATAGTTTCCAAATTACAGTACTTTGTTTCATAAGTAACACAGCTTCCTAATTTCCCCCAAAAAAAACCCAAACTCGTAGCAGTTTTTACAGATTTCTTTTCATATAAATGAATGAAAAACGAAAGTAAAATGAATATGAGGGTTTCGAAGGTACCATTGCAGAAAAGAGTACGATAAGTGGTCGACGTTGAGAGTCTCCGGCGAAGAAGTACGGAGGCCATAGTTATTCAATTGACGAACAAATGGAATTTGACGGAATTATTTTCCGGTGGGTTTTCAACGGGAAGAATCGCCGGAGGTTTGACCTCTCCGATGAAGTACGGCAAAATTTAAGTCGGTTTTATTCTATACTTGTATTTGATGGTTGTAATAATAATAACCTAATTGATTTGGGTGTGTTTATTGTTTAAGTTTTAGGTTTTATATTCATTTCATTGCTTGTAATTTTATCAAAAATATGTTAAACTTAAAACGTACTATGATGTTATGTAAAGTATAAACATTTATATTTTAATGTATTATTATCATTATTAATTATCTATATTAATATAAAATAAGCTTTTTTTAGACACATGACATTGCTAGAGCATCTAACTTTAACTTTTTTTGATTCTATCTTATATTAAATAATTATATTAATTATTAATTAATGATATTATTTAATTATTTTTTGTATTAAACTTTTTTTAATAATCTAAAAAAAATCTTTTCATAAATATAATTTCTAAAGGAACAATTTTTATAAAATTAACTTTTTTCTAGAACATCAAACTAAGTAAAAAAAACACAAAATAGTTTAAAGCCTAAGTTTTTTAAAAAAGATTATGAGACGAGAATAATTAAAATTCAAAGTCAAAATAAGAAAAAATTTAAAATGACTATTTTTAAAATTTTTGGTTTTGAAATAAAATGTTTAATTTCTTTTAAAGAAACTAAAAAAATTAAAAATAAAAGTTTAAAATTGATATCGTCATTTTATTATTTAAAATTCTTACTTATATGTAATTTAATCCTACTTTATCTCATAAGAGCATTCACATTATGTGCCCCATTTTAATATGAGTGTATGTCCTATAATGTGTGGATGCTTGTGAGTGGTTGTGAGTGAATGAGATGAAAAATTTATGAGGATTGATCGTGAGTTTTTATATTTGGAGAAACACGATACAACCCTCATAATTTTTTTAATATTTTAAAAAGTGAGTGTGAATGAAGGTGAGAGAAAATGTAATAATAAAGGTATAGAAAAGTATTATTTGATTGAAAGAGATAGTAAAAAAGTAGTGTTTTAGTGTAAATATAAGGATGAGAATGGGAAAGCTAGTATCAATGCTCTAATATCGTTTTAAAATTCATAACTTTTTATCACTAACTATTTAATTTTATTTATTCAATTCGTACATTGCATGGATACTAACCTAGTTATTAATATATGAATGAAATAGCATGTTGGTGGCTACAATGCTTAGTATAAAAGTTATTCGTTTTTAATATCTAGATTAAAAACTTTAACTCTTCATCCTACTATTATAATATACCAACATTTAAAGTGTCACATGATATTTTTGTAAGAGTCTAATTGTACACGCGGCAAGATATGAGGCCTTCCTGCCTTCTGACTTGTTTATAAAATTGTGCGGACCTCAAGACCCAGTAAAATTAAAACCCATATATGAAGATGGATCGCATAAAGGCCTTATAACCCGTTTGCAAGTCATAAATCTCCGATTCATCTCCTTCGACTCTTTCAATTGTTACAATGCTCAACGATTTGAAACCCTAGATCCCTCAATGGTATTCGAAGATGTAGAGATTTAAGGTCGTACCTCCTCAGGTTTGTTATCCTCTTCTTCTTCTCACATTGCTTATTTATTTTCTGTTTTCCTCGTCTTTTTCTTATTTTTAATGATTTTTGTATCTTAGGGTCGATTCACATCTAAAATTAAAATATATGTAGATTGTTTCTACCTAAATGTCTACTTAATCACTATACTTTATTGTTCGACGATTTTTTCATGATTTCACATCTAATAAATTTAGGGTTTTCTGCTTTCCTTATGTTAAAGTGTTAATGTTTTGATTTATGTTTTTGTTGGTCGATTCACAACTTAAATTGTTAAAATATCACATTAATATTTCTTCTTGTTTGTTTAATGTTGCATGCATCCCTTCCTACAGTTAACCTAATGCTTTGTAATGACTTGTATTCGGTTATCAGCATGCCTGAAGATCGTTTAATAACTAATTCAAATGATCTAATATCCATTTTGGTTGATTTGGTATATCCAGAAATCATTGAAAACCTCCTAAACAAAAGCTTTTTCCAAAATATGGCAATACTAGCACATACAACTAACACACGTCTAAGATATTAATGATCGGTTGCTTGCATCATTCCAAACCAACGAGAAGGAATACCTGAGAAGTGACACTCTTTGGCAGTCAGATTATGTTCATGATAATTATGATAAAAACCTATACCCACCTGATGTTTGAATGGCCTTAAATTATCAAGTTTGTCAAATTATAAATTAGTATTGAAGATTGGTGTTCCTGTAATATTATAAAGAAATATTGATAAAAAATGGTTTATGTAATGAAACAAGACTTCAAATTATCTCTTTTGCCAATCGTGTTATAGAAACAGAAATTATTTCCGGTAGCAACATTGGCACATGTACTTTTAGCCCAAAACTTAGGTTTGACACATTTTAACAAAAAAATCCTTTGAAGTTTAAAAGAAGACAATTTTTTCATTGATTCTATGTTTCGATTTGACAATGAACAAAAGCCAATGACAATCATTATCCAGGGTTGGTTTATATTTGAAAAGTCCACTCATGGTTAATTATACGTTGCGTTGTCTCGGGTTAAAAACAAAGAATGATTAAAACTGTTACTTCTATACGAAGAAGACAACCATATAAGTACAACACAAAATATGGTATACATAGAAGTTTTTACCAATTTGTAAATTGGTCTGAACCATTTTTCGTTTGTGTAAGCATTCTATCCAACAATATGTAATTTATATGTACCATGATGACTTCCTTTTATTGTTTAATTTTATCCTTTTCTGACCGCGCGTCTAATGGGGTTTATAACCTAATATGTAATATAAATGAGGGGCTGTTTGATTGCTCTTACTCGGTCAGAAGGTGATGACCGGGTAAGAGCTTGTTTCAAAACTGACCCGGTAAGAGGGAAAATAGGCATGGGTCAGTGGCGTCGGACTGGGTCAGACGCAAAATTGTGATAATCAAACATACTGACCGGCCAAAATGTCTGACCGGGTCAGTGGGTCAGACATTTTGACCGGGTCAGAAGCAAATCAAACAACCCCTGAATCCTAAATAAGTGGTATGATGGTATCATCAACATTAAAAAAGAAGAAGAAACACCTCTCAACAATAATAGAATTAGATAAAAAATTTACATATCTTACTGTTAAAAGGCATATGTTATGGGTGACCAGTGTGCAATCAAGAACGACAATACTTTGATTCCTTTTATCTTCTTGATGATTTTGATTTAATATGTTGCGCTAGTAAAAGTATTAACTCGTTTTTTATCATATGTCCAAGATAATGCACACGAAGATCATCATTTGTGGTATGCCATACATCTTCATTCATAATTGGATCAAACTCTTCCAACATTTTAATAGCTCCCAAAAGATTTTCATTACTTTTTCATACATCTTCTCATTTGATCCACGAAAGTAAATTCCAATAAATGTTAAAAAGTTTTTTAAATTATTTTAATGATCAACCAAATAAAATTTTAGATGAAAATTTTTAAATTCATGGATTTTTATGAACCAAACATGACTTAAGAGTAGGATTAGTCTATTAGAATCGAAAGGAAATCTTTTAATAATCCGTAATGTATTTATTTAGTTGACAAATTAATGAATGGTTTTGGAATTTAAAATATAAAAAGTACAAATTTACTTTCATCTCTTTAAAAATGACACGGGAATGATAATCTTATTAATCAATCAGATTAACGTGACTCGTCTTCTTTAATTTCTCTGAAAAAAAATCTGATCTTGAATTAAAATCACAAATAAATCAGAAGATCCACCATGGAAGAACGCAATGAATCGGAGCATGTTTCCGATCATTTTACGTGCGCCGTTTGCTTGTAATCTCAATTTACCTTTCTGCAATTCAATTTCATCGTTTAGGGTTTTCAATTGATACGCTTTGTTTCTAGTCGATTCATTGTACTTCGTTTCATTCTACATTTCGATACTTCTATCCTAATATACATTGTCCTCTCAATTATACTGTTTCGTTGTCGAATTCATTCTTACTTGGAGATTATAGAACGCAATATGATCGATTAGGGAGGTGACGATATGAATGAGCATGAAGCTTGTTACCTCCATAAGCCATAGTTGTATGTATATATATGCAAGATATGTTATTATTGATTGCTTGCAAGCTTTTGTTTCTTCCTAATTGCATAGTTGGTGATGTCGAGTATGGAGACTTTGGAACAGGAATAAATACGGTTTTCTTGTTCACCAAGATGTTTATCGTAGTTCTTTTATTATAAATCGATGTGTAGGCACTTGTGATAAAAAAAAAGTCCCCTTAGTTGCCACAAGTGGAGGTAGGTCACAACGACCGAACAACTATAAATCTCTCATGTCTTTTGTTGCTTTCGTTATTATTGTTCGTTTGTGTGTGTGTGTGATTACCCAATCAGTCCTAGCAGGTGATGATGTTTATAAACTAATTCTGTTGCTTTCATGTTGCAGAGACCTTTTATACAAGCCTGTTGTTTTAGGTAGGAAAATGCTTGTTTTTGTGCTTTTTGGTATTATCTTTATTAGTTAGTTACAATTGTCATTGATCCTGGCTTTTCTGCAGTTTGTGGCCATGTCACCTGCTTCTCGTGCTGCCATCGCTCCATGGATAAGAGAAGTGAATCTCATTGCCCGTTATGTAGGCATCCTTATCATCATTTTCCAGCCATATGTTGGATGCTAGACAGTTTTCTCAAGAAAATGTATCCGATTTCATATTCTACAAGGAGAAAACAACAAACACTTGGTAAGCTTGACTAGTAGTTAATTCATTAAACATAGATAAAACTTAGAAGCTACTTAATATAACCTTTTCAGTGGTTTTCAGGTATAAATGATGACCAACAAGGCTCATTAGGCTTTAGACTGGATGAAGAACTGGACAATTTAAGCATTCAGGACCATTTCATTTCTGAAGATAATTTGTCAGCAACTTGTTCCTCTGCTGAAGAAAGTAAATCAAATGATGGGAATTCGGATGGAAATTGTAAGCAGGTAACAGTTGCTGATATGCTCTGTTATGCTTGCAAGCAACTGCTATTTCGACCTGTTGTTCTTAATTGTGGCCATGGTATGCTTCACTCCATTAGTTTGTAATTATATTCTCTTAGGGATGCTTGATGTTTTCCTATTCATAATTTGTTGGATATCATTATTTACACTTCTCTTTCCCCTTTTAAATTACTATTTAGTTTACTGTGAGGCATGCATCACCATCCCAGAAGATGGTGTGATTAAATGTCAAATGTGTCAATGTCGGCATCCAAGTGGATTTCCAAAAGTCTGTAAGGAGCTTGTTTATGTACTGGAGGAACACTTTTCTTCAGAATATGCACTTAGAAAAAGCAGTACGCAGCTCTCCCAAGAGCAGATCCAAAACAGAAATCGGTTAAAAGGTGAGTTTTCTTGGTTGCAAAGCTATTAAATGCAGTTGCAACATTTTTTTATATCTGGGGGTATGGTATCAAAGGCACATGTCTCGGTTATCTTTGAAGGGCTGAATGTAACAAACTTGAGGTAAGCATCTCTTTTTGCCCTGAAAAAAACTCTTAAGATATAAAAAGTGTCTCAAGAAGTTTAAAAGCTTCTGTTTTAAGGTAAATCCTGCTAGTTAACAGGTGAAAGTGCTGACGTGATAGATGACATGTTAGTAACTTTAATCATGTTGACTTTTATATGTGGCATCTGGAAACTGGTTATTATTAAGAAGATTGTAGGTTTCATACTTCTTAACAAGGTTGGTGATTACCTTGAATAGCTTTGATAAACGGCTTTTCATTTAATAACACTTTGACCATGTCAAAAGTTTTTATCTCCCAATATTAAATATTTAGTTATTTATAAACACGAAAGTTTAAAGGATAATTGACCAATTTGATTCTTTAACAAAGGATGGCAAAAAACGCGTATATGATACACGAATTAAACAATAAAATAAATTGAAATTTCTGACAGTTTGAAAATTTTTATTTGTGTTGATCAGAAGCTAACGAGCAAGGTTCCAATTTCCCATATCCACCCAAAGAGAATTTTCTTCAATGGTGGATTGTTCATGGTTCGAAATTTCACCCGGGGGTCGTTTGTAATATGTGTGGGGTAAGTTCGTTTTCTTATATATGTACTTTAACGCCATTTTTCCTCAATAAAAGTTTTATAGTACCAGGAAGTAACGTCTTTAAACGTTTGTATATGTGTGGGGTAAGTTCGCTTTCTTATATATACTTTAATGCCATCATTCTCCAATAAAAGTTTTATAGTACCAGGAGGTAACATCTTCAAAATATTTAGGAGAATGTTATCTCTTCTTAGGTATGTTTCTTTAATCCCTCAAGGGATGGTTGTATATAAAAGAAGTAAGATGGGTGGTTCAGGGTGGTGCAATTGTAAGTGGTAAGCTGATTTGCCTCTAGTAGAGGTCTCAGGCTTCAATCCTATTTTCAATCTGCCATATCCTCTTGAAGACCATCCGTTTAATGCAAGCTGCTATTTATTTGATCTTGTTGGTTAGGAGGGTATTGATGGAGTCTCGTGAGTTTTCTGGTAATGGATTCTCATGGTGCCAAAATAAAAAGATGAGTGATTTGGGTGGGTTGGGTAACAGGTTAAAAGCATTTTGGATTGGAACGGGTTGGGTTGACATGCACACACTTTTTATCAACAATTTTTATTTAATGCCGCAATAATGATTAAAAAGTATTTTTTAGAATACTAACATTGAGAATAAAAATGATTTCTGAGATTGTATGCTCTAATAATAACCGACTTTCGCATAATATAACCTTTTTCTTTCTTTAGCTTTCTTTTCTTTGGGCTATTAGAGATTAAAGAAAAGATACACATGATGGTTGCAGATATTTGGTCAATGAAATTTATTAAAATTGATTAACCACCAACATCACCTTCCAACTCAACTGATAATCTAATATAACACAAATGATCTGGCACTCATGTAAAGATAAACTACTAGCTTCACCAACATGTTATCGTCGCTTAGAATTTGTAAAAAGTCCACCTTGTATTAGTTAAACATCATCTAGCTATCAAACCGTCATTAAACACAAGTAATTTGATTTTTCACAGATGTGTCCAATAATTGGAGATAGATATGAGTGTAAAGACTGCAAGGGTTATGATGTTTGTGGAGATTGCCATAAATCAGGTACAAAGCTTCCTGGCAGGTTTAATCAGAAACATACGTCACAACACCGGCTTGAGTTGGTCAAAGCAGTCATAAACCAGGATGTTATATACAAATTGGTAAACGCACAGCTCGCAGTTGTTTCTGCTTCTTCTCGTAATTTGTCTGATCGAACTCAAGAATTTACATCCTCTCCTCCTGATGGAGTGGTTCCAACAACTGAGTCATGAGGTCAAAGTGGCAACCAAAATGATGTATGATAGGTATGCTCCAACCTTTTATTACATTATGAGTCGATTTCAGTAATATTTTATCTCTAACAGGGGTGGGTTTAAAGTAGCCCAAAGTGTATTATACAACATTTCAAATGACTTAAAAGAAATATATTATTTATGTCATGTTGATATAGTTTTTATTTATGTTATTTATTAAGTTTTCAGTTTCACCTTGACCATTAGTTGTATATAATGAACTTTATTATCTCAATGAGAAATACAGCTGAGTTCCTAGAGTTTCTCTCTATTCCTTTTGTCTATCTACATTAACAATACATTACCAGCACGAATCACTCGTTTTTTTGTGGTTAATGCTTCAATTCTACTTGTTATGTGTAAAGCTTTTAAGCTAATTGGCTTGTTTAAAGGCTCGCGATCTTCCTTTCAAAAGCTTGCTATAAAATTCCCACACATGCGGATGTATATTTTTAAGACGATTATGGAATACAACTACATTCTTTCCGGCATTACGTATGATTTGAAATTGTGGAAAGAACACCACCAACACTAATATGTTAGAACAGACATTCTTCAAGTTCCACACTTCTATCGTGTTTATGTTTCAACGGTATCAGTGATGTGCTTTCATGAAATACTCAAATCTCAAATCGTGTTTATTGATTACAACGCAAAATAACAAGCTTCTACTTAAAAACCACAAAATTAACAAAACGGTGCTAGCTCATTTCTTGAAGTGAATATGGCTGCTGTTCATGACTGATGAAGTCGGGGAAGATGGTGTGGCCCACGTACATGTCGTGACAATGTATGGAACAAATAAAGGATGTGAGAGGTTTAATTGTTTCAAGTTAACACGACACAAAAAAAAATAGAACAAATAGTCGTGTTTCCACACAACGCGTAGGGACTTCTACTAGTTATACATGTTCTTTAAAATATATTCTAAAAATCCTGTGTTTAATATCAATTATAATATTAATCATATTTAAAAATTTTAACATAAAACTTTATTTAAAAGACGTACCAATTATTATACCAGGCGTATTTGGCTTTACAAATATTCAACAATAAGTATACTATTGAATCTTTAAAGATAAATAACATAATTATCTTCATATTTACTACTTATATCAATACTAATGAGTATTTCATATTAACAGGTTATAACCCTCAAAAATTAATAGAAAATATCATACAGGTAACTTCTTAGTCTCCGAATTCATAACTCACATGTACAGATTTACTACATATATTTGGTCCATTAATAATTATAGTGTAAACGTATAACAAAGGATTTTAAGTATACTGTTGCATTATAAAATTAATTGGGATAAGATCAAATTTAACGTGATATAATTCCGATATCTCATGAAAGTTAGTATATATATTAATATTACCACCAAACCCAAAATCCTAATTGACAACTATTAGCTTAAACAGTTTTTCATCTTTGAGTTCCTATATATCGAACACTAATTCACGTTAAAGGAATCATCTTTCAACTTTTGTGTTTGATCTTTAATGGCAATGAGTTTCAAGAACGTAGACCACAGGCTTAGCTCGTTGCGCGATGAGATTATTGTACTATTTCCCTCTCTAATGCTTACAAAGTTTGCGGTACGAACTAGCATTTTATCTAAAAGATGGAGGTACCGTTGGATGTTTGTCACAAGCTTGGACTTTGATGATATTCACAAATCACGACATCCATGGTAAGAAAATCTTTTCAAAATTTGTGGATCGCGTAATGGAGTCTTACAAATCACCTCATGTTCAGTTATTTCGGTTAAGCTTTTACTTTTCTAAACCGCGTTCAAGTGTATCAAGTTGGATTGATAAGGCGGTCAGGTTAAATTAATGTTCGCGAGCTTGACATAGATGTTATTAAGCTTAAGTTGCCTTTAAGCATGTTCACATGTGAAACAATCACAAAGTTAAGATTAAACTATATCATCTATGGCTAGAATGGCTGGGAGTGTCCGCCTTCGGTCTATCTTCCTTGCTTGAAAACTCTTGACATCACTGTTTACGCCAATCCTTTCGTTAGTGCATTTAAACTCATTAGCGGCTGCCCAGTGCTTGAAAACTCTGCCCATATTTCTGAATATGGAGCACTTGGAGTTGAAGAGCTTTTGGCAATCTAGACCGATCATTCGGTTTCTTGAAAGTTGTCCCGAGCTGAAACATCTGTGTATTGAAGATGTAAGTACTTAAGCGGTTAATCTGTAAACCTCTTGACCATTTTTTTTATTTTGCGCTTGTAAACTTATTCTACCCAAATGTAATACTGAAATGCATTTGTCTATCTTGTTTGTGTTCAGAGACAAGCTTTTGCGTGTTTTGAATCGAATTTGGCTCCGGCTTGTATGCTGACAAACCTTACAACCATCAAGATTTCAATTTGCAAGCGGTGGAGGTATGATTTACCGTTTCTGAAATACATGTTGGGGAATGCGAAGGTGCTGAAGACGGTAACAATCACATGGAAATACACAAAGAAAAGCGGTTGTTTGCAACATTGCTTATGCTTCCGAGGGCTTCTAGGTGTCGTGAGATCCATTTTCGTGGTCACTTTGGCTTATACCGCGGTTAATTAGCTTTTCTATTGTGGACTTCATATGCATTTTGCAATCTCAAAGGTCTCTTTTGCTACTGTTGCATGTGAGATGTGATGACTACACATGAGACAACTCATTGTTTGTTATCTTGGTGTTTTTGGATTTTATCTAGGGTTTTATTTTATTTATTTTTTGTTGTGTTGTTTTCATAATCTCTTCTCTAGATAAATTAATGGTATGTAGAGGTGATCAGATTCGGGTATTGACCGATCAAACTGCAGACCCGACCTAAGACTGACCCGAATACTCGGTATGGTCCTCGGTTATATATTTCATTGACAAAAGAACATATGTGAATCTTTCTTTCTGCTTTCTGCTGGAATGAAAGTATGAAACCATGCTTAATGTGCAGGAGAGTAAAAGTTATGCTACAAATTGACTTTGACTGTCAAATAGTCAACTGTATTTTTTAACTCACTTTATCAGTTGCACCAATATGATTTTACAGCCCAAACCAACATGGCCCAACAATATTTTTGGTCCTGCCCCAAACGACTCCAGCCCACGACGGTTTGAGTTCCTTTATGTTTTTGGGTTCGGTTTGGATTAACTTGGTCCGGTCTGGTTTTGACCCAATGCACAACCCGGGGTATGTTCATGTGCCCTCTTATAACTACGGGCGAGGTAAGAAACGTTCTCTTCGTATGTGTTGTTATAAAGTATCTAAAAGTACATGTTTTGATTCAATACAAAAGAGACGTTTCTACGTTTTCAATTGTTTCTTGTTTTTTAATATTATTTTTTAAGTAAATTTTTTACACCATTGTTTACTAGGTTTCCATGTTGTGTTTTGGTTCTATCTGACGATAAAACGGAAATAGCAATCAATATTAGGTAATATTCGTCGTCTTTCTTCTTCTCTCTCTGTTTTTTTTCTTGTTTTGACATTTTGTTTGAAACAAATTTACATGTTTTACAATTGTCTTGTTTTTTTTATCTATAATTTAATATAATTTCTTTTACCCGATCTTTACCTTGCTTAATTTTATGCCAACTGGCGGAAAATCCTCCATCTCAAACAGATCAAATTAATAACTTGAGCTAAAAAGGAACACGACTAAGCATGTTGCAAGATGATTATTGTAAATGGTGTTAGAATATTGGTCCAGAAAAACAAAGACAATACTCGGTATTTTGTGAGAACTACCACAGCTCTTTTTATAAATATAAAGAACAAAAGACTACATCTTAAACTCTATACAATGACCCTTTTTTATACTACTACTAACCTTTACTACTACGAAATCACAACTCAAACACAGCTGGAATAACAGCCTATTCACTGTTGAAATATTACATTTCCAATATTCCCCTTGACTAACATATTCTACGTTAACTAATCACACCCTTATCTTTCTTGGTTCACCCGTATACACCCTTGAACATCAAGATTAATTTTTAACATTCTCGCCCTTGATCTTGATGTTGTACCACCTTGGTCTTGAATTATAGTCGTTGAACCATGTTTCTTCTAAGTTTGACCAATCATTGATCTTCAAATCTACTTCACATAGCTTACGTTATGTTCTGTTTCTTTCCTTGATTACCGCCTTGCAAACCTGCTATCATAACAGCCTAACAATCTCACTTCCTAGCAAATTACTTGCCAATTGTTTCCTTTGATTGCAAACAACAACAAGCTCTTATTGCCTTTTGCTTTTCTGAGTTCTTCTCCTCACGACCTGTGTCACATAGATTATCCCATATATGAATAATCCCTCACAGATTAAATCTTCTCAATGGTGACCTGAATCGCTTAGGTTTTCTTCACTTCTGATCGCAGCTTCACACAACCTTACGTTCTACCTCACACATAACCCAATCTGTCTCGCACACATTTTCTGCAATCTGAATCAGTCAATTTTTTTCTATAGTAGTTGGATCACACAACCGTTCTTCCCCTTGGATCTGCTCAATTGACTTGTTTGAACCTATCACGGGTTCGGGCTATGATTAATCTCTCACGGATTCAATCGGGTGGCATCGTTCTTCTTCACACTCGATCATCTTTCTCATCGTCTTCACATGCTCAATCTTCTTCCCGTAATCGTTCCCCTTGCTCTGATACCAATTGTTAGATTATTGGCCAAAAAAACAAAGATGATACTCAGTATTTTGTGAAAACTACCATGACTCTTTTTATAAATATGAAGAACAAAAGACCACACCTTAAACTCTATATTTACATTGACTAACATATTCTACATGTTAACTAATTCCACCCTTATCTTTCTTGATTCACCCGTATACACCCTTGAATATCAAGATTAATTTCTAACAAATGGATGATGGTGATCGTATTGTAAAATGTTTTTTTAGCAATGCCAAAATATATGAAAGATGATGCAAAATTGGGATGAATCACGACCAATTTGAACTTGTTTTTGGGCACTTCTAATTATGTATCGGCTTTCTTGATTAGTTTTAATCTTTAGAGGTGTGTGCATTGTTTCTAAAGCTTTCAAGGGTTTTAAGGTGTTCTTATATCAATTTTCATCAAAACTATGTTATTAATTATATATATAGGCAAGTTAATTAATTAGCTTTTTTGTGAAACAAACATCATATGTTCATGGCTATTAATGTTGTTATGCAGTCTTCCGTTTTGCAACTACAAACCATATACTCTTAAAGATCGAAAAAAGCTTGCAATAATCGCTCATTTGTAAAAGAGTAGAGCCTGAGTGTCAAGGTACGCTCGGCTTGTTCGATAGCTGGCTCGTTGGTTTGCTCGTTTAACTTATATAAATGGTAACTTAAAATTTTAGTAATTTATCTAAGCTTAAATCTCTCCATCAATCCAATAATCATGTAGATGTCATCGTTATTTTAAATTCATGCACTATTTCTTAATATTTATTGTATTAAATTTATTTAGTTTGTTAAATCCCATGTTTTAACTTAAATAATTTCCATAATAACCGGTTTCAGAACTGACCTGACAACCTGAACTGAAACCGAACTAGTTTTAACCTTATACACTTTGATTGTTTAAAGCCGTCCCAAACACTTTGAAACCGCCTTTGCGTTTTCCCAAACCGGTTCCAACTCATAGGGTTAGAAACCAGATGAAAACCTTTTGGTCGTTTGAAAACGGTCATATAGCCGTTTTATGACCATTAAACTCGGTTTTGGACCATTTTGCCATCTTATGTTAGTACAAATGGCTATTAAATGTGTTGATTTGATCACAACACTTAAAAATGCAAACGCTAAATAGCTCTCGTATACGATAAAAACGCTCTCAAAACGCTATGAATTCCAAATCATCTGTTCACATGTTAAGTCCTCAACCGAAGCTTTCATTGTGAGGATTTTAGCAAGAACAAGGTACCAGAATATGTGTTCAAAACTCCTTTCATGTGAAATGTTAAACGGTTAAACTCATGTTCGATGCAAAAATGTGGTACGTGTTTCGAACTAGAGTCGAACTAGACTTTGAGAACTCACAAAATACTGCAAGTCGTTGAAAAACACCCACGCTCAATGTCAAATAACATTTGGAAATACGGTTTGTAATCGAATGACAAAGTTCATGTTTAGAAAAGGTTTTTCGTTCGACTATTTGACAACCCCTGCTTAGACAAGGTTTACTCAAAAAAACTCTCCAACCATGTGAATATAAAATCAAGGAAAGATGGAAAAAGTATTTATTTATTTTTTATTATTGAACGTTTACAAACTGATGTGAATTGAAGTCGATGTTTGGTTATGTAACATCTTGAAATTTTTTTAACTGAGAATTAATTTTGATTAATCTCGTAAGGACCATTATTATCATTTATGGAATTTGTGATTTATTTATGTTTGATTCTTGGTTTTCATTAATTAATTCTTTTATTTAAAAGATAATAACTTAAGCTATTAAGTTGAACATAATAACATTTCTAATAGATTATAAAATAAATAACAATCATAATAACTATGAAAATATGAATAATAATAATAATAGGAGTAACAAGTCATAAATAGTTGATAAGTTTAAAAATGGTTAAATCTTAAAGTTAAATTAAGTCCAGGGGCTTAATTGTAAATCTAGAAACTTAGGCTATGAAGTTTTGTGCATAAAATGTTAATACTAAAGACCGCAGGGACTAAATGTGTAAAAGTTGAGAACCCAAACCAACCCTCCCACATGAACCCGTATTTCCGGTGGCCGGCTCCGGCCAACCCTCCGGCAGCCCCCAAATCCATTCGAAACCGTCGGTTTTTGATGCCAATTCATTCCTAATCGTCTCGTGAACGTGTCTCGAACTTAAACACACACAATAATGGAGTTTAATCATCGGTTACACACCATTCGGATGAAAAACCGATGCCTTCAATTCCATAACCGTTCTACCCTAAATTCTTAACTACAATCTAATTAAACACACCTAATCAATCGGCTAACTGATCCTAAACGTTCACTAACTTGCAATTTCATCTGAAACAAACACAAGAGTAGAATTCGAGGGACCTCTCCCGTTCGCGACCGCCACACTCGAACACCATCTTCAACAGTTCTAAACTCGAAATTTATAGAGGGCTTTTCGTCTTGGAGTCCATTAGACACTATCTGTGCAGCGAATTGAATTATAGTCGTCGTTTGAACAATAATCGAGCTTCACAACAGTCGCGGTTTCTTCTTTGAGTCGAATCACTGGTGTCATACAACTTTCGGGTAATTAAACTTACATACATATTCGTTTTAACTTGATGAATGAAAGCCCTATGAATTTAAGCATTGGCAATAACGAATTGATCTTCAATTTGGCACAAATCGAAACTAGGGTTCATAGTATTTGGGGGGATTTATTTAGATTATGTTTATAAGAATTAAAAGCAAGGATATCTCGCGGCTGAGAGCCTTGGTTCACTGGTTAAGTCTTCTCCCCACATCCATGAGGTCCCGGGTTCGAACCCGGGCAGCCTCATCTTTTTTTTTAAAAGGCTTTTTGGCCTTAAAATAATTATGGAAAATTTATAATAATTACAAAAATGACTTTTACAAACTTCAAATATTTTTAAAATCATCTAGCTAATTTTCTTGAAATTTATTTTAATATTTTAATATTATTATTAATTATTTTAAACAAATGATATAACTAATTCAATTTCTGGTAAAATAGATTTTAAATATTGTTTAACTTATTAAATCATTATTTGTTCAAATAATATATTTAGATTATTTCTCATAAGTTAAACCTAAAATATTGTTTAATTACTAAATAGTTATTTGCTCAAATAATATATCTAAATTATTTTACTTATAAAATAGACATTGAATATCGTTATAACTCACTAAATCATTATTTGCTCAAATAACAAGTATAAATTATTGTTTGAAACGTGCTTATTTTATTTAGCTATGAGACTTTATATAAATATTACAAACTTTATTATAAACGTTATTCTTATTTCACATCTTTATATAAAATACAAATAAATTGTTACCAAGAAAATATAATTACTTATTGAACATCAACTTTGATATATTTAGATTCATTTCTAAAATATTTACACATATAATTCTTCTAATGAATTAAAAATTTAAAATAATTACTTTGTAAATTGTTACTTATCAAAAACTCTTTAAAACTATCAAAACCCTAATCATTAATAGAACGTTAATCTTATTATTAACTTTAATCTTTACCTTGTAATATATATGTTAGGTGCCTTGTAATGGATACGTTGGATTATCTTTTAATCTTTTATATCATCTTGAAATGCATATATCAATGTGAGTATTTCCATACCCCTTTTTGCTTATTTTCACACTTTGGGGTGAAACATGTTAACTTATTATCATTGCACTTGTAAACTTATTTGAGACTTGTAATCTTTATGGCAATTCATCATGCAAAGTTATGGTTAGTTGAACTTTTGTGGTTACCATGTTATGGCGTTATATGTACAATCATTAACTATTGCTAGCCCAGCGAAGTCATAGATCTATGGGTAAGACAAGCCTGCTTGGTTGATCCAAGTACACTTAGCTGATCGTATATACTTTTAACGTTTGAGACTTGTAAAACATTGTCGAGGTTTGATTGTTGCATTGTTCATAACATCCCTAATCACTTGATTCACTAACTTATGACTTGAATTGCCATCTTTTATATACTTATGTATTGAAACTATGGAATGCTCACCAACATTTTTATGTTGACCCTTTTATTTTTAACATGTTTCAGGAATACCTCAAGTGTGTGATCAACTCTTTGAAGCTTGCACATCTAGGAATGGACCTAGTTAAATAAATGAAATAAGAATGATTTGTTACATTCTATGTTATACTTTTAATTTCTTTGAAACTTATGTTTGTAATGATACAATTGAAACTTATGTTTAAATTATATTTGGTTTATTAATAGCGTTATGTGGCTGTGAACGATCTTAACTCACACTCCTCGACGTTTCCGCCGTCAAGGTTGGGGTGTGACAGGTTAACTTCACAAATATAATGTATACTAGTCTAACAACCTGTGTGTTACACGGGTTGAAACAGTAAAATTTAAAAATGAATACAATTATAAATAATTAATTATTACTATTCCATATAATATATAAGCATGTGGAAATTAAATAAAAATGGGTAGAACCAAGTTACATAATCTTGGTTTCTTGACTTTTATAACACGATTTCCAAATAATACCTACTTGTAGTCGAGTTTCATTACATATCTCACTTTTTTTGTCAATGTTTCTTAGAAGCATGACTAAAACACCGACTTTTAACGCTAAGATATGACTGGTCAAACCATCATTTTTAAAACCGACTTTGGTCGGTATGTATAGTGAAATTTTAAAGTTTCACAATCTGGCCACTAAAGTTCAATAAATAGCAAAAAGTTGCCCAAGACACCTCTTCTCTTTTAAACCCTTTACTTCTCTCCACCGTCTTCTTCACCTTTGATATCAAATCCACCATCAAAGGGCCACTGAGGATTTCACTAAGGATTTCACTGAGGATTTACGTCATTGGGACTGTTGTTGGTTATATAAGTGAAAGTTGGGAGTGTTACCGGCCAAATTAATAGTATGGATTATTATCGGCCAATAGGTAATAATAGGATTATTAAAATCCAAATTGCCTTTTTTAAAATAGTTTGCTTTGAAACAAAATTAATAATTATTCTTTGGAAAACTAGAAAAAAGTTTAAAAAATTGATATAATTATTTTATTACTTACAGTCTTTACCAATAGGTAATTTCAATCATATCTTATATTATAATATTTCGTTTTATAATTAATAAATTTTATTTTAACGTTTTATTTATTCAACTCATGTAATACATAAGTTTACTAAAACTAGTAACCTATAAACTCTATATTTAATCTTTTTACCAGACTTATCATTATCCCATTAACTTGTACAATATTTGACCTACACAATTATCAGATTTTTTTTAAAAATTTAATATCAACGTTAATTATCGTTATTTCAGGATGTCAACTCATTAATTCCACCTTGTTTTATCGGGCTTTTTGTTTGGGCTTTAAAAACTTTATGAATCTTAAATTATATATATTTTTTAAATTCCAAACCCTAATTGCTGTTCTTTGCATAGAAGACTTCGATTATTCAGGTGAGAGTTCAATTCTCTTTGCATAATTTAACCTAATTTACGTTTGAATACGACCATATTTTCTTTATTCATTGTCTAGTATTAAAATCATTTTCACACTGTTTTACTTTGAAACTAACATGCATTGCATATTTGAACACTATTATGAAAACTTTAATCTTTTGGGTTTGATCATCTAGGAAAAAAAGAGCTATACCATGAGTTCCATAAGTGACAATGTAGACGACACGCTTAGTAGTTTGCCCGAAGATATTCGTTCCCACATACTCTCTCTAATGCCTACAAAATTCGCGGTGCGAACTAGCATTCTATCCAAAATATGGAGGTACACTTGGACGTTAGTCACGAACCTTGACTTTGATGATACTCGAAGATATCCCTTTCGTGGTTTAAATGGATTGAGGGAACTTGTGGATGAGGTTATGAAGAATTGCAAATCATCCCAAGTTAATTTATTTAGATTACACTTATATGATGAACGTTATTCAGTTCTAAAGTCAAGTGTATCGAGTTGGATTGATCAGGCAGTTAGGTTAAAGGTTCGTGAGCTTGACATACGTATTCCCCTACTTGAGTTGCCTTTAAGTGTTATCACTTGCAAGACACTCACAACGTTAAGATTAATGTGTGATGGCGTTGATTGGGAGTGTTCGTCTGGCGTAAATCTTCCATGCGTGAAAATTCTAGACATTGTTGTTTATAGAAATCCTTTTGTAAATGCATTTAAAATCATCAGTGGCTGCCCAACGCTTGAAAATTTATCTTTGAAAGTAACATGGCCTAACAACGATACAAAAGATTACATATTCGACATTCCTACCTTGAAACGACTGAGACTAACATTTTCACCACTCTTCAACAAAGTTGTTTTACGCGCCCCTAATCTTGAATACCTATACTTTGGTGGGATATTGTGCTCGTATTTTGTAATGGAAGATGTGTCATCTCTGGTTAAGGCGTCTCTTTCGTTACATCACTTAAAGTTTGATCATCTATGGGCCGAGCTTCTAAAAGGAATAAGTCAAGTTACATCACTTTCAACATGCGATGTAAGTTCTCTTCTTAGTGACTTCAATGTTCAATCATGTACTCTTGAATGATTTTTATTTTCATTCACCAAAGTAACTTTTTTTGTGTTGAAGCTTCCATCCACTTTACTTTTACCCATATTTCCAAATATGAAACACTTGGAGTTGAGACACTCTTGGCATTGTGGACAAATCCTTCAACTTCTTGAAAGTTGTCCTCAATTGAAACATTTGTATATTGAGAAGGTATTTGATGCTTTTTAGTTTTTTCCTATGTTCTTGCTAACTTCTTTTGCCCCGATATAATATTGGGTTTCGTGTATCTGTTTGTGCTAAAAACAACAGTTTGTAAAATCTGACTGGACTAAACCGGAGTCAGTTCCTGCTTGTATGCTAACAAACCTTACAACAATCAAGTTTTTCAAATGCGAAAGGCAAATGTGGGATGCAAAGTTTCTCGAATACATGCTGGGAAATGCAAAGGTTTTAAAGACGTTAACAATCACTTGGGAAAACTTCTGCACAGAAAAAGAAAAGCGGTTGCATGCATGGTTGCTTGAGCTTCCAAAGGCTTCCAGGTATTGCGAGATCTGTGTTATAGATTATTAGTATCGTTCTACTAGTCGTTAATTAGCTTTTGTGAAATAAGCATCATATGTATGACGCAATGGAACTACTGATTCTTCTCATTCTGTTAGGATGTAAATTCTCATTAGATGATATAATTATAATGCTCCTTGTTTTTTTCTTTTGGTTTTGTTGGATTGAAACAAAGTTGGTTTTGTGTTATATGCTTATACGAGTGTGTCCTTAACATTATGTAATATTTAACTGTGTTTTTGATAAGACACGACTTGAAATATTGAATGAAAAAATACACACATTTTATCATCTTTCAGTTATATCTAATCGTCACATTAAGAACCGACATCCATAACCAACAACAACAAAGTTTATAAGTTATCTGATAAACATAACTAATGAAAAGAGAACAAAAAGATCATAAGTATAAACAAGAAGTGAATAACAGCAGTTTTAGTATATAGGATTAAGCAAAGCAATGGTACCAGCATGAGAATGGAGACCAATGTCTTTCATTTCTGTAATTCTGTGTTAGGCGCCTTCCTAGCGGCAGAGCTGCTCGACTGCAGCCACAATCTGTGGCGGCTGAACCACGGTCCATTCCTCTAGGATCCCTGCATATGGGGTCGGCACATCCTGTGATGACAGACACATAATCGGGGCATCCAAATAATCATGAAAGTTTTCAGTAATGGCTGCAGTCAAACTAGCACCAATCCCACCAGTTCTCATGCATTCCTCAACAATAAGCACACGGTGAGTCTTTTTAATCGAGTTCCCAATCGTATACAAATCAAATGGTTTCAAAGACCGGATATCAATCACTTCAGGGTCATACCCCTTGTTGACCAAAGTCTTGGCAGCCTGCATCACATGATATCTCATCCGAGAATACGTCAAAATTGTGACATGTTCACCTGGTCTAACCATTTCAGCTTCCTCCAAACATAAAACATATTCTTCATCAGGAATCCTTTCTTTAAGATTATACAGTAAAACATGTTCAAAAAGAATAACAGGATTATCGCTTCGTATAGCTGCTTTCATTAATCCCTTTGCATTATAAGGGGTTGAACATGCTACCATTTGAATCCCAGGAATGGATTGGAAGTAAGACTCCAGACGTTGGGAATGCTCCGCCCCGAGCTGCCGCCCTACACCGCCTGGTCCTCTGATGACAACTGGGATTTTGAACTGACCACCAGATGTGTAATGGAGCATACCACAGTTGTTGGAGATCTGATTGAAAGCAAGGAGGAGGAAACCCATGTTCATTCCTTCAATGACTGGTCTTAAACCAGTCATGGCAGCACCAATACCCATTCCTGTGAATGAGTTTTCGGCGATCGGGGTATCTAGGACCCTTAGATCGCCATATTTTTGTGCAAGTCCTTTTGTGACTTTGTATGAGCCACCATAATGGCCTACATCTTCTCCCATGACACAAACACGTGCGTCTCTTTCCATTTCTTCTTCTAAGCCTTCCCGGAGAGCTTCAAAGAGTAATAACTCATGACTGAAGAAGAAATATTATATAATCATTATTAATGCCATCCATCAAACCTTTAACCATAACACTATGTCAGCAACATAAAGGTAATTAATTGTACCATTGCAAGGAAATGTAACAGGGCTGGTGGATGGGGGGAGTAGTTAGGGGTAAAAAGATAGGCAAGTTGGGTAATGGGTCAAAAGGGGGGTTTGACAAGCGGTGGAACCGGAACCTCTCAGTTGGAGGGTTGACATATAAACCTTTCTATGTATAGTAAGAAAACTCATGTTTCCCCTAAAAATAACACTCATCTTTCCTTCTAAAGTCTCAAAATTGAAAGTTCTAATATATGGTGTGAAAATTCATGTTTTCACTTTAGAAACCATGTTTTCCTCCATTAACGTTCATTATCTTTTTACAAAAACAAAATGATGTTTTCTTCCCAAACGTTCAAAGAGCCCAACTCATGTTTTCCTAAAAGACTGACTTTTTCACATACTAACTTCCAACAATTTTCAGCAGCAGGAGGCTCAGTGGAGCCTCTTGACCCTCTCTTGCATTGTCTAATGGATAGGACAGAGTTAAGATGGTTATCTTTTAGTACAGTTCACGGTGCATCAAGTTAGTTGAGTTGACCTGCTTACACTTTCTGTTAATTCTTAAAACATTAAGACCACTATAATTATGTCTTCTGCTTAAAATGAAGGTGAGAGAGGACATATGCTTACCCAGGCTTAGATGCAGTTGCTGCTGCTGGTTTATCAGCTTTTGCCTGCAATACAATAACATAATAGCTGATCAGATAGATCACACAGACCTGCAGAACCTTAGAATGAGAGTGTAACTCACCGCCACAGCATTTGTAACCAATTGGTCAGCTCTGCCACCTATCCGGTTTGAACCGGTGTCCATCTTCACACCACCAGACCTCACCACAACAAAACTCCCTTTCCTCTCTGCAATTCAAGCAATAAAGTATACAAATTAGAAAAAATCCAACATGATCCACAAAATGTTATCGAGATTAACCTATTCAGAAATCGATTTTTCTGAAACAATCAAGCAAACCATAACACACATCAAAATCTGAAACAATTAGCACAGTAGCACACAGCAAAGGAAATGCATGAAACAGAAACAATTACATGTAATTAAGCAACTGATAAATCATAATAACAAACAACTAACACAATTCAAGCAATATCATAATCATGTCATCAAGATAAGCAGACCAAAACTTGAGTTCTGAAACAATCAAGAAAACCCTAACAGTCTAACACAAGTCAAATTCTTTATTAACACACAGAAAGGTAAATATATGAAACAGAAACAATTAAATGTAATTAAGCAACTTAATCATAATAACAAAAAATTAACACAATTCAAGCAATTTACACAAATTAGAGAAAATACATCATGATCCGCCAAATGTTATGAAACTATCAACCAGACCATAACACAAATCAAAGTCTCAAACAATTAGCACACAGCAAATGATATACATGAAAAAACAGAAACACTTAAATGTAATTAAGCAACTGATAGATCATACTATCAAACAATTAACACAATTCAAGCAATAAAGTATACAAATTAGAGAACATCCATCATAATCCACCAAATGTAATCAAAGTAACCAGATCAAAAATCGAATTCCAAACCAAACCCTAACACAAATCAAAATCTCAAACAATCAACACACAGCAATGGAAACACACGAAACAGAAGCAACTAAATGCAATTACACAACTAACAGATCGAAACATCAAACAATTAATACAATATAAACAACAGAAAGCGTAACCACAAATCAAAAAACCATAATGCAATCAGTTCAAAACAACTGGAATACAGTTTCACTCTACCACAAACCTGAAATTGATCTGCGAGAACAAAACTGAAACTTTTTGGTGTCAATTGAGGTGGAAGACGAGAGCGAAGTTGCAGCTCCAACTCCTTGAAAAATCGAAGCCATTTTCTTGCTGATTTCAGTTCAATTACTTCAATCTGCAAAAAGATCAACAAATGATGAAATTCAAAACGAACACACGCATACACTTCACGTTGTGGTGTGTGTGGGTATCGATGAAGGTGTTATTGTTGTTGGTGTTAGTGTGTGTGAGTTTATGAAGAATTGGGGCTTTGGTGTACAACGCAAGTGCATGATAAGAAGTTTTGTAACCAGTGATGATATGCCACGTGTCCTGGAGTGTCTTTAGTTGGTTGATTGTTGTCTACGTGTATGTATTTGAGTGGTTGATGTATGTATGTAACAATATGAGAGGCGTTGATGTTGTGATAATTAATGAAGTGAAAAAAAAATCAAAAAATGAATGTTTGTAAGACCGGAACTAATGTTTTAATCATGCGTCATACTAAATCATTATACACCCAAAATATTGTTTAAATAATCATTATACACCCAACATACTAATGTCTTAATCATGCGTCATACTAAACCATCATACCCATGACATGTAAATAAATAAAAGGTTATGGGTTCAAGTCTCATTTTGAGCAAAAAATACTCAGAGTTGAACCAGTGGGTTTTCTCAACAATGAGTTTTCTTCTGAGAGGATTGGGGGTGTGATCCTGGCTAGAAAACGGATAGGTGGGCTCGATTAAGATAACGCACATCCTCCGAAGCAGAGTCGTATATTTGCTGTTGAAAAAAATTAACATGCTACAATTAGTTACATGATAAATATAAGGTTATTAATTATATAAAGGTTAAAAGAATTCTGATCAAATTTGGTTTCAGGTCAAAAGCAGATCATTTGAAGAAATATATATATAAACAATTGATTCGGGTTAGAAAAGTTGTAAGTAGAAATGGGTGTTTCTTGAAACTGATGTTCAAAGAACATATTAATTGCAAGTGGCGAAGAAAGTGGTGTGTTGGCTGTGGTGGGTGTGATGGTGGTGGTGGTGACAACGAAAGCAATTAGTAAGTAGTTACAACACACAAAGATGGCGGTTGATGCTTTCTATTTGAACCGATTTTAAGTTAATAGGAAAAGTTAGTACGGTAAGAGTTAATGCATATTTTTTTTTTCTTATTGAGATAACAAGTTTTATGATAACAATCCAAACTGATTATTTCATAATTCAAATCAATCAACTTTGACCTATAATATAGGTAGACTAGATTTACCCGTAAGTAAAACATAATTTTGTTACCCAAATAAGTTCATTTCTTTATAAAATATGCCATGATTGTCACTCATTCGAAAAGCATATTATTAGCAAGTGTATCTACTTTGGCCAAGAAAAGAATGATTACATTACATGGTATAGATCGACCAAAAGTTAGAAACCAAAACTTGAACTAATTAAAAACTCTACAATAACAAAAACATCACCACCCAAAACATGTTTTGATTCAACCTTAACCTAAATTCATATCCATGATGATCATGATTCTTTGGACTCCAACTCCTTTGATATAAATTTGAACTCATGTTCCCACACTCATCCTTATGTTCATCTTCCTCTTCACTCCATGAACTCTTCTTCCCACCAGTTCTACTTCTTGAAGATACACAAGAAATAGGACTTTTAACTTCACTTGAAGTATTGTTCTTTATGCAAAGCCCATTGTTGCCTCTTATATCAAGCCTCATTCCAATCCTTCTTATGAACTCTTGTGACACCAATAGTTCTCCACTAAGTTTATTGTAGCTCAAATTCAACTGTTCAAGATTTGGGAGTGAACCTATGTATGAAGGAACTGTCCCATTGAGACTGTTATTGTCAAGAGACAATGCAGTCAGATTCTTCAAGATTGACAAAGAAGTGAGTATTGGTCCCATCAGCCCACACCTTGAAAAGCTCAAAACTTTAAGCCTACCCAATGACCCAATAAACAAGGGCATACCTGTGTTTATAGGGTTGTCTTGAATCACCAAGTATTCTAACTGCTTCAAACCAGATAAAGACTCAGGCAATGGTCCACTTATAAGGTTATGACTCAAGTCAAACAACACTAACCTGCTCAAATTGCCAAATTCTTGAGGTACACTACCATTAAGCTCATTATACCCTATATCAATCTTTTGAAGAGACTGAAGTTGACCAAAAGATGAAGGTAGTTGACCTCCAAGCATGTTGTAGCTAAGGTCAAAGATGTTCAAACTCTTCAAGTTTCCAACTTTTTGAGGGATTGAACCATTAAGATGGTTGTAGCTTAGGTCAAGCTGTTGTAGGTTAACAAGTTCACAGATTTCATGTGGGATTTCACCACTTAACATGTTTTGTGAAAGGGAGAGGACCCTTAAGCTTTGAAGGTACCCTAAACTTGAAGGGATACTCCCATGGAGACCAGGGTTTGACACAAGTGCCAAGTGTTCTAAAGATGATAAACACTTGTTTTCAAAGAGTGATGAAGAGAGAGTAGTTGGTGTCACATTGAAACAGTTGAAAAGAGATAGTGTTTTGAGGTATGGAAGCTTCATAAAACCTCTAGAAGACAAACTAGCATTGGGTTTACAAGGTGGAGTGAGTATATCACTCCCAATGTGAATCTTGGTTACATGAAAGATTGTAGGGTTGTAATCTTGTGGACCATTTGAACCATCTTCTTGAGCCATGAGCTCACACTGAACACCAGGCCATGGTGTGTCGGTGCATGGTTGTGGGTGCACTTGGGCCCATGTAGGGTCATCTAAGAGTGAACCCATGACCTCAAAGAGCCCCAAAAGTTCATCTTTATCCATGCTTACCATCTCACCACCATCACTAACATAGAATATCATAAGAACATGAAGGAGAACAAGGAGAATAGAAGAAAAAGAAGCCATTTTTTTAAGTGTTGAGATGATATGGATGCAAACAAAAATGAGAAGATCTAGTTAACTTTTATAAAGATGATGTTAGTCATCTTACCAATGGTCCAATGGTAGGAGTTTGGTTTGTGGATATTTGCAGTCAAACCCTTGATTTGTTAAGATTTTTACATTACATCCAAAAGCATTCGTTGTTGTACACTTTTATCTCCTTATACTTTTTTGTTTTTTTCTTGTCAAGCAAATGACAAGATTGTTTCTTTTTGGACAATGGACAATAATAAGCTAAAAAAGTTTCAAGACGGATGGAAATCAATTGATTGTAACTTATTTATGTTTGATTTGTTAGGAAAGATGTTATTTGTACTAATCTTACTACTATGGATTGTTTTTAGCCTTAGTTCAATAAGAAAAGTTTATTAAATGAAAACTAAATAAAGAAAGAATGCAAATTAAATCACATAGTTAGAAAGGCAATTGGTGATTGCTAATAGGAAGAAATGTTTGGATGCATACATGCATGCGTACAAACAGAAGTCATCAAAAGAATAGATGCCAGTTTATTCGATGAATACACTATTATATTCTAATGGTATTACAAATAATATATTCATTGATAATGAATTACTATAACTTTTAATTGTTTGACAAGGTGTATTCACTAATATTTAATACGATTACTAAATATTTAGTTGTTCTTATTTGAACCCATCCCATATGATCAGATTAATATAAAAACCCAATAGGAAAACCCCAAATCCAAAACATGCGGGATGGTAATTAGACAGTATTCAAGTATAGGAACAAATAGGGATAAGATTTAAAAAAATTTCGTTTCTTTGGGACGGATATGGTATTATGTGACACCCTTCTAAATACCCAAACATGTTTAACATACTCAAAACTGATTATATTAATATATTATAAAAATATTGTTAGGAGCTTATAATCATTAAATATTATAATTGTCAAAAATATAGTTTAATATTTGAATTCAACTTTTAAACCGAGTTTAACATTAAGTTTTGGTAATGAGCATCCTAATAGATAAATTTAAAACGCATAATAAACAGGTAAACTCGATACCCGCAAACTCCATTGGTAATAAGTAACGTGCACACCCAATACCCGCATGTGCACTCAAAATCTTGATAGGCAATAAGCAAAAAGTATGAGACATAATTTTATAATTAGATATGAGACGCATAACCAAAAACCGTTTTATACCGGGCCCATTGTCCTTCCTTGGTAAATAATTGAGGTAAAAGATGGGTGGAGTTTGAGAAATTGAAAGAAAGTTGAGGGGGTGATAGTGAAAATCAGAAATTCGAATATTGATGTCAGGTGGGTCTTGAAAGCCCTGTTGGCCCAAAATGGAAACCAGAAGCACCTTTTTTATGGCAAATCAGGATACATCTAAGCCCAAATAGTTCTTTTGTTCCTCTTTCAGTGTGTCAATTTTGTCTACATATATAACACCTTTTATCCAATTACTTATATACTTTTAAGATTCATTAATATATTAACTAACAACTTGTTTTAATAATTATTGGAGGTTAAATATATGTTACATTTTAATCATTTTTTATCCTAAAAACAGCACAAATGAATATATTTTTTTCTCATGTAGGTTGATTAAAATTTCCACCTCTACAGTGGTTATAACGATTTTTATGATTTTTTTCAGTTTATTTAATCGACAAGTTATATACTGAATGCATACATATAAAAAAATCATGTATGTATGTTATGTGTTGGTCTACTCCATTTCCCGTAGTCAATACCCGCCTTCTTGTACCGAAGCCATTTGATATACTGGGATCAGCTGGTGTGGATAAAAGTTTTGTGGGTCTTAAAGTTATTAGTTCGAATCCCACTTCAGCCAAAAATCTTACAGCTATTAATAGGGGTTGTTAATGAGCTCTCCAGGCATATGCAAGTCATGAGGTTTTACAAGATAAGCGGTTTCCTCCTGGAACAAGTTGGTTTCATCCTCAAACGTCAAACTAATGATTAACAGTTGAAATTTGTTTGAGATATGAACATATGTGGGCTATGAAGAGCATTTAACTGAGCCCGAATAATCATTGCCGTTCAAAAATAATAGTTATGTTATGTCTTTTTATAATTATTTCATCAGGAAATCATCTTACACTCATCAAGTTTTCAATTGTTTCATTAAAAATCACTTTCACTTTTCATTTTAAAAATACTTATTCAAATTTCTGTTTCGGTATTGTAAATTTGGTATATGTTATAGGACCTTTAGATTTCAGATTGATTATTGGGCAGTTTTTTTCCTTTTTTAAATTTAAAAGCTAACATTCAATGAAAATAAGTGACAACTACTAATTAACCCCGCATGTTATGGCGGAGTTTACCTCCCTAACTAAGATTTAAAGCGACACGTAAGAAACTAAACGTGTAAAAGAACCTAAAGTCATCAAAGAAATAACAAAATGTCATTTTCTAGACTCGAACCCATGTGACGTGCCACAGCTGAAATGCATCTGCTGAGAATTATCATAAGTTGTACCTAAACCGTAAAAAAATTACATATTGCAAAGAAGGGCTTTTAGGATTCAAACATGAGTAGTTATGATAAGAAAATGAATTCCTTACAACCAAGACAACTGTCACTTCGGTGTTAAACACGTGAAATGTATATACTATATATGAATAAAAAAGAAGTCTTTGCCCACCGCCCTTTACAATTAAGTTATAGTAAATGTATTACGGGCAGCTTTTTTTAATCTTTACTAAGATTTGAATATGATGCTTTAAAATGTACAAATAAATGAAAGTATATGAATAAATAGTAGGATAAGAAAAGTGGGTGGGTAATTGAAAGGGAGTAAATGTGAGAGGTAAAAGTGTAAGATGATAAGACATAATATAATATAATAATATTATGTTTGGTCTGAATGGTGTTTCCTAATCATGTTGACAGCGACATTTCTATATATCCTGCTAGCATCGCATGCTATCTTTTCCACTACCAACCTCTCTCTTTCACGCACAAAACACAACAAATTTAACACACATCCAAATGGTAAGTTGGAGACGTTATAAGGTTTTGTGTTTAAATCTGGTATAATGTTGATTCGCTGATTTTAAAATTAAAGTATTTGTAGATTAGATGGTGTGTGCCCCTCCCACCAAGTCGTTAATGTGTCATGCTTGAAAACCTTTGACGTACCATTGTAATATTAGACACAATGTTCGTCAGTATATCTACCATTTGTAAAAAATATAGCAATATCATATTTAAGTTAAATAGAACAAAATTTGATCTTATAGTATACTTTAAAAAAATATAATGAAGCATTAAGTGTCATTTAACTATAAAAATTATTGAAGCAGATTTAAGCCTAAAGGGATCTATATATCTGCGTCTAATTAATTTTTATCACTTAAACCATTTTAACTTATATAATTTACAATTTTTTAAATAACAATTTTTTGCGACACCTATTTTCATCTAACCTTACATCTGTGAGGATTTGAACCTATATCACTTCGTGAGTAGAAAAGACCATACCACCAGACCACTAGATCATGGGTTGTATTATTTAAAGTCTTGAACTAACATCGCACCTCTCAGCGAAAACTAACCTAGCATATACCCATTAAACTCTTCACCTACTCAATTTCATTTGAGTGAGCATTGTATCAACCTTCACGCAACGCACAGAGACGGTTCAACCATTTGGGGGCCTAAACAAAGAAAAAAATTGGGGCTTTTTTCAAATGTCCTCATTGTCGGTTAGCTCTGTCTACTTTTAAGTCAATCGTTAAATTTTTTTCATCTCTGTATTTAGAGATTGAAATTCAAATTTGGTTTCGATCTAAAAGTGTTTATAACTTTAGCTCTATATACTCTTGACTGGTTCCTAATATTTATAACTAAATTATCATGCTCAAAAGGCAAGGTTTTAATAGTGTTGATGATGATGATGAATTGATGAGCGTGTTGTTTAACATTTTTTTAAGCATTAGTTGTTAATTGTAGCGTTTAACTAACACAAATGATTTTTAAAAACTCCCTAACTTAAGAAACTAGCTGACCAATGCATAACAAACCACTTAATTGAGAGATGATTTGTAGACGGTAAAAGTTGTAGAATGCACACCAATTCCTCTTTAAACCCCGCTATTTTTTTAATCATTTTTATATATTTAATATGTATAATAATTTTAATTGTATACAAGTCATCTTGTAAAATCATTGTTTTGAATATGTCATGTATTAGTGTTGGCATGTTCAAGTTGACAACAAAGCCAAAGTTGCTACCGAGTTTCAGTTGGTGGCGACCAATTCTTTAGCTACTGATCAGTAAGTATCAAGAATCAGTTTCAAACAACTTTTTATATATTTTGTTGAAGCATTTTTCAATTCATTATATACATGTCAAAATAAAATATTTACAAGCGAACATGACTGCTCTACCCTTGCCACATGCTTTGCCCCTTAGACCGCACTAGGGGAGACACCCCTTCGAACCCACTACCAGTCATCAGGAGCGTTTCCCCCGGAACCCCATGATCTAGTGGTTCATTCATCCTTGAAATCATAATAACTTTAATGAGTCAAGCTCATGCTTTAAAATAGAGCTCTACATGAGTCTTGCTCGAACTCCAACTCAAACCCTTTTAAATTACATGAGCCAATTATAAGCTTAGACACACTCAAGCTCTGTTTGACTTGTTTTACACATAAAATGACTAATTAAAATTTGGATGACCAAAGTACTTCTCTAATTATTTGGATTGGCTATTTTTATATTGTTTTGGTACAACTTAAAAGAGAAACGGTACGGTTGATATACTAACATGTTCGTGTCAAAAGTTGAGGTGGCTATTTTTGATAAAGATTGTAAAACACTTCACCCTTAAATCAATAAGCTATACATCCACAGGCTTGGTTGTAACCCGGATTCAAGATCCGACCCACGAATTACAAACAACACCTGACTTGTATAAAGAATTGACACGTATCTCACATCCAATGTATTATAATTATCATCAATCCTAAGCGTTTATAAAACACATCTCCGATTGCATGAGAGGTAGGAACCATTAAATACATACACACACATCAAAATCGATAATGTATTAAGATTTTAGTTTTTACTCGGTTCAACATGTTTTGGAGGATACTCTATGCCTTGAGGGTTTTTAAACCGTTTTTCATCCTTGAAAAGGGTGCAAACCGACTATAATATTCTTCATAAAAGTTTTCGGATCTGCTATAAGTTTGAAATTGATTTTCTTGTGTTCACTTGTGTTTGTGTTTCGTACGTGGAATCAATTTAGATCTGTTACATTTTTTTGATAGTTTTCGCTAATTTTTTCTAGTTTAATCTTTTTCAAATTAGATATGATGTTAGATTTGATTTGAATTTTTGGGTTCATTGGATGCCACTAGATGTGATTTGGTGGTTATTTGTTTGGAGGTTTTATGGTGGAGGTTTGTGCCCCTGAGGTGAGATTTTTACAATGATGAGGTGTATTATGTTGGTTGTCGGTATGTGTTATAACATTATATTGTAAGCATATTTATATTCTTATTGGAGACTTTTTAATACAAATAATTAATAAATAATAAGAGACCTTGTTATCAAAATCTTCATTCTCGTATACCAAACTTTCAGATTTTACTTGTTAACGTAGTTGGTGGTCTTAATTAGTGAGTAAACGAGCTGTTTCGCTCATGAGCTCCTCGAGATTGAATTGTTAAAATCGAATCTAGTTGAACTTAAACAAGCTTGATGTTAAGCTTAAATGAGCTAATTTAATCCTACCTCTAAATATATATATCATTATTTGTCACGGGAGTCGAACCCTGAACCTTATACCACTAATACGGCATTCAGTTTTTATTTATGCGAATTTACGAACAAAATCTAATCTTTTTAGTGTTAACAAGGTAGCAAACAAAATTTATGCTCCTCTTATGTTATTTCATTTAAAAAGTTTGAATTTCTGAACAGAAGACTCATGTTCAATTCATGGTTAGAGAGGTGAATCAAATACGAGCATACTAACCAGAAATTGTCAAGCATGTATAACTATATACTGTTATTGATCTACTATCATATTGTGTATCGACCATATATCATCATGTTACAATGTATACTCTGGTTAAATGACGTTACCGTAGTCCGACCATATACCAATCATAAGATACATGTTATTTTAGTTTGTTTGCTTTTCTCCACATTGGAATGACAAGTTAATTTGAAGTTGTAACTTAAAGGTGTAAAATTTTTCTTTAAACGATATTTCTAAGATATGAATTAAAGTTTCTTTGTTTTTTCCTGACTTTGTATGTTTTTTGCATTTTTGTTTTTAGGTGGTTTAGAGTATGTATATATTACTTTGAGTAAATTATAGAGATGTCAATGATTTAAGTATACTGAAGCTTTAATAATAATTTTAAGTGTCATATTGATGTTGAACATTTGTGTGAGGCACTGGATATTTTATCATGAAGAGGGAAAGATTCGCTGAATGTGAACCCAGAAAAGCTTATGATGGGCACATGGTGTACTTTCATCTTGATAGGTATCGTACACCTGACTGTTTCCGAAGGTGATATTGATACTTCCCTGTCTTAATATATATATATATATATATATATATATATATATATATATATATATATATATATATAAAAGAAAATCCTAAAAGTATCTCATTAAATTATAGAATTTTATTAAAATGCCCTTTTTAGATAACCATAATACCATAAAATGTTAAACGTCCCTCTCAATTCTAATTAAGGGCTGTTTGTTAGCATTTGAATCAGTCTGTCAATGGTTTAACACTTAATAGTTCAGACTGTTTGTTTCACAAGAAAATGTCTAAACGATTCAGACATTTGCCTCTGAATGATTAAGATTTCTTGTCTGAATTGATCAGACATTTGTCTTTGAATAGTTAAACGATATACTAGCTTTTAATGGTTCAGACCTCTTAATTGTTCAGTACTTAATGGTTTAAACATTTTATTGGTTTAGCACTTAATCATTCAGAAATTACCAACAGCCCCTAAGCACCTTTGGACTGAGATTTTAAGAAGAGTAGCTTCTTGGAGAACACCATACGATTAAAGTCGTAAGCTGTCTTTCGCAGGGTTCGATCTATAATTTATCATTCATGAATGTTAATAAGATTCATCCATTTAGCAGCACCTTAAGATGGCATAACCTTGACCGCCTATGTTTAAGCTCTCGAAATGTGACATGTCTAACAAGAACAGAGTCACTCTATTTGTTTTAAGACCGACTAATTAAACAGGAGGTCACCGCCTCTATTACACTTCCAAAATATGGATAAAATCGTCTCCAGGCGAAGAGAGTCGAACGACCCTTCTTCAAAATGTGACACGTTTAATTTTTTAGTTTTTCTTAAATTTTAATTACAAAGTATGAAACCATGAGTCAATGAAAGTATGAAACCATGACTCCAGGAAGTCAAATGATATCCAAAAATCTTGTATATATCTTCCTCCAAAGGTTGCATTTGAATTCAGAAAACATGTTCATCAGAAAATACAAAAAAAAACATAAATTGCATGTTATACGCGAGACAACCATTGTGTACACTATCTAACGTTGATAAAATCGATCAAAATTTAACAACGGGTGCATCGGGAAACACCTGTAAATAACAAGAAACCCACTACTGTTCGGTTGCTTCATCCTGCTCTTTATTTGAATCACTTGAACCACCAAAACGCTTCTTCATAGCTGAAAAAGAAATAGATGAACCCAATATCAGCATAGCAATGGTTTGATCATAATTGTGATAAAAAATACAGCAATTATTATAAGAATACAAAAATCATCATCAATAGACAAAACGTTACAAAATATGTTGCTAGTTCGTGTAGAATGACAAATGTAGATTTCCCCGAAAAGAATGAAAACTTAAACATGTATAGTTCATAAAGAGATAGGGCCAAGATTACTTTGATATCGTGAGCGTTATGTGGTAAATAGTATAAAAGATAGCAGCAAAAACACACACCGAAAGAGGGTATAGTATAAAAACTCACATTTAATAGAAGATCCAGCAAGACAAGTGAGCCTAGATTTGGTATTTGCCTCAGCCAATGGTGTTGGTTTATCTTTATTTGCCATGCGGACATCCCAAACACGTATGATTCCATCTGATGAAGCAGATGCCACCAAAAATGGCTCATCATCAGATGTCCCGTCAATCTTAGAAAGAACTACAATTCCTTTTACACGAGCTGAATGTGCATCATCGATGGAATATGCCACCTTCCCGCTCACTGTATCCCATGCTGTCAGATTCCTGTCCTCTCCACCAGTGTATAAAAGCCCATTCTGTTATAAGTTGACGGTTATTTCAGATATTAAAACTAAAATGTTGATGGTTATTTTTATAAGATGATCATCACGAGTTAAAACAATAAAAAGGTTTCTAGAGTTGGCAACTGCTGTCAGCAGCATTTGTTACAAAGAAAGTTCCATGGCAATGGAGAAGAACATGTATCAATAAAAATGATATTTTACCTAAATATTTGTAAAAAACTAATCAAGACATAAATAACCCTTTCAGTTACATTAGCTTAGTAGGACAAAAAATAGTAATCTGATTAAGTAAAAAGGACAACATTTCACATCTTCATAAGCAACAAAAATAATTAGCATGCCATCTTCTCAACAGGTAGACCAATTTACCAAATAATCAGGTATGATTGTATAAACTAGTAATATATTACAAAACTTATAGTCCAATATACATAGGCAGGTAGTTTGTTTCATGTTGATAACGTGAAGGCCAGCAGAAACAAACAAATACCCTGATAAGTTAGTATTTTCCATAAACCAATCTACAATAGCCAGAACTATGACTACCGAACTTGCAGGATAGCATAGTGATGACTAAGTGATTAGGGGTCACCTAACAAGAGCTATAACTAGAACACGACATAATTTTGGGTTCACAACTTCTTATGTCTAACCTGCTTAACAAAAAGATCATCATGTTGGTCGACATGTTCAACACAGTTCATTAAACTCATGTTCGGGTCAACAAGTCGTCATTTCTAAAATTTTAGTTAAAAACATAACCAAACCGGACATACCCAGCAAAAATCTCACTCATTAGTAGGGTCTAGTCAGTTAAAAAGATAACAGATGCATATTTTATAAGGTCAACCAGTTTATCACCCGTTTAACCCATTCAAACCCGCCAGCCCGTTTAACCCATAAAGGACTTAACTAAAACCTAACAAGTAACAACTCATTTGACCCATTTACATAGATGGATCAAATGGGTTGTGGTCAAGTTACACGATTTCAAATGTGTCCAAGCCAAAGCTGCTATCTTTTAACACAATTAGATATGTAAATCGTGTCCCTTTCATCAATTCAACCTAGATTGCAATCCCTAAGTACATCCTTAAAGCTTCACAGTTTACACCCATATATACCCATACAGATCAAAGATCAATCACAAAATAAGAACAAAAACCATAGTAAAGAATCATAAAACCAAACCCACCATTGCAGGAGCAATGCAAAGAACCTTCTTCTTCGCTTCCAACTCAATTATCAGCTTCGCATCCTCAGCTTCATGTACAGAGACCTTCTCCTCAGTCCCCATGAAAAACTTCTCACCACCACAATCAAACTTCACAATCGAAGCTTCTTTCCCCAATCGACAATAAAAACTCCTCCTTCCCCTAACCAAATTCACCATCCCCAAACAAGAATCTCTTCCCACCGTCAACCCTAATTTCCCCGACGGATGAACCGACATATCATTCACCCCCTTCTTATGCACCTTCACCGTCTTCAAATGCACAAAGGGATCCGCGTCGTAGAACGAAACATTTCCATCATCGTACGCTGCGAACAGATTACGTGGGAAAGAGGTTAGGGATTGTGGGGTGAAGAGGGCTAAGGATGTGACGGTGGCGGTGGGGTCGTTGAGGGATCCGACTTCTGATGAGGTGGAGAGGTCGTAGATCTTGATGGTGTCGTCGGAGCCGCCGGAGACGGCGACGGAGCCGGCGACGGCGACGGATTTGATCGGGGAGAGGTGGGATGGGAAGGAGAAGATTGGGGATAGGGTTAGGGTTTCGGTGGAGTGTTTTAGGGTTTTGAGCTTGAAACCCCAGATGAAACGTTCGTATGAACCTGCAACTAAACTCATGATTGCAGATTTTGATGGCTTCTTCTTCTTCTTCTTCGAAGGATCTTGCTTGTATAAACCCTAGAAACGAGAGACTAGAGCTAAGATGAATTAGGGTTTTAGGGTTTTAGGATGTCCTGTTTCTTAACAAAACGTCAAATGTATAATTCGTTAAGAGCTTTAAAACAGTTTATATTTAATTGTTTATGATTATGTTTACTATAATAGTAAAATGTCATTTTTATTTTTAACGTTTTGCTAAATTTATTATTTTAATTTTTTTTTTTATTCATCGTAGTTTACCAAATGTTATTATTTATATTCACTCCATTAACTTTATTAATATCTCAGTTAAATATGAAGGTTATTTAATCTTCTTCAATAACCTAATTATCTAATTAAACAAAATAATCAATTAATATTTAATTAAAACTAAAAAACATATGAAGCGACTAGTAAGATCGGGCGCTTCGATTTAAAAGTTTTGGTTAACTCTAACTTATGTTGTTCAATTGAGGTCTGTTGTGATATTTCAATTGATCTTCAATATTGTTCGAAAGTGCACCATTGTTTGATTGAGATCTGTTGTTGTCTCGTTTTGTATGATTGAGGTCTGTTATTTTCACGTATCATGACAATAGCAGACCTTAATCAAACAAAACGTGACAACAGCAGACCTCAATCGAATACATGTACACATTAAAACAATATATGAAGATTAAGTAAAATATGAAAACAGACCTAAACAAAACATCATGAGTTAGAGTTAATCTCAAAGTAGACCTAACGGTCTCACTAATCGCTTCATATGTTTTTTTACTTTTAATTGAATATTAATTGATTAACTTGTTTTAATTAGATAATTAGAGTGTTGAAAAATACTAAAATATCCTCATATTTAACGGAGATGTTAACGAAGTTAGTGGAGTAAATGAAAATGACAACATTTGGTAAACTACAGCGACTGAAATGACAAAAAAAGTTTTTGAATTGAAATGGAAAATTCAACAAAACATTAGGGATGAAAATGACAATTTACTCTTATTATAATAATCGTAACTAGGTCATTTAAACGTTGCACGTTGTCATGATATTGTACGTGACATGATAAACATAGAATACAATTGACCTGATTTACTTCCGAATTAAATTTACGCCAATGCGTAGAGTGACTTGAATTTATAACGTTGAATGAAAACGTATTATATTTTATTCGACTTTTATGCCAGACAAACTTTAAGTCTCTTCTAAGTATAAGTAAATGAGCAAAAATATAAGTAAATGAAAATTTACAAAAATTTTAAATAGTATTAAGGTGTGAAAGTGTGAAGATTTAAAGTCTTTTCTAAGTATAAGTATATGAGCAAAAATAAATCCTTATCACCAACTCCAACCTCCTAAGTTTGAAGCTTTGGCTAAAACTCACGGTAATGGCAAAACGTCTTTAGTTTTCTTTATTTTTTTCGTATGACACATTAGCGTTATATTAGTTTTTTTATTTTATTTTCAGTTTTACATAGGTAGTGTTTGTTTTTCTTCAAAAGCTCATCCTCACCTCTTCATTTGCGCGCACGCAGACACAGGAAGAGGTTTTGAGTGCGCAGACTATTTGATTTTTTGAAGACGTTTAATTAAAAACGTCTTCCTGATGTCTGTGTGGAAAAGATGTGGACTTACCACTTCTAAACTCTTCTCAACCTCTTCTCACTTCTCCTTTAACTCCCCCAACCCTGAAATCACCTTCACTTCTCCTTAACACTTCACTACCTAAAATCATAAACCACCGGGCAACCTCCGCAGCCTACCTCCGCCGAGCCCTGCGCTGCGCCCTCCCCCCGCGCGTTGCCCTCACCCGCCGCGCTTGGTAAAACAGTAAAATAAGTTGTGAATTGAAGATGGACCCACCTTAAGGAACAGAAATAAGAGACTGAGAATCACAGTCACAGTTGCGGGTAGGGCAAGAGACGGCAGAGGAGGGGCGGCGTACGACGGCGAATCCTTCAAGAAGATGCCAGTATAATGGTGGACCCACTGAATAACCCACCAAACCCACCCCCAATAATATTATTCCGACCTTCACGACGGCTGGATGACACGATCCACCCTTGTTTAATGCCATCTGATACTCTTTCTCGATCACATACACATACCCTTTCTCACTATATATGCATATGTATACTGATGTGTGTGTGTGAAATTGCTATTGTTGATCTTGAAAAATATGTGTGAGGTTTGGCGTGTGATCTTGATAGTTGGGAATATAGATGCAAATTGAGGGTGTCTTTTCAATCGATCACCAACAAAATTATATATTTTAATGATTTATGAGAAACGGGGGAGGTAAAGGTCTTTATTTTTTCACTGCAAATTCTACAATTTGTTATTTTGTTTACCATATACACCACGCACATAATGGTCACGACAAGTATATACCATGACAATGAAAATATTAAGCGTAGAGGGATTGGTAGCGGTGATGTTGCTCGGCACTGTGCCTCGTCATGGGCTCACGGCGGATACGTCACGCCCACCCTTATGGTTTTATGAATATTATTATAGTGTTGTATGACTTTTATTTATATTTTAATGTATTTGTATGACTTTTATTTATATATTAATATTAAAATACTTTTTAAAGTTTAAAAAATAGGTTTGCTTTAATTACTGAATATTTCAGCATTCTTCAGATGTTAAAAAAATAAATAGTTTTTTTCTTGCATACTGCAGACGTTTGGTCCACCTCTTCTGCTGCAGATGTCTGCAGATGTGATCCGCAGACCGCAGATGTTTTCCTGCAGAAAAAACAAACAGCACCATAGTTTCTCCCCCTTTAAAAGGTGTCGTACCAATTTTCCTCGTTTCCCAAGTTTTCAATTTGCGGACATATGGATTCGTAAATCCCAGTGAAAGTTCAGCGGGTTGTAACATCACGAAACCGGGACGCAGTGATCCCGTGGCCTTTTATTTTATTCTCTTTATATCTCGTGGGTGTTTGGGAGTGCTTTTTTTTCTTACTTATTAACTTTTAAAAAGGTAAAAAGTCATTTTATAGTGTTTGACAATATGATGGTTATGAGTAAAATAAGTTAATAAGTCACTCCATACTAACTTATTAACTTATTAAAAAAGTCAATAAGTCAATAAATTGTTTTAATAAGTAAACCCAAACATGCCCCTCATAAATAAGAAATTTAAAAGGGAAAAAAATTGTAAGGCCCCGTTCCCGGGACACTTACAGTTGGATCCTCATCGCACATAAAACATATAATTACATTTCACTTTCATAAACGTTGCAGCGGAAACATTAAAAACCACATTTTCATTTCATCAAAATACTTTTGCAAAATAATACATCCGTTCATTACACATTATCATTTTACATTTCATTACAAAAGCATTATAACAATGGATGCCATCCCAAAATAAGTTGAGTAGCCGCTCCGTGCCATCCTCAGCAACATACCTGCCAACTGGAAACACATCAAAGTCAGCATTGCTGAGTGAGTTCTATTTTATAATAAAACATACTTTACTTTCATTAAAATCGTTCTATACTTTCATGCGATCACACATCATACGTACACATAGATAATTTCATTATTATCTTCATCATTCATTAATTAACTTCCATTCATTCATACGTTCTTACTTTCATTCATTCGTTAATTATTAGTACATCTTTTCTTTCCATTAAAAACATGAACTTTACCCTTTAGTTTCCTGGTACTGGGCCTAAGCCTATCATAGACCTTCTTTAACGGTACACAGCACCTCTGGCCACAGTACCTAAGGTAAAGTTTAGGATCATTACATCTATTATTTCATCACGTTCTGGATCAATGTCAACAGCTATGCCCAAACAATATGGCTACTGGGCCGAAGTTCATAAATGACTTCCACACTACACGTAGCCTGGCACGAGCACCGGGGTAAGCGACAAAGATCCCAACTATGTTCTTCACCCCCAACATATGGGTACTATGACATTCTACACCCCCAACGATATGGGTACTACACCCCCATCAATATGGGTACTACACCCCCATCAATATGGGTACTACACCCCCATCAATATGGGTACTACACCCCCATCAATATGGGTACTACACCCCCATCAATATGGGTACTACACCCCATCAATATGGGTACTACACCCCCATCATATGGGTAACTATGACATACTACACCCCCCACGATATGCATAACTCGAGTACTGGGCCGAAGATCATAAATGATTTCCACACTGCACATAGCCTGGCACCAGCACCGAGGTGAGTAATCACTACTCCACCCCCAACGATATGCATAACTCGAGTACTGGGCCAAAGTTCATAAATGATTTTCACACCGCACATAGCCTGGCACCAGCACCGAGGTGAGTAATCGATATACACTATGTACCACAACGTTGGTCAATCACAAAGACTGGAACCCCCGCGTGTACCCCTAAGGGTTAGCTAAACTATACGCAATTGAGCTTACGACATTTTAGAGTCGGGCACCACTGAACATGTTGCTTGCAAGTCTTTCATACTTTCATTACATTCATTAACGATGCATTCATTCATCATATTCCTCTTTTCATTATCTTTCTCTTTACGTTACATAATACTTTCATTACATTCATTAACGTTCGACGCAAAGCCACGGAAAGACAATCATACATAATAATAAGGAACATAACAACATACAACATCAATCACACAAGGCAACATCGCACACCCATAACATACATCATGCATAACATACAACATCATACAATTACACAACATCAAACATCACACGAATCACGCGCATCGCATCATACATAACCATACCACATCACACATCAGCATGCATCGCATCATCATCATCATCAGCTCATCATCATAAATAATTTTACATCATCCATGCCCATTACATCGTCTACAACCCCAAAGGTCCGAGCCTACGTCTGCACTTCCTGAAAGTCAGACAATACTATGGTCATTTGGGCGTATGGACCCTATTCGGTCGCATGGTCTCTCATGCGTATGAGAACACTCAGGCGAATGGACCTCCAGTCGCATAGCCTCCAATCGCATGCTTCCCATGCGAATGAAGCTCAGTCGCATGACATCTGGGCGTATGGACCTCAGTCGCATGACATTCATGCGAATGGACCTCAGTCGCACACCTTTCGTGCGTATGGACCTCAATCGCACGAATCACAGGGTTATGGACTCCAGTCGCATGACCTTCAGTCGCATGACCCTCATTCGCATTTCATTCAGTCGCATGACCCTCATTCGCATTTTATTCAGTCGCATGACCTTCATTCGCATTTCCTCCAGTCGCATAGCCCTCATACGTATTACCCTCAGTCACATTACTCATATATGAATGAACCTCAGTCGCACTCCTGTCGTGCGTATGGACCCAGTCGCATGCCATTCGGTCGCATGGAACTCCGGTCGCATAACCCTAGCTGTGCGCAAAATGCAGTTCATCCCGAACTGCAGCCGACGATTTCGGCCTCCAAACTATTCCAAACCTATTTTAAGCTCAAATCAACCATTCTAAACCTTAGGGAAGCATACCACGACATCATTCAAGCATAACCAAGCATGAAATCAAGCCCCAAACGAGTCATACACATACACATACATACATAAACAGGTTTACACCCAAAAAACTCGAAAAATGGTTTTCAGATGTGTTTCAGCCCCAAAATCATTCAAAAACGTGTAAAAGAGGGGTCCTAGAACTCACACAAACGATCCCGACAAGAAGATCTTCGATTTGACCCGCTACACGACGATTTCCACGCTCGAATCCACCCGGACCAAACTTTTCTCCTTTTTTCTTCTTCTCTTCTCTTTGGCTGAAAAATGACAAGAATAGGGTGTCTTCCCCCTTTTATACTCCCATTCATCAAAGTTTTTCTCGTTGGCGAGTTTAGTCCCTCGACTTTGGACGTTATTTTTTTTTCGTTTTTCGTCGGTTTCAAAGAAAATTTCCAGGTGTTACAAAAATATAGAAAAGGAGGAAAGGTGAGGAACTCAAAAAAGTGAAGAATTTTTTTTATTAATAGGGTAATTTTAGGAATTTTTTTAACTTTTGGGGTTAAAAAAAAATATATATACATTAGGGGTACCCGCCGGTGCCACCGGCGGGTTCTCCCCTTTAAATTTCGCGCCCTGGCAAGATTCGCATGGGTTTGTCCTGTTCCTCAGAACCCGCCGGTGTCACCGGCGAGTTCTGGCATGATAGGTTGACCAGACATGACAGCCCAAAGAACCCGCCAATGGGACCGGCGAGTTCTTAGGTAATTTAGGGTTTCGCTCACCATATAAACCCATCAACCCCTGTGAATCGTTAAACCAAAAACGAAACCCTTCTACAACCACATTATCTTCACTTAGTAACCCATCCTCAAACAACTTAAACGAAAACCTTTTCATACCAACAAATTTCATCATGTCTAGACCTTATTTTATCCAAATATACTGGGGTGGTGATGTTTCTTTTGTGAACGGAAATGTTATGTGTGATGCTTCTACCAGAAGTACCACTATTGTTATTCAAAAAATTTCGTACGATTCGTTTGTTGATTTCATTTACGATCATCTTCAACTTTCACGAGAATATTATAATCTGAGGTTCAAACTATTTTACACGTACGGTGGTTTTTCTCAAACATTGGAAATTTTTAATGACTCGAGTCTTGAAGTATTGTATCAATTGGCAGATTATGTGGAAAATTTCATTGGAAATATTCACGTAATTTTGGATCCAATAATTTCACTCCAACAATCAAATTGTATGGATCTCCTACGAGGGTTTTCTGTATCCGAATCACCTACACAAACAGTTACTACCTTTCCAGGCAATGCAAGTTCACGTGATCATCAAGCCGGTCCGTCAAGCAATTTTAACATGGGGTATATTTCAACTCATCAATCAAATGTTGATCTAAATGATGATGAACACGGAGGGTTTGATAACTCGGATGATGATGGTTCACAAAGAAGTGAAGATTCCGAATCCATCCGTCACGTGATGAATCAACCGATAATGAAGATGGGTATGAAATTAGTGAGCACCATAATTTTGTGGTTAATCAAGGAATCTCTTACGGGGAGATGACCTTTTCTGAAGATCTCCGAGAATTAAAAGATTATGAAGCTACTGATTTTGATGATGAAGACTACATGGATGTATGGAATGAAGAAACAAAAGAAATCCATGTCGGCATGTTCTTTAAATCAAAATATGATTTAACGCATACGGTGCGATTATGGGATGTTGCACGTAACCGGGAAATGTTTGTTGTTGAAAATAAAAGTGATGCATATAGAGCAAATGCTACACAACTAGCCCCAATTATAGCAGTGATCTTCCCATTGGTCCTCAATGTAGTTGGTTTGTGTACGCTACCAAGCCTAAACATCACAACATGTGGAGAATATCTAGATGAGTCAATGCACACAATTGCTTTGGTAGTGTTGTTGGCAACAACAACAGAGGTTTGAAATCTAGAGATATTGTAAATCGCATCATTCACTTTATTCGCCAAGACCTTACTTTTCCAGTCAAGCAAATTCAGGCACACATTAAAGACACGTTGAATGTTGATGTTTCGTATAATAAGGCGTGGAGAGCTCGAAAGGCTGCCATTGAGATAATATATGGTACTTGGGACAGTAATTTTGAAGAACTTCCAAGGTACATCAATGCTCTACAAGAAACAAACCAAGTTATTGTGGAATGGTTACATCATCCGATTAGTTCATCTCAATATCATATGTTTAAGTATGTGTTTTGGGCATTTGGTCCGGTAATCAACACATTCAAGCATAGTCAACCTGTGATATCTGTTGATGGTACGTTTTTGAAGGGATCGTATCGAGCTAAGATGTTAATTGCAGTTTTTAAAAATGCAAACAACTACGTAGTGCCTGTAGCTTATGCCATCGTTGACGAAGAAACGACAGATAGTTGGAGTTGGTTTTTGCAGCACTTGTGGTCCCATGTTGGAGTTCATCATGATTTTGTTGGAAGGGGGAAAAATTGTGTGTTATTTCTGATAGACATAAAGGTATTATCACCGCTATGCAAAATGTTGAAGATATGGTAAACAATGTGGTTCATCGATTTTGTCTTCGACACGTGCGTAGTAACATGATGCACAAGTTCAAGGTGTGTACTTTAAAAAAGATTTGTAGGTTGATTGGAAGCACCTCCCAACAAAGGAAGTATGATTTATTTGTAGCTGAAATGCAAAGTCTTAAGCCTGAAGCTTGGGAATATTTAAAAGCTATCAAAGAAAGAAATGGACGATTGTACATGATAAAAATCAACGTCGTTGGGGTAACCTAACGACAAACATTTCTGAAAGTTTTAACAACACACTGCGGGGAGTAAGGCTTATGCCAATTAAAGCCATTATTAATTGCACGTTTGAGAAAACAGTTGAGCAATACAGAAAACACCAGGAAATTGCAACATCTTGCAACACAGGTTTAACCCCCCGTTTATGGCGTTTGTTTGAATCCCGTGATCTTATTGGGCAGCAACATATCATAACAGATTTTGATCACCACGAGGCAAGATACAGGGTGTTGTCAAAGATAAATAATAATCAAGCTGGTGGAAATGTTTATACTGTGGAGTTCAATGATAGAACATGCACTTGTGGTAAATGGCAAATGCTAAGATTCCTGTGCTCACATGCGATTGCTGTTTGCCGACAAAGGGGTGTGTCACCTTTTTACACTGTGCATGAGGTATACACTACTGCAGCTTATCAAAAACAGTATAGTGGACATTTTTACCCACTTCGTCATCCTGATTACTGGACAGACCCAGGTTGGAGGATTAGAGCTGACCCATCAAAGGTTACAACAAAACAAGGTAGGAGACGCACCCGTAGGATACATAATGAGATGGATGTTCGTCATCATCCAGATGAACACGTTGTACGTAAATGTTCCATATGTAGACAACCGAGTCATAACATGAGTACGTGTCGAAACTCACAACCGTAGGATACATGTTATTGTTATTGTGTTTGATCTTTTTTATTAAGTACTTGTTATTGTTTGATCTTTTTTATTAACTACTTGTTATTGTTTATTGTGTTTATTGTGTTTGTCCTTATAAAATAAACATGACTAATTGAATAAAATATTTGATAGATAAAACTTGCATAGCATCCATACAATAATTATAACATTAATACAATAATTAAAATCCTTGTGAAGGCTGAGTAGGATTAGGAGCATCGGATTCTTCATCTATCTCGGTTGCTTCATCATTTAAATCGAATCGGTTTGACGGATTATTTGAAAACCGATCAACAACATCACCAGTCTCTTGGAACTGAGGGTAATATGGTAATGGACTAGCATTGTCAAAAAGGTTTAAAAAATTTGTTTGCGGGGATGAGTAATTAGATGAGGGACCCGCCTCACCAAAATTTTGGGTGCCCATTTGAAAATGACTGCTTGAATTACCCTCATAAAAAAAGTTATGTTGAAAGGGAGGGGTAAATTGTGGTGATCCAAAGTCTTGCCCCACGTGAAAATTTTGGTTCTCTATATTTTGTAGGCTCATATTTTGTTGTTCTTCTACATGAACTGGATTTTCCATCATTCCTCGTCCTTGTCCTCTACCCCTCCTACGTAAACGTTGAGTGACAGGTGGAAGTTGAACATGAACTGGATTTTCCATCACATGAGCTGGTAGATAACCTCCATAATCAGCATGCGATAAATTCAAATACTGGCTAGCCAAGTTGCTAACCGTTTCATTGCCAGCCATTTGAGAAAACTGGCTCATTCCTTGCATCTACAAAAGTTAATAATAATAATAATAACAACAACAACAATAATAATAATAATAATAATAATAATAATAATAATAATAATAATAATAATAATACCCCCTTTACGCGATATATTGTGAAGTCGAACATGTTCCTGCTGTGAAATTGGTAACCTTCTAGGGATCGTTTGAATCATCCCAAATTGCCTCATTACTCTGCTAGCATTGTGTGGCTCAATATATTCCCAAACTATGAGAAATGTATCACTATTCCAACATAAATTACCACTTCTACAAATCTCAGGTAGACAGTGTATAATTTCATCATAAGGCCTTCAGTTAAACTAATAAAAAAAAAACTTTAAATTGTTAAACTTTTCATGATATACATTTTGTGATTAATAATAATTAAAATTTAATACCATGTTATTATTCAACGAATGTAAAGATGATCTATATGCGCTCGAGCAGCTCGGAGTGGTTGAAATATAGCTAAGTTTTCCTCCCTGCCATCTTTAAATATAATTAAAAACAAATACCGGTTAAACAAAATTAATAAATATAAATTCAAAAAATAGAATAAACATGATTGTAACATACCTTGCACCATATGGTAATGCGTATGGTGTATTAGGGTCGACATTACAGCATTAATCGGAGAAAGGGTAGGTAACCTTTCCCAAGCCCATAATTGTAACAAAAATAACGGTCCACTAACATCAGTAGCTTTTATTTTTGTTGCCTTGCATAGCTGTCTATACAACCATGCTAAAGTAGCACTCCCCCAACTTAGTTGGCCACACTCTTCTAAATCTTCTACATGTGTTAAAAAATTAACATGGATCCAGTTGGAAGATGAATCGGGGAATAAAGTCGCCCCAATCATGTATAATATTATTAATCGAGCACGCTGCTGGCATTGCTCAATAGAGGCATTTGTAGGGAAATCTTTTTCAATTTCTTTTAAAATGGCAACCAAATTTATTTTTAAAACCTATCAAGAAAACAACATGTCAAACGCCCGAACAAATCTATTATTTCAGTTTTGTTCATCGCCACATCACTGCCAGTAATTGCATCACCATCAACTTGTAAACCCCATAAGACTTGAACATCTTGAAGGGTTACCGTGTATTCTCCCACAGGTAAATGAAACGTGTGGGTTTCAGGCCGCCATCTCTCTACCAAAGCCGTAATCAAACCACCATCAAGCTTACAGTAACCGCAATCAATAATACCACCAAAACCCGCTATCCTTATATAAGGCATAACATTACTGGGTATAGGCTTGTGTTTGATGAGTCTCCAAAAATTGGTATCCCCCCGTCTAGGACGCAAAATACCGGCATCACTCGCTGGATTCTGAAAATAGTGAGCAGCTCTATGCTCACCAACCAAAAATAACAATTCCGTATTCAAAGGACCCGATGTAACACCCCAATTCGCCATGGAATAAAATCTTTGAGTTTGTTAAGAAATAAAGAATTTGGAATGAGAGTTTAGTGTGTATTGTGAAGAGTAAAGTTTGGAATTTGGAATGAGAGTTTAGTGGTTTATATAATAGAAATTTTTTTTTTAATATGTATTGAATGCTACGGTCAAAACCCTAACCACCTACCCGCCATTCACATTGGCGGGTTCTTGGTTCGATGTCGGTCAAGGTGGTTGGTCTCAGACAGCATTGATGACAGCATTGATGGAGGGGAGAACCCGGCGGTGGCACCGGCGGGTACCCCTAATGTGTATATATATATATTTTTTTAACCCCAAAAGTTAAAAAAATTCCTAAAATTACCCTATTAATAAAAAAAATAAAAAAGTGAATTACACCTGAGAAACAGTGGCGGAGAACATAGCGGTAGAACACCAGTTTCCGATCGTAGTTGATAAACCAGATGACTGAATTACCACCGGAGGAACCTTCTTCTCCACCTGCTGCCGCCACTCTTCCGCCACCATCACCACCCACACAATCGCCCTCCCCACCACCACCACCAAACGACCCTTCCCCTCGTCGTTTTGATCCCAGCAGAAGTAATCCCTCTTTCTCACAATCTCACTCTTTAATCACACCACCATTGTAGTTTGTACTCCACCGTTACTGATTGAGTTTTGCTTTTTATTACATTCTTATTGTTGCCATTTGGTTTTAACCGGTTAAGATCTGTTGCCTTGCCTCTAGGTTTTCTCGTTTTTTAGGGTTTCGATTTGCAATTGAGGTTAGACTGTTTTTTAGGTTTTCTCTATGCGATTGATGATGGATTTAGTAATCGATTTTTGGACCTTTGGTTTTAGCTAAATTAGGAACATTTTTGCTAGGGTTTCCTCTAGAATTGTCTGTGTATATGAATTTTTATTTGCTTAAGGGGTTTCCATTTGCATTTGTAGCTGGTGTTGATTTAGGGGTATTTGTTTCATACACCAATGACACACCCTAAACTGGCGTTTAGAAGTGGTAAATGGCTGTAAACTGTTAGCTGCAGTTTACCACTTATAAACGACTGTTTACGGTGGGGCTGGTAGCATCTCGAAACCTTTATTTGCGATTTGAAGTGCTTTCATGGAGGGTTTGAGTCGGGTATTGTATTATGTGTAAAGTTAGTTACTCTTTTTGATACATTCATGTTAATTATCAGCCTTTTCTGAACGTTTTGACACTAAGAACAATCATTTTAATCAAGTTATGCAAAATCTTACTTTTTGAAGATGAACAATCCCTGACATTGAATCTTCCTAACAAAGATAAGAACTTTCGATGTGTTGTTGACATCGAAAGTTTGATGTTTCGATGCCTTAAAGATCTGATTTTACAAAGTGTTAATAGAATGTTCTGGACTCGTATAGGGGTATTCTGTGTGTTAGACTGTTCTCTATGTGACTGATGATTGATCCTTAAATCAATGGCTGGACTGTGAGTGACTGAGTTCTTGCCAATTCATTTGACAATTTCTTTTAGAAGCTTAAAGTATGTTGCTTATTTAACTTTGCTTGGGTAGATCATAATGTTTCAGTATCTAATTCATAACCCTTTGTTTTATTGTTGGACAATTTTGAAGCAATTGGTATCATCAGAAGGAAAGCTTTGATCAAAGATCTGGCAGCGGTGTACCATGCTGAGTGTCTTTCTTATTGCCAAGAGCTTTTAGAACTACAAAGAAAATGTGAAGAGGTGCGCACGTGCTTATATGCGTATATTCGTATTTTCTCTGCATGTTATGCTTCTTTGGGTTCACTGTTATACTTCTTTTGGTATATATCTTTAAGTATGGCTGCTTAGTTGTTTACTCTTTGACAATTTATGATATAGTTCATTGCTGACATTAGTATATGTATAAAGCAAAATTAATACGAAACAGTTTGAGATTGAGTAGTATTATAATAATTTTGTTGGCAACATGAATTATATTAGTTATCTTACCCTTTTTTTAGTTGAAGATTAGTATTTGTGCTTGCTTATAACCACTACAATACATTGTATAGAATAATTTACATTCGACCATGCTCAAATATATGGATTTTTAGTGTTGTGGCTCTACCACTCTAGTTGTTCAAAGTAAACATCATTAGACACTATCAAGATATCATTGAAAGTAGAGCTGGCAATTTCAATCCATTTAGCAAATGACCAGACAATTTGGGTTATATTAATCTCCAGCGGATTAAAAGGTGCCCAAAGTGCATTGAAGGCTTGAAACATCGTTAAATGTTTTATTACAAAAACAAGGTTTTATGATAATGGTCTAGTTTTTGCTATCACAATTATTACATCAAGTACATATGAATTCAATTAAGGACAAAAAAGTATCAGTGGGCAAATCTGTCCGACTCGTATGACTTGTTGACCAGCAAAAGTGATGTGTTAAAGTCATACCAGAAATTCAACTTAGTGAATCATAAGATCTGTCTCCGCTTGTAATATGTGATATTATAGTTTTGGATTAAAAGAAGAAAATAAACTAAATTGAGTGGATGAGCCCACACTGGATTCTTCACTTGATGGTCACTTTCTTACCATACTTCAGCTCTATATTGCAATGATTCTCTTCTGTACTGTTATTACAATACCAATATTTTTGTATCTCCAAAATCACTATATTCCGTTCGTTTCAAAATTCTTGCAGCCCTATACGGATATAAAAGTTTCAGCAGATTTAAGGAAAGAAACAATGAGGGCCCCCAAACGACACAAAAAATCCAGCTAGGTTTGTCTACGTCCCCTGTTCCTGCTTCAATTTTTAAATCGAAAGCTGTAAATGCATGAAGTTACATTTCCTAGATACGCAAATGAAAAAACTTGTTCAGAAAGCTTTTCATTTAATGCAATTAGGCTAAAAGTATCAACTTTGCTGACACCCAATTTAGAATAATCAATACTGGCCATGATGTATGTGTGGTACTGTGGTTGTACTGTGTTGACAATTTTTTATGCATTTCAGCTACACGTTCGTGTTAGGAGTGCACATCGTGTGTTGCAACGACCCTGATTATTGGATTTGCAGCTATCATTTTTATATGTGTATATAGATAACTCTGCTGCAAACAAACTTCAAGTGAGATATGCCTCTATTTGGATACATGTTTTTTTGTGACATGCTAACTCTTCTGAAGTGCACTAGATATGATTTAACATGCTTGCATTGTCCATTTTCATCTTTTTTCTATTCATTACTTACTTCCTATGTGTGAAGATTGCAAATAGACCAATATTGTAACCATATAGATACTATATGGGTGTGATATGTGGGCATGTATGCAGAATTGAAACAACTAGTAACATGCTTGCGCGCGTTGTGGCGCATAAAACTTCGAAAATAACTAACCTCCTTGAAAGTTTATAAAAGTTTAAAACGACACTGACGTGATGGAGTGGATACAGAGAAGTGCATGGAAGCTAACGTTTTAAAAAATATATATTAAACAATTAAAAGCGCGCGTGTTGATAGGAGAGCGTAGATTATATTAAGAATGTTATAGAAACGAAACTGCTAAAAAAAGACAACGGTATATAAAAGAACAAAACCGCTAAAAAAAGAAACGTCGTATAAATAAACAAACGTTGTCGGGAGACCATTGAAAATAATAAAAAGACTATACAAAGTAACAAAACCGTTAGAAAATAACATCTGAACGTTGATAGAATAAGTAATGAAAAGTTGTATGAAAAAGAATTAACAACAAAAGAAATACAAAAAAAGGTTACAAGAAAAATAAATTAAGGTGAAGAAATAGAGCTATAAAAAAGATTAGTAGTGCGGGTGAGTTTGCAAAGCAGAAACCGAGTGAATCCTCTTCTAATTGCAAAGGAAGTATATCAATTTCACCAAATCTATTTTTGTTGATAACTGTGAAACTATATCTAAAAGTTTTAAGAATAAGAAGAATAAAATAATGAAAAAAAATCACCAACCTTTATTTTTAAGGTTTAGTATATTGTCTTAACTGGATTGGTTTTAGCGGTTACAAATTATGGCTCATTTACGTGTTAGGTTGATGGGTTGTTACAGTTTTGTTTTCATGTGTTGTTTAATTTTAAAAAAAAAATTGATGTGTCAAATATATTCCACAAACTATGTTATTTCCATGTCTTGTTTTTTAATAAAACGTTTGCCTGTAGGTATGTGAATATATTTTGGACGACTTTTAGCAATTTGACTTTTTTGACCTTTTAGCGAGTTTATATCTTATTAATTTGACTTGTTATGGACAAGGATATACAAAATTAACAATTATATAGTCTTTTTTATATGGCAAATTGGATTTTACGATTCAAGCTATAATTTATTGGCCAATAATAATTTATACTGACAATTTAACTAATGACACTTTTAACAATAACTTTTGTTGACGAAAACAATCTCACTCGTATAACTAACATAGAATCATAATTTATTTCTATTTGGTTTTGTTTACAAGGATGATTACGAGTGATATGTGAAAAAAGTATGAAATCAAGTGGGAAAAAATTTAGTGAGTGTCAATGGTTAAATTAACAACGTGGATAATTGTTGGCTAATAAGTTAATCTTTAAATTATTGGAAATTAAATTAAAATCCAATTTACCTTTTTATAGAAATAATTACATGATCTTACATATTTTATGAGGAAAGTGATGGGTATCGTCCATCTTTTGTAACTATGTATGCATATAGCTTTAGTTACACGAGTTTCAGTTTCAAATTTAGAGTTAGATTGCAAAATTAATAATCCAAGTTTTAAGGGACATAATGTTTGTAGGATTGTAGGTTTCCTTCCGCATCATTTTCTCTCACAAGCAAATATAGACACTGGTGTTTCTCCTTTGGCCGTACTATCCTGATAACCATAACCCTCTAACTTTCACTTTTTATATTCAAATTTACACTTCTATACGTTGAATTACACTAGCTTGTCGACTCCATTTTGTTCGATTGTGTTCATATACATTTCCAACCAAGACCTCAAATCCTCATAGTCGTCATAGGTATGATCGCCCCTTATGTATTATCCTCACGTGTCGGACCATTCCGGCTCCACACCATCTCATTCCACCGTCTATTGTCATCATCCGTTGCCACACAATGTTGACCACCTTTCTTATGTGCTAACCTGTTGAGTTAACTCAGGCCCTTATCCCAAGTGGCATCATTTTTTGTAAATCTTATTTCATTTCTTTTAAAAAAGATTATTAAATTGTATTATCCATATGTTTCTTTGATTGCTTTATGGTCTGCGGTCTCTCTACAAACCAACCTTTCTATCCGTTGCGTTAGAGTAAGGTTTGCTTACATCCAATATCTTCAGATCTAGTTAATAATTTGGCTATTAATGAGATTTTATGAGCTTGGTTATGGTTTCAGGTGCATAAAAATATTTTTAGGCGCATAATAATATTTTTTAGGTGCATACAAAAAGTAATTTTATAAAAATAGTGATGTCATCTTCGATTCAAGGTTTCAGGTGCATAAAAATATTTTTAGGAAACGTTAATGATATGAAAAAATAATTCCTATACTTTATGATAGGTGGGATGATAGAAATAAAAGTCGGTTACTCAATTACAATTTACAAAAGTTTACATGTACCATATGCCATTTATCATACGAGACAATGTCTGGCGTGTGTGACAAGTACTTAAAGATGTCTAAAAGAACGTCGTTTGGCGCATTAAATACAAGTTCTCGATACATAGGCTAAAAAGTTACAATATTACCCCTCGTATTTAATTAGACTTACTATTTGAACCCTATATTTCTTCATATGGTCTTTTTTATCAACCATATTGTGACGAGTGTCTCACCCATAATCTTTTCCTTTTTCTCTCGCTCTAAACGAAGTTGTCTATGATAATATACAAGTCATCGAAGAATAGATGAACAAGTCATCAAAACTATGTTATATTTTTGGTTCCTCTTTTTGAATAATCTTCTTGTGTGTTTTTTTTTCTATGTTTTCTAACTTACTATATATATATATGTGTGTGTGTAGAGAATAGTATCAACTACATTTAAATTTTGTTTTTCTACATTCAACATATGGGTCTGGGGTAATGTTCGACATTAGTTTTTCTCCTTCGTCGCATGTGGGTTCCTAATACTATTTGATTCGACATGCGCATATATATACATAAAGTGAGCCGATAAGAACAAAAGAAGATTAAATCTTGATGCTAGGCTAATTAATGTGAATGAGGACGATTGAAACACGAAGGTGACTATTTGATGTGAATGAAAGACAACCGAAACCTGATGTTGATTCTTTTATGTGAATATAAGATGATTGAAGCGCGATGATGACTACTTGAAGGGAATGAAAAATGATTAAAGCACGATGATGACTAGTTGATGAGACCTAAAAACGATTAAAACACGACAATGACTATTTGGTGGGAATGAAAACTGATTAAAACACGATAATAACTATTTGATGTGAATGGTGTTGGTATACATGAGATTGTCATTTTGAATTGTATAACTTTATGACAATTTGAAGGATTAGTGGTATATGGAAGTGGTTTAAAGTTGAATGTCACCCTTTGTATGACTAGGGGTGATCGTGAGCAATTTTTTTTTTCTTTCATAAAAACTACTTTCAAAGTTAACTAAAAACTCTTGTTTATTAAGTAATTTAGTTGTTGATAATGTTTTCTTTATTTTGGGTATACTCTTTATACTCGGTGTATATTTAGCGATTAAGTTTTATTAAAATTAATTAAACTTTTATTTAAATGTAAACACACCAAAATTGAATATTGTTTTATTGTTGTACAGTATATTAAAATTAATTATAAGTGGTTAGAAATAGTAAGATGAAATGCTTATGGAATGTGAAATTATTTGGTAACCTTTTATTTTAGTTTAACGCAGTGTTTTTTAGACCGGATCGGACCGGTCGGTCCGACCAGGAATCGGTGCTGTGTCTGGTCCGGTCTGGTGTGATTCGCTTTTTAGTGGTCGAACCGGCCTGTTCGTCCCGAACCGCTAGTCGGACCGGGAAACCGGACCGGTTCGGACCGGTTTTTGTTTTTTTTTATTTATTATTTTTATTTTAATTTTAATGGGTAAAAACGGGATGTTAAACCATAAATTAGTACGTCGGATATACAAATATAGTTAAGTTTCATATATAACTATAATATATATATATAAATCATATATAAATTACTTATATTTAATTACATATATAAATATAATTAAAATATAGTTAAATCCTGTCCGACCGGTCCGACCACCAAACCAGTAAGGCGTCCGGTTCGACGTCCGATCCGGTTCTGAAAACATTGGTTTAACGTATAGCAATAAATAAGGTTATTTTTTTCTTGAAGATGAAAACTCAAATACTCATCTAACCTATTTTTAATTCTACACCACAACTAATTTACATCAACCAGTCATAGGCGACACTCGAACTCTTCCGAAGCCTTACCAATCCATCATTTCTCTCAACGCTAAACACCCTCTCTCTTTTTCGCTATATTTCTTTCTTGTTTTTTTATTTTATTTTAAATCTCTCTCAACTCGTCATATGTTCTTGCCCTACCACAAATCCACTTTCATGCGACACACATCGTAACAAAAGTTTTTCTTTTAAAATAAATGTATTCATGCATTAATAAATAGTACCATACACTTTACCTCTTGTAGTCGTACTTGAAATCAATTTTGCCATTGCTTGAACCTCTTTGTCACTTCAGTTTCTATGGTGATTTGAAGAGCACACGTAGCAGACCAAAGATACAATAGTCAACAATATACAATAGTCAACAAAAGTTGTAACAAATGAACAGTAGAAAGTGTGAGAGGAGTCAACATAGCATTTTATACGTATACATGGTTACTTTAAGTTACTAACATAAGGCACGTTTATAAGAAGTATAAAACAAACATGTTAAACAAATAAATTCGTGAACTATGTTGACTAAACACAACCTAGTTATCCAAAATTATCTGAGAGTTTGACCCAAAACTGACTCACGTCTTTATAGACTAACTCAAATCTAAAAATTTCGTGTTTTATATGTATAATAATGTTTTTGTTTCGTGTCAAAAATTCACACCCTCTAGTCTTATTTCTAAATTTACAACTCCATATTCTACAATTTTGTAATTTTATGGAACTTATATTTTTTATATTTTCAATTAGGCAAATCAGGTTTTAGTACCCAAATTATCACCCATTATCTAAAATTGTTCATCAATTTAACCAATGACACTCATATATATATATTTTCTTTTTAGTGATTTGTATAGTTATAGATTTACACTTAATGTCACATGATTTCACTTACAAAGAAGATACATTTCCAATTTCTCTCATAATCATTTTCATGAGAAAAAAGAGTGAAAATCAAAAGTAAAACTACGATGATTATGCAACTGAAATTGTATTTGACAACGAAAATAAAAATTAAAAGTGTTATTGTTAAAAATAATGACTTTGATTTTAGTTACCAAAATCCAATATGCTTTTGTATTACTAGATAAATTCGTACTAATTCTACTATTTTATTCAACCACATGTTTTTATTCACACGACTAGTAAACTATATTTGATGAATGTGATCTCTAGAAGACCCATCATCTACTTTGAATAAAGTTAGTATTATTAGAAGAATGCAAATGGGGGGAACATTGAGACATGTTATGGTTTGTACGGACAAAGTTCCCTAATTATTAAAAAAATAATTTTTATAAACAAGTACTCTAAAATATTAAAAAAGTGTATAAAAATATGTGGTTGAGTCATATCAATGACAAGTCCAATGAGAGGAGAATTCGTGTGCATGTGCGAGCCATAACAAAATTGAAGGTAGGGAAAAATGAAAATTATTGTACTAGCTAACAACTTTATTTTATGTTATTATTTGTTAGTTATAAAAAATTATATAATTAATAAAAAAACTAATATAACTTATCATCACCAGAAGTTGCCAATATTAACGATAATATTATTATTTTTATTTAACAATCTCTTTGTGTTTTAAAATGTCATTGTAGGAAGTATATACGATAATCAACAATAAAACGCGTAACAAAGTAAAATTTACGAAACCAGTTACAACGTCAGATGAATCTTAATAATCTGTGTTAATCCACTTTTATTTGAGTGGGAGTTACAAATGATATATTTCTTTGAGGCACAAAGACATCACGCACATGAGTTTATAATTTTCAAACTTTATAACCTTCTTGGCTTGTGCATATATGTATCTTGATAATCTTTCAAGCTTGAATATATATCCTTTGAACTTCGTTCTCGATCTTAGTCACAAACAAACGATCGAATCTAATTCTATACATGTTTTCGTGTTAAACCAACAAACGAGTGCTCCAAAAACCACTAGATGACCGCTCACCATTGACATGGTTCCCCTAGGATTTATCGCGATGAACACACATTCCTCTTTTTAACGCAATTAGCTATTAGATTGTTTAATCCACAAGTGTTGGTTTTTTCTTATATGTTTACACATTTGAAGACCTTTTCAAATCCTATTTAGTAAGTTCAAAACTCGGTAAATTTAAACCTACTGAGAACTAATTCTTTTAAAATCAAGAAGTTTGAAACATTTAAGTTTATTTAAGGAACTCAACTTTTATATAAAAAACTCAACTTACCTGTTTTTGTTATATCCATTAACATGCCCAGATAATATAACTTTTTGTATCTACGTATTATATGTAGGTATATCTACAAGAAATACATACTCATCAGAATTTCAGACACTTCACACATACGAGTTTACTCGAGCTTTATCTAACGTCCATTATACCAGTTCGTAAAGAGTTTCAAATCAAATTAAGCCGACTCATTTAGCTTCAAACTCAACCCGAGCCGAAACTAGCTTGACTCAGCTCACTCGTTAGTAGTTAACAAACCCTAAACAATTTTAGAAAATATTAAATGAAAACAGAAACAAAATATATAATAAAATCACATGAAAAAAGGACACTAAACCTACCTTTAAATTTAGTTAATCTTGTTCTTCGATTTCAGCTTTCTTTCTCAGCGATAAACTTTACAGTCTACAGGCTTTGCTTTCTGACCTAATTAAGCTTTAAACACCTGACATTTTTCTTCACCTTTCACCTATACATACACCCACACACTTGTATCTATATGTATGTGTGTGTCTGTCTCTATAATTGACTACAAAAGCCAAACAAGTCATCAATTCAAAGGACAATACAACTTCACACCTATCAACACCCCCTCTTTCTCTCTCTAAATACACACATCATATATCACCACTTTCTCTCTCTAGATAAGATATTTGAGGTGTGTTTTTGTGTGTGTGTGTGTGTTTGATTCATTTGATTTGATTTGATTTGATTTGATTTATTTTGTTTGTTGAAACAAGGTATGAAAGCCTGTTATGGAGGTGGATGAAATTCAAAGACAAGTGTGTAAATTCCAAAGGGTTTCTTCTAATGGTAGCACAACCACCACAGATAATAATAATAATAATAATTCTTCAAATCCTCAAAAGTTAGCTACTACTAGAGGCAATTCAGATCTTCATAACCGTGTAGATGATACCGGTGGTGGTGGTGGTGGTGCTGGTGGCGTTACGCGCCTATGCGGATGGCCGTCGTCTCGAATCGTTAGGGTTTCTAGGGCTTCTGGTGGGAAGGATAGACATAGTAAGGTTTTGACGTCGAAAGGACTGAGGGACCGCCGTGTACGACTGTCAGTCGGCACGGCGATCCAGTTTTACGATCTGCAAGATCGGTTAGGGTTTGACCAGCCGAGCAAGGCGGTGGAGTGGTTGCTGAAAGCAGCATCCAGCTCCATCGACGAGCTTCCGTCGCTGGATATTCCGGTGGTCGGAGCATTCCCCGACCACCGGATCCACCATCAGGTGGGTAGTGAGAAAAAATTTGTAGGGGATGGTAATGATTTAGGAGATCGGATGTATCAACTGCAGTGTAATAGTAATAATAATTATATTAACTTTACACAGGCGATTTCGAAATCGCCTTCGTGTAGTAGTACATCTGAGACGAGTAAGGGGTCGGGTCTCTCGTTGTCTCGATCAGAGACTCGAACCAAAGCTCGAGAACGAGCTAGAGAAATTTCGGTTTTGAAGAAGGACAAAGAGAAGGAGAAGGAAATCGATTCGACTCGAGTTAATGTTTTGAATCATGTCAATAGTATACCCGAAAACTCATCGTTTACGGATCTTCTCACCGGCGGGATTAACGCCACCACCGCGAGGTCTCCTATGGAGTACTTCTTTAACCGCCCTCAACAACCTTCACAACAGTTATTCCAAATACCACAATTCAACATCACAAGTGGAGATAACCTCCATCATTTCTCATTTGACAGCTTTCTACCAGCGGTGCCATCAGCTGGTGGCACCGGGGGTGGAGAGCGTCATAACTTAAACTTTTCAATGACGCCACCACCGACATCATCAGCCGGTGGTGGTGTTATTGCTCCGGGTGGTTTCACTAGGGGGACCCTTCAGTCCAATTTACAGTCACCTCTTTTGGGTCATCATCACCACCTCCAGAGGTTTCAACCATCTTCTATAGACGGATCGTCGTCGGCTAATCTTCCGTTTTTCATCGTTCCGAATGCTACCGCCAATCATTTTCCGACAACAGGCGGTTACCATCTTGGCTACAGTGGTGGAGGAGATCACTATAAAGAGAAATCAAAGAACTGAGTTGCATCAATGGCCTTCTTCCCCATTTCTGTATCTGGTAAATCTCTATCAAAATCTTTCATTTCTTAAAATACTTTTGCACAACATATATATGCACATAAACACACACATATATATGCATCTTTATATGCATTTATTAATGGAAGTAGACCAAACAGTTGCATCTAGAAATGGAACTCTTTAGGGCTTTGGTAACATTATAACAAATAATAATGTCATTTTTGGGTAAAATCTACTTCTATTGCAAAATATGAAACAATAAAGTTCTTTTCTTTGACTCCATTTTAGTCAACTCAGGTCAATTTGGTTCTTTCAAGTTGTTGGGATTTTTACCGTTTATATCTTTAATTAGAATGATCATAACTTAAAAGATCTCGTTTTTGACCAACAAACTTACTTTAGAATGCTTAATTTAATATAATCAGTTATTATGCTTGCCAAGAATGATATTCTTGAGATTTTATATAAATATTCTAATTTACATTTTTGATCTTTATTTTGTTGAAAACATGTATAGATTACCGTGCATATCGCTAATTAATATACAAATTATTCGGGTTGTGTTGTACCAATCCCGTTGTTTTTGCTAAATATACCTACACTCCTAGTAAATCGGTCATTTATTTAGATATTCTACATCAGTCGCACGCTCTAAACAGTTGTTTACGTTATTAAACTTATAAACTGTAAGTAACGTCGATGTATCATATATGTTTGTTTTTTTAGGGTTTTTGGATTCAAAATCTGGTTTCCTATGATTGTAGCATGTTTGATAGGGAAGACAGTTGTCAAGTGCTAACTGTTAGCCCATCCACTTTATTCTTCATAATACAAGATCAATCCACTTAAATTAATAAAAATACTGACAGATTCCTTAAGTTTAAAGCTTTTTTTAAAAAAATAATTATATAATGGGCCAATGGGATTATGTTTTCACTGAACCCGAAATTTGTTTGAGTTGCCGGGTTGGGCCGACCCGAGTCTTTCAGACTTCGAGCAACACACCATTGACCATAATACCATATTGCTTTAGGGTTTAAGTGGGACCCACATGGGGGGTGTTGCCACGTAGGTTAGATCCATGCACGTACGGATGCCTTCTGATTGGTGGAAATTTTAAGCTGAAAATATAAAATGTGATTGTTATAATGGTTTTAGTTATAACTTTTAAAGGAGGTGGTATGATTGATTAAAGTTCTTGATCATACAAACAGAAAAAAGATGAACTGGATAGTTACATTTTAGACAATGTAGTTTTATAGGTGTTTTATAACCGTACATTATTTGGTGAAAAACAAAGAACCATATATTAAAGATCAAATATTCCTCATATTCTGGTGTGTTTTTAAATTGTTAAGAAAACTTAGAGTGGTCATTTGAATGGACAATTAGCTAAAGATGCACACTTGACCTTCTAGTCAAATGGAATGAGTTGATGGTTTGAGCTTATGATCTTTAAGGCTTGAGGTTGAAATCTGACTCAAAAGGATTTCTCATAGTAATGTGTTTTCTTCTTATGTTGTTCTTGAGTGAGTCAGGACTAGAAAATCAGTACCAGTTAGCATCTCGTCTCAGAAAGGCTCGCTTTAAAGTAGTTTTAAATGCATTTAATAAACATAAGCTAAAGATGCATGTGAAGACTATAATCTTGAATTTGTATACATGTTAAAGTTAAAGAGTCAAAGGTGAGGATTAGTGTTTGAGAAAAACACAGATAAGAAAAATAATTAGCTAGAACATTTAGTTGATTTGTTTTGATTTGATTAAGATGTTAGCATTATAGCATGATTAGAAGACTTGATGATATTGTTTTGTATAATATAAATAAAAGGTTAAGGGGTATTTATTATGTGTGGTCCTTCATTATTAATATAAGCGTCGTGATCTTGTAGTTTGGTCGCAAAGAAGCATGTTATTGTGTGTTACTCGATCAAATTTTCCAACAATGGAGAATTAATAAGTGAATAGCTGCCGAATTCAATAGTGAATTGAAGATAGAATGAGAGGAATTAAGATTTTCTAGTATCTATGAGAACCTATTGCCAGATCACTCACACCTCCATTAATACATTGCTAACTAATGAGGTCAGGTAAATCATATGTTGCGTTAGATGAATGATACTTAAGAGGTTATCATAGGAAGCTAGCGGAATCTGAACATGAAATTTCTGAAGATAGAATTAGATTCCAAAGAAGTAGATTGGAGATTTTGCATATCTTTTAATTACCAATACGGACTACATATTTTAATTAGCATTGCAGACTACATATAGCCTCTGAGAATAGATCATACAAAAGTTTAGTAGATATGTTATCAACTAGGCATTGTAGTGGTTGCTGACATCCCAAAAAGAAATACAAGTAAATTTCTCTTTTAAGTAAGCAATCTATTACAAATGGATTTGTAGGTTATCGACTAGAGGTATTAAAAAATATAAAAAAAATTATATAATAATAATAATCAAGTTTTAATATTATTTTAATTTGATCAGTCATACATATTGTTCTCAAATTGAAACACAAAAATCAAATCGAATTATAATCAAATTTTATTATGTCAAGAAAGCAGTGGAGGAGAAGACATGGGGTCGGAACTTTCAATATATGAAATAATAATAGAAAATAAAAATGTTAATTATACGTAAAAAAATACATAAAATACCTAAAATTCACGCTATCATTCCACATTAGCATAAAAAAATTCCTTAATTGAAACAAAAAGAAAAACATGCTATAAAAACGTGTTAAAAGTAATAACTTAAATAAAACATTAAAGCTGAGTGACCTAACTACAACACTTTTTAAACTTAAGTAGCCTAACTGGAACACATTTACAAGTTGATTATTACATTACAGCTACCCCTAAGACGTATAGTAAATGTGTTTTTCGCTAAGTGGTTAAAGATTCTAGTCTGATAATGAACATTAGTGTAATTAGGAGTAGGGCTGGGTGTGCAATTTGTTATCAAAATTTCGACTTATTCTAAGCAATATTATGAGTAGCTTATATTTTTAAAACTTTAGCTAAATCTTTGTCATCTAACGAAGTCGTTTTCTCAATGTGAGCTTATCTTTTTCTCTTCAGAAAAGCAAAATATTATGATATCAAAGTTATTAAAACATGTATACTGAACGGGCCCATTAAATAAATAAGCATACATTCTATTTTGTATCATAAGTTAGTTTATTATTTAGTTGGCCTATAAGAAATTCAAGAGATTCAATTAAGTTTGTAGGAAGTAGGAATAGAAACTAAGTTATTATCCTTAGTTCTTTGGGAAGACATTGAAGTGGAGGGATATACATTACGAGCATTTTCGATGCATGTTTTTGGGACGTTTTTGAGCTCATGTGGATGAGACGCGGTTGATGTGTACAAGAGACTGACGAGAGGCGTTTTTGCTTAATAATGCCAAAACGAATCATGTGATAAGGGGATAAAGAAAGGAGGAGAGTGTTTTTAGGGAGTTTTTGGAGCCGTTTTTTGGGTGTAAGAGTGGTAAAGCCCGGGTAGAGGTGACGTGGTGACGTTTTTGAAGCTTCTCATTGTGGATGCTCTAAATGTGTTTCTTTCATCAAGTTTGAATGTGTGGTGTTGTGTCGTGTAGTCTGACGTACTGACATAGTAAAATTTGATTGGTGGGTTTGTGGTGTAATGTATTCTGTGTGGTGAAAGCGCCTCCTCCACCCTTAAAAGTGTACTCAGACCATCTCCATCACGAAAGCATGTTGAGGCCTGTGGTCCAATGCGAAAGATAGAGAAAGAGGTATGGAGTACGTGAAAGAGAAACGTTCAAAAATCTTTCTACAAAGGCGTGCCCACGGGGAGGATGTAAGAAAAAATATCATCCGTGAACAGGAGAGAGGGTAGGCCACGCACATGGACAGTGCCGACGACGTGTAGAGTCCTTATCGCTTCCGCTAGAGATGGTCTTATACATATGATAAATGACACTGATCATAATGATAATTTAAGAGTCCCTACATAGTTAAATAGCACTGCAGACAGTACATAAAGATGCTAAATGAAGTTGCAGGCTAATTAAATGACACTATGCAGTCAATGTCATTCACTGGATGAAATTGACATACCTTGGAACAAATGTCATAATTCAACATAATATTTTGTAATGTCTATTTTAATAATAATCATAACTTTTTTCTATCCAATTTGATACTTACAAGTTTTTTGAACAGACTATTTTAAACAAATTTTTTTAATTTTTAAAAAAACATCTAATCTTATATTTACAAGAATTTAAACTTATTTTATAATGGACAATCACCAACGTCACTAGACTCAAGGGTCTACTTGGGTAATCGTTTCTATCTGGTATTATAATAAAGATTTGTCGTCCTTAAACAGAGTAATATTATTAGATTTTTATGTTATAATTATCAAATTTTCATCGGTCAATTCTCTCCAGACCAAACAAATAGCTTTGTTACGAGTAGGATTTTTTACTGGTAACGTTTATGTGTTTTTCTAGATATAATTGTTATATGACTAGTTTAAAAATGGTTTATCAATTTCTGATTCCATTTGGATGAAATGAGTTTAAATGTTGGATATAATAAAGTTTCATAATTCAAATTGTTGCATTTTACAGGTAAACAAAGATGGAGATATGATGGCGAAATCACGAGAGATTGCAGGGTTTACGACACGATGAATCTTTATATATTTATGTAGGGGATGATAAGTTATTTGCAGATACATTTACAGTGATTGATTCATCTTGAGGAAGGATACCATTGCTCTTTTCTCACTTTGGATTTTGTAACTTTTAACTGCCTGCAGTGGTTTGCTTGTGTTTTGTTGTGAAATAGATAAATAGTGTGAAATTCTTTTCTCAGGTTTTGCTTATAAAAGATTTGTTTATTATGTTTAACATGTATTTTATATTGTTTTATGGATTACTAATGGTCCATTAATAAGTTAATGACAAAAGTGTTTGTGTCCTGGCTAATTAGCACTGTTCAAACAGGTTTTAAAGACCCAAACTGAAACCTGTATACCATATTAATGAGGAAATAACCATGAGGTGAATGCGCGCGTCATTTGTTACATGTATTTATGTCACGCTTGAAGGGCATTTCTTTGCTACAGGAATTAGGTAGCGTAGTAAGCACGAGTTTGTGTAGCGCTTGTTTGCGGTAAGAATTCCAATCAGGTGCATAAAAGATTGAAGTCGTGCAAATTAATTGTTGAAGTCTCGCAAATTAATTAGATTGAAGCAAGTCAGCCGGTTTAACCAGGTTGAGAACCAAACGGTTCAGTATTCACGGTTTGTTGGTTTAATGGTTTGGTCCGGTTTGAAACATGGAACCGTCCGTGTAAACTTTATTATCCACTCTTTTTATTGTAACATGCACTTATGTACGAGTATATAATCATAAATCACCTTATTATTTTAAATTTTTTAACACGGAGTAATGATATAAAGGAGAAAAAAACAACTTAAACTGTTAAACCATCAAAATTAACATGGTAGAACAACCGGTTTTTAACTGATACACCCAACCTATCTGGTTTGATTGGTCACTCCTTGAAATTGTAGTTAGCGGTTTGGCCAAATTTTTTGTCAAACCGGACGATTCACATCCCTGGACTGCTAAATTTATTCTTTTTATCAAACTTGTTTTTGTTTCAAATGAAAATATAATTTTAAAATATAATATATATAAAGTTGTTAACCAACATATATCAGGGGAAAAATTATATGTTTTTGTACCTAGAAGGCTTGAAATTCTGATTCTTCACTACACATACATAGTTATTTGTTGAATAATTGAAGTTAATAATATTGTTGGAAGTTTCTTATACTTGTACAAAGGGAAAATTAGAAAGTTAACTTGCATAACATTTACTAAAATAGAGAAGTCACTTCTTTTGGGCTAGAGCGGTTCTGATTGAAACCGTTCCTGGATCTGGTCAATGTTGGTCAAAACCAATTTACAGTTTTGTTGGAACTAGTTTTGGAAAGGAAAAATGATTGGTTAGATTTGGAAGCAGTTTGGGTTTTATTCGGTTTGGTTTGGCTTAAACTAGTTCAACGTAGGGGTTTACAAAGCGGTTTAAACCCTTGGGATACGGTTGTTGCAAACCTGTTCTTGCCAAACCCCTTTTAATGCTAGTTGCGGTTTTGGGTTACAAACTAACTCTGGTTTCCAAACTTTTTTTGTTCACCTCTAGACCAAGATTTGAACTTTATTGTATCAATGATCAATCCATAAGATTTGGTACAAGTCCATTATTGCTAATAACACATACACATAGTTAAGACATACACACCTTTATTATTCATGAGAACTTATTACTGAAAAACTCTCAAGGCTTGTTAAAACATGCTAACTAACAAGATTAGGTCAATCGCAACTTATGTTGTACATGTGACCTTCAAAAGGTTATAACATGAAACAGGAGAAACATGATTCGAATCTAAGACGTCAACCTTATTTATATATAAACTCTTTCTGATAGATCAAATTCTTAAAATTTATTTATTATAAGTCAAAATGACAACTGTTGGTTTCCCTTTGTAAATCAAGGTGGCTGATGTTTATGATCATGATGGTTGGAAATTCCCTGAAGATTGGTCCATAAAATACCCTTGGTTGGTAACTAATGATCCCACTTATAGCAAAGTTATCAGCAAAGTCTGAAGGGTAAAATGCAGACAAACATTTCCTTCATCTCTCGAAGGATAAAGAATCTGCTCCCGAATAATGTAACAATAATAATGATCTTAAAGGGAGCAGTTTGAAGTTGCTTATTCTCACATATTACTTCAAAAGCCAATACGCAGATAAAAAATAGCTAAAAACGATCCAAAACAGAACACAAACAACTCAAGAATCCACATTAACCGGCGACCTTAAGTGTAGAGGTAAAATTCAAAACTTATTCACAAGAAAGGCAGTTTGAGTGCAACATTACAGAATGAATGAACAAATAGCCACATACACACACTCACTGCCCATGTTTCATACCTGCAGATATTCACTGTATTGCTTATAGGTTATTATACCATACAATAATTTATAACATACACAACACTAAACATCAGTCGAAGAACCAGATGCAGCGATCTTCTCATCCTTCACCCAAGTATGAAAGGCAAGTAACATTTGCACCATCAAAGCTCATCTGTATAACATTACAGAACAAAATTGTGTGTTTTCATTGCCTTCAATAATCTTTCAGCTCCAAAATTGGTCATGAAAGCGAATGCCTTTGTGTAGTCGCGAAAACTGAAAGACGATAAAGAACATTAAAATAAGAACAGTAACAAGGAAATTAGCCAATATATATAGTAACACAAGTAAGTTGTGAAGTAAAGAGACGTTCAGTCATAAGGAATACCCCGCCTCAAATACCACCAACGCGTTATGATCGCATTAACAGTAGATGAGAGAGAAACTCCATAGTTAAGTGTGTTTGAGTGAGAGCAATCCTAAAATGAATGACCTCCTAGGAAGTCTCTACTCAGGTAACCATAAATAAAGCAGTAAGCTGCTTTTGGGTATAACAAACAATAATGATTGGTATAAGGGCCTGGATGTTGTATATATACACCACTATATTTTTATATTGCAAGGTGGAATGCATACTATAGAATAGTAGAAATTAATAGTAGATTAGTCAAGAAAATAGAATATTCAACTACTCACAATTATTGCAGCATATAATGCTCCCAATTAAGCTAAGGTTAATTGAACCACTGAACTAATTTTGAAATAGAAAACTACCAAGTACCATGACATCAAACAAAATTAGCAACAACTTTACATAAACAACAATGTCAACTAGAACTCAATGAAATGTCATACCTATGTTCATGGTTGATCTAACATCCTGAACGACAATAACCTCGCAATGCAAGTTATAAAGTAATGCATTTGCACAGCATTTGATTAGTTTCAACTCGCATACCATCTCCAAGTAAGATTTCAAATATGAATATCAACCATGGATTTTGAAAAACAAGACACAAACATTACAATTTACAACACAAAACTAAAGAAAATGGTGTGTGGCAGTGTGGTTTGAAAGTTATTACGCGATATGAAATAATCAGAATCAGATAAACAAAGCAGATTAAAGAATCGCGCTTCTACTGTTTAAAGTTGTGATCTTGAATTCTGATCACCTAAGGATTTACATGAGTAAACGAACGATCCAAAACTGATCATTTGACCCATAAATAACCAGATAATCAAGATCAACCTCACTAATACACAAAACACTATAAACTGATCATGATAACAGGGTCATAACAGATATCAAACTAACTGAACTTCGATAAGATCCAATACCTCAAAAGGAATTCATCTCAAGGCAATATGTTCTCCTCTTAACCAACATCCTAGCAGCAGTCCCATAAGGCTCCTCAAATGCAGATGAAACCCATGACCCATCACACACCTCCTTCTGACCCGACTGCTCACTCGGCCTAATCGCCACCAATGTAGCCCCTTTAAGCACCGTCCCATTCGGTAGCTCCAAATACGGCGCATACCAAAGCTTCATGTTCAATGCAGGAACCAGAGTCCTCTTCGAAGCCGAAGAAGCCGACAATGGCTTCACCCTCAACTCCTCCAACTGCTCTTTGTTCATACACAACACCCCTTGTCGTTCTGCATCTGTTAACACCAAAGAATCCAACGTCTTATGCTCCGAAATGATCGGTTGAAGCAAATAGTGCCTTGCAGAAGCTGCAATCAACGAGCTTATCGTCCACACAACGCGCAATTTCAACCCACCGTTAGTGTAAAAAGATTCAGGTATGCTTCCATTATCATCACCAGTGATTGCACACACACCATCGTAATTACTCTCACCAGATGCAACAATTTGGGGGTGAATTACAGAAGACGCACCAAGAATCACACAATTATCAAGTGTAGATCCGAAATCAGCCCTCCATTTCAACAATACATCATCTTCGATCCCCAATTCACCCGACGGAAGCTCGATCTTCAAACACCGAATCTCGTTAAAGTTCTTAAGAACTTGTGTGGGCGAATGATGCGTAACACCACCCGATTGTTCACCACCGTCATCACCGTCGCTACCGACGGCCAACGCCGACGAATTCGACGACGACGACGAGGGTATCGATCTCTTCGGCCCCAAAAACTGTCCAATCGCTTGAATCGGCTTAACAATCCCCCCAAACACGAGTCTCACGAGGCTCGAAAAGGGTCCACGGGACTTATCGGAGCTGCCGGCGCCGGAGTTCGCATCATCGTCGGAGATCACACAATCAACACGCACGACGACGTTTTCAACCTGAGGGATCAACGTATGAAATCGCTTCGAAACGACGCAGCATCGGCCTAGGGCTTTAACGTCACCGATCTTGTTGAATATGAGGAGGATGAGGGAGTCGGGTATGAGGTCGAAGTGGTCGACGGCGTCCGCCGTGTACGGCGGTGGTTCAGGGTGGATCTTGCTGGTGGGATCTGGGCGGAGAGACGACATCATGGGGATCAAAAGGGGAAATTGGGATCTGGGGTATGATTATTTGAAGGAATTGAAGATGGGATTGTGGTAGATTTTGGATTGAAGATTGGAGATTGGAGATCTGGTGATTGCTGAAATCAAGAAAATGAAATGGTGGAGGAGATGAGGAGAGAGATGAAGGGGGAAGATTGTGCGTGTACGATGGAGAGATAGAGAGGAATCTCAATCAATCTCTTCTTGTTAATCAAGCATAAAAGTTGTATTTATTTAGATAGGTGTGACATACGTCTAGTGTGTAGTTGGCAAGGTCTAGGTTAGTAGTATAATGTGAACGTGAGTCGGAGATAGTAGTTTGAACTTTACGTCCAGTGCTTTTGTCGGTTGTGTAGTTCGTATTGCTTCTCGTGTCTTGGCGTATGCTAGTTAATGAGTTTGGTGATTATCGTACTTATTTAGACGGGGTGAACTAGTTTCAAGGTATATAACTAGTAAAACTGTATTAATCTTGTAGGATCTTTCTGGAAACGGTATTTTTATTTTATGAAATACAAGTAAATTTTATTTTCAGTTCAATATCTTTGTAAGTGAGAGATTTTATTATGTATGTATTGATGTAAGTTTGTTTCTTTCTTTATTATTCATACATGATTTTTTTTTTGAATAAAATGTTAGAGGTTAAAAGTGGATAACATCAAGTTAGTAATAATTTACGAATACTAAGGTTTGAATCCTGAACCTTCAAGAGAGGTAAAACATCTCACCTCCACATTAAACCAAAAGTATGGTTAAAGGTTATATAAGCATTTTGTTAAGCATGCTATTATCCTCCTAGTTATATTTTATATCACTATCTAACTTGTCAAATGAATAATATTTTCTTTTTTTTATATTAAAAGACAAATAATACATTTAATTTCATGTTTCTAGGGATACGTTTAGCAAAACTCATTAAAAATGTTTAAATTGATGATGAAAAACTTCTGATATATAATAATGGTTTGGTGGTAAATGAAAGATGTGAGACTAATCCAGTGACGATTGAAGATGTCTTAAATTATTCCCCTCAGATATTGATAAATAGGAGTGATTAATATTGGTGAGTAACAGAGAGTCTTAATCCAAATTTTATCAGGAAATACTAGAGATAGTCTATATTGTTTAAATTAAAGATATTAGAATATAATGAAAGATAATTTCATTAGCTTCAACAAGGAGTTTGAAGCTAAAGGTTAATTGAATAAGGGGTGAAATAGTTCATTTATGTCCCTTATTCCAAAAACGTATCAAAAAATATCACCCCAAAAATTAAAAAGATGCAAAGTTCTCTCACGCATCATTGCCTTTATGCATTGGAGAATTTTTGATGTTTCTTTATGGCATTAGACCTCAAGATTAATTTTCAAAAAAGTAACATGTTTGGAATCGAAATAGATGATAAAAAGTTTAGAAGGTTTGTAGGCATCATCAATGTGAAGTCAGATCACTACCTTTATGTATCTAGGTTTACCCATCGAGACAAATATGAATCTATCCAAACAATGATCTCTAGTTATGAAACGATGCAAATCAACACTAAATGGTTGGAAAGCTAGTAAAATATGTGCTAAGGACTCTTCCTTTGTATTACTTAACAATGCTTAGAGCTCCTAAGAAGGTAAATATGACCTTAGACCGAATTAGAAATTTATTTTTATGGGGAGGTGACGGACAATAAAAAATATACTATGGGTAGCATGGTTAAATATTACGAAACCAAAGATACGAGGTCGTGTTAGGAAATGGTAAGCGGAAGGGATTTAAATGAAAACGCAAATGGTTACATCGGTGCATAAATGATAATTTTCAAGGTGTTAACTGTAGAATAGAATGTCATAAATGATTATCGATAATTGTCTCATAACATTTTTATTAAACAAGGCAGATTGTGTTTTAATAATCCAAACTATTACATATTGGCTTATAATAATTCAACTAACAATTTGACTAGGAACACTCTCAACTTTGACAATCATATATTCACACTCGATTTCTATTTGTTTTCCGTTCGATTTCGCTCGTATGATTTTTCATTTTGTTCATAGTTATTGTTTTGAGCAAAATCAGTTCAATATCAAGTGTAAATGTGTGATGATTATGTTATCATGATTGTTATTGGTAATAAAATTAAAAGTTGAGAGTGTCACCGGCTAAACTAACATTATTAATTATTATCGGGAAATAAGTAATAGTTTAAACTATTAAAATTTAATTTTTCATCAAACAATTATGAAAAGTTTCATAATAACTACACAATATTAAAACATATGTGATTTTTTTATTGTTTACAGTTAGAAAAAGCATACGTATAACTTTACTAAAAAACAAATTAGATTTTAATAATCCAAAGTATTACTAGTTCGATGATAATAATTCATACTATTAATTTGGCCGTTAATAATCCTAACTTTCACTATTGTTACCAATGGTAATCCCAGTAGTATAATTATCATACATTCACACTCACTTGGTATTTATTTTATGCTTTAAATTTAACCTTTTTTTTCATTTCGTTCATAATCATTATTGTGAACAAAAATGAGTGGAAATTAAGCCTAAATATTTAATAATTACGTCAATAAAACTGTTGTTGGTAACAAAAGTAAAAGTTGGGATTATTACCGACCAAATTAATAGTATGGATTATTATTGGCCAATGCGTAATAGTTTGGATTATTAAAATTTAATTTGTCTTACTAAAACAACCTTCATCCTTGATTACTACTATATGATTCTATCTCTTAATCTTATTTTAATCATTAAAATACAATATATATATATATATATATATATATTAATTGTAAATAACATATTTATTGTTAATTATTATTTTAAATTAACATGCCTGATTTTGGTCCATATCTTCTTTATTTGTTCATGTTACAAGATATTTTAAGCACTTAAACATCACATAATATTTCGTTCGGTTCATTGAACCGATGTTACAATCAGAACATTGCAAGAGGATGAACCAAGATTGCTTGCTAACTTGTTTCTAACATGTATTTAGAATTGACTTCTATCAAGTCGGTTAACATCGGTACCTAAAATACTAATTGGTATATGTACGTAATTAGCATGTTAGTGTGAAACAGACAATTTATAAACAATAACATTGTGGGTGGGGGTATAAGGCCTGATGATAAAATATGAGTCTTACAACTATCTGATTATGAGTTTAAATCTCACCCAAGACGCGAAAAAAGAACAAAAAAATAAAATTCTATTTGTTTGCACGAAGTCAAATATATTTGTATGAATACGTATTTATGATAACACGATCTATATGGAACCAATCAGTTGTTAAGACATACGAGACAATTATGTAACATTCAATAATTATGCGAAATCACTTGTCGAGAAGTACAAAGTCGGTTAGGCTACGACTGATAACCAATAACCACACAAATATCTTCAAAAATCCAAGGCATAATACATAAATGACGATTAAAATCAAGAAAGGGTAATCATTAAATTTTTATAAGATCCTTATTTTCATAGCGTACAATAAACCTCTTATAAAAATTAACTTGCTTTTATGAAATTTCAAATTTTAATAAAATGGTTTGGTCAAATGTGTCGAAGTATCTTTCACTATAAGAAAATATCAACATAACTCCACACTGGTAGATGCTAACGTTTTGAAAACCAAACTGAATCTCTATTGGTTTATTAGTAAGATCGACCTCAATAAGTGAATAATTTCATATTCAATTTAAATTCGGATGACTTTAAAATTTAATTCAACATAGGCATTATATTATAATTTTCTTTAGGAATTTACTCCTTGGTTAGTTGGTTATACTATTCTATTCGAGATCAAACTATAATTTTATGTAGTAGATTTTAATCTAATTTTGTTACCGAGTTAAATGTTGATGGATCCCACCTACCATAGTACCAATATCAAAACATATCTTTTTTGTGAATAAATCAATAAATGAATAAACAAGTTACACATAGATGTAGGTGTACCATGTCTGGTTTATTTGATTGATTAAATGTGCACGAGCTCCCCATCAATATTTATCCATGTAACAATAATAATAAGCTATTAAATATGTGTTGTACAGTATCTTTTATTTGGTAGTTTGATAAAAAAAAGTTGATTATAAACTATATATATTTTAAAAAATTGGTATAAAACTTCTAGACCGGCAATAAAATAGTAATTTCAGTATCTAAAATTAAAGCATTTGTATTGATTTCATGATGAAAGTATTTTGTTTTAAACAGAAATAAAGATAATTTATAAAATAACAATAAAAACAAGTATAATTATAAGAAAACAGCTAAGGTTTTGGTGAAAGATAGATTATATAACCATAAAATACAAAAACCAGCTAAGAGTGGAATGAATAATGGAATTAAAAAAAGGAACCAACAGCTACTTCTGCATCATTCTAGTTGTTTATAGTATTTAATATATTAAAATAAAACAATATGAAAGAAAGGAATCAATAATTTCATCATCTTTCATTTTATAAAAACAAAACGTTTAAATCTGATTTTATTGAATGTTATTAATTATTATCTTAATCTAATTCAAAGTACATACGAGGACAAATTAAATACCTGAGTCTTATCAAGTGTTTGGATTATGAGTAATCATGGAATTTCATATGATGAAAATCGAGTGGAATCTGTTCTATTATTTATTAGGTCACATTCATTAAAAATTTGTACCACATACTATATTTTTAATTGCTATGTTTTACATTACACATCTATAACTCATGTGAGACTTAGGCATCTATAATTTATATGAGATATGAGATAGGCGTGACATAGAAATTGAGACAAAATATCTCAACTAAAGATGTTTAAATACTAATTGTTGAAACAATTCATATGCTCAAACTCAAGCAAATAGACTGGTGCAGCTAGTGTGGAAGTTTAGACGTTCAATTCATGGCTTACGGTTTGAAAAACTAAGTCTAGCGGTTCAACAGCTCTTATATAAATTTTCTTTTTCAGGTTTCAGACCAGTTAGTAAATTATAATATTAACATATTGATGATATGATAAGCATATGATAATATTTGAAAAGTAATGCAAAATAATAATCTTGAAGACTAATAAATAAATCGTTTCAAACAACGAAATTTAATCATTTTAGACGATTTTATTAGTTCGCCTGATAAAACACACAAAATATTTGGTCTTCAGTTTTTCAAAACCATTGTTAACAACTCGGTCGAAAAAATTTAATAAATCAGTTGAACTTAACAGTAAACGCATAATCTCAACATACTACAATCATTTTTTGTTACATCATTTCGTTTTTCATTTTGAATATTAAAATTTTAAATAGAAAAACAAAATTAAAATCATATTGATCACATATTAAAAATCTTATTATCACATCATCAAGACACATTTTCCAAAATTATAATGTTTCAAATTATATTCATACTTAAGCATTACATATCATGGGGGAAAATAAAGGCATGTAGGTGACATGGCATTTAAGGTGATATATCATAAACACCAAAAGTTTTATTATTATTGTGTCTCATTCTTGTCTCCTGGGATAATATAATATAATTATGGATCCCTTAGTTTGGATTTCTTGTGCCCTCTTTTGTGTTCTTCCTTTAACAAAGTAAAAGTAAAACAAGAATATGCCTAGAACCTTTTTATAAAATAATTTATCATTGTTAAACTGGGTATTGTCGTGGAGATGAGTTGGCGGCGTGAAGGCGTGGAATACCCGCCCGTATGACGTGGTCCACGCGCGCAAGGAGATTACTGTGAAATGTTCTACGAGTGTGAAAAATTACGGGCGACAACACATATTCAAGATCATGATAAATGGAACTGTACCCAACTATTCTTTTGAGGTTAGAGGAACACGATATAGGTACAACTACTACTCACCGATGCCCGTGTGATTTTTGAGTTGAAGGTAAAATTGTTTGAAGCGGTAATTCGATAAGTGCTATCGATGGGCAAAAATAGGCTAATGAATGGCATATTCTTAAATGTTGCACGCTTAACACTCTTTGTGTAAGTATGTATTTTAATTATTACAGCATCTTTGAATTATGATAAATTGGATTACTATATTAGTCGATCATAATTTATACTATTAATTTGACTGGTAAAACTTTTAACTTTCATTTTTATTACCGATGACGATCTCAATAACATGATCATCAAGTATCTGCACTCGATTTCGCTCACATTGATTATTATGAACAAAATAAAATAACATACAAGTGAAATCGAGTGGAAAATAAATACAAACCGATCTTGAATCTATGATAATTATGTTACTGAGATTGTCACTAGTAATAAAAGTGAAAATTAAAAGTGTCACCAGTCAAATTTATAATATATATTATTATCGGTCAATAAATAATAATTTAAACTGTTAAATCTAATTTGCCTATAATTACTAACGGAATTTTAAATTATTATCATGTATTTATTTTTATTTTATTTCCAAAGTTATTAAAAGAAAAAAATATATATAGCGTTTAAAAAAGTAGAACCACACCTTATAAATATGAAGATATGTGAAAAATTAATAGAAACTAATATGATGCTGATGTGTCAACGTAGAAGGTTTTGAAATTTAAACCATACCTATGGCTTTGTAAACGGAATTTTTTAAGTTTGTGTTGAATTTTATAAAACTTGCTTTGATTCATATCATTTTCCCTTAAAAGAAGTTGCATCGTTCGTCCCTTGGATACATAGTTATGTGGATAGCATAGACGAAAGCTATAATTAGTGACCATTTGATCTTTTTAAGACTTTCATGATTCTTAGTAAAGGGTGGGTTGACAAATCATCCCACGTGAAATATAGATTGTGACCATAAAATCACCAAGTGTATATCACATTGAACTCTTATTTTACGTGGAGCAAATTGAATAATGAGGAGAGTTAGGTTGTGTTCTTTATTTAATAACACAAATAATAATAAAAATATACTAGTAAATTATGTATTAATATTATTCAGGAAAATAGTAAGAAATATATACTAATAGGGGCCGGTTACTATACAAAATGTTTTCTTCATGCGAAACGTACGAAGTTTTGGGGTGGAATTATCACGCAAGAACAATAATAATCACGCAAGAACAAAGTGATATTTACGCAAGACAAATTACACTCGCGTGAAATTATCACGCAGGGATGGAATTATCACGCAAGAATACCTTCTGCGTAATAATTTCACCTTTGCGTGATAATTCCATCTCTGTGTGATTAATTATTACCCTTGCGTTATAATTCCACACGCAACCTCCATTCTTGCGTGATAACTTTGTACGCTTTGCACAGAAAAAACACTTTGTACCGTAACCTTTCTGTATACTAATATATTATAGTTTAAATTATTTAACGAAAATAGAAGGTAATAACCTTTTAACCGTTTTGATTATTTCTGATTTGTTTAATCTATTTTACTTACTTGTAATTAGTTTTTAACTAATTTGTATTTGACTAGATAACGTAAGAAAGGAGTTTAGAATGAATGGTTCCCTTTACCAAACGTAAAACCCTTCCCTTGAGCAACCTTGAAAATATACGGCTTACCTCTTTCTATCTTTTATAAACTTGTTAATAACATGGTGTAGTGTTGTTAATGAGTCGAGCATAGCCGAGTCAGGGTCGGATTAAGCTCTGTTAAAGTTGAGCCAACTTGTTTATCTAATGTTAAGCTTGGGTTCGGCTCATTAAAAACCGAGCAGAGCAAAGCTAGGTAGTTTATTTTTAAAGTTTTTAGATATGTTGTTTTTTATACGTATATTGGATTTTAATAGTCAAAACTATTATTCATTGGCTGATAAGCGTTCATAGTATTAATTTGACCGCTGATACCCCCAACCTTCATTAAATATTTACGCTTGATATGCCACTCAATTTCGCTTATAATAATGATCATGAACGAAATCAAATAATATACAAGAGAAATTAAGCTGAAAATAAATGTAAACCGAATGTAAATCTATGATAATTATACTACTGTAATAGTTATTTATAATAAAAGTAAAAGTTAAAAGTATCACTGCTTAAATTAATAGTATGAATTATTATTGACCAATGACTAATAATTTATATTATTAAAATTCAATTTGTATACTAAAAAAAGATATCTTTGAACTTTTATATGTTAACTCAATTGAACCAATAACATTCTAGAAATAAGAATGGTATATTATAAGTTATAATTATCTTCTATATTTTTATATTTGTTTTTTTATTAGAACACTGGCAAAATGTCATAATGTCATATGGTCTATTTGAATATTAGGTTCATAGTGAAAATTTAAACGTAAAGAAGATTTCATAATTTGGGTTATAATTTACGTAATTACAATTTAAGCTTTAATTTAAACGAGCCAAATGAACGAACCATGAGAAAGCCAACGAGCCAGTTAAGAAGCGAGTCACATGCTGAGCTTGCCTTGGCTTGTGCTCGGCTCATTTACAAACTAAGCCAAGCTGGCTCGACTCTTTTACAAACAAGCCCATTTCAAACGAGTCAGAGAGCTTTTTAAACAACCCTATTCAGGTGACTCAATAACCCATTATACTAAACAATTTTCCGCGTCATGAATGGGTTAAACATGTTTAGAGCGGGTCGTGTTTGGATTGAGTGGTATATAGTTTTACGTCAAATCGAACCAAACAAGAATAATCCTATAAACTTCGTGCTTTTCAGTAGATAGGGTATGAATAGCATGTATTTAGACTATAAAGAAAATGAGTTTATTGAAGTGGTAAAAACAACAACATTTAGATGAGGAACTGGTTAAAACAAACAAAGCATTAAGATGTATCAACCATACAACTCACGTCCACAACGGTCACATGTATCTCGAGCTTTGGGGGAAGTAGGCTTCGGCTTCTCCTTCACCAGTTTCGGGAGGTCGTGTTCCAATACATCATGAAACGCTTTAGCTCCTTCGCGTATCTCGTCCAAACTATAAATAAACATTATGAGGTAAATTACATCGCTACTATTTGAAATAGCAGATCATGTACTAGGCCAACCGCAAACACTCTTTTATCTGCTTTTCTTGAAATTTATAACTACTATTGGTCTAAGTATGATTAAAAGCTATTAATAATCTTAGCTTATTTTCAACTTCTTCGATCCACTATCCGTCTACATTTTAACCAAATTTGATTCCTTTTACCCATTTGACGAGTGTTGCTACATCCAAAATGATGTTTACCCATAACTGGGTCGAAGTTATTAGCTTCTTATAGAACAAACTATTTTGCAGTTTTTAGATGGAAAATATTAATATTTTATTATCATGCAGCTTATGACTAACTGGAAAGCCATCATATGTACCTGATGGAAAGGGGAGGAGTCAATCGAATGGTGGCATTATGAGTCGGTTTTGCAAGAACTCCTCTTTCCTTCAGTTTGATGCAAAGATCGTATGCAGTCGCAGGGAATAAAGACTTGCTGGTTAGCTCCACTGCATTAAACAATCCTTTTCCTCTTACTTCCATCACAACTTCAGGGAATTGTTGCTGAGTTTTTGTTAGTAATCGCCTCAACTCCTCTCCCATTTCAGCAGATCTGGATGCAATTATAAATACATGGTTGATTAAAAAGAATAAGATTGTAGGAAGTGGTTTAGAAGTGATTATGTGATACTTATTCGACTCAAATAATCACCTGTAATAAAACTTACTATAGGAGATGGTGTTTGAATGTGCTTTTACTGTTTAAAGTTTATATAATTAGAAATCAGTGGTTGGTTTTTGAAAACTTCTGATTATTAAAGCAAGTAATATACATGATACGACCAGAAAAGATGTTCTTGCGCAAAAAATAAGAGGGTCGGGCGCAAAAAATAAGAGGGTCGGGCGAAACTAGAGTAAAACTATCTCACATCAGATTAAAAGAAAAGGCAGTTAGGTAAAACAAATATCACATTGAAGTTTCTCAATTGCTGATTGAACATGTAGCCAATACATTAAAATAGTAACTTTATTACCTCTCGGCAAGTTTCTCATCTTGTATCACCTGCAATGATGCAATGGCAACTGCACTAGCCAACGGGTTTCCTCCAAATGTACTAAACATCAATAAAACTTAAGCATGTTATTTGTCTATAATGATAAAATGAAAACCAGAAATTCTTATTTTTAGAAAAGATAAATGCCAGTCGATGAATACTGCATAGATAAAACATACCTCCCATGCTCCCCCGGTTGTATGCAAAGCATAACATCTTTGTCTGCAAGAACTGCACTTACTGGTATCACTCCACCACCCAATGCTTTCCCTAATATCTGAAATAGAACAAATACAACTTGAGAATGATTTCTGGATAAATAGACTGAAAACCCACATTAAATTTATGTAATGTACATTGGAATGGACTTTATATGATTTGGTAAAAAACTTTTTGAGACAGAAATAACAGAATGGATGAGAAAAAAAAACTTACAATAAGATCAGGGCGCACACCTTCCCAGTCACATGCCAACATTCTTCCCGATCGTGCTAATCCACTTTGTATTTCATCTGCAATCATTAATATGTTATGCTTTGAGCAAAGTTCTCTGACAGCCTTGAGATAACCATCTGGAGGAATTATAACCTGAAGCAAAAGAACAAAATGTATTTCCATCGATTTAGTTCAGTAAGAATGACAACTAGAACTTGAAAACAGAAAATGAAGTGCAAGTAATTTAGTACATACCCCTGCCTCCCCTTGTATGGGCTCAAATAGAAAGCCAGCTATATGTTCTCCTTTTTCTGCATGCAACAAAGAGGGAAACTAAAGGGTCACATAATTAATTAGACACACAGCTATTATATAGATTTTTGTCTCTTTGATCATTATGATAGAGGATGCAATTTTCACCCCATTTACTTTGTGTTTTATCTGAAACAGGACAAATCAACATTTTTTGCTGAAAAGTATATGGGCAAGCGGGTTGAAAGTGGCCCAAAGGCTATTTATAATGCATACAACCTCCAAAGTCAAATTTTAAATATTCAGATTATTGTTGTACTAATGTCATTTCTATAGTCATGAGAACGCATCCCTTTATTGATTAACAATAAACTACTAGCAGGTCATCAGGTCAACCCAACCCATTTCCACCAAACTAAAAAAAGATCCATTTCAAACCGAACCCGATTTGACCCACTACAAACCCAACATCTTGCCACCTCTCTGATTTGGAGAGTTAACAACAATGATAAACCTTCAAAAAGTTTCTTAAGAGCAGCTTCATCTCCAAAGTCAACTTTAAGCTGACCAGGTAACAATGGCCAAAATCCACGAGTGGCATCATTATCACAGCTCATAGAAATAGCACCCATTGTACGACCATGGAAGCATCCACAACATGACACAATGATAGCCTGAACAGAAAACGAATCAACTAAATTTGCCATTTTCTGAAATCTTCTAAAGTCCATATGAATTAGAATAAATGTTGATGGAAACATAATTTACATAAAGATGACTACTAAAAAATTACCTGATCTTTGGGAATTCTTTTTTTCTCATAACCCCACTTTCTTGCCAGCTTTAAAGCAGTTTCTACTCCTTCAGCACCAGTGTTCATTGGAAGAACCATATCATATCCAAACAATCTGGTTAGATACTCTGCAAAGACTGGAAATTTGTCATTGTAAAAGGCTCTAGAACTGAGAGTTAAGGTTTGTGCCTGATCAATTAATGCTTTCATAATCTTTGGATGACAATGTCCCTGTACCAAAAACCAATTTAACACCCTATCGACCCAAAAACAGTAGAAAAGAAAATTCATAATCAGTGTGTAAAAACTATGAATGCATTTCACCTGGTTAACTGCAGAGTAAGCTGCAAGGAAGTCGAGATATTTATTGCCTTCTGGATCCCAAATAGCTGACCCCTTTCCATGAGAAAATACTACAGGGACCGGATGATAACTGAAAACGACCAAATAAGTAAATAAATTAACCATCTTTATATATAGAAACCCTATGCTACCAGCCACATTGATACAAACCCAAACCCTAACAATCACCGCCTACATGGTTGCCACCGCAGGGCGATTTTAGCACCAAGTGCACACCATCTGGTTCATACTTCACAGGCGGTCTTCCGACCAGAACACCGCCTGAAGCCAGCTCCCACGGGACTACCATCTACTATCTCCAGAAAATTCAAATTATGACCAAATTCCTTTTGCATAAGTTCACAACTAGGCATCTCATACATACATGTAGAGCCTATGATCATTCAATACACCAAGTCACTAACTAAAATACCATTTTAATTTATAACCTACAGTTCATCTAAGGCAATCAGATGAGTATTCAACTTTACAATCACATAGGTAATCAGATACAGTAAAATAAAAATAAAAATTAAAAAAGCAACCCAATTCCAAATTCATCAACGAGTTCCCAATTCATATCTACAGTTAAATCAACGCAATATTCTCAAGTAATTGTCCAAATATATCATCAAATTCAGCAAATTTTATACTTACAGAATCATCTCACCACAAAATCAACAAAGCCCACAAAATCATTAGAAAAAAGCATCAATTAGAGAATTCGATAGAGACGGAAAGAGGGCATACTTGTGAGCACTATAATCATGTTCTAATTCGATAAGATGACGAGAAGATGCAGTAGGAGAGGCGATGCCTTCAGTTACAGTCCCAAAACATCGAACGCTTCCTCTGCTCTTGATTCTGTTCAATATAAGTTGCAGAGGTATCCTGCTCGCCATATGTCAAGATTTGCAGAATTAGTTTGTGTTTGATCGTATTTCTTCGATCGAAATGTTTGATTAGCACTGAAACTTTGATGAATCACACGAATGAATCGATGATTTCAGAGTTAGTTTATGATTTGATCCCAATAATGAAGAAGAAGGTGGAGTGTGTTCATGAGACGCTATCCAAAAGATGAAAGTGTGATCACATGGGTGAAAAATGAAAATTCGTGTTTTTAATACAGAGACCTATGAATTTTCACACACTTCTATATAAAATTATTAAAAATCTTCTTCAGGTTTGATTTAAAAGGGATAAAATTTGGATAAAATTTATCACTAGGAATCAAACTCATATTATTTGTATGATTCACATGAATCAGATTATTAGTGTTAGTAGACTATAAAATTATAGTTCTCAAAGGGCTAATTCCTTAGGTAAAACAAAGTGGCTTAACCACAATCAACTCAACAGAATATCGTCTCACGTACACCTGCTTAGGGTTGGTTGAAAGATGAAGATTTTAGGTTTAACAGGCCGAGAGGGTACATTGCATTAATTTATATAGCTTTAACTAATATACAATAGTTAAAATTATAGTTAGGAATATTCACATATTTTACATTCGTTTACTTTAAAATTATGAGCTAAAAATAATAGTTGTGAATATTCTTTTACTTCCATTTATCTACTTAAATTTGTCATGTGTGAAACATCATGCTACATAGATATATGAGAGCTATAAATCAAAAAACTATAACTCAAATTTTGAAAACATACAGTTTTTTTTTTTTTGAATTGCCGTTCAGAAAAAAGACCATAATTTAATTTGTTTGCCAGAAGTCTACATCTACAACAACTAATATATAAAAATCAAAGATGGATCAGGTTATTTTGTAGTGTTTCTACAGTTCTAGTGTCCAATTTTAACGATTTTACGTCAAAACCTTAGCAACATTTAATAATTTTAATATACCAGAACTATTTCAAGAAGTAAAACCAAATCGAATTATTATATTATTATATAAAACAAATTTTGTGCTTCTTAAATAGATAATGTAATTGGGTTGGGTAGCGATACACGAAGAGCGTTGCAATCAAATGTTTATGGTTCAAACCTCACACGAGTTAAAATATATTGTTAAAAAAACAGTTGTACTTCTGATTTTTAAAGGAAAATAAAACTAGAACCGTAAATCTATAAAGGGTTATGTTATACAAACACATTTTTTTTGTTATTTAAATATCATAATATTTTTTTTTCTCTCCATCACATTTTTTTGTTATTTAAATATCATATTGTTTTTTTTCTCTCTCCATATATCTATATGTATGTAAAGAAAAAGATAAAAATGATAAAAATAACAATGTATGTATAACATACCCCATCCATAAAATATTTTATCTTTTTTGTTAGCATTGATTTTTCATTATGGGTTATATGGGTGTGAGCCACATGTTGGCAGACAATGGGGCTTGGTTTTATATGCAAGTGTGTTACTGTGTTAAGGTCATATTGCTACTACTTGGTGAGTAGATGTTTTCTTTATTAGGAGAGTACATGTTGCTTTATAATTTATATATAAGACGGCTACATAACCGAAAAACTATCTATTTTTATCTACTATTATATTCACTGGGTACAAGTGAATACTTTGTAGATTTTAACAGTTATACAAATAGTATATATACGTATGAATACATGTATCACTAGTAAACTAGTAGACTAGATTATAATTCTTAAAAATACATTCATTAGTTAATAATGCATAACAAGTAATGAAAAAAGTTTCTAACTTAATAGAATTCATTTATACTCACATACATATGATCGAGTAAATAGTGTTTTGTTTTGTAATATAGCCTATTGTAATCGTAAATAAATCTTTTTTTTTCAAATACATTCTCCTCTTACACCATATAGTAAGTTATTTGGGTTCCAATGTAAGCAAGACGGCAAAACCAAAACCTTTGATTAAACATATTCACAATAGAATTAATGCACAACACGTCATTTAGCACCTTCAATATAGTATTAGTCACCAATTAATATCGACCACAATAAGTAACAAACTACATACAAACCATTTCTAAGAACCCTTTTCCCACATCGAATCCATTAATATGCCTAAAACTAGCTACCAAAAATGATTTAACGACCATAAATTTGGTAACTATATGAATATGCAACCACTTTCATCATGCATGCATACATTATCGATAGAGTCATACTTGTAGGATTCACTAACAGAGCTTTGAGGCCATTTGTGGACGCGAGGGCTGTTTAACTACGATTCAACGTCGACATGTGGACATGAATCTGCTTACGTGTGTGACGAACCAGATACATTTGCTAGTTACTTAGGATGGAGTACATTGAAGGCGGCCGAATAGAAGAGGGCCTATATGGTTGAGACTTGAGGCCTTGAGCAATCAGCACTTGCTCATCTGCCATCACCTATGATGTATATATTATGATTATACTACGTTAATATGAAAAATTCACTAGGCTTTATCTTTCATTCTAGCATAAACATAATTTACAATAATAAACACTTCTACCATTAAATATCTAGCATTTGTTTACAAGATCTCATCAAGTTCATAAGAATTATATTCGGTTCTTCGTTTCTGCTCAATAAATTATTTACCCTATCTATTACTCGTAGAAGCGTATCTTCCCGGAAAAGGTTGGGATCATCTCTGAAACGGCTCACCCACGAATTTCTGGAATATTTATGTGATTCCGTTGAAGGAAGACATATCAAACAGGAGAATGCAGCAGCATAATCATCTTGCTCTAGTTTCATACAAAACATTTCCTGAACAAGAGGTGGTGGTGGGATTTGGTCACCTTCGATCAAATGTTTCCATGTTGTTTCTAACAAATTCACCTGCAAAATTGACACTAAATGGATTAGTTTACAGTTGACTGTTGTTTTTCCCATGCCACGAAAGTGCATTTTGACTCTTAAAGTCAAAGATTCGACTTCTCAAGTCCAAGATTGATGTGGGTTTAAATAAAAACCGAACAAAAACCTTTCATGGATGTCAAAATTATCATAAAGTTTATGCTCACTTACAACTTTCTTGACAACCTAAAATAATTGTATTACTTTTGTGTTTATAAACATAAACACGTTGGCCACAAGAATCAAACTGTCTCCAACTCGTTTTCTCACATAGAGATAATACCACAGAAGACTTGTATGCCCTCATTTTCAGCAATCAACGATTAAGAAAACATGCAGAAGATTAAAGAAATTACCTTTCCAGCTTTGCAGGCTGCAAGTATCATATGGGAATGACGTTTTGCGTTAAAGTAATATCCATGTTGCAGCATTTTTGTGTAGATAAATTCAAGATCATCCCATTTTTTATTCACGAAACACGCATCTAACATCAAATTAAATGTATGAATATCTGGTAACACCGCGTGCTTGTAATCAACTTTACTTGTAAGATGATTCCCATTCTCCAATAATTTACAAAACAGTTGTTTTGCTTCTTCAAACATTTGGTGATCAAGGTACCCTTTGAGCATAATATTATATGTAACTAAATTCGGGGAACAAAACTTGTGCATATGTTTGAACATGTAGATTGCACTCTCGATTTTCCCAGAGTCCAAACTAGCTTGAATTAAACCAGTATAAGTCACCACCAGAGGTTTATTTGCCACCTTACATACCTTTTCAATCTATGGAATCACAAAATGGAAGGGAAAAAAAGTTAAATATTGTCACACGAAAATGAAAAAAGGTTTAGATCAGAAAAATATTGTATTTAACCTTTCCAAACATCAGCAATATATTTATCCATTTCATAAATAAAATCAATTACTAATGAACAATATTTTTTCATTTTCTTAAAACAAAGAGGAAAACAATGCTGTTACCATGAATCACCTTAGCATATGATGTTCTCTTCATTTATTCAATGAACAGATTGTTGTAACTTATAAGTAATTGATATTATTTTATTTACTATGAAAATGAGTAAAATATGATATTTTCAGTATTTTGAAAGCATAAATATGAGATCATGAAATTTAGAAGGATGTATATGAAATTTTGAACGTTTAAAAAAATACATATGAATTGCCTCTAAATTAAAAAACCAAATAATGTCATTATTTTAAGGATAATAATGTAAATAGTATTTACTTGCACAATAGCTTCCTCACATCTTCCTGCACTACAAAGGCATCTAGCAAGGTCATAATATAAGGCTGCAGAACCAATTATTCCCCGTTTTTCCATTTCTTTAACAGTTAGAATCGCCTCATCAACTTTCCCTTCTTTCCAGAATGTATTCACAAGAACTACAAAACCAGAAGTTAAAAAATTAATATATTTATTAAAAAATGTAACATGAAATAAGGATGAAAACCTCCAGTAATTTACCTTTATAAGTTAAAGAATTTGGAATAAATGATTTCCGCATCTTTTTAAAAAACTCATGTACCAGATTATACTTTTCACATGCCAACATTACCTGCCCCCAATGAACACAAGTTAGTTCAATGCCACTGAATTTCAACTAGATAACAGAAACATAAAAGCTTCATTAACATGAGAATATCACATGTACACATATGTGTGACTTGTATCATATATACACACACACTTGTGACTTGTATAAATATATGTGTAGACAAGAATATAGAACAATACCTCCATTACAAGTCCATATGTTATGCTATTAGGTTGTAGACCCTGTTGCTTTAGCTGCTGCAATACCCAGAACGCACCTTCTAGATTTTTTTGGCGTACACATGCATTTAGAACCTACAAACACATGTGTACACATACTTAATTTGTTTGCAAAAAAATCTACGGCTTTCTGATGCATATGCAAATAAGAGTGAAACTTTGAATGCAAAATACGAGATATAGAAAGACTCACAGCATTATACACTATTAAATCTGGCTCAAGTCGCGGGTCCCATTTTTGAAGAACACCAGTAGCTAGTTTCTTTTTGGGAGGAGCTCTCATGGTATCAATCACGTGGAAAAGTTCCCTCATATGACCTGCTTGTCCAAGGGTGACTGCAATACAATGATAAGCTACAAGATCTGGATACGAAGCCATTTGTTGCTGCAATACATCATAAGCAAACAGAGAGATGAATGACCAATTCGAGTTATGTTTTATCTCTGACATATCAAATGGGTGCAATCAAAATGCAGCTAAAATGGAAACTGGTCATATGGGTTAAACAAGTCCAAGGTTATCCAGAGTGTATTTCAAATGCATACAATAAAATACATTTTAAATCTTAAAAAAAATAATTATTATTATATAAAAATTGCTAATGGGATATAAGTGTTTCTGGTCAACCCAGCCCAACCCATTTTGACTTGTTACCCCACCCACTCATCTTGTCACTCGTTTTAAATTAATAAATTCTCTCAAAGCAAAGTGATACCTGCATTGTGTGAAACATGTTCAGCGCTTCCACGGGCCTCCTTGCCTTCCCAAGGGCATCAAGTGCAGCTGTGTAAATATTTCTGAATTGGAAACACAAAGAACATGCATTAACCATCATAGTTTTATACAGATCTATGCCTTTTTGCCATGTGAAATAACAGGTATGGTCAAATCATGCATCTTTAACACGTTGGAGAAATCTTTACTGTTATAAGTGCATGCACAAAAAGTCAAACCTTAGTCTGTTAGACTTAAAGCGTTCTCGTGCTTGCATCCACTCAATGACTTGAAGCACTTGCCTCCAATTGCCATAATTTCCTAAGATCTGTATAAGTCTAATTATTGAAAAATCTGCAAATCTGATTTTTGCACTTCTCATCATCTTTGAGAAATTCCATTCGGGAGTGTCGATGGATGCACCATTCAAGCTGCAAAGTTACAATACGCCATTAGGGCAAAGGGCAATATTACTCATACAAGAATATGTATATAGATAACGTATTTGTTAATGTCATCACTATAAAGCAAATAATAATCAACCAATGCAAAGCATTTTAGGGGTCTTTGGCATTGCATTTCAAAAATGATTATGTGTATAGAATAATTAAAATAAGACAATCAGCTTTAACAAAATGGGCTATACGAGAGACTGTTTGGATGAGCATAATGCTGTTTAAAGTTCTACAATCAGATAATCAGTTCTTTAGAGTGTATGGCAAATGCAGAGGGTTTATTTGTAAAATGACCCTAAATAATCAGATAATCTAATCATTTTCATTGTAGCTATTCCTAAAAATACTAGAACCAGTTCCACTATACCCAAACACCAGAAACTACAGTCTGCAAGCAAAAATTGCAATAATCAGGTAATCACTTTCGAAATGCATGCCAAACACCTCCATATGCTAGCAATCATCATAATTCAGTATTATTACTTACCACTTTGCTAACCTCTGGATTCTTTCCTCCATATCTACTCGTGAGACCCTCGGCTGATCGCAAACATCTGGAAATTCCTCTAGTGATTTAAAGGCAGCTCTTTCTATCCTCATATCATCATCACTATCATCCTCACTTTTCGAAATTGGTTTTTTCACACGAAAAACTCTTTCTTTATCAATGACATAACTTTTACTTGAAACAGAACTCATTTCAGAACCCCTAAAGCTATGTTCTTGAAACTTAGTATCCATTTGGGCTTCTTCAGAATCCGTTTTCTTTCGCGTCCATTTCTTCATAACCTCACCTTCCTTTGCATTGGGCACAACCCTTTCAAATTCTTGAACTTTAGAAACCTTTTTCATGTTAAACCTATGTTCTTCAAACCCATTAGTATCCATTCGGGCTTCTTTAGAATCCGGTTTCTTTCGGGTCCATTTCTTCACAACATCACCTTGGTTCGAATTCGGCACAACCCTTTCAACTTCTTGAACCTTAGAAACCATTTTCATGTCAAAGCTCTGTTCTTTAAACTTAACATACTTGCTGTCATTTCGTCGAACACCTTCAACACCTCCAACCTTTGCACCCACTTGAGCTTCTTTACGATCCAATTTCTTTCTTATCCACACCTTCTTACCTTCATCTTTCTCCACACTAATTTGCTCTTGAAAACCACTCGACTCATCACTCTCTTCCCCAATTTCACTCGACGGTGACGGTGACGGTGGTGGTGGTGGTTCACCGGAGGTTTTACGCTTCTCTCTACGGCTTTTAACAGTCTCCATGGCCTTCAAATACTCTTCAAACGTAGGCTTGAACTCCTGTTCTTTCTCAACCACCGTTGAATTTGCTCTGACGGGTGTAATCTTTCCGATTCTTCTGGGTTTTCCGGTGGCATCAAAAGGAATTGTGGTGGGAAACCTAGATGTGAAATGTGATGTTTGGGTGTGATAATCTGGAGGTGCGATTGCATTTTTGTGGGAACGACTGAAGCCTAATTGTGGATATGGGAGTGTTATTGATGTCATTAGAGTTGAAGAAACACACACAGGAACGATGGATGTTAAGATGTAGAGAAGCTAAGGTCCGATATGTCGATGGAGGTTTATAAAAGACCCAAATACACCTACACCCGTACTTAACGCGGTGACGGTGACAAAGTATAGAGTAAGATTATGTATTTCGAATAGCTAATTCAAGACAGAGTATATTTTTTTAATTCTAAGATTAATCTAGGAAGAGAGCTTAATAATGTCCATTGTTTGAAGAGGGGAACAAGTATCCGATCTATAAACAAAGCACCAACAAGGGCACGAATTAGCTTGTGTTTACTAGGGATCGAGGAACGGTTCATTAAGGATAGAGATTCATTATGTTAAGCAAAGTAGAGAGATTTTTCAGGATTGTAATCTTTCTTGTATGCTTGATGGAAACTCGCAAGTGAACATGATTCAAGAGACGATGTTTGTTGCAGTCTCATTAAAAAAAAAAGCAATAGATAGACTGCACAAACACACCATGATATTGTTGATTACCCAAGAGCGGAATATGGTTTTGTAACATATATCACATAAAGTGGTTCATCTTAGACGACACCCAATTATCCAAGAGTAAAGTTTAGAGTAAGTTGAAATAATATTTTAGAAAGTAATAGTATGAAATGTGAGATATTAAATATACACAAAAGAAGTATTTATAAAGTAAAGGTGTGACCATTCTACTAGTACTTTGTGAGCTATAAAGTGCCTCTTTAGATGCTGCATGTCATGCCTCAGTCTTGTTCATGATATAGTCCCCTAGATAATGCACGAGACGAAACATTTTGTTGTACGAGCACCTCATTATCTTTACGATGTCAGAGTACAATTAATATTTATCTACTATGTTTTGACTCCTACACTTCACTCATACTACAACACCAATACTTTTCGAAGTTGATTAGCCGAAGCTAAGGATTTAAAGCTTCAATCATCGATGACCTTGTATATCCAGTGAACGGAGATCACACCATCAACAATAGAGGTGTAAAATATGATCTTTGGGTATAATAATGTAGAGATTTAATGTATTTTTATAGCAAGCGAAATGAACCTAATAAAAAATATGACAGCACTATACCATAACCATTGTCCTCCTGGTTATAAGGGATGTTAAGACGTAGAGAAGGTTCGATATGGCCTAATGGTAAATCCAGGTTCGATACTCACCTTAGGCAATCACATTGGGTGCCCATGCCATGGCGATTATTAGGAAACGCCAGTCATGGTACCACGGTAACATGACTATGAGGCACAAATAGTAGTTCAAATCTCATTCTTTGGCTTGGCTTAGAACCGTGAGTCGGTACGTTTTGAGGCAAAGGCACCACAGGCTGGTTAACGAGTCCACAAATACTAGTTTGAGATGTAGATAAGGTAAGGTTGCGTTTATTCACAGGCAAAACCTCTCTTTAGATTCATATTATTACAATTTTGTTTGATAATAGTCAAACTTGCCTCGGAACCAAATATATAATTACAACTAGGTTTTCCCCCCGCCCGTTGCGCGGAACTTACCCTATGATCCCAAATATCAAAACACGAAGTCAAACACGTTGCAATGGCTATCGTTATAAATTGTTGTCATTTCAATGTAAAACTCTTTGGCATCTAAAAATGAAAAAACACATCGCTACAACTTTCACTCCGCTATAAAACATTAACGCATACTACCTTGTAAAAGTGACATAATCAGGTTGTTGATCCGACAAATAAAAAATAATAGAAACACACAACAAACCGCAAAATAAAAAAAAAGTTAGACAATTAAACTCTAACAAACCTAACTCATTCTTATATAATCATGTTTTCAAGTGCTTTAGCCGGAAAAAAGAAGCAATACAAATCAAATAAAAACGAAAAACATAAGAATAGCAAACAAAATATTTGCTAGTTTCAAACCATAGTCCGTTAACTTGCATCACAATCTTCTTACCACCAAATCAAATGGCTCTTTGATTAATAATAATTGAAACAATATTTCTTAATTTAATATGCTAGTCGACATTTTATACCCCCACGACCGATGATAATATGCGTTCTTTGTTTGTCCCCTTCATATTTACACTTTAAAAAAATTGTGAAAGAAAGTATATATAAGAAAAAAATCAATAAATAATTATATTAGATTTTATTTTGAACGACTAATTGAATAATTGATGTGGTTTAATAGTATGAGAGTGATGGTTAAAGTTTGTGATCTCGTAAATATTACATTTAAAACCTAACTAAATGGGGTTTTTTTTATGGTACTGGGTTTTCTCCTTGATGTAATTTTGTGTGAGTGATGCATCAAAATCAATATAAACAGTTAAAATGCTATCTCAAAAATACTCACTCGGTTATTGGAATCGTTTCAAGCGTGTGTTGAAAGAAAGATAAATATTTGTATGAGATAAATACTTATATGTGAATTATTGACTTTAGCACTTTACCCTAGTCCCCTGCTCCATGTCTGCTTTAAAAAATAAAATCCCATAGCCTTGTTTGTATCCTTCTTATTTCTTTTTCTTCTTGGTTCTTTCAGATCTATTTTTCATGATCGAAATTAGTGATATAGTTGTATTCCTTTGGCTTAGGATCGGTTTGGAATGCACACAAGGACGTACACTATTAACGTCGTCATTTGTCTGAAGATGGTTATGTTTAGCTGATATGATGGTTTTGACTTAGGGGTTGTTTGTTTTCGGCTAACCAGGCTGACCAGCTGACTCGGTAGCGACTCAGACCATTTGATTTCGGCTTCGGGGCTAGCTGACCGGGTCTTCATTGCTGACCTAGACCCTAAATCAAAACATGTTGACCCGGCCAAACCCACCTGTGCGCGACCCCCTGGGCCAAACCCACCTGCGCGCGAGCCCCTTCAGCCAAACCACCTGCTGCGCGCGGACCCCCCCCTCGGAATGTGTACGGTGACAGTGGTTGTTATGGTGGTTTCGATTTTGATTTAGTATTTGATTAAGATTGTTAATGATTCTAGTTGATTAGAAAATATACGGTTTTTAACTTAGTCAGATACTGAATCAAACAATCAAGTTTCAGTTAGATACATACCCAGTCAGAACTTCTAACTAGGACAACTTCTGACTCAATCAGATCTTACTGAGTCACTATGATCAAACAACCTCTTATAATCCGCGAAGAGAGTCGTGGCGATGGGCGGCATACGATGGTGGATGGTGCTTTTAGGAGGCACGAGATGACATTTTTGTGTATTGCATTGATTAGAGATTTGGTGTTGACTGGATCAATCAAATTTTTAACAGGTGTTTTAGGTAGTTGTACTCTGCTGAATCTAATGGTACATCATATGCTCTTTATTGTGGGAATGATAGAAATGATGGGGAAGCACAAGTGAACATGTAGTGTTAATGAGAAGAAGTGAAAGAAGAGAATTATGCTACAAGTGCTTTGAATGTGGTAGGGGTCTTTTTTGTAAATTATCATAGTTTAGTGGCTAATTTACAAAACTTTTAAAGTCAATGTAGTTGCCGACCAAAAATCTCTATACTAATAAATAAATCCGGACAATTGTTACCATTATAAGATGTCTAATAATTTGTATTCTCGCTTCTCTCTCCTATAATTAACAATTCTTAATTAATGACTATCCATATTTAAAATTTCAAATATATTAACTTCAAAAATTTAAATATATGTAATACATGGTTTTATTCAACCCATATAATAGTATAATACATAATATTTAATACATAACTTTTTATATTATTAACCATATAACAGTATATTTATTAACATTGTATACATGATATTGTAACCTAATTTTAATATATATTATAATGTTTGTTTTTATTACTATTAATATTAAATCATATAAAACAACCAACTATTTCAGTGTTTTCTTAAAAACATGTCAAAATGAGTAAGATAGCGCTAAAATCAAGATGTAAATTATATATAGCATAACATTGTCAAATCATCTACTACTAACAATTTGCAACACGAATAGTGTTCATTCCAATCATAACAATTTATTATTTATGATGGGTGAATAATCATAGAGTGCAATGCCACCTATAATGTGCATCTAATCCTTGCAAGAATAAACAAATTGGTTGTTGCTAACCCGTAGCATCACACAGAGACACATTTTTAGTTACATATATTTATGAATTATGTTGTTACCAAATTACTAACAAATATTTCATACATATTACTTACATGGAAACTGATATCCCATCATCTAATATTGAAGTTGATGTAGAACACATTGAATTAAATTGAGGCGTAGATAATAAATTCTTGGAAATTAGTCGGTATGCTGCTTTGGTGAGATGTAACCCATCCCAGCTAGCATATGTATCAGGTTCTTCACACACGGTTGCAGATGCCTCTCCACATCCCACTTATGCATTGACATTATACTGCCTTTCACCTCCACAAAACGCTTTCGAAGCTCCATTCGTGAACCCTACAACATGTAACAAACATGACTCAATAATGTAGGTAAGAAACAAATGTTATATGTTAACTTGACTTTATTTACCAAATTTATATGGAAAACGGAATATTTCCATGGCAGCATTGTAGTAATCAGCATAAATAATGTTGACATTAGGATGAAGTTCTTGAACTTGATTTAGTTTTGTTTGTAACAGTTGGTTGTGGTATTCAACAAATTTGTTTAACCGAAAGAGGCAACTAGTTTTTGGATCATATTGTTCATTTTCCGAACCAAAGACTGTCCGGTCTTTGTGACTGACCAAACGTATGGGACCTTGTCGCTTACCCCGGTACTGTGGGTAGGCCACCGGGCACAATGTATAGGGGCCTATTTATAGACTTCGGCCTAGTATCCGCTTTATGCATGATGTTGTGGTGTAGCACATGACATTGGTCCAAAGGAAAATGAAAGATAATGATGAACGATGATGATGATAATAATAAGTATTATCTATTGTATGTATATTGTATGATCGCGATGAAAGTAAAGGAAGGTTTAAAGCGAAAGTATAGTATTATATTTTATAAAACTAGAACACACTAAGCAACATTGACTTTTATGTATATTCCAGTTGGCAGGTAATGGTTACTGAGGATGGCACGAGGTCAGCTGCTTGGCATTTTTTGATGGCATCCATTTGTATAACTATGACGTTTTTGTGATGTAATGCAAACGATGACATTTTGTAATAGTTAACTACGTTGTATTGTTTTGCAAAAACAGTCATTAATATAAGAAAGGTTTTTTAAGTCATTTCGCTACGATTTTTTTAATAAATTTAAATATATATTTTATGTTCTATGTGCAATGAGTGTCCGACTATAAGTGTCCCGGGAACGGGGTCTTACACGTAAGTGCCATAATGATCACAATATACGCCATATCATTAAGTTCCATTTTCTGCATACCTTCCCCATCCTAGAGGTGTTTAGGTTTGGGCACCAGCTTTCCTTTCTCATTGTTATACACAAGAATGTATGGTCCTTGTTTGATTAACCGCATCATCTGGGGTTCAGTGTAAATAACATGATTTTCAAATCTATACACCCAGTCAGGGTAGTCTTCTTCACTAAGAAGTCTTGGAGGTTTTGTGTTGGTTCCGATCTCATTGTCGAGATTGATGGTGGTAGTGATATGCTTCAGATTAGCAATTTTCAGACTTAGAGATTAAATTTATTAATATTCTTCAAACTTGAAGTTTTCGTGCAAATACCACTGTCCTCGCGTGAACAATTACTAACTTTTCGTCCGGTTACTTTTCAAACCAAATTTTTTGAGAATTAAACCTTTTAATGCGAAAAGAATCTTTTGTAACAAACTTTTGCGAAAACCAAGCTTCTCGCGCGAATGCTAACTTTTCGCGTGCGATTACCAACTTTTCGCCTAATTCATTTTGTCAATTCTGAAGAGTTTCAGCTTCAATCTTTCACCAATTTGTTTAAAAATTTGATTAATTAAGTGTTCAATTAGTGATCTAGAATCAATTAAGATCCTAAGTATCTATAATTGATTTAGTTAAGCTCGTCTAACCACATGAACATCTTCAAAACAATAAAATCACTATCAACATCTTCAAATTTGATCAAATTTAGCAGAAATCAAGTAGATCTTTAAATAACAAACAATTCGAAGCTAACGAACATTTCAAAACAAACAATTCAATCTTCAAATCAAAAGATTTAGAGCAACAAGGCTCTGACACCAATTGTAAAAAAACAATAATAACAACTAATCGATCTCATGAGGGGAATGCAAAATATAATCGTTCATAGTAAGAAGATTAGGTAGATTAAAATGAACGTGAACACATTTGATTTCTCGAGCATCTAGATTCAACCCCTACAGTCACCTTGAAGGATCAGTTACCAATATCATTTGTTAAAGCTAGGAGTGAGCACAATCGATCCTTTAACAAAACTACCAACAACCGAATCGATCCGAGACCTAAACCCAAACCGAACCAATCATTTGTGTAATAGTAGGCAATCTGTAACAAGTTTAAAGAAAAGTCGGTCTCTGTTCGGGAATTGGAAAAGTAGAAAAAGAAAAACGATGTGATGATCCCAGACCGATTGCATATTTTAAAAACCTAATTTGATGGGCTATTGCATTGACTGCAGAAAACTATAAAAATTACCACAATTGTATACTTGACATTTAAATATGAATACAACAAGTAGATCTTCAAATGACAAACAATTCAAAGCTAACGAACATTTCAAAATACACACTTCAATCTTCAAATCAATAGATTTAGAGCAACAAAGCTATGATACCAATTGTAAAAAACAATAATAACAACTATTCGATCTCATGAGGGGAATGCAAAATATAATCGCTCATAGTAAAAAATTAAGTAGATTATAATGAACTAGAGCACATTTGATTTCTCGAGCATCTAGATTCAATCCCTATAGTCACCTTGAAGGATTAGTTACCAATGTCATTTGTTAACGCTAAAAGTGAGCACAAATCAATCCTTTAACAAAACTACCAACAACCGAATCGATCCGAGACCTAAACCCAAACCGAACCGATCATTTGTGTAATAGTAGGTAATCTGTAACAAGTTTAAAGAAAAGTCGGTCTCTGTTCGGGAATTGGAAAAGTAGAAAAAGAAAAATGATGTGATGATCCCAGACCGATTACATATTTTAGAAACCTAATTTGATAGGCTATTGCATTGTTTGCAAAAAACTATAAAAAATTATCTCAATTGTATACTTGACATTTAAATATAAATATAACAAGTAGATCTTCAAATGACAAACAATTCGAAGCTAACAAACATTTCAAAATACATAGTTCAATCTTCAAATTAATAGATTTAGAGCAACAAGGCTCTGATACCAATTGTAAAAAAACAATAATAACAACTAATCGATCTCATGAGGGGAATGCAAAATATAATCGTTCATAGTAAGAAGATTAAGTAGATTAAAATGAACTTGAACACATTTGATTTCTCGAGCATCTAGATTCAATCCCTACCGTCACCTTGAAGGATTAGTTACCAATATCATTTGTTAACGCTAGGAGTGAGCACAAATCGATCCTTTAACAAAACTACCAACAACCGAATCGATCCGAGACCTAAACCCAAACCGAACCGATCATTTGTGTAATAGTAGGTAATCTGTAACAAGTTTAAAGAAAAGTCAGTCTCTGTTCGGGAATTAAAAAAGTAGAAAAAGAAAAACGATGTGATGATCCCAGACCGATTACATATTTTAGAAACCTAATTTGATGGGCTATTGCATTGACTGCAAAAAACTATAAAAAATTATCCCAATTGTATACTTGACATTTAAATATAAATATAACAAGTAGATCTTCAAATGACAAACAATTCGAAGCTAACGAACATTTCAAAATACACAGTTCAATCTTCAAATTAATAGATTTAGAGCAACAAAGCTCTGATACCAATTGTAAAAAACAGTAATAACAACTAATCGATCACATGAGGGGAATGCAAAATATAATCGTTCATAGTAAGAAGATTAAGTAGATTAAATGAACTTGAGCACATTTGATTTCTCGAGCATCTAGATTCAATCCCTACAGTCACCTTGAAGGATTAGTTACCAATATCATTTGTTAACGCTAGGTTTGAGCACAAATCGATCCTTTAACAAAACTACCAACAACCGAACCGATCCGAGACCTAAACCCAAACCGAACCGATCCGAGACCTAAACTGTGACATCCGTCGCTTTAAGGTCCGTCAATTGACGTGTTTGACCGTCATCTATTCTATATTTGATCATTCCTCATCATTATTTGACTCTTTATGTGGATATCATGGGTGCAATATTATCGTTGTGTGTGCATTCGTTTAAAACCGTGTGTGAACCTTAAAAAGACCTTTAAAACTTTCATTTTTGAAAACGCTAAATATACCATTTTATAAATATAATAAATGTTTTAATATAACCATTTCTTAAGTCATGACAACATTAAATATACTTTTACAAATAATATAAAACACCTAACGAAGTCGTTTTTCAACCGAACAAAACTTGGGAAAACTCGGGGGTTAAGTGCAGGGACTAAACTTGTAATTTTGGAAACTTGGGCTGGGTATAAATACCCCATTTCCAGCCCTAAACCCCCATTTCATCCATCTTCTTCATCTTCATCTTCTCTTCACACACTAAAACTCCATTTTAGCACCAAATCCGACCCGAGAGGTCTCGTTTTCTTCGTCTTGACATCGTCTGCAGCATAGACCACCCCTCCTTAGCAGGTAGTTGTCTTTGGTTGTCCATTTTAGAGCCTTTTCACGGCTGTCCAAACTAGGGTTTCGGGTGTTCGGGTTCAACCCGAACACACAAGGTCGTATGGGTGCGTGTGAGGTCTCTTTGCTTGTGTTTCATGCTTGTGTATGTTTGTTGAGTGTTTCTGGAGGTCTATGTGGTGTAAAACCCGTGTTTAGAGTAGCTCGGGGGCTGCTCCTCCCGACCACAGTCGCGATTCTGCAGATTGGGCGACTGGGTCATCCATGCGATTGAGCCGTGCGACTGAGTGGGTCGTGCGACTGGATCATGCGTCTGAGTCAATCGCGCGACTGAGTTGTGCGACTAGGCATGTCGTGCGACTGAGTTGTGCGACTGAGTGTCTGTATGCGAATGAGTCATGCGATTGAGTGTTTGAGTGCGATTGAGTCAGGTGACCGACTGAATGTGTGCGAATGAATGTGATTCGCACGACTGGGGTCCAATCGCACGAATGAAGGTTCAGCCGTACGAAAGTAGCTAATTCGCACGATTGAAGGTTGATTCGTGCGCATGGAAGTTGAGTCGTGCGTTTGAGTGATGTGTGGTACGACTGAAGGCCAATCATACGAATGAAGGCTCAATCGTACGAATGAAGCTGATTCGCACGATTGAGGGTTGATTCGCACGAATGGAGGTTGAGTCGTGCGTCTGGCCTTGTATGCGACTGAATTTATTGTGTTTGACCCCTTGTACGTGGCGTGAGTATGTCGTGTGGTGTCGAGGTAACACTAACACAATTATGCCATTGTTTGGCCACAAATATTAAAGTCAACATGAGAAAGGGCACAGAAACTATTTGAGCAAATTAAACTAACGTTTTCACAACGACCAAATCGACTTATAACTATTGACACTTATTCAATATTCTTTCGATTAACAACGATACTTTTACCTAAACCTCATCATTAGTGGCAACAATGTCTTGTACTTGGATCTACATAAGGTCTAGTGCGTGTGTCAGTCTGTGTGTGTTGTGCGTGACCCATCCGATACGACCCGAACCGACCCATCATTATTGCGCGCTTATACATATATCATATCATTAATGCTATACAATAACTGTCAATAGGTGTTTGACTGTTTATTTGCATTCAACATTTGGGATTACATCGCTCATACATACTTATCACTTAACAAGTGAGTTTCGTGGCCCCTTTTTTTACGCTTATACTCTATTTCAATCATTTACAAATTGGGGGAAAAGTATGCTTACACAATTTTTATGCTGTACAACTTACATACATTTTACATACAAGGAATCAACGTGATACTGTGTTGCAAGTACTATTTGATACATGCTTGGGTCTGCTGTGTGGTTCTATCTTTGCAACTATTTAATTCCAGTGTGGAAACCGACGGTTAGGTATTGGTAGTACTACTGGGTTGACACCCCCACTCTCGTTCGATGGTATACTAGTTGGTACCATCAGTGGCCAGGAACGGGCCCTTGGGTGAATATATGCCGACAATTTCTTTGTGTACGTCGCTAGGTTTGGTTGCAAAGCTCATGTCATGTGATATTTACTTGTGTAATAACTGTACTTACGGTATTCCGACGCGCTTATTTATTACAGCATCACTTACATTTTTATTACATAAACCTGCGAGCTCACCAACAATTATGTTGACCGTTTTAAGCATATCTTTTCAGGTGATCATGCAAGTCCAGGAATCTAGGTGTGCTGCCTTAGTGGAGACCCTAGGATGCATTTTTGGGACTTAGCTCATGTTTTGTTGAACAATCTTTTGAAACAATGTTATCGCATGAAAACAATTATCAACATTTGAACTTGTTCCCGGGTTGTGGGAATTAACATTTACATTTTCATCTTATGTGTATATATGCTATCATCATCATGTTGCCTATGGCTATGTGTTGTGGACATTGACTAAACACGACACAAGTCCCCTTGTTGTCGGGTGTCGTCATGACACGCTCGTCATCATTTACTTATATTGCTCTCTATCGCTTACCATGTGTTATGACGATCCCGGTCTCGTTACATCCCCGTGTTTCCGCTTTTAGCGGGGGTGTGACATAAACCCAAACCGAACTGATCAATTGTGTAATAGTAGGTAATCTGTAACAAGTTTAAAGAAAAGTCAGTCTTTGTTCGGGGATTGGAAAAGTAGAAAAAGAAAAACAATGTGATGATCCAAGACCGATTCCATATTTTAGAAGCCTAATTTGATGGGCTATTGCATTGACTGCAAGAAAACTATAAAAAATTACCTCAATTGTATACTTTACATTTAAATATAAATATAATATAATAATACCCTATTAATCAATGGGTACAACCATATTTGAATCATTCATTGAGGTTGTTGCGCACCATTAGAGGTGAGTTTTTAATAATTCATAACTTGATTTAATAAGTATTATATATTGTTTTATTTTGTTCTACGAAGACCCTGCAGTCATCTCCACTTTCTTCATTGCTTCTTCTAATTCTAGTAGCACCCTTATCTTATTCACAAGTGGACAAGTGGTTTCCATTTACGCCTCGCTAAGATGTCAATAAATAGCAATGAAACGAATAACGTGTCTCCCACTAATTGAAATGGCATCCTCCCTCATGAAATCGGTATTGTTTTGCCATATCTTGTTGTTGTTTAGTTGTTCCTCCTCCGGGTACGTACCTTACACATATATGTTAAAGTTTCTTTTGTTTTATTTCTTGGTTCTTTATTAATATTGATTGATATTATTTCCACTAACAAAACCTTTGGGGAAATCAAGCGGTGGGCCGAACCGGTTCAACGTAGTTTGTTTTGGAGTGGGACCGGTTCATCCCGAACCGCTGGTCAGAGCGGAACCGGACCATTGGTGGGACCGAATTTTGACTATTATTTTTTTGCGGATTTTAATGGTAAAAACGAGGGGTTGAACAACAAATTAACATGTTGGAAAAAAGATTATTGTTAAGTTTTATATATAACTTTAAAATCACACGTAACTTACTTATATTGAATTATATGTATGACTATATATATAATTATATATAACTATAAAATCACACATACTATATATATAATTATGATGTCATCCGGTTTTTAAATCCGGTCCAACCGGCGTCTGGTTTGACATCCGATCCGGTTCTAAAAACAATGATCTTTACACACGCTCGTTTCCCTATGGATCATTACCAATGAGTACGAACTTCAATTCACGGGGATCTACTAGGGCTGTTCACGAACCGAACCGAACCGAACGCAGCTCCGCTCGAACTCGGTTCGGTTTTAAACCGAGCGGCTCGGTTCGGTTCGGATTTACAAATTCGAGCGCAAACTTCATGCTCGAACTCGGTTCGGTTTTAAACCGAGCGCTCGGTTTCGCTCGGTTTTGCTCGGTTTTGCTCGGTTTTGTGTTACAATGGGTCGCGGTCGGAGATGGGTCGCGGTCGCAGGTTCGCGGCTCGCAGTAGGGTCGGAGACGCGGTTGCAGGTTCGCAGATTCGCGGCTCGCAGGGTGGAAGCTGCTGGAGAGTGGAGAGGGGAGAGTGATCACAGATCGCTGGAGGCTGGCGCCTAGACTGCTGGAGGAGACGAGGAGTGGACTGTGGAGGGTGAAGAGTGAGAACTGATGTAATGAGGTTTAAATGTATTGGTGTATTAAAGTTTTGAGCTTTATACTAAAAATTTAAAATACTTGTAACTAAAAAATAACTAAATATAATAATAAATTAACATATATAATTATATATAATATATAAAAACTAAACTAATAAATAATTCGAGCGAAACTGAGCGAGCGACGAGCGAGCGACCCTTCGCTCATGCTCGGTTCGTTTTGAAACCGAACCGAGCCGCTCGGTTCATTTACAATCGAGCGGAAATTCGAACGAGCAAAATTCCGAGCATTTTTCGAACGAGTTCGAGCGAATCGAACGTCGAGCTATTTGAACAGCCCTAGGATCTACCCGTATGTAAATGCCTTGTGGATAATGGAAGTTTATGAAAACTATATGATTTTTCAAAAAATTTTGCAGGGTTCTTAGTATTGGATTTCCTAAACCTGTGTTAAATCAAATTCCTAAAAGTTGGCAAACTCAAACTCCTAAAGTTTTGAATAATCGAGGTACAAAAAGTTGGAATACTCAAGGTCCTAAAAGTTTGGCTAATATCTCTTTGAAGTTAAAAGCGAAGAATTTTGGAGAGAACCTTGCAAACAAGTACTTCGGAGATAAATATATAAAGGGTTTCCGATGGGGATACAAGCAAGGAAAACGTATTCACTCGGTAGCACGTAAGTGTGAAGATTTTTATGAACGTATTGTCTTTGTTATGCCCTCAGCCAGTACAAACTAGTTCGTTGTTAAACAGTGCTATTCTTCATTGCATTGTTGAAGTTTCTATTATTGGAAAGAACACATGCCTGCAGGTATACGAGAAAGAAAAGTATCCACCGGAAGCCACTTGCATCCTTGATCAACCTAATACGCTTGTCTATAATTGTACCGGAAACAATTAATCCTTGTTGAGATATCTATAGATCAATGTTTTGTTATGTAATCTCCAAGAGAGAAAGTTGACTATTGTACTTTGTATTTCCATTCTTACATATAATAAAATTTAAAAGAGTCATGGGTGTGTTTCACATAATAAATATCGTGTGTTCTCTTGTGATTTTCTGATAAAGGGTATGTACGTACTTTAATTCCTTTGATTTTTTGGATCTTCATTCTAAGATACCCTATAGTCGAAAAAAGAGGTTGAAGAATGTTAAGACTATTCTATAAATCTTTGAATAAAACTCGTGCCAGCTCCTTGGTAAATATATCAAAATTTTGAAATCATTATGGCACACAAAGGACACAAACTTGTCCTAGGGAGCCTTTCTCCACACACGAAATGAATATTAAGTTCCATATGCTTTGTGCGTTGTTGTTGTACGAGATTACCGACAAAGTATACAATATTCACATAATGTCAAATTTTAACTTGTATTTTAAATATATAAATGAAAAATAAGTTGAATCAAATTTTACAAATTTATTAAAAATTTCAAAATAAATAGATTTCATTTAATATGATAATGGTATTCTAGTAGTCAAAAAATTAATTTTTTAGTTATTACAACTCAATTCTTAAACTTTACATATCATATAATTTAATATGATAATGATTTTTAAATTGAAATTTGATAATAATTTTATATGAAATAGAAAATTTTAAACCTTAAGTTAATGGTTTTTGTATATCTATAGAATTAGAAGAGAAAAAAATATATATACATATGTCCTAAGGGGAAAATAAGACTAAAAAACCGCATACGATAAAAGTTCATTATGCAATTAGTTGCTTCCTCTTAGTAGACCACTATCTTAACTTCCTTAAATTGTTTTTTGTTCTTTCAAATGTAAATATTAGTAAAAAATTAAATATACAATAGCAAAATTCTAATTAAGCTCACGATCAATCAGGATATATTATGGTTAATATAAAGTTAGTTTTAGGGGTTTTATAGTTCCTTAATATTTAGCGTAATAATTCTAACTACATTTATAACAATACCACCAACTTAATTATATCATCAAGATCTTTATTTTCAAGAACAAATTCAAACTCTATTTTAAATATATACATACAAACATTTCACGTTAAATCCAACGTCTTTCATCTCTGTACTAATAAATAAAAATAAATCTGGACACTTGTCACCATTATAAGATATCTAATAAGTTGTTTTTTCGTTTCTCTCTCCTCTTAATTATAAATTTTTAATTAATAACTATTCATAATTAAAATTTCAAATATATTAACTTTAAAAATATAAATATATGTAATACATGGTTTTATTCAACTCATATAATAGTATAATACACAACATTTAATACATAACTTTTTATATTATTAACCATGTAACAGTGAATTTATTTAACATTGTATTACACGGGATTGTAACCTAATTTTAATATATATTATAATGTCTGTTTTTATTACTATTAATATTAAATCATATAAAACAACCAACTATTTTAGTGTTTTCTTAAAAACATGTAAAAATGAGTAAGATAACGCTAAAATCAAGATGTAAATTATATATAGCATAAAGTGGTTAAATTATTTACTACTTGTGTTCATTCCAATCATAACAATTTATTATTTATGACGCGTGAATAATGTTCACCCCAATCATAGGGTACAATGCCACCTATAATGTGCATCTAATCCTTGCAAGAATAAACAAATTGGTTGTTGGTAACCCGTAGCATCACACAGAGACACATTTTTAGTTACATACATTTATGAATTATGTTGTTACCAAATTACTAACAAATATTTCATACATATTACTTACATGGAAACTGATATCCCATCATCTAATATTGAAGTTGATGTAGAACACAATGAATTAAATTGAGGCGTAGATAATAAATTCTTGGAAATTATTCGGTATGCTGCTTCGGTGAGATGTATCCCATCCCAGCTAACATATGTATCGGGTTCATCACAAACGGTTGCAGACGCCTCTCCACATCCCACTGATGCATTGACATTATACGGTCCTTCACCTCCACAACACGCCTTCAAAGCTCCATTCGTGAACCCTACAACATGTAACAAACATGACTCAATAATGTAGGTAAGAAACAAATAATATATGTTAACTCGAGTTTATTTACCAAATTTATATGGGAATAGGTAGATTTCCATGGCAGCATTGTAGTAATCAGCATAGATGATGTTGACATTAGGATGAAGCTCTTGAACTTGATTTAGTCTTATTTGTAACAGTTGGTTGTGGTATTCAGCAAATTGGTTTAACCGAATGAGGCAACCTGTTTCGGGATCATACTGTTCGTTCTCTGAACCGAAGACCGTCAAATACGCTGCAGAGCATCCAATTGGAAAGTTCCCTGGAACAACTAGTGACATAGCCCCCATTTCAATCAAGTCCTGTAATTAAAAGTTTATCATATAACATTGTTTAAAAAATGTAACCTTGTATGATTTCAGTAGCTTCTTACATTGATTGCTGAGATGATGGTATCAATTACAAGAGGAACAAACGATTCAACCTCTTCGATTGTTTTTCCTTTGAGAAGTGGATGATTGTAATCGTTTCCTCCAATCTCTCCCACGAGAATCAAAGAATTTCCAATAAAATTTCTACAATCTACCAAAGAATTATGAGCGATGATCAATTAGTATATACGAAAACGCAGTAGTTCAAGTTTGAATCAAGAAATTTACTTGAATCGTTGCCACAAATAGAAGGCAGTGATTGCTTAAACCATGCTAATTGAACTCCTAAAGATGCATTCGTCAAAGTATTTACTATCCCTCTTGATTCAAGAACCGACGAATCCAATGCTGTTGCACCCGCGACTGCATAATTCACCCCGTGTTTGAATGCAACTACATTGTCACTCCCATTGTCTTGCAGAAAAGGTGGTACCAATGGCAACCCTAGCCTCTCAGCTACATTATTAAAACCAATGATCAAAGATGTCAAGATTAAATGTGGATCATATATTTGAACCAAAAAATGTGACAAAAGATGATGTTTCACTGAACTTACAGACAGTTTATAGCAGAATTAGCATCAAATAGGTTTGCTGATAAACAGTAATGTCAAACATGCATTAGGGCAACAATAAAGGATAAACTCATACGAACAACAGCACTAACAATGACATTTGCAAGAAGCCCTAACTACAAAATTAAACACTCTACAATCATTAATCCGACTGGTAAATCCACATCTGAAACAAACAGAATATGAAATCAATCGAGCAAACTAGTTAAAAATCGCTTCTATTTTGGGGCAATGCGATTCAATCTACATCAAAACTGTATGAATCAACAGGTTTACTGAAGTTATCTAAACAGAATCACCAACCAAATTGAAGATATTGCAGAGGGAGATAGAGAAGATACCAATGAAATCGATGATGAGGCGACCATTGGAGCAACGGCCGGTGGAATGATTGTAGAAATTTTCGCCGTAAGGAGGTAAAAAGAAGGAAATCAGTCGGTTGTTGATGGTGGCGAGGTGTTTAAGGTTACCGGTGTCGGCGAGGGAGTCGCCGAAGCTGATGATGGAGGTATAGCATCCATTAGCATACACAAAACCACTGCATAATGATATCAGAATCACGAAGGTTGAAGAAGAAGAAGAAGAAGAAGAAGAAGCCATTGGAAGGGAGTGATGATGATGATGAGATGAAACATTGCTTTATTTATTCTAGTGATCTACAGACTCATTGATGATGATTGATGATGATGATGATTGGACCGTGAAACATGCGAGTGTGAGAAAGAAGATAGAGATGTGTGACGTATCTGTGGCGACACCCATTAAGCTCCGTCGTAAAATGTCGGAATAGAGTAATATAAAATGCGATCTTACTCCTCGAGAGGAGTATTTAAAGGTTGTGACCGTTGTGCTGGCACCATTCGTCGCTAAATGTCAAATGTGTGTGGGTCTCAACTCTCAAGTTGGAAATGAGTTGTAACAGAAATTAATCAAGATATTTAATTATCTATAATCTGTCTACATAATTTACCATTTTTAGCTACAATAACCTTTTAACTACTTATATTTTAACCACATTATTAATTTTGTTATTTTTATAATGGGTTCTATTCATCTTCAAAATATTCCATGCAAGTTTGACCATATGAGTTAGTTTATTTACATAACAACCACTCATTTTTTTTTAATTTTTATGTTAAAATTCTTTTATTTTTACCGCATATTCTCATCTTCTCCTCTCACGATAGTCACTACCGATCAGAAGAAGAAATCATGAACTTTGATTAACAAACAAGTCTACGTTGTGTGGGTTTGAGACCCCACATGGCCTTATTTAACAACTTTTTCTTTCTATATATTTTTTTGGGTTTTTTATTGTTTTGTTGACGTTATTTCTTTCGTTTTATTTCCTTGATGTCTTTGTGTTCCGCGTCAGAGCGATAGCCATCATATATGTTGAGTATTTGCGTTTTGATATCCGTGTCCTTGACGTAATTCCCCACGCAACGCGCGTGTAGAATATTCCTAGTCTAAGAATAAAAAAAGGAATGAATTAATAGAAATAAATAAACAGTTAAACATTTTAGTATTGTCGTCTCATTTTCAATTGGAGTATATAGATTCCCTTAAAAGTTAGCTTTTTTACGTGTAGAACACTCTTATAAATACAATTCAATCTACAGACGCACTTACAACAAGAAGCATGGAGCTAGGCAGATCCCCGTATGTCTTAACTATTTGAAAATTGACAGAAGACACAAACCACCTTCTCTTAACTTGTCTAGTAATCAAGAAAATTTAACGGACGGTAAAACAATGGTGCAAGATCACGACTATTACTCTTTCGTCAATGACAGATCTCTACACCTTTTGTTCACTTGCCAATCTAAAGCCGGAAGGAATGTATTCTACATAATTGTCGTTACTACATCGTGGTGCATTTGGAAAGAAAGAAACCGTTAAATCTATAATAATAGGGGCAAACTTGCAAGCTTCGATCAACTTGTTTGGACTTTTTAAACCTTTTTAAACCTTTACATATATGTGCCTAGCACCTTGCTAAACCATTCTGTTGAAATACACAGCCTTAAGAAAATAAAAGTAACACTGTCAAATTACAAACACTTATAAATTATGTTTGTGACAGATTTACTAGTTACATGGAAATTGATGATCCAACTCCTGAAGGTAATGTAGAACACAATGAATTAAATTGAGGTGCAGAAAATAAATTCTTGGAAATTATTCGGTATGCTGCTTCAGTTAGATGTATACCATCCCAACTAACATATGTGTCCGGCTCATCACACACGGTTGCAGATGGGTCTCCACATTCCACTGATAAGTTGACATTATACGGTCCTTCACCTCCACAACACGCCTTCAATGCTCCATTCGTGAACCCTAAACATGTAACAAACATGAACGGATAATGAGGTGATAATTGTGTAGGGTTGGTTAGGTTTTGGGTTGGCAGATTCAATTGATGAACACAAACAAGACCCCTATACTGGTTAAACATGTCTACTCAAACACGACCGTTAGGTCAAACCGAACATAATTTAACATGACAATCTAGAACCTAATAATTTTTTAATCATGTAAGAAATTGTCATCCTTAATTGATAGTGTAGGTATGAAGTGGTTATTAATTATTAGCATTAACTAGAATTAAGCCCCGCGCGTTGCGGCAGGGGCGTAAAACCGTGCCAAATAGCACTAATGTCATACTATCGTCAGCGACTACCAACACCGGAAAGCTCGTATTAAAAAGACGAAAAAAATAAAATCGAACGAAAAGTAGATGTAAAAACGTCAAACCACGTACGTGAAACGTAAAACATTAAAACAATAAATAAATCGATGTTGGACCCGCATGTTGCAACGTGAACGTAAAACAGGAAAAAATAGACGCAACAACGTTGAACCAAACATGTACTTTATGACGTGTAGGTCTCAAAATTTTGGACCAAAATGTAAACGAAAAATTTGTAAAAGATTAAAAATATAGTGGAACAAAGTTGAAGGTGAATGATTATAAGGGTTAAATTGTAAAATGTAAAAGTATTAGGTTTTGAAATGAAATTTTACAAAAAGTTAGATTGTTGTACCATATGCATTAAAATATGTACATAGATGTTGGTAATTAGAATATATATAATTTACCAAATTTAGATGGGAAACGGTAGATTGGCATGGCAGCATTGTAGTAATCGGCATAAATGACGTTGACTTCAGGATGAAGCTCTTGAACTTGCTTTAGTCTTGTTTGCAACAGTTTGTTGTGGTATTCAGCAAACTGGTTTAACCGAATGAGGCAGCCAGTTTCAGGATCATACTCTTCATTCTCTGACCCGCAGACTGTCAAATATGATGCAGAGCATCCAATCGGAAAGTTTCCAGGAACAACTAGTGTCTTAGCCCCCATTTCAATCAAATCCTGTAATTAGAAGTCAAAAAAATGATAATAAGTTATCATATAACGTTGTTTAAAATTTCATCATCTATGATTTGGGTAGTTTTTGTAAAAAGTAATGATCATTGAAACATTATTTGTAAAAGAAGGGTAGTTGTTTTCTTATATGTATTTTCAGTAGTTTCAATCTTAAACTATGAATTCTAGTGAATCCAAAGTAAACGTGAATATGTTACAAACTACAAATTCTTGGTAAATCCGTAGACGCAAACCACATATTCTTAATGAGTCTGTATGCAACCCGCGGTTTTTTAAATCCATTTGCAAATCACTGATTCTTAGTGAATCTATAGTTGCAAAACATAGATTCAGTATCCTGGTTATTCATCTTTACAAGTACTCTTCCAATAAACAAAACTTTCACCGAAAAGATTACTTCTTTCTTACATTGGTTGCTGAGATGATGGTGTCAATAACAAGCGAAACCAATGATTCAGCCTCTTCCGTCGGTTTTCCCTCAAGAATTGGATAATTGTAATCGTTTCCTCCAATCTCTCCCACTAGGATCAAAGATCGTCCAATAAAATCTCTACAATCTGTGAAAGAATTATAAATAAACGATCAATCAGTATATAATTAAGAGAACCCACTTATTTGGATTTGGATCAAGAAATTTATATTGGTTGTTTGAACCGTTGCCACAAATAGAAGGCAATGATTGTTTAAACCATGCTAACTGGACTCCTAAAGATGCATTTGTCATAGGATTTACAATCCCTCTTGGTTCAAGAACTGATGGATCCAATGCTGTTGCACCCGCGACTGCGTAATTCACTCCGTGTTTGAATGCCACCTTGTTGTTGCTCCCATCGTCTTGCAGAAATGGCGGTACCAATGGCAACCCAAGACTCTCAGCTACATAGACCAAGAAAAAATGGAACTATGTAAATGAAATATAACATATGATCCATAGTATATATTAATATATTTTTGGATCAACGTTGGAGAGTGAACTTTAGACACAACATAAATCTAGTATGAACTTCACGATTTCGGGTTAGTCCAAACGAGTTTAGGTCTGGGTCTGACCGGGGAACATGTTAAACTAAACAGGTCATGTTAGGGTCGAAATGGCTAGTTCACATTTATTTTTACAATGTTGTAAAAAGATATGCTTTATGTCGTAACTTAATCGTACTTTATGCAATATAAAAGAGAAATAAGCTTCAGAGTTTATAGTTTAAAAGTAACTGTTTTCTGTTTTATATATATTTGTTACTTAGTACCAATACGCAGAAAAGAAATAAAATACAGTAAAAAGTGGGTTAACTGGGTCATGTATGTGTTAATCCGTGATTACACGTGTCATGTTCAAGTTCATGTGTCTAACAGGATTTTCAGGTAGTGTACATTTCCAGTTCGGCCTGTGAACACGACCCATTTAATACCCAAGTTCAAACATGCCAATATTATATGATGATCACAAGGGAACAACATCGACGGGATGATAGAATCAAACCAATAAATTATGACATAAAGACATGATGTTTTAATGAATGTAGGACAACTTTATTGCAGAATTAGCATTACACCATACACTGATACACAGTATGCTAATTAACAGCAATGCCAAATATGCAAAATAGAACAACAATTTAGGTTAAACTCATATGAACAATAGCAGTAACAACGACATTCATAAGAAATCCTAAAAATAGAACAACAATTCTCATATGAACAATAGCAGTAACAACGACATTCATAAGAAACCCTAAATTCAACATTAAACACTCTACGATCATCAATCCAACTGCTAAATCCAAATCCAAATTCAAAATTAAACATAAACACACAACGATCATCGATCTAAGTCCAAATTGCACGAAATCAACATGTTCACTGCAGTTAGCAAAACAGAAACAATACAGAGAGATAGAGAAGATACCAAGGAAATCGATGATGAGGCGGCCGTTGGAGCAACGGCCGGTGGAATGATCGAAGAAGTTTTGGCCGTACGGAGGTAAGAAGATTGAGAATACTTGGTTGTGTATGGTGGCGAGGTGTTTTAGGTTACCGGTGTCGGCGAGGGAGTCGCCGAAGCTGATGATGGATGTATAGCATCCATTAGCATACATACAACTACTGCATAACGATATCAGAATCAGGAATAAACCTGCAGAAGTTATGGAGATTGAAGAAGATGAAGACATTGGAAGAGACTAGAGAGAACAGAGAGCTAATGAGATCAAAAAGTGCTCTGTTTGTTTATGATCATGATGATGATTGTTGTTGCTATCTTCAACTGTTCTACCTACCCATTGAAAGTGATGAGTCAAACATATGTAGGAATTGGGAAATTTTCAAATATACCTCAGGTTCTACATGAAACTGAAATAAAATGAACCCTAGTTGATTAACCAATACAATCGAAACACATAAAAAATCTAACGATTTGGGTTGATGTTTTCAATTAGCTTATGGTTTTCGTTTGGTTTTGGTTTTGCTTATAAACAAACTGAAAAATCCAAACCAAAACCACCCCGTCAAACTTATAATTCACAAAACATGATTAGTCTGGTAATTACTAATCAGAATTATGCTATTTGAAAAAGATTTATATTTAGGATTCGAAGATAACCATTAGACTTTTTATTTGAATTGGAAGTTTAAGTTGTTTAAGAGGACTTTGTTAATACACTTGATTAGGCTAATAAGCCTAAAGTCCGGCCGGTCAGTCGGATCTTTAATATTTGGGATCAAAGCAATGAAGGATGATGTACACACTTGAGTGATAGAGCCGCTCTTTAATAGTTTTTTAAAAAGATTAATAAAAATGTGTTAATCTTTGGGCCATCAGAATCCCACAGAGAAAATGGTTGAATCAATAAATCGGCCTCCAAGCCTGAAAGTTTCGATAAATCTAGGCAGTTTATTATGTGCCTCGAATCCATTGGTTCTAGGAACTTATTAGAGAAGAATTCGAGCACCTTTATATCTCTGTTGGTGAAGTCATCAGAACCCCGTCTACCATGAGCCCATTAACGTGCCTCAATGGCAAACATTTGTTCCTTTATGAAGATATATTGTTTATCCTTGTTATTCTTATTAGAGGTTGTCCAATTTTTAGTTTGAAATTTGATCCATTCCAGCTACTCAATCAAGTTATTCACAAAGCCTTTGACTGGTTGGATTCAGGCTTTCTAAATACTACCATGGCAAAAATGAACGTTCCACCAAAATCGAGAACTTAGATATTGGCTTTATTAACGACCGCCTTGTGCTTTAGTGCTCATCAATGGCTCCGCCACCCAATAGTTCTCATACTCTCGGGGTTTAAGAAAATGAGACCCCTTGTCTCCATTCATGTTGTATCATCGTCAATGGAGGTTCTTAATGGAATTATTAAACAGGCCTGCTCAATCGACGTATTCCATGGCATTACTTGTGCTACAAATGGTCTATTTGATCCCGTTATCTTATCTCTGGCGACATGGTTTTCATTAGAGGTTGGGTGAATTCAAACGTGAAGAATTTTTGCAAAATACTTACACGTTCTTACCTAGTTTTTAGACTTAAATCAATTTATCCAAATTTGTGTGGAAGATAACTCATTGCAAATTATGGTTGATGATCTTCATTGTAGATATCGTTCATTTCCCTTCAAGTATCTTGGTCTTCAAGAGGGTGCCAATATGAACCTTGTAAAGAATTGGAGTCCAATACGAGCTACCGTTTAAAGTCGTTTGCATATTTTGGATTTGGTATAAGAGACTTATTACAACTTCATAAGTACACTTGTGGTTCAGCAAAGAGAAGAAATTCAATCTAATATGTTTTTTTTCCCATTATGCGGTTGTAAAAGGCCCGAAATAATATGACATTCAATCAAAAGCACGTTTTTCTTGAGAAGATAACTAAAAACATTATAGATATTCAGTTTCTTTGGCTAACTGTACATGAGTTTTTTAGTGGTTTTAAACAGAACAATATTATAATATTTTATTCAAATGAGCCAACAAGCAAACTTCTTTGACTCGAACATGGCCCAATAATTATACAAGCCAGTTTAAATAGCTCGATGATTATGTGTTTTTTTTTTAAACAACTTTTCAAAATGTTTTGGAATAAGCTTTTAACGTGCTTTTGTGGCTATTTCAACTTCATACTTTAACATGATTATATAACAAGGAAGGATCCATAATTTGCATTCTTTATCCTCACAATTTCGTGCTGGCCATTGACCGCAAAAAAAATCACATTCAATGATTCCTAGACAACTCATAAGAGACTTTCCAATACGCAATAAGCACATATTAATATTTAACAATTATATAGTTTGTATTCAACCATTTGCAAAAAGATTTATATAAATATTTAAATTATGGCACGCGTTATATAATAAGTTTGGTGATATTATATCATCTTTCATCTCTCATTAACAATATATCGTTAGCATGCTCCATCTTAAAATTAGTTAAATCAAACAAAATGATGTTTTGATATCTAAATTTTTATAACCACTCGGTTCTAGTTACTTTAATAAAAAGTTAACTATTATTGACACGTGATAGCACCACATATATTTTCATCAAAATTTTCTCGCTTCTCTCTCGTATTAAATAACAAATTAGTTACTAATAATATTATTTGATTCTTTTAGATAAAAAAATAGTTTTGTGATAAATTAATAAAGAGATATTTTTATCAATGTGATTTCTAAAGAAATAAACTTTTACAAAAAGTATTTTTTCTAGAACACCAAACTTTTTTTAATAATACGAATACTTTAAAAAAATTAAGGTAAAATTTTTATAAAGCAAAATTAATTAAAATTGGGAGTTACAGTAATAAAAATTTTAAAAATGACATTTTTTTAAAAAGCGGTTTGTTTTGAAGCAAAATGTTTAATTTATTTTTTGGAGAAAACAAAAAATTATTAAAACAAAAGTTTAAAAAATTAATATCATTATTTCATTACTTATAGTTTTTAATGATACATAGTTTTAATCATATATAATCTTAGAATATTGTGATATAATTACTAAAATTTTTATTTTATTTAATATTTTACTTATTCAACCCGTGTAATATATTTGTTTACTAAAGTAGTTATATAGATACTAAAAACATACGTCGGTTGCTACGGTAAAAAAACTATTTTTATTACAAAATTTAGTGTCCACTAAATAATTAAAATGGAAAATAGACAACAAGTAGAAGCTAGATGGGATGGTTGGGGCTTTGGTTAGTGAATCTTGTGTCCTAAGTTCGAAACCACTTTGCATGTTTTTAGTACTTTTTTTTCTGAGTTTAGTGCCAGCATGAATCTATCATCTTTTATTTTGGAGAAAATTACATAAATAGTTCCTGTGATTTAATCAGATTGTATGTTTGGTTCCTTAAATACAAAAGTCTGGACTAACTTTGTAATTTTTAAAGTTTGGGGAACAAACATGTAATTTGGTCAAATCACGGGGACCATTTATGTGATTTTCTCTTTATTTTATTTTATGAATTAATTTAATAGAATGGAGGATTTCATATATAAATTTACATAATATATTAAAAAAGTTTATTAAAATATAAATATTTATATGTTTTAAAATCATAAATACTTATGAATTCACTTCTATATTCATGTCGAAACATTGATAAAAATAGCACTTCACAATGATGAAATTAAAGCTTCATAAAACATTAATATTAATCTAGTGAAACCATACGACATGCTTATTTTTATTGACGTTTCGACGTTGAATTATGTTTGGTAATTAAATGCTAATGTACAAGTCGTCAAAATTAAGCATTACAAATTCTAACGCTCCTGCTACAACGCGCGGGTTTTGTTTACTAGTTTTAATTAATAGACCTAACTAGTATTAAGTTCCCGTGTTGCAGCGAAAAGCGTAAAATCTTGTCAAATAGCATAAATGTCACACAATTATCAACAACCATCAACACAAGAAAAACTCGTATTAAAAAAAAATAAAAACAAAAAGTATAAAACCGAATGAAAAATAGACGTAAAAACCTTGAACCACTCACGTGAAATGTAAAAAAAAACTAAGTTGATTTAGGAGACACACGTTGCGACTGCTGTTATAAGGAAAAAAATAACATAACAATGTTGAACCACACACGCATGTTACGATGTGTTAACTTTTAAAATTAAAATCGAAATGTAAAATGAAAATTTGTAAAATATGAAAATTATATGGGACAAAAATTGAATAGTGAAAAATTATAGAGATTAAATTGTAAAATATGTAAAAATATTAAGTTTAAAAAAAACTGAAAAGAAGAAATATATACAACACTTAATGCTAACTATTAATGCAAACTTGAGTTGATAATTAGTATATATTAAATATAATTAGTATATATTAAATATTTAAACTTTAAAAAAAACAACAATCTTGTCGATGTATATGGGACATAGGAGAATGAGTAAATAAATTTTTTTATTAACTAACAAATCAATTGTAAAATCATAATCATAAATATAATATATATCAATAAATTAAAGCTATGGTTGAACCTTATTAATCATATATAATTTTTAATGATACAAAATTATAGAGAATGAGTAAATAAATATAATTTTTAATGATACATAGTTTTAATCATATATAATCTTAGAATATTAATTAATAAAATTTTTATTTTATTTAATATTTTACTTATTTAACCCGTGTAATATATTTGTTTACTAAGGGTAGTTATATACGTCGGTTGCTACGGTAAAAAAAACTATTTTTATTACAAAATTTAGTGTTCACTAAATAATTAGAATTGAAAATAGATAACAAGTAGAAGCTAGATGGGATGGTTGGGGCTTTTGTTAGTGAATCTTGTGTCCTAAGTTCGAAACCACTTTGCATGTTTTTAGTACCTTTTTTTTCTTTTAGGTTTAGTGCCAGCATGAATCTATCATCTTTTATTTTGAAGAAAATTACATAAATGGTTCTTGTGATTTAATCAGATTGTATGTTTGGTTCCTTGAATACAAAAGTCTGGACTAACTTTATAATTTTTAAAGTCTAAGGAATCAAACATGTAATTTGGTCAAACCATGGGGACCATTTATGCGATTTTCTCTTTATTTTATTTTATGAATTAATTTAATAGAATGGAGGATTTCATATATAAATTTACATAATATATTAAAAAAGGTTTATTAAAATATAAATATTTATATGTTTCAAAATCCTAAATACTTATGAATTCACGTCTATATTCATGTCGAAACATTGATAAAAATAGCACTTCACAATGATGAAATTAAAGCTTCTAAAACATTAATATTAATCTAGTGAAACCATACGGCATGCTTATTTTTATTGACGTTTCGACGTTGAATTATGTTTGGTAATTAAATGCTAATGTACAAGTCGTCAAAATCAAGCCTTACAAATTCTAACACTCCCGCTACAACGCGCGGGTTTCGTTTACTAGTTTTAGTTAATAGACCTAACTAGTATTAAGTTCCCGTGTTGCGGCAAAAAGCGTAAAATCTTGTCAAATAGCATAAATGTCACACCATTATCAACAACCACCAACACAAGAAAAACTCGTATTAAAAAGAAATAAAAACAAAAAGTATAAAACCGAATGAAAAATAGATGTAAAAACCTTGAACCACTCACGTGAAATGTAAAAAAACTAAGTTGATTTAGGAGACACACGTTGCGACGATGCTGTTATAAGAACAAAAATAAGAATAACAATGTTGAACCACACACACAGGTTACGATGTGTTAACTTTTAAAATTAAAACCGAAATGTAAAACGAAAATTTGTAAAATATGAAAATTATATGGGACAAAAGTTGTATAGTGAAAAATTCTAGAGATTAAATTGTAAAAGATGTAAAAATATTAAGTTTAAAAAAACTGAAAAGAAGAAATATATACAACACTTAATGCTAACTATTAATGCAAACTTGAGTTGATAATTAGTATATATTATATATTTAAACTTTTGAAAAAAAAACAGCAATCTTGTCGATGTATATGGGACATAGGAGAATGAATAAATAATTTTTTTATATTAACTAACAAATCAATTGTAAAATCATAATCATAAATATAATATATATCAATAAATTAAAGCTATGGTTGAACCTTATTAAATTACCATTACGTTAATTTTAAGGCATTGTTTAACCATACTTATTTCTATATAACTAAGACCATGTGTAATGGGGCGTTAAGCCCATACATAACGTCACATAATGCCCCCATCACCATTACGGTGGGGCGTTATGTTTAAAGAAAGCCTCCCAAGCGTTATTATTATAACGCCACAAATCACCAAATCCATAATGATGAAGGTGCATTATAGAGGCAACAACCATTACTTATGTTTTTAACAAAAAAGTAATGGTGATTTGGCACTAATATGACAGAAAATATCATTTAATGGGCATTAACCATTACTCATGATCTAATAATAGGAGTATCTATAGTGGGGTGCGTGGACCCCAAGAACTACAACGTGGAAGAAATATGCAGACGTTAAAAAAGAGAGGAAGAAAAAGAAACATGCTCCAAGCAGCTTTTTAACAATAATTTTTTTAACTCTGATACCATTTAATTTTGTATTTGTAAAACTTTTAATTCGTATAACTATTGTGAAAGAAATCACTAACGTCACTAGATTACAATATCATAGCTAGTAGATGTACTTCGTGTCCATGACCCCATGTGTTGTCAATGCTTTAAAATATCAAATCGTGTTTGAAGTAATTCATTTGTAAAGGAAAGGTTTATTTATTATTTTATGTTTATTGTAAGTATGTGAGCATAAGTACGTATACTATAATCCTTTCTAAACTAGATTAATATGATGTTTAAATTGTAAGTATGTGAACACACGTACGTATACTATAATCATTTATAAACTATATTAATATGATATTTAAAGAGGTAAATTTTGTATCTTTATAAACTTATGAAGTACGTGGGAACCAAACATAAATTTTAAGTTAGATTTTGATTATGTCTTGCAACAATAAAATAAGAAGAAGAAAACAAGGGGATACTCTAACTTATGTGCCATCAAGATCCTCTCTCGTCTTGTTTTATTTTTGATATCACAAATTTTAAATCATGACTCGTCATTAATCACATTTAAGTTCTAAAAGTACACTGAAACACGACTCTTGCACACAAAGTTATTGTGTTATATGGCTATCGTTATTATGTTGACCAAACGATTACATAATGATTGGACCGGATTTGGGGTTATACGTATTTGCTTACTAAAATGTATTCTTATAGTACGCTTTTAATCAAATTCAAAAATAAGTTTTTATTTCTAAAATGTGGAAAATAACATTTCTTTTTTATATTATTATTCATATCTCTCTCAACCCACTTTCTCTATTGCACTCTTTCTCACAAATGGTTACGATGAGTATCTCAATGGCTCATGATGTAATTTAAGTTCATGATAATTAATGATGTGTACTGGTCCGGACAGTTTCCTGTCATAAGCTTTTGAACGCCCAACGTATAATTAACCTGATTTCATTTTTAACAGAGTATTGACCGGTATTATGAGTTTACTGTTTTCATTAACACCAAAAAGATGTATTATTTTATTAGAAAGGATAGAAAAATTCTTGAAGTATTTCTAAGCTTTCTGTCAATCTCTTCGGTTTCTTCTAGGTTTTCATGATGAAGTTCAAAGGTTTCAAAAATCAAGTTTTAATGAAGTCTTAGAATGAATGTCTTGCCACCAAGCAAATTAAAAAGTGTTTTTTTATATGTAAGATGTGCTAGTACCATTTAAGACATATAAATATTATAAAAACTACGAGAACTAATATTAATAGTTTATATTATTAACATATACTTTTATATGTTATACACATTAAAAACGATCAAAGTAACATAAAAAATTTAAAAAAATATTTTTATATTTTTTAAGTATTTTAATTGTTTAACTATATATGTGTAAATATTTTATTTACATGTGACTTACATATAAGGTTAGAGATTCACATATTATTTACTTTTTGAATTGCAAGAAAGACACTAAAACATTAATTTCAATCATTTCCAGTATAAAATATATAGAAAACGTTATGCGTTGGTAGAAGTTCTCGTAATTTTAAATATATTTATATGTTCTCAAATGATAGTTTAGAGTGATTAGAAGTAACACAATATTGCTAAGGATGGTCAAGTTTTTCACAATGTTTATGATAAACTTCATGACGAAGAAAATATTTTTAATAAACACAGTTTAGGAATCTAAAGGTTGAATTATTTATCTCTATGTTATTATTATATAAATTATATAAATCATTTAAGGATGACACAATTATAATTTTATTTAGAGTTTAAGACGTTCAAATTTTTTAAACATAGTGTACACATGTTTTATATGATAGTTTCTAAATTGCTCCCATTAAGTGAACTTCTTCTAATTAATATATTATTTATCGCATGTTACATTATTTAATTCATTAAAATAAGTAATATCTTATTTATAATACTTTATATTAATATTTAAATTTATATTTACTAATTAAGTATTATCTTATTTAAATACATAAGCATATAATAATTAAAGATATACATAGTTACAACAGCACAATCAGTGTTCAAGACATGTTGAGTTAGATTGTAGTCTTCAAAAGAGATTCAATGACACTCGTCGTATCACGCGGGTCAACCCACTAGTGTTATATAACACATATAATGTATCCACGTTAATGTTTAATAAGTAACTAGTATTAAGCCCCCGTGTTGCGGCTGGGGACGTAAAACCATGACAAGTAACACCAATGTTACACTACCATCAACGACCACTTAACACCAGAAAAACTCATATTGAAAAAGAGAATAAAAACGAAAATAAAATATAAAACCAAATGAAAAGTAGAAGTAAAAATGTTGAACTACGTGCGCGAATGTAAAACATAGAAAACATTAACTAAGTCGATTTAGGATCCATATTTTGCATTGGCGCGGTTAAAAAGTAAAAAATAGGTGTGAAGACGTTGAACCGCATACGTACGTTGCAGCGTGTAACTCGTAAACGTTAGACCATAACGTAAAAAGGAAAATATGTAAAAAAATAAAAAGTATAGAAGACAAAAGTTGATAGTGAAAAAGTATTATGGTTATATTGTGAAATATATAAAAGTATTATAGTTAAAAATAAAAAGTTCAAAAAAAGAAGAAAGAAACCAAAAGTACAACTTATAAAACATAATTTACAACCCATAAAACATATAAAAGTTGATAATTAATATATAGTTAATGTGTCCTTAAAGTATTATATGTGATTCCCATCTTGTTTAAGCGTTGTAAATAGTGTTGAATTTACTCAAAGTTTTATTGAGTAAACTTGATAATATCTTTACAATACCTTGTTAATAATAGGAATTCTTCAATGTAGCGATACATATAATTTCGGGCGAAACTAGTTAAATCTGGTTCATGTTATAATAGCTAAATATGTAATAAACAAACATATAAACATATACAAAATCCTTTACACTTAACACTATAGCTAAATATAAAATAATAGTTATAAGGGAGTGACTAAATAATCTCTCTATGCAACAAGTGTGTCCTCTCTTGTAAGAAGGGTATTATTTTTTAATGAGGGAGAGGTCCATCAAATATATGCAAGAATGAGTATGTTTAATAGCAACTCTAACTCTAACTATTAATACTACTATATAAAAGGATTTGACATCCATTAACAGCAACTTTAGTTAGGTAATATCATAAATTATCCTTGTACCGAAGCTGAACTCTTCCCATGTTCCCTCTACCGCTCGCTGGGGTAGGCCACTCTCAGGACTCTTATCATAAAACACTTTTTATCTCTTATTTCATGGACAAGAAAAAGGACTGAAGAAAAAATAAATATTCTTTTTTTTACTAATCCCATAAACCAATGTTAAAAAAGTGATTAGATGGTGTTTACAGTTTATAATATGTTAACCCTTTCAACTACTAACTCCTACAAATTAAACTATCTTGAATTTACACAATATATTCATAAAATAGACTTAACTCTCACCATTTGATATGTCATCACAAACACTTTGGTACTATTAACCTACATATCATTTGATATAGCATGTTAAATACAATATAATTTGATTTTAGTTAACCCTAAGGGGGTCAACCACATCGAGGTGAGTAGTTGAAGTCGAACAAGGCTCCCTTAACATGTTCATCTAGACCAGGTAATTCGTTGATGAGTTGAAATATGAATTAAAAATCAAATTGTAAATGTGCTAGTTAGATTGTAATAAACAGAATAAACGAGTAGGCATGTTGAATTAGACAATAAGCATGTTTAACATATTAATCATACACAACATTAATTTGACATATCATAGAACACGTGAAAACCGAATACGATGTAGTATGGGTCTGTGACTTTTGGTGGAACACTTTGAAAACATTTCATTTCATATTTACATTACAATTTACAACTTCATAAAGTTAAATTCTACTCTAAGATACTTTACTGTCATTGTCAAGTAGCTCGAAGATGCTATGCACTACTCACTAAAACTCACCCTATAATATGTTAGTTTTCCGGTGGTGAGACTATGGTTTATACACTTTAAAAAAACTGTCATAAGTAAACATTTAATTTCACCAAAAACTTTTTATTAAAATTTCAATTATGACACCGACATTTGTGATACGACTTGTATATTAAAAACTTTACTTCTCAAAACTCCGTCCTCATGAGATATCACAAAACAATGTTTTAAACACCAATACATATTATTTCAAATTTCATATTTTGTGTCTTAACTATCGACTACCCTTTAGTCAAACATCACCCAACTGAATCAACTTTTGATAAAAATATAGAATTTCATATGTTTCTCTTTCTTAAAACTATAAAATTACATATTTCTATAATATATATAAAATCAATCACATATTTCTTATTTCTAATACATATATATTATAAATTTATTCATTTTATTCAAATTAAACTATTAAATGACTATTTTATCTTGTTTTACTAAAAGATTTTTACGTATTGATGTTTTGTTATTATAATTGTTTAAAACTTTGATACTTTTAATTTGTATTTGAATACATAACTTTGATTATCAGTTATTATTGTTTTGAAGTAAAATTTTAACTTTTATATTTAAAGTTGTAATTTTATTATTCTTATTTATATAGAAGACTTGAAGATGAGGAAATATGTGATTGATGTTGTTAAAAAGAAAAATCATGTGATTACTTTTTAAGCATGAGTAAATATGTTATTAATTCTTTTAGAAAATAGAAATACGTAAATACTTCAAAATTTTGATTTAAAACTCACTTTATCATTGTCAGTAATGTGCTTAAAAATTTCTTTTATCCAATACAATATTATAATCAATACATGTAACATCAATCACACTTATTAACCCAAACCAGTAACCACATTCATCGTTTTCGCATCTCATACCAACTCATGTACATAAGCAAGTCTGTATGAACTTATGCATATGACTCCTTTAATTAATTATATGGAATATACTACGTAAATCCATTTAGCGAAATAAACTCAAATAAAATCACTTATGTTATACCAACTCGATTACATGGTACCATCATCATTGTTGTCCATGTCTACCACCACCGGAACATTGTTGGTAGCCGCTGATCACCTCACCACCGCTATCATTCAATTCTAACAGTCCTCATCGTTGTCTATTTGTCCGTAAACACTCTAAGCCTGACAAGACACTACCATCCATCTCTCCCTCGAAATCATTACTTTCATGTTATGTGTGACATCACCACCTTAACCCTTTATAAAATATACAACTTACTATCACAAAATAATAATAAAAATTGGCCAATTTGACATATAATATGATAGAAATACAAAAAAAGAAAGAGATATTTTTTGTATTATGAAGACATTCTTTTTCTCCTTCCATTTTGACTTACAACATGGCAGATGGCATCATCACCGGAGATCCCTGCATTCAAAAACCTAGAAACAGACGATTCACAATCTTTCTCCAAGAACCCATTTTTTCATCGTACGTCTCTCTCTCTACATTTTCTCCTTTTTACGTCTTTTCTTCCTCTAATTCGTCTGCAAATCTTTACTTTATTCAGCAATTAGCATTACCCCTTTTCGGATTTTGCAATCAATCTGATGGGTGTTTATAAATTGATCGAGATTTCGATGATAATGTGAATAAAGTGGGTTTCTTGATTGCTCCCTTTTGCCCTCTTTGTAGATCGCCTTTGATTCTTCTTGGATGCTGCCTTTTTCAGGTAACCCTTTTGTCTAATCGTTCGTAAAGTGGTTTTATTTCACTCGATTTGCAGCTCATCTGAAGTTGGTGATTAGTTTTGTTGATTTCATGCTAGTGTTTTGATTTTCTTGTCTGGTAATCGTTAGATCTTACAGTATGTTGATCATGATGACTAATGATTGAAGATCCAGCCTTTTGATTTTCAGTCTGGTTTTGTTAGCATTTTCAGTTTGATTGAAGTTTTCTTGATGATGATAATGATCTGCAAAGCTCTTTTTTTGATTTGCTTATTTTACTCTCATAAGATTTCTTATTGTTCATAGTATTATTCGACTACTAATTAAAACCAGAATGTGTGTTAACGTGCAGCAGAGGTTTAATCAACTATAGTTAATTTCACAAAGGGACTCTTCCACAAATGCAGAACTTTAACAAGCCAAGAAGTCAGCCAAGGCCTCCTAGGTCGTATGCTTTAGGAGGTATAGTTACGAATTCGTTTACTAATTTCATCGAACCTGCACAACGTCTTGGATCGTGTCATTAAATCATGATGGTTACAGATGTATAATGACCTCTGTTTCTATAGCAATATAGCATCAAAGTTGTGCTGTTTTTCAAGCTGTTTTTGGTTTGTGTGCTTATAGGTGTGGATCATACAGAGCCCACTAAGAAGAAAGGCTTTGTAAGAAAGATTGTTTTTGCTTTAGGTCTTACGGCTTTATGCATTTTCATGCTCAAACAATCCCCTACTTTCACGAGTCCCAGTCCAGTAAGTAAAAAGACCCTTTCTTTGCTTTAAAATTCCTTTCTTTATTCTCAATCTTTTGACAATAGAAAGATTTGAATCCATTATATAGACGCGTTGATCGAGTTTAATTGTTTAGAAGGACTGCTGAATTATTTTTCTATCCATATTACCCTTTTGTACTTCACATACCTCTCCACTTTTCTCAATAATTATATCTTTTTTAATTGATCGTGAAGTTAAAAAGGTTGATTGATCATCAAAAGTCAAATATGAATAATTAATTGAGAAAGTCAATGGTAATATATAAAGATTGAAATATATTTTAATAAATAATTGAAATATTTATATGTTTTCTCTTTGAAGTTCTCTAGGTCCGAAGCAGGGGTTACTCATGTTTTAGTAACTGGAGGTGCTGGCTATATTGGTTCCCATGCTACACTACGCCTTCTTAAAGACTCTTACCGTGTTACTATAGTGGTATATCTCTATATATTCAATAATCTTTTACTAATATTCAACTATAGTTTGAAGTAAATAAGTATACTTGTGTTGCAGGATAATCTCTCTCGTGGAAACATAGGCGCAGTTAAAGTTCTTCAAAACCTGTTTCCAGAACCTGGGAGACTTCAATTCATTTATGCTGATTTGGGAGATGCAAAAGCCGTATCCTATTAAACATAAATATTTGTAAATATATATATATTTTATGGTAACCTTGAGAACCTGTTAGGATAGGTGGCCTTCAAGGGGTTAAAATAACACATGCATGTATTATGTGTTTGTTTCCTTGATAAAATACATATTAGGTAAACAAAATCTTCTCTGAAAATGCATTTGATGCAGTGATGCATTTTGCAGCAGTTGCGTATGTTGGAGAGAGTACCCTTGATCCGTTAAAGTAAGTAGGCCGTTTACATAATCGTTTTCTTAAGCTTCTGTTGAGCGTATCTTAAAAATGTGTCTAATTTCCAATTTTCTTCAATGAATATGCAGGTATTATCACAATATTACATCAAATACTCTAGTGGTATTGGAGGCTATGGCGGCACATAATGTTAATACTCTGATATATTCAAGCACATGTGCTACTTATGGCGAGCCTGAGAAGATGCCGATTACAGAAGAAACACCTCAGGTACAATGGGCTTATATGTAATTTCACCTTTTTTTAGGTGTAATCATATAATATTATGTTATCTTACTAACTACGAAGGTTTTATGTTGTGTATTATAGAACCCAATTAATCCCTATGGGAAAGCCAAAAAGATGTCAGAAGATATTATTCTGGATTTCCATAAGAACTCAGACATGGCGGTCATGATTTTAAGGTTTGATCCATCACATAATTTTCTTACATATGTTTGGTTATACATCTGATGTCTAAATTGTTCTGTAATAAACTCCAGATACTTCAATGTGATTGGCTCAGACCCTGATGGAAGATTAGGTGAAGCACCAAGACCAGAATTGCGTGAACATGGAAGAATATCAGGCGCATGCTTTGATGCGGCCCGAGGGATTACCAACGGGCTCAAGGTAATATTTTTTCTGATAGTTAGTTACACTTGAAAATAGATGTTATTCTGATTATTTAAATAAGAAGAATCTGATGTTGATAATGTGATGTAGGTCCGAGGAACAGACTATAAAACCCAAGATGGAACTTGCATACGTGACTATATTGATGTTACTGATTTAGTTGATGCTCATGTTAAAGCACTTGAACATGCAAAACCTGGGCATGTTGGAATTTACAATGTTGGTACAGGAAAAGGTAACAACTTTATCTGATACTAGATGTCAAATTGGTTGGTTCAGGTGGGTAAGAGATAAAGATGGGTTTGGGTCAAAACTGGTAATTATTTTGTAGGTTCTGAACTGTAACAGATCTTGTTGGCATGAAGTTTTTTAGTATTTTTCAATAGTTTTTCAAATATGTTTAGAAAATTATAGGGGTAATTTCATACATACCCATGGAAACTTGTATATAACATATTTAGTTATTAGTTATTTAACCACAAAAAAAGGCTAATATCAAATACACCCAATCAAACTACTCAGCATTTCATATACTACCCATTTCGTTATACAATTAATAATATGATTATTATACCCTTTTTTTCTTCTTGCACTTTAAACTCTCACATACTTATAAATGTCAAAAGTTTTAAAATGGGTGTATATGATACTATGGACTTTTTGTTTGTTAAACAGGATGTTAAACCAAGCTATGAGGGGCTCTATAAAATTATCCCAAAGTTATATTATTTCATTAACAATTTGACTCGTTAAATTAAAAATAAACCGAATTGACCCATTTATAAGTAAATGGATCAAAATTGACACCTCTTGGAAGCCCCATGTAATACTTAAGCCTGGTTACTTAAAAGATTTTATATATGGTAATAATATTTTTATTTTGGATTTGATAGGTAGATCAGTTAAAGAATTTGTGGAAGCTTGTAAGAAGGCGACAGGGGAGCCGATTAAAGTAGAGTATCTGCCACGTAGGCCCGGTGACTATGCTGAGGTGTTCAGCGACCCATCAAAGATACTTCGGGAACTCAACTGGTCAGCGCAGTTTACTGATCTGGAAAAGAGTTTGCAGGTTGCATGGAAATGGCAGAAATCACATCGTGACGGATATGGGCACACAAGAGCTCTGTTTTAACTTCTGATATGCGAGCTAGCGGACCATCGATTGAAGGGGGGTGAAAGATTGAAGATTTACTTGATTATGACCTTGTTTCATGATTAGAGTTTATTATGAAAATAGAGGTTGAGGTTTAGGGTCATTTTTTTCCACATTAATCATATTATTATTTCTTACATGGGGGTGGAGTTGTGCCCATACATTACATGTATCAGGAAACTGAATAGATCTCAGAAATAACGCATTTAGCTTTTTATTATATGATATGGATTTATGATTTAAGGGGGCGTTAAGTTCATGAAATTCGTTCAAAGTATATTGGAATTGGAATCTTCAATATGTTTGGTTGGACAGTGAAATTGTAATTAACTGAAATGAATCACTGCTGAAGGAGTGAAATTGTAATTAACTGAAATGAATCACTGCTGAAGGAATTCAACATTTCTTCTATATAATGAAGAAACTCTGCCTCAATCACCGCCTTGTGGCCACCACACCATCATCCAACCGTTCCAGCATGGCCGCAGCATGTTTCTATGGAGTCTTCTTAACATGGTGGTGGTGCTGAAGGGCGACCATGGCTAAGGGCCATCGACAGGTGGTTGTCAGTGACTTTGTGGTGACGGATTGTGGATGCCTGGTGGGGTGGACAGGTGGAGTGCCTGGATCAAGGGCTGGGTATGGAAAGAGTAGAAAGAGAGTATAGAAAAAGCTTAATCTCTTAGACTGAAATAACAACAATTTTAAAAGTATAACATGCATACGAAGTAAAACAAGAAAAATAAAACTTGCTCAAATCTGAAGGATGAGCAATGTACTTAAGAAAAATCTAACTCGAGGGCAAATTGGCAAAATAGTAAATTTTACAATCCAAGGAAAGGCAGCACATGTAACCCATTTTCAAGGTTCCAGTTTAATGAATGAAGATAAGTGATGCAAGCCGATTATGCTTCAATCTGATGGCTAGAGTCTGTTGATCAGGTAAAACATAGTGCAATTAACTTATCTTATGAATCCAAGTCAATGTCAATTAAACAAAGATTCGAGTCAAAGTCAGTCAATTTAATCATAATCTTTATAGCTTAAGTCAATTTAATCATAATCTTGAGGTTTTGTTTAATGTTTTCGGGTTAAATATATACAACTTACAGGAACATAATTGTAAGGATTTCTATAAGTCTGATGCAGCCAAAACATCCAAAGTCTCTCTGCATGCATGCACTAAAGAACAGAAGTAGAAATGCTTCGGAAGTTTTACACCATGCACTAGAAATATTCTAAGTGTAAAATCTTCCGAAGCCAAAACCAACATCTTCCGAAGCCAAAAATGAAGTCTTCCGAAGCTTCAAAGACAAAATCTTCCGAAGCCAAAGAGTGAAGACAGATTTCTTCCGAAGACTTTTAGAGATATGTCTTTATCTGATGTACTTTACCATAAAGCTGAACCACCTTTCCGCTACTACTATGTAAAGTCACCAACTTACATGAGTTGGTGAAAGGTCCATGCTTTTGGTAACTGTACATTGAGGTCTTGAGTCCATGCTTTCTACTTTATGTACTTTTATCCTTTTTGTAATATATTAGGATGTGAGCTATGAAATGTCATAGTCACTAATCAAAAGGCAGATCTGCCTTTTGACTCTACATTTGATTTTGTAGTTGTAGTCAATTGTATCCAACTGGCCTTCAAAGTATGGCCGGCTGTAGGATGTAGTATAAAGTATCTCAAGTACTTGTAAATTTCTATCGTATGATTTGTAACATTTGTAATAGAACTTGAGAAGCAACATACAGCATTCTTGAAAACCAATTACTTATGTTGTTTGCAATCTTGTTCTGTCTCATATTTACTTGTGTTCTTAGCATCTTTCATTAACAAGTTAACCAGTTCCCTATTTGATCTGTTAAGTGTTCTAAGCAACTCTCCTTATTGTGTTGTTGTGTTGTAAGTGCATACCATTCACCGGTCCTGCAATAATGCAATTTAATTATCTTAGGAACCTAAATCAATGTCAATCAAACAAAGACTCAAGTCAAAGTCAGTCAAAATGATCATAATCTTGAGTTTTTGTTAAACGTTTTCGTGTTAATTATATACAACTTACAGGAACGTCTTCCATCTAGTAGCTTGAACATACATCCATACTCGGTCATCCTGCCAGATAATGCTTAAAGTTAAGCAAGAGCGTGAAGGGTCAAGTCTTCTGAGCCTTAAAGTTGTTGACTTTTACTTGTAAATAAGTTATGTGTTGAATTAGAAAACCAGACCAAATTAAAAACCAGCTGTGGGTGGTTATGTGTATTTTAAGAAGAAAATAAAAGTTGGTTTGGTGAATTGAAAAAGGTTGAAAGAGGTGAACCTTGAAACTGTAGTGTGACTTGAAGGGGCTCATTTGATAACTTTGTGTTTGATACTAAAATACGACAATAATGTGGTATAATGTTTTATCCAAATTCCTTGCTTTCTAAATTCACTTTTATAGCACTAATTTGGTTGCTGCAATGTAATGATTTTGAGCTCTGATTCGAGTGTCAGGTTGGATGACGGATCAAAAACAAGATTTGGGTTTAGACAGGTAAAAATAGATGGGCGGGTCATGTTGTATCCTTTTGAGATTCTGATTCCATGATTGGTTGGATGACGGGTCAAAACAGACCGCATATAAACATTTGGAGCTAAGTTTTGGATGAACATGACTTTCCTTTTACCATGATTCCATGAAACATATTTCCTTGATCAAGCTGCGGCTGTTTTATGTTCAGTTGAACAACAAATAAGTATGCCACAACAGCATTTGTAGCCACATAAGACGTTGTATAAACAAAATGCCACATCATCAAAGCGAACAAGCGGCTTAAACTCATGAGCATCAACACATTACCATTTGAAACATGAATCAAAAATACCAATCAACAAATACAGAATGCCAGTAATTTAAGACTACATAAAGCCTGGATAAAAATATGTTTATATGTCTATATGTACGTGTATATGTTACAAAACATCACATGTTTCTCTATGACGTGATGTATGAACTAAAGAAGCCACACACGGCTCTTTCCAGTCTGTAAGAAGTTAGTTTGGTTTATAAAGATTAGAAGCACCAAAACTTAGTGTGTTTCGTCATATAAATGAATAAAACTAGCCATCATACCTATGAAAATGGCAAGTGCTTATGGATCCATTACAGATCTTCAAATTACCTGCACACAAGGCATTTCAAATTATAGAGATTGAAACTTTCAGTCCGTCTAATTCCACCATCTCAGCATGGTCCTAGCAACATGCCCAAAAGCATCTGTGTTTATTATTCTATCCCCAGATTTTGAACCTAACAGTATAGCACAAAAGCCCCTGAATGTACCTCTGATTTCTTACAAGACACCAATGTGCCGAATTCTCTTCTCATCCTGTTCCTTTCTACCTTAAATACCTAGAAGTGTCCTGTGTGTCCATTTTTTTATAAGAACCAATAAAGAAAACTCACGGGCCACACAATACCATGCTAACTAGTGAGATAGATAAAGTGCCTCTTAAGCGGGACAGATGACCTTCAAAGGCTGGAAACTGGTGGAAGCTAGATTTAAACCGGGGACATGGCTAAAGTGCAGTAACGACCCCATCTATGCAATTCTCTGAACAATTCATGTGTTAACAGGCAAAAAGGTTACAGATTTATAAAGGGTAGTAGCAAAAATATAATCTTGATTTGATTTTAACAAAAATATAAAGTTAAGATGCCATACTTGTAAGAACAAAGAAGCATATTACCAAATGAAGTTTGCTGCCATTAACTGTACAAATTTTCTGCAACTACAATCACCCACAAATTATACTGAACACCTAACCAGATGTTTTATTCTATAGATAATCATGTTAAAAGATTAAAAAAGTAAGTGAAAAATTAATCTATTCCATGTTACCAAATCTCTTAGCAATGATTGGACGAACATCTTGAGCATCTGCTAGAGTTTCCAGAAACGGAAGTAATGAAATTAGTGCACTGTCTGATGGGTCATCAAACCAACTCTTGATTGGAATTCCATTATTGACTTGCAATCGGAAAACCTGCAACCACCATGAGTATATGAGGCTCTTTAGCTCTGAAATCGCTTTTACAGTTGTATGTGTTATATTAATAAAACCAGCATTCTACCTGTGGGGAGTTGTCGATGATGACGATTTTGGCAAGATCAACACCTAAAACAGTTAAATCTTTGGTGTAACTGCCATCTGTGAAGATACATGAATCTCTGTAAGCTCGGCGTGAGATGAACTTTCCATCAGGGTCGAGTATATCCAGAAGTTTCTTGGCGTAAATGCTTTGACTTGCGGTGAATATGACAACATGAAACATTTCCGAGACTTTCTCCAAGAATGTTCTTAGGTAAGGTCTCTGCTTCACATACACAGTATGCTCCTTCAAATTAGAGAATACTGAAAATGTGAAGTCTGCATCATCACAGTGTTCCAATGAAGAATGAACCAGTGTTTCTGTACATCAACTTAACAACTTCAGTGAATGAAATCATTTTTTCTAAAGTTTAAAAACATTACAAAAAACAAGAATCTCATAGCTTCATACCATCCAAATCAAGTGCAAGGGTTATAGATTTTGTTTTGGAGGGAAAAGAACTTGTGGAAGTTTCTAAAAGATTCCTGAAGAACATCTGTGGATCCAAAAACTCTGATGGATCCCAATCTGGATTGGAATTAACATCAGAATCCTGGCTGCACGGCTTCAATTGATGGATTGCAACATATATGTTTGAATCTTCAGAAGGATAAATGCTACCATCTGCGTAACGATTTTCTGTCTCAAGGTTATCTTCTAGAAAAGGAAGTAGTATACATTCATCACCAGAAAATCGGCTTGATTCATCACAATTATAGTCGAGTAAACACGAGCTAGAAACAATCATGTCAGGAATGAAGAAATCTGACACATTAGAATGTTGATTATCTTCACATGATGACAAGAGAAGATCATTTTCCCTCCATTGTTTACCTCCATAGTTATAGATATTAGGTTCAATTTCATTGTCAATGGAATCCAAAATAGGTGAAAAGATTGTTTCTATGGTTGAGGAACAGTTTGCCGTATGATCCTGCAATCAAATAAAACTATCATAAGTAACATGGAGAAACAAGAATATTATTTCAAATACAGCATTTCAAGTAGGATATTTACCGTCCTACAATCAATATCGCTTGAGGATGATGTATGTGTTTGAATTTGAATATTGTCATCATCTTCCATCCCACAACAGTCGGTTTTTTCCTCTGCTTTACTGCAGAAAGAATCTGTACAGACAACAAAATAAGATCAAAACAAGAAAATCAACATAAATATTGTTTATTTATATCAATTGTAGAATCTTGAAGTAAATATAATTTGGTAATTACCATCCTGCTTGTTAGGAGTACGCATGTCAAGTTCTGGTTCATGTTGATAATTTCTCGAGTGAGAGAAAGAGTTCTTGGATATCTTGTTTGATTTTTGACAGACGTGGAGACCGTTACTTTCTCTAAGAAAGTCCCCCGATGGCTTCGTTTTCATCTTTAGGGATGGCATTTGATTTGTATTTATTAGTCTATCACAGTCTTCACCTAAGAACATCAGTGACTAAATACAACCAGCTGAGTGAAGATATCAGAAGCAAATTTCTGTGATACTTTGCATCTACCTTAGATGTAAAACGATCCAACGGTCTGCAGATTACCAATTTCACACAAAAACATGTTCATTAAGCATCAAAATAACCAGATAGACACATAAACAGCTCAAAAGAATAGACTTGAACTAAAAACTTATATACTTACATTATATATACAAATTTCAATTAACAATCTCAAACTGTATAAAATCAATCCCAATTTTGCATAAAATCAAACTAAAATTGTAAAAAAATCAATCTCAAAGTAACAAAAAGTTCATTCCACTAAAGAAAAGCCTCCCAATCAATTCAACCCACTAAAATACAAGCTAAAAAGGGGAAAACATTGAATCAAGAACAAAGGCATACGTCTCCAGATGTAGATCTAACATACTCAGATACAAATAAAGCGTTAAAAGCTACAAACAGATATCAACATCAAGTACATATGTATAGTAGTTTCATACTTCAAAACCACGATCCCGCCTTTAATTTCCATCAATTCAATCCCAATTCAAAAACCCTGATCCCAATTTCACCAAAACACAACTCCAAATCGAAATCAACCCACAGAATTCACCACAAACACAAACCCAATCAAAACGAAGACGACGATAAACCAGAGATAAATCATCACAAACCACCAATTCACAAAACCAAGTAAAACCCTTGAACAACTTCAATCAAGATTCAAATAAAGACGGGTTTCGAAGCTGAATCATCAAAATGAAGTTCGAATTCATACATGATTACGAACAATTGAACAAAAGTCTTGATTTTAGATGCATAACATGAAATTACCTCGTGATCAACTGATAGTGATCGAGTGGATTTGAGTAATTAAGATCAAACAAGTGATGAATTTTCAATTTTCAACAGTGAAATTGCTATTTAATTACCTGTTGATTAAAATCAAACGAAGGTCTTCTCTCTCTCTTCACCCCTGTTTAGAACGCTTTTATTCTCACTTTCTACATATCATTCCCCAATTGTATATATAAGTAGAGTTTATTTTCATTTCAACCCCACTTGTTTACAAGAATGTCATATGTAGTCCTTGTGTATGATTATAGTAATGTCCTATGTTTTGTATGGTTATAGATTTTATAGTAATGTCCTATGTTTGGATTTATAAGAACAACTTAAGGACAATTGTGTAAAATTTCGTTTTTCTAAATGTGCATGGAGCTAATTAAAGAACTTTTTAGACTTGTATATGAGGCAACCAGATGAGGGTTAGAAAACAAACCAACTTAAAATAGAAATAACATTTGATCTGGTTGAAGTTACATGACTCGTAAATATGAACCTGAATATCCCTCGTTTGAAGTCTTGATTTTGACTTTGATGGATTTCTTCTCAAATTTTGCGGTTTAGATTGATATTGTTTTAGTTCTAAAACATGTGAATTGTGGACTTGATTAATCCACGTGTTTAATTAGTTGTTTATTTTGTCAATGTTAGTTTTTTAATATTCAACGATGCTTGTTAATATTTTTTTCTTATAAAAAGGCTTGATATAATGATTCTTCACATTCATAAATTTACTCTTAAGATAACACGGTGTTGTGATCGAGAAGGGTGGGGAAACCCGGCCCCAAGTAGGAATACCAACCCCCACCCCAAAAAGAATAGCAAAAACAGTAAAACATTTCTCGTGCACCACAAAATTTCACACCACCCTCATTGTTAGAAAAATGAGGAAACTAAAGATAATTAGGATAACATCCTACTAAATTAAGAAAATGAGAAAATCTTATGTGACGCTGATGTGTCACCTGGGGGAAAACATGTAAAATGATACGACTGTTAGTGGCCAAACTAGTGTATGATTTAGTTTGTATTATTTTGCGTCGATGATATTTTGAAGATATTTACAAAATATTAGTAAGCTAGAAATTACACCGCGCGATGTGACGCATTTTCAAAATTTGTTATGTGCATTGTGACGCAGACATTAGCGTGGTGATGTATGCAAAAGAATTGTATTGTAGAAATCAAAACATATATAGAAAATAACTATATAACAATATAGATGTTTTTCCAGTTGGTATTGGTCTCAGTTTTAACGATGTCAACATGTTACCATCACTAAGTTCAAAAAAAAACAAAAAGAAAAAAAAACAGTGAAGCATGAAAGAATAGAGAGTTAAACTTGGCACAATTAAATTAATAGGATATAGTAAGTCTTGACCAATGAGCCAACAAATTATTTAGGTTAAGATTTTATTACGTATATGCTCATCAAGGAAAGAAAAGTGTAAAATAAGTAAGTAAAAAGGTCCTATCAGACATCAACCTTACAATTTAAGTGATAGTATAATGTCTAATTACTCTTAAGATAAGTCTTATATCGATACAGATTTCACTCAGAAAAAGATTACAGTTAACTCTGTTATACGACCGGTCAAATAATCTAATAAACTGGTTGGATTATTAGTTGGAACATATTCTTGATAGTTAAATTAGTTGGATCCATGATACCATTAGTTAATCACACATGGTTACACTTTATCTTATTTTGAAGGTTGAGTTAAGTAGGGGGAGTTGTTTTGTAATATATAAACATAAGTCCAGCTCAAGACTGATTGGACAAGGTGATCATAGATATGGTGGACTATCAACCAACGGCTCAGATCACAATTCTCTTTGAGTTTTTTCTACCACTAGATTCTTTACACGTGGACTCAAACTTCAGCACAACCGCAAGTGGTTGGGTAAAGACAAGTAATTTATTATTTTTATTTTTTTCTTTAAATAAAATAATTTAACCTTTTCTTTATAGATTTTACACCATTTAAACTAGGAAAAATATCACAAAATAGTAATCACGTTTTAAAGGTGTTCTAATCTAGTTACTCATGTATATTTTTCTTAAATTGGACCACCAAACGATCAAATCGAGTTATCATTAAATTTTCTTATGTCAAAAAAATAACGGTGGAGAATACGTGATGGTCAGAATTTTCAATATATAAAATTATACTAAAAATAAAAAAACATGTTAATTATAAAAAAATAAAAATTATCTAAAATTTACGTCAACGTTCCATATCAGCATCAAAAGATAGAAAAAAAAATATTTTGTAACTGAAACCAAAAGTATAACATGCTAAAAAACATGTTAAGACTAATAATTTATATAAAATATAAAAGCTGGGTGATCTAATTGGAACACTTTAAAACTTGAGTTACTTAATTAAAACACTTTTAAAAATTAGTTATTATTTTACAAAGTTACCCTTTTAAACTAGTATTTAGGTGGTTTTTAGAAAGTTGTTGGTTTTTGTCAATGAACCACCAATCCACAGGATCATTTAACTATTGTGTTTAATAGATTATTAGATAATAACTTTTTGTAAACTTAAATGTCAAACTTGATGTATGTTTTGGGGGAATAATTGGCATAATACGTATTTATTAAATAATCATAAACATATTAAAAACAAAAGATACATCTTTAACTCATTTTATATATGACTTATTAAATTGGATTTATTAAAATAAAAGGACAAAAAAACCAAATTTGCTTTTATGGATTAATAACTTGAGGATCAATTTTCTAGAACTATATTCAATGTGCTAAACATGTCATATTTAGAGGTATATATATTATCTGGGTTTAACCCAAACCTAATTCAGTCTTGCTTGGATTAAACTTAAACTTATAAATTTCATTTTATATTAATGTTGTGTCTAAATTCAACCAATACTTTTTTTCTTTCCAACCATCGTCCCCATCAAAATTCAATCCAACACGGGTTGCCACCTCACTTATCAACCCTCGTCGGTTACCAAATCTAATAGTATCTTTTTCCCGTCCTCACCGCCATCGTCCTACATGTATCCCTAAAGTTATCACTTCTTCTCGTCCTTCCTTCTTCCACAATCATGCCTTCCCCCTCTCTCCCTCTAAGAAATAGAGTTTATTTTGTCCTGGTCACCTGCCTTTTAAGTCCTTAGAAATAATTACCACGTTAATTACACACTCAACACCCCAATCGTGACGAGAATTAGACACACATGTGTTCTTCGTGTTTGTTCCTTCGTGCAAGATCGAATCTCAAAGGATTTACGAACGCGACAAGACCTATAGAAGGACATCAAACCTTGATATTTTGATAAGCTTGAAGAAATTGCTTGCAATGAGGCCTCTATGGCTCTATTGTCTTTTTTAAGCATTTGTGGTTGTGTTTAAGTTTTAGGGAGTGTCTTTATGATGAAAAAAATCAGAAAATCATATATGAATATATTAAGGCAAGATTGTTTAATATTTTCAATGGCCATTGAAGTTGGTTTGACTTGAGCAACTTTTACAGATAAAAGTTTATATAAACTATAGTTTTCATGCCATTTTTTAATTGTGCACTAACTTAAGGGTCCAAAATCATATATAAATATCTTTCACGTGTAGGATTTTCATAACCCAACTCAAATATAGTTTAAAACAAGCATGGCATGTGATTGTGTAATTAATAGAAAAATATTCTTATTTTTTTACACCATCACAAATGAACTTATATAATTCATACCTTAAATTAAGACTCAAGCTAATATTAATTTTCAGATTAAAGTTTAAACAGATCAAGTTGCTCGTGTAGTCACGTACCAAAATAATTGTGGGAAGTTTTCAGTCAGGCTCGTTAAGTAAATAAGCTTTATACAAGGCTTGGGCTTGTGTAAACTGAACTTGTTTCAAACTTTTACCGATCAAGTCCAAGTAACTCATGAACAACTCATTAACTAAATAAGTTTTATGAGTTAAGTTTGTTTAAACTCAACTTGTTTCAAACTTTTATCAATATAATAACAAAGTAGCTTGTAAGCATCTCGGCTTATTTATGTCTCTAAATTCATATGTACTATAACGATCTTAATATATGTGTGATCCCATATAAATATATGATACACTTGCTATATATAATATAAATTCACATGTAAATTAATATCTAAATTCATAATTTACTACAATAAATCACATAAATTCATAAGTGTAAAAAAATTTGAACTTTATTCATATAATTCTAAGTGTGTGAGTAGTGTTGTGCAACCTGTTCGAATCGGGAACCAGAAAAAAGATATCGTGTATGCTTAAAGAGAATAAAAAAAGAAAGCAAGGATAAATTCACCAAAAGAGTGAATTAGTCTTTCTATTAAAATCAAAACCTTCACCTACTAAAACAATACTTAAAGACAAATAAAATTAACAATTTAACATCACTCCTTAATCCTTAAAAACCGAAACCAACAAACCAAACAATCACCAGAACACCACACAAAAAACAAGTATCCTTGTCTGTCATTTACACCAAATTTGGTTTAAACCATTGCATCATATCAGCAAAACGACATGATACAAATATCACGCTAACGACGAATCAACTATCACCTACCTTCTCTACACACACGACATAACTATACTTTATAGTCGAGGAACTTACTTGCCGATTCATGGCTTCTGAAGTACACACTTTTCATAAAGAGCAACGAGTTCTTTCTTGTTTGGATTCTTTAACTGAAGCAGCTCGGCACCAAAGTTATGTTTTGTGAGCTCTTGTTTAAGTTTCAGAATCGTAAATTTTGTATGATCTTCCGTGCTGACTTTTGTGTTGTTTTCTTCATCGCTTTTAAGTGTGCTGTCCTCGTTGGGGACAAGCTTTAAAGGACTGGTTGTACTCCTGGTCCTTTTGTTTGACCTTCTTCCTCTATCATCAATATCCATTTCTTGAACAGAATCTGTACCAAATGTATCTTCAACCCTGACCCGTTTCCCATGTGAAGCGGTTTTAAGTTTGTTATCTAATGCAGATTCATTAAGGCGAACTGCTGTCATTTGCTGTTGGAGCGAGTCGAGTTTCCCTTGAGTAGATTGAAGCTGAAGAGAAAGTGCTTCTGCCCGGTTGTTAGCTTCTGCCCGAGCTGCCCGTTCGGTTTCCAGAAGTGTTTCAAGGACTTGAACAGTACTAGCACGTTGCTCGTTGTTTGACTTTAGTAAATTCTCAATCTCTTTCTCTCTTTCACCGACTCTTGCTTCCAGCATTTTGACTTTAGCTACAGCTTCCATTTCAGCTGTTCGGAATGTTTCCAGTTCATCAGCCAGGTCTTTTGTTTGTCTTTCTAGGTTTTCGATACGTCTCTCTGCCCGAGCGATCTCGGTCAGACGTTCACCTGCTAACCGTTGGATCTCGCTTTTCTCTTTTTGGGCAGTGACCGCTTCTGCCCGGGCAGTATCTGCTAACTCTATTGCTCTTTTAGTTTCCTTTTCAGCATTTCTACATCTTTCTTGGACTTCTTCAAACCGTTCAAACTCGGATTTATATTTCTGCTCTAAATGAACTTTTTCTTGCTCTAGAATCCTTGCTTCTCTTTCATAAGATTGCGCTTTTGCAATTGCATTTTCTAACCTTTCCCCAAGCTCCTTGATTTGACTTTTCAATGAAGATATATCTGAATTGTAGTTCTTTATCTTTGACTCAGCAGTCTATAGAAAAACAAATTGCACATATATACACTTGAAATTTTAGGGGGGAAAAATAGAAAATATAATTTGATTTAGGTCACAGAGAACAAAGGATCTCACCTTCAGTTGCAAACTCAAAGTAGTTACACTCTGCTCTGCCTGTTCAAGCTTTGATGCCCTATCTTTCAGTTCAGCTTCCTGTAATTTCAGTTGTGAAGAAAAAAAGTCAAGCTTTAATGGTTATATAAAAAAAACAAAAACTACACAGGGCCAATTCAACGTGATCAAAAAAGTGTTTGCAGGTCAATCCAACCCAACTTGTTTCCATCAGCCATTTTAACCTGTTACAAAAACCGTATGACCCACATCTTTCCACCTCTAAATAAAACACAAGTTCATGAGAGAATTTTAACCTTATCAGCCAATGTCCCAGCAAATTCAGCTCTAAGAACATCTTCACGTTGTTGTGTTTGTTTATTTGACCGGTCTTGAACAGCAGCAGCTTTCTCAAGTGCAGTTTTTGCTTCTCTAACAGCAACATCATATTTTCGTTTCCACTCATCAGCCTCTTCTTGAGCAGACATGGTTTGTTCGCGTGCGGCAGCCAACCGAGCCTCAGCAGCACTGCTTCGGGCCTTTAAATTTGCTACTTCAGACCCAGCTTGTTCTTCTATAGCCTTTTGTTTAGATAAACAAACTTCATATTTCCGTTTCCATTCCAAGGATTCGTGTTTAGTGGCTTCTAATGTTTTTGATAAACTGGAGCATCTTTCATCTAATGAGCTTGAGTTTTTCTGAAGATTTGTAATACGGCTCATGTAATCTTGTGTGAGTTTGTTCTTATCATTGATTGCATCTTCGTAGCGTTTTAAGTAATCAGATTTGTATTTCTCACTGGCTTCTAATTGCTTGCTAAGTAACTCCATTTTATCTTCGATTGATCGGCATTTTAGTTGGAGGGAACTTTTTTCTGACACGATATGATCTAATTGTTTCTTGACAAGATCAAGAACTGGACCTTCCAAGCTTGAAAATTTTAAAACAATGTTAAAATCTGAAGAACAGCTAGCAGAAGTAGAATTACTAAATGTAGAATACAAACCTTTGGCGTAAGAATGCAGTTAATTTCTGCCACTTTTCTGGACCGTGTGAGGTTGCTTCATACTTTGATAGAAGCTGATCAAGAACCTACATAATTATTCATACACATCCCAATAAAAATTAAATATTTGTTCTCTCACCTGTCTATTCAAAGAACTAACAAAAAAAGGGTTAGTTTTACAGTTGCATGATAATACCTTCAAAACATCATCTAAGTTTGTGGAAGGAGACTGGCAAGCTTTTCTTAGTTCCTTTTCCATGCTCTGTATGGCATTTGAACATTGCAAGTAAGCCTCCCTAAAGGCATTCCTTTTATAATCCTGCAATAAATTAACAGCAAGTAGAAACAAGAATCAATGACTGAACAGAAGACCAAACACTGAAATTTAACAATATTAAGAAAACAACACAGAATAATTACCTCAAAAGCCTTTCTCAAAAATGCATGTAAACGCTTTTCATATTTTTGTCTAGCAGAACCAGCTCCCACTGCAATGGAATTAAAAGCGACCACTGCCTTTTGAACAGCTTCTTCATGTGCTTCTCTCATAGCAGCCTATGATAATTCGAAGATTGAACTGTCTAAATATTTGTCTATTGGGTTATATATATTTTCATAAGAAAAGAATAAAATGAAGATGAATCATACTTCCTCAGGCGGTACTGTACGGTCAAAGATGGAAACATAGAGCTCACTAGCCGAATCATATGCCCTTTCACACTCTGCTTCTTCAACACTCTGTAAACAAAGATAACTGAACCCCCCATCCCATTTATAAAGAAAAAAAATAAAACAGAATAAAGCTAACCTGCCATGAGGAGGTTATAGTAGGCACTGCACCATTATTAAGAGCATCTAGAAAGGACTGAGTGATACGGGCAAAAATGGGTCCAGTCATAACAGCAGACCCAACTTGTTTGGGCCTGGTCCTTTCAAAAACAAACCTTGTTAAGGCATCAAGTCCTGCTTTAAACTCTGGCCTCATATTGTCCAACTATATATCACAAACAAAAATAAAATGTGAATGCCTTGACAAAGCAAAAAAAACCAACTTTGCAGAACTAAAATATTAAAATATATACATTATGTGTCACAGACCGGAATTTGATCAAGTCGCTGGAGATCATTCTCGTTGTTCAAAGGTCTAACAAGAGTGAAGCAATCTCTATCTGGGAAAAGAGCTCGGATCGATTCTCGAATCTAGAAATTATTAAATTTAATGGTAAAAAATACAGTAAAACATGTAAAAAAAATAAGCACTAAGACCACTTTACATCTTCTCAACTGTGAGCATAATACACCATATATACATTTGTGTAGGTGTTCTACATGATACGTATTAGTAATAGCATAGAGGAGAAGTCATAGAGGTGTTATGTTCCTAAATAATAAAATGTTATCTATGAAAAAGAAATGTCAACACATTATGGGTTTAATAAGTAACCTCGTTCTTGGCAGCAACATCTCTAACACCACCAGTCACAGGCCTCAATGCAAGCTCTAGGTAGTCACGGGGTGTAATTTTTCTATTGTCCTCAGCCAAATCCAAGTAAAAGTCCTGCAAACAGTGATATGTTTGTGAGTAAATAGACTGGTATAAAATAACATCACATGAACTTATCATTTACCCTTAAAAGCCAGACAAAGATTGGGGAGAACTGGCCAAGTTCAGAAGCTGTAGTCTTTCCACCAGAGGCTCTTACACGAATATGCTTAGTCATTTCAGTAACAAGAGAGAGGCGATCAAGTGCAGCCTCATCAATACCTCCCATCTGTACAAAACAAATATACAAAACATTAAAAATGAACAGAAGAAAAGTAAAAACCATGAATAAAGTATCAACCTGGTTGTAAATGAACATGCTTGATAAGAGAACAGCTAGAGAAAAGATTTGTGTGCTGTAGGTTCCCTGTTAAAAATAAATAAAAAAGATATTACAAGATAGATCAAGCAAAAAAACTGGATTTTGATATACTTAAACTAAAAAAATAAGCTAAATATTTTAAAACAAGTAAACCAAACCGTTTGATCATAAGCATCTATTCCTTCAGTATCTAACAGTAAAAGGTTGTATTCAGTTCCATCAAGAGCTGTTCTCTTTATAGGAGTACTCCAAAGCCAAAGCCCTTTTGTGCAAGGGCGATGAGTTGATGCAACCTGGAATCCGCTACTCCTTCCAAGAAGCTACACCAAATTTTAGAAAAAAAAAGGATTATTAGAACAAAGACAATCAGTCACCTATTTCACCAATAACTAAATAATAGAACCAAGTTCAGTAACGTTTTGCAAAGTTATAAAATTGGGCTACAAAATGAGACATTGAGACCATTGCACAAAATGGCTTGTTGTAGCTACACATGTCCCATGCAAATGTTAGAAATATGAGCAACTATAGCAGTCTTTTGACCTCTAGTGAATTTTTCTTCTACGCATCATCTAAGTGTCAAAGTTAATCTTAGGCTTGCTATTCACTTGTTCAGCAGTAACCAACTAAAACCACGCACCGTATATTCTCATAACAAGAGTTAATACTTTAAAAACTTCAAAACATAGGCCACAAGATGATTAACAGAATGACATGAGTTCAATTGGATTCTACTCACTCCATTACATAGGCCACATACTAATATAATACTTCCTTTACATCAAACCACCAAAAAAAAAAGAAAAAGAAGTGAAGACTTTAGACATCACACTAACTGATCATATGCAAGTGAACTTGATACGGCTTCAAAACTTTTACACAATAATTTGTGATCCGAGTATCTGACATGCAACCTTTTCTTAACTGATCCTATATAGCAAGATTAACATTTGACACATACACAAACATAAACATTCAGCTTTATGACCTAATCTATTTATAACCGTTGCAGTTTGCTTACAGAAAGCAGTCCAACCAACCTATACAACTAGCAATCGTTCCTGTGTACTAAATTTACCTCAAACCCTAAACTACCCTAAACTCTAAATAACAAGCGTTCATAAGGCCACTAAAAATTGCATGATAGAATTCAAGAATTCTCCCTACCAACCTAAATTTGGATCAAATCACAGCATTTCACTCAAACTAAACAGTTTCACAAGCAACAATTCCACCCTATACCCTGGCGTTACAATTACGAGTACCCACACAGAAATTAAGCGTCAAACATGAAATTAACAAACCCTAATTCCTTCCTAAACAAGAAAAACCACCTGATTCAAAATAAAACTTTTCCCCTGACGAGCACGACCACAAACAGACACAATACCGACAGGCTCCTTAACAAGCTGCAGAACAGCAACGGCCTCCGGATCCATCTGGAACTTCCCCTTCTCATCACAGTACACGAGGCGGATGGCTCTCGCCGGACCGGAGGCGACGGCGGTGGACGGAGACGCCGTCGCCGGCGGTTGAGTGGAGGAGCCGTCGGAGGAGCCTTTGCCGAAGAATCTCATGGCCAATGGTGGATCGTAGGGTGTAAAGTGAACACCGATGAGTTGTTGTTGTTGATGATGATGATGATGATGATGATGATGATGATGAGAGTGTGTGTGTGTGTGTGGCTTTTTGGGGTTTGGGGTTTTTGAAACGTAGGGCGGTCGGAGGGAAAAGAGTATCGAGGGTTCGTGGATCGCACGCTTGTGTATGTATTATTATTGATATGATGATCGGGTTTACGACATTGTTGTTGGTAGCACCGGTGTATTACTCGAGTTTATAAATTTGATCGGTTTGTGCTATTCGTGTCTTCTCGAGTTTACTTACGTTGTGTTTTCGAGTCTCATTTAAAAAGAGAAATAAATGGAAAATAAAAAAAAATTGTATTCCTAAACTTTTGTAAGAAGGAAAATAAGAGAAAACAAAAAAACTTTATGTTGTCTAGATTTTTAAAGAGAGGAAATAGAAAGAAATAAAAGAAAATTTTTCAAGGAACACAAATATATAAAAGGAAAAATCTTATCTATCCATTTCTTTTCTCCTTAATTAATTTCTCTTCATTTCTTTTCCCTCGCTAATTTTCTTTCCGTTCCTTTCTTTTCTTTTCTTTCGCTTATTAAACTCGGGAACGCATCGTTAACGAGAGAAAGAAAAGGAAAAAATCATTTTCTTTTTTTCTCATTTCTATTCTTTCTCTTCTTTTTTTCTTTTCTTTCTTTTCGCTTCATCTTCTTTCAATTTGGAATGATTGATTTGAACCTTTATTTTCCTTTTATTTTCTTCATTTTTCCACCTTAAGTGAACTCAGAAACTTAACTTTCTTACTTTTTTTTAATTTTCTTTCATTAAAAAAACTCAGGAACACAATTGTTTTTCTCTTTCCTTCTGATTTCTTTTTATTTCTCTCATTAAATAAATTGGGGAACATAGCGGAAGTGAAAGTTTCTATTAATCTTAAAAAAGTCAGCTGTACAACCCTTTTTCTCTAGTTAGGTTGTTTTAATTAAGACAAATTTAATTTTAATAATCTAAACATTTATTGATCAATGATAATTCATACTATCAGTTTGATTAATAATAATTCTAATTTTCATTTTTGTTACCAAGTGCAATCCTGGTAACAAATTTATTTATTGATTTACACTCGATTTTGCTTACGATAATAATTATGAATTAAATATGAAAATGTATAATGTAATGGAGTGAGAAGTCAAGTGTAAATAATAATGATAAATGATGATGATTAACGTTACATCATTACGGTATTAAGTTGGCTTTTGCTCGCTTTTATCAAACAGATTAATGTTACCCTATTTTGCATTGTGTGATGTGTCATGTAAAGAATGCATCTTCTACAGTTTGAATATTTATGGATGTTTCATTGAATCGTGTATGTGTCATTATTGTAATAAAAGTTCGATGGTATCCTTTAAAATTCAAAAGGAAAACAAAAAAGAGTATGGGATATTCTGTTTTGAAATATTTGTACCAAATAATGACCAAAAACTGGTGTTTTGAAGTACAGAAACCGTCATAATGTTTTGTTGAGATGACACGACTTTTCGCGAAATATTATGCTAGTAGTAATATCATGCAGTGCAAGGTCCATGACGTCTATATGACGGTCACAGATAGTGTGTCATGGGCCATGCTCATTGTAAAATAGGGTTTAGGTGGTTTTGAGTTTAAAGTTTGTGTTCAAAACTTTTATAAATTAAGTTTTTTTATTTATACTTATTTATAAATTTATAAAGGGAAATATTTATAGAAGAAGAATCAAGCTTCAGTAGTGTTTTCCAGGTTCAATTTTTTTATTCGCTAAGTCACTTGAATTTTAATATATGTTTAATACCGCACACTAAAAAAATAGCAATTTGAGTTGTCATGTGTTTCGGGAACAAATGTTGTTCTTCTAACAAGATGGTTTAATTCTAGGAACAACCAACTGTTGTGTTATAGGTTATGTCCTTTACATTCAATCTATTGATAACTTGATTACGTATGTGAGAAGGAAGAATTCAAAGGTGTAGACGTGAAGTATGTGGGGGGTAAGTGCGTATTATTGGAACTTCTGGTTTAAGAATAGTATCGCTCCCAATGTGTTATTCAAGTTTTGAAATAATGTGGATAAAGATTTTGTCTATGATGAAAGACTTATTTGCTTGATATCAATGGTATCCAGTTAAGTAAGTGGACTAACAAAGCATATGAGAAAATTATGACTCAGTCAGTTGAGTTCTTGTTTGAAAATAATAACAAAGACAAAGGCTTAACCATTGATAGAGTATGTTTTTTAATTGAAAGTATGTATCTTATCTTAGGCGTGAGTATCCATCAATGACACTTTGTATAAGATGGAGGAGAGAGAAATATCTCCATGGTCTCCATCAATAAGTCGTAATGATGGATCGAATGTTAAAACAATGGCAATAAATATGTTGAGGATCAAGTTTCTAAAATTAGTGAAAAGCCTGATTGAATTTTTTGTAATAACATAGAAGTACGTCATCTTTGGAAGGAGAGGCGAACTCACCTATTAATTTTGGCCTTCTATTTCATATACGCCTTCTGCTCCACCAGGATTTCGAGGGGTCGGTTTCATAGTCCAATCAATAGTTTCGAGAAGGGTTAAAAGATAGATTTTTTTCAGTTCCTCACAAGACACACAAAAGTAAAGAAGGAAGGTAGGTTTTCTAAACTTTACATGGGATTGTCAAATTATATTAAGATGGAAAGGCCAAGGGTTATGTGATAAAAAGGTCAGAAACAGATTCAAATATGATTAAACGCATACGGTAAAAGGAAGTTATCCAATGAATATATCATCCATAAATGTATGCGGGATTAGAGGTTGGAGAAATGTAAAAGGATTGCTAAATTAAGTGAGGTGGAAGGGATAAATTGTATAGTTTTGCAAGAAACTAGAATGACATGTATTGAATTGATGCGTCTCAGATCTGTTTGGGGGAATGCGTAATTTGATTTTGCCTCATAAAATGCTAGAGGCAAATGGGATGGTATTTTGTCCATGTGAACCCCATTAATTTTTGCGAAAAAAGTATCTTATACATAGATAATATTCTTATCGTGGGAAGGGGAATGGATGTGTGTCAAAATTAGACACTGTACGGTTAATGTGTATGTCCCTTAAGCGAAAATGGAGAAGATAAAACTATGGGATTTTATATGTACGTTAATGGGTTCGCATCTGGGTGTTTATTGTGTACGTTTAATGCCTTTATTGATTGAATGGGTCTTATGAGAGTGGCTATGGGTGGTTTCAGATTTACTCGGGTGGACTCATCAAGTAAAAAATTGAGTAAATTGGATTGTTTTTTATTTTCTGAAGAGACTTTTGATGGTGTTCCATCTCTTGAGGTGCTTGTGCTACATACAAGACCATCGGACATCGAACTATCGTGCTTCGACAAAAAAAGTTGGAATTTAGCCCTACTTCTCCATTTAAGTTTTATAATTCATGGCTTAATATGGATGGGTTAAGTAAAACGGTAGAGGATTCTTGGAAGGAGGGTGTGCAAGGAGTGGTGATTCATAAGCTGAAACCGTGAAAATTAAGCTTAACAGGTTTGACTTTCACCTTATAGTATGTATGCTCAAATCGGTTTCAAACCAACATATCATATCAAAATCAAGCCAGTTTCACCCAAACCAGTTTCTAGATTTGTTTAGTATCCGGTTTCAGATCTGATCCTATTTAGTTGTGCACCTCTACACCTTCTTGTTGCCCGGAATTTTCAGTCTAGTTAAATGCTTCCACCCTCAATGAGCCTGCAAGTTTCAAATTTTAACATTGAGCTGGACGTTTATGCAACTAAAACAATCCAAGTTAAAAAAAAACCCCAAACTTTCAAGTTTCAATGGATGAATTATTTATTTGTTAATATACATATTATATATACTTTAAAAACCAAAGAGCAAAGCATTTAAGCTTTGTGTACAACCATCTATTGCATAGGTCAAGTTGTAATTTTTTAAAAGTTTGAGGTTACTTATCCCCTTCTTCTCTTCAGATAAACTCAAATCTCTCTCTTTCTCTATCATTCCATATGTTCGAATTAATCTTTCCACGCTAAACCTTCCATGCCTGATGTGATCGCTTGAGATAGATCAAGATGATGATGTAGTTTCGTTGATTTGCAAAGACTATGAAGTCCGACGGCAGAGAGGCTGTTAACAGGATCAAGATGATTGGAAACCGTTGAGGTGAACTAATTTATTGTCATTTTTGAGGTTTCGTAGCTGTTGGTGGTGTTCTTTGTTGGTGTCGGGTAGTGTTACAACATAAAAAAAGATGGCGAAGAAGATGAATACGATTGTAAACGTAACCTATTTTTACCCTGGACTTACTTTCATCTGCTTTAGGGTTTAAGCTATTTTTTTAATTTTGATTGAAGCCTAAGGTGAGTCTACAGGTAGGGATTTCATTTAAGTGCTTCAATTTGTTAGAACTTTGATTCAACAGTTTCTTGAATTTTGGTTGGATATTTTGAAGGTAACATGATCCGAATGAAATTTGGAAGTAAAATTTGTATGAACAAGCAATTTATGTGTTTTTTTGGCTACTGTTGTTTCATAGTTGGTTTTAAGATTCATATAGGAATTCATAAGGCTACATGAGTTTTTTGAAAGGATTACCTCATACATATTAATTTGTATCCATCAACATCATACATGACCAACATTTTAGGTGACAATCATGCACAAGGGTATATGAATTCAATTTTAGATTTTCTTAACCGAAAGTGAGAGGTTTTTAAATAAGTTGTATATTATAAGGTTAATATCCTCGATTTGGATTCGTGGTCGATTTGGATTCGTGATTTATTTTCATCCATATGCAATTATACTACGTTTAACTATTTTATGACTATTATATCTTCTAGCATTGTGTATGAGAAAGGAATAAGTTATTTGTTCCAATGGTACATTTAAAATTTTTAGCGCATCTTTGTTTTAACTAAATTATTAATTCAATTCATTCAGGGAATTCACTCAGTGGGATGAAAATAAAAAATAGGTTACATTAAAACCTTAAAACATAACCTGCAGATGAGCAAGATCAAGAAGGACAAGTTGTGTAAGAAGATATCACATAAACACATTAAAATCAGCAAGATCCACTACAAATCATTTGATGTTCAAATCCACAAAATAAGTCATGATCTTGATGTCCTTATGGTTACAGGGTTGAATAGTTATTAAAGTCTTTTTTTGTGATGTTGTTCAGTTATTAGATTGTTACAGGTCGAGGTAACGCTCGCTAATTTTCAAGCACCGGGTAATTTGCGATCTTTCATGTCCGGAAAAAATTGGTGAATCCCATTATGATCTAGGTCTATTTTTTGATCTAGGTTTAGATAGAAGCAAATGATGTTTGTAGAAGCCTAAAAAAATTATCTAACAAGTGTTTAAACATAAAATGGTTGGTTGATGCATCGTTTTGCAATGAAGCTTACCCGAATCTTAGAGTATGGGGATTTTGTAATATGCTTTTTCACATAATCAACATTGATACATACTTCATAACATCCCTTCGCATTGTTTTGTTTTGAAATAAGTGATATAATAAAACTCAGTAAAGTATTTGGTTATTGAACCGCTGCGAAGCGCGGTGGTGTTTGCTAGTTTCTTTCTATTTATAAATTATATATTTTATAACTACTACGGTGTCACATTATTTATCGTTATCACGTATGATGTGATGCGGATCTTGTATGCCTGCATCAGCAGTCCGTGCTCTCATCCTATCTGTTTTATTTACTTTTTTTTTCATTTCCAGAATTTTGCTTTTTTATATGCTTCACTTCCAAAAGTCACATATTAGTTTATAGTTAGAGCCACTTTCATCATTTTAATGTAAAATGACACCGGTTTAAAAAAATTTTGTGAGAATTGACACCATTCTCACAAATTTCACCAAAGGATACTTGCCTATAAGGTGTGTAAATTGTAGTCAAACTCAAATTCACTTAAGTTTTAGCTCGACCGACACTTTGTTTGTCTAGATCTTTATTTATAAATGTGGAGCTTGGGCTCAAATCGAGTTTATTTTATTAATTATTTAATTATATAAATTTATATAAATTTATAATTAAGAATTTCTTATAACAAAATATATCAAGTTATTTTTATTATAATAATACATATAATATTAATTGTTATGTACTTGGATAATCTTTCAGCTGGCTCCCTTCGTCGGCATCATTGAACCTCGTTAGCATTTCTAAAATAATTGGATGCTCAAAACGAATGGTTAAAGAAATTGATGATTCGTGTTTAGTTTTCGAACCTATACTGTATAGAGGGGAAGTCTCTCTGCATTTTAGAAGCAGAGAATGCTGAAAAATCGAGCAATGGATCTTAGAAGAATTCCACTTTTTAGGCACGACTCTTTCTATTTCTGCGCTGTTTGTTTACAGACTGAACTAATCTATAAAAAAAAGACAGAGGCCCTCAAATGCCCAACTCGATTTGAACTTAACTTTGCGTATGTCGGGACCAACAGTTATATATTTAATTAATTCAATAAGAACATATCAATAATTTGCTCGTTTCATCAAGCTTGATATGCAAAACCACATTCAAGCTTGTTATTAAATGAGCTCCAATATAAGCTAAGGGTCTATTTGGTATGCGGTAATGGAAAGGATGAAGGAATGGAATGAATAAGGGAATGAAATGGATGAGAGAATGAAATAAATCATTACATTCCATTGTCCTATTTGGTTACTCTTTATGAATATATTAATCATTACTTTGTGTTGTTTGTTAGGTATGAAAAAAACGAATCAATGAAATGTAAAAATAGTTATGATGGTGATGGCGAGCGGTGGTGGTTTCCGACGGCGGCGGTGGCCGGCGGTGGTTTTCTGGAGGCGGTGGTGGCCTGAGGGTGGTTTCCGGCCGCAGTTTCCGAAGGCGACGGTGGTTTCCGGCGACGACGGCGGTTTCTGAAGGCGGCGGTGGCCAGCGGTGGTTTCCAGCGGCAACAACGGTTTCCGGCGGCAGGCCGGTTTGCGGAGGCGGCGGTGGTTTCCGGCGGCTGCGGCGGTTTCTGGAGGCGCCGACAGTGGTTTCCGGCGGCGGTAGACGGCGGTAGTTTCCAGTGGCCATGGTTTTCGGCGACGGAAGTGGCTGGCGGTGGTTCCCGGTGGCGGCGGTGGCCTTCGGTGGTTTCCGGCGGCGGCGACGGCAGGCTCCGGTGGTGGTGTTCCCGAGGCGGTGGTTGTTGTGGTTGGTGAGTGAGTGGTGTGGTGACTAATGATGGAAGAATGGATGAAATGAAAAAAAGAAGGGGGGTGGATGGAATGAATTTCAGGGAATGGAATCAGTTATGTAATGGTTCATTTACATTACCTTCACCAACCAAACATATTTTGTTCATTCACCCTCAATGGTTCATTCTATTCATCCCCTCATTCCTGCATACCAAACGCTCTATTGAGCTAAAAGTGTAGTTTGATCTTTTAGCAAGTTAATCTAAGAGTAACTAATGAGCGGCGCAAGTTGTTAATACTCTATAGTGATCCATATTATAAGGTTTATGTGCAAAAATGTTAGTTCTAAAGGATATTGAGCAAAAGACTTAACCAAAGAATATTAAAAGTGACAAGAATCTTCAAGTACCTTGCCTTGAACTCGATGAAATCCTGATACTATCACCTTTACACCCAAAGCAACCACCTTTAACAAGAAAAGAATCACAACACATGTTTATATAATTATATACATCCTAAAAAACCAAACATCACACCTCTATCTTAACAAACAACAAACATACAAAGATTTACATCCTTGCAGCCTACGAAAATGGCTGCTAACGACATGAGATCGACTGCAATGCTCCTTATTATCCTTAATTTCGCCATGTATGTCACGCTTCTAGGCCTCGGTGGTTGGGCTATGAACCGAGCCATTGATCATGGTTTCATCATTGGTACATGTCTCTTTAGATCCTAAATTCCCTTTGAAGGAAAAATTAGTTTTAATGTTTTATGTGATCTAGTTAGTTAATAGAGTATTGGTGTGGTGGGGACTGTGAATATACCAGTAACGAGTTATTGTGATCATAAAAAGATATTTTAACTATTTGTTTTTCTTTAACGTTGTAGGGTTTGTTTATGTGTTGTAAACAGGTCCAGGGCTAGAGTTACCGGCTCATTTCTCACCAGTATACTTCCCGATGGGAAATGCAGCTACGGGGTTCTTTGTGATATTTGCTTTGATCGCGGGTGTTGTTGGGGTCGCGTCGACTATTGCTAGTTTTGATTATGTACGTTCTTGGAATTCTGATAATCGGCCCGGGGCTACTTCTGCTGCTATTATTGCATGGGGACTAACTGTGCTTGCCATGGGGTAGTTATATCTTCACTCTAATGATCTTTTTTTCAAGAATTGATATCATAAACATTTGCAAATTTCTTACCGATTAACCAAACCGACTTAACTCAACAATCTTTTTCAATAACCCAATTAACAAACCGTTTATATCTAGCCAAAGTTGATCGGTCATGAAAAGTTAAAAACCGAAACCTTTATTATAGGTTCGGTTTTAGCCTATAACTGAAGCGATCCATGCTAACCCCTAGAATCTTATATACTGAGAAGGTTGTAAATGCATCGGCAGGTTTGCATGGAAGGAAATCGAGCTTGAAGGCAGAAATGATGCATTGGTAAGTTTTGAAGGGTTAATATAAATAACACATCTGAACCAATAACACTGCTACAAAACTGACTATTTACGACCGCCATTTTGTTACGAAATAGCACAAAAAAGTCGTTATAATGATTTACTTCGGAAAAATCACACAAACAAAACGTCTTTAATGTAGCTTCTACCAAAATAGTCGATCTGACTAAACGTTCGTTCCTCAAAATATGTTAAACCAAATGTAACATTACACGTTATAATTTATATATTTTATCATCTTGTCACGTATCAGAATCGTAATTAATTTAGGTTAAATATGCACTAATTAGGTGATGTTCTAATATTTTCATGCTTTATATGTAACTTGCAGAAAACACTGGAGGCATTCTCGATTATCCTTTCAGTTACTCAGTTCTTTTTTATCATTGTCCTTTACGGATGAAGAAAGCACGCTATTCTCAAATTATTTTTCTTTTTATTTATTTATTTATTTTTGTGATTATATAACTTTAGCGACGATTGTATTGTATGATTAATTGTATTGATTGTAAAACTTCAAAGTAAAGCCTTGACACTTGTGATGTTTGATGCAAGAAGTAAAACCTTATCATACTGAAATCTATATCACTGATGTTTTTAGTTAATGAAATAATCATCTCGCTAAGAATTCTATGTTTCATTAGAGAACAAACATATTGATGTAAGGGGATTTTGATGTCGTCGTCAATTATAGCACCATCAAAGAAAATGATGACAAACCTTCATACTATCATAACAGTAACATTTTAAGAAAGTAAAACATATCGTCAAGCAAGTACATTCATCAGCATAGAAAATAGATTCCCCATGGTAGAAACAAGGGTTACTTGCAGTCCAAGTTACCAACAACCTAAACTATACTACAAAAACACAGGCACGCACCTCATACTGTGTATTTGTTTTTAGCAGCTCTGTCGAGTTTCTTCGCATCTTCCTGCAACATAATGCAAATGTAAGTCGAAAGGAAAAACAATACCAGATAACACGAGAAATTGAGGGATTTACATGAAATATGAAGCCTATCGTTTCGTTGTGATCAAGGAGCTCCTTCCACTGTTTCCCAATGCTTACCTGCAACAATGCCAATGTATCTTTATATGAAAGCGATAATATATATAAAAACTTGTTTTATTTAGTGGGTGTTTGGCATTGAGTTTTGAAAGTGATTAGAAAATAATTGTGTTTCACTTTTCAAGTTATATATAATGAGTTTCTAGTGTTTGGGTATAGTAAACCGATTCTAAGTATCTGATTATTCAGGAGTCAAACAATCAGTTTTGATAATCAGTTCGGGAGTGGCAGCAACAAATAATCGTTTCCTATTTCATATCACATAATCACTTCCAAAACGCATTTCGTGCATCACTTCAAACACACAAGATGAAATACAACATATTTTGATATGAGCTACGAGGATTCATAAAAGGAACAGTACAAGATAATTAAGGGTGCACGGTCCTCGTTTGGGCAGGTTTTGATGAAAATTCTAAGTCAGCCACAAACCATGGTTTTCGGAAATGACAATACAGACAGACCGTACAAAGTAATTTGGGGTGCGCGATCCGGTTTAAGAACACCCCTAAAGGTAACTAACTATATGACAAAATGACAAATATTAACATATTTTCAAAACTATTTAAAAGCACACGTATATATATTTCAGTCAACTATAAAGCATAACTGTTGAAACTTTAGTTGACTTAGCAGTCTAAAATCGATTGACTTTTTATAATACAGTACCTGAGCACTCTCATTAGCAGCGTTCTTGGTCCACAAAGATATTTTTTCCTGCCTTCCTCTGACATTTACAACTGCTCCACATATATCATCACCATGATCAAACTGCTCCCCAATCATTGCTAGCAACTATAGTATTAACATACGGAAAAAAGTTACAAAGAGTATGAAGTAGCAAGACCTTAATATAGAAAGAAAAAAACATTAGGGAGGTACCGTATACAGCCAACAGGTATCAGACTTGGACTTCGTAAAGGTCATGGTCCACTTTCCACCATTAGCACACACAGGGTCCTCCCACTTAGGCTCAATTTTATTTTTGAAGCAATAGAAGTCAGCTCCAGTGGCCAACTTGCTTGGTCGGTGTATATTGTTGTAAACGCTGCATTAAAAGATAGCATAGACTTGTAAGATCAAACATAATATATTGTTGTAGTATAATAAGTACATCATATCAAATGTCAGGCTTAAATATATAAATAAGAGAGCATCCAATTATCCAATAGCCATCAAGCTTCATGCTCGCAGGAACCTGCAAGAATAAACAGGTATGCAGCAGCCTTTTCTTATCACAACATGGAGATTACTAGAATTACTTGAACCTGACTGATTATCCTAAACCTTATCAAAAAATGAAGACCATAGTATTACACGAAAAGAATATCATACTAAACTAGTTTTAGAACATAGATACATAAACTCTATTTACATGAATTGTGAAATTACTCATATATATAGTATAGCTTCTCGTAGTTGTCAAAAAAACACAAGGCGATTGCCTAGGCGGCAAGGCGCAGCCCAACGCAGCCATACCGCCTTGCGTCCATCAAGGCGCACAGGTGAAATTCCTACCAAAAACTGGTCTGAACAGGTTTGAAACAACTAAAATTGGTCTGAAACATCCAAAAATAGCCTGAAACCAACCTAAAACCCCTCAAAATGGTCTGTTTATACTGTGCATCATGCTTGAAAAACGCTCGCTTTTAAGCAACTTGGCTCACTCTCTGATCCTTGAGCCTTTGTATACTATGTAATGAATAATCAGATTTTTAAGGGTTCTTTTATTCAGATTCATTAAATACATATGCAACACATATAACAATTATACAGTTTCTAGATGTGAATGTTCATAAAAACCATGCAGCTGAATTTTCATATTCAACTATGCATAACTGAACAACTGAAACCAATTGAAAACCTGATGGTGCGTTATGCTTTTTTTAACCACCAAATGCAGGGTTTGGTTTCAGACATTCGTATCTAGTTAAGACAATCAGACTCTCTAACTGCCATAATAGACATATCTTCAAGAATTCTCTCACTGATTGAAAATATATGATAACATGGTTCTTAATTTCCCCATTTCGGTCATATACGAATACTTCTATCCTTAGTATTCATACAAACATCATTCAGAAAACCAACCCATGTAGCAAACATGAACCAATCTCATGAAACCCTAATTCAGAAACTGTAATGGTTCTTAAATCCCACTTCACTCTTTCTTGACAATATACAACAGAGATTACTAATTCCATACAAGTATACAACCGAAAGAATCAATTCAAACTCCAAACAAAATCAAACACCCAAATAGATCAAATCAAAACCCTAATTCAAAACCTCCCAAAAACACCGATCCCACTTCAAATTTCAAATTACCTCCGGAGTATAACAAATCAAACATAACATCAACGACATAAACGTAACCAATTACCTCCAGAACTCTTCAACTGTAGAGAAAGTGTAGATGGGGCGCATGGAGCTCCCCCAAGCGGTTTGTTTCGCCTTAGCACTGGGATTATCGAACCAGAACGTCCACGAGTGCTCGAGCGGATGCTGAACCACGGCCGTACCAGGTCTTGAAGAAGACGACGACAGAGTGTCGCCGTCGCCGTCGCCGCCGACGATCTCCCCCTCTTCCGGCTGATCGTCGTCTTCTTCTTCCGATCGAACATTAGTGATTTTGGTGTCGTCGGTTACCTTTGATTCATCTGCTTTCACTGCTTCTTCCACCATCTTTCTCTGTGATTCTGTTTCTCTTTCTGTAAATCGATTGATCTGCAAATGTGTGATGAAATGATGATTTGATGAAGAGTGTACGGAGACTTTTGGATGTTTTATAAGATCAGGGCTACTGGTTGGGCTTTTTTGGGTGCATGGCTCAAACCCAAGGTGAGCCCAAAAAACAAAAAATTACATTTGCTCTTTTCTTTTGGGATTTTCACTAGTTTCCTATAACAAAAATTAGTTATTTAGTTACATAATATTTTAAAAAAAAAACATTTGTTAAAAATATGTAACTGATGGTCTTAAAAATATATATATATATAAGTCCAATTTCTTTTTAAGTTTTACATAGATTTTGTTATTTTCACTAATCGGTGTTATGTGTCTAGTTAAAACTTTATTTTTGTAAATAACTTGGATAAATATATACAAGTTACAGAGCTCTACTTTGGTTCATGTAATTGTTCTCTAGCTTCATATCATTGCTGTTCCAGTTAACCAAGTATTGGATATTGAATAGGTTTCCAACAAGGTGACGTTGCATTTGCTTATAGTTTCAATCGTCAGAGTGACAGTTGAATAGCATCCCAACATTATAGTGAACGGCGTTCGCCTAGTAAAGCACCGACTCCAGCTTACTTCCACAAACTCTTTCTTTTTTCAATCCAAATTCCGGGAAGATGAAATATTTGGTGGTTTACAATTGAAATTTACGTACCATTGATGTTTATTTTGGCTTGATTTCAACATATTGGAGGCGTATATGTTATTGGCTTGGGCGATAGAGGAACATGTCCAAATAAGGAGTATGTGATGATGCACATAGACTAGAGGGCAGTTTAGGACTTCGCACCATGGTTACGGTGGACCAGATGTGGTAATGGTAATGGTAATGAACTAATAGAGTGTAGGTTTATATTTAACTACATAAATGGTCGATGTGGTGTGGTCTTTTTTCATAATTAGTCCCTAAGTAACAAATATTACAAGTTTGCACACTAAGTATGTGAATTTGTAACAAATTTGTCCCCGGGTTAGATGGATGTTAATTTTTCTATTAACTTTCTTAAAATAACCAAATTACCTTTTTTTAAAATATATATTTATAAAGTATTAAAAACTCTTAAAAATAACTCTAACTCTATCTCCACCACACCTGACTACCTCTTATTATCCTCCCCATACCTCGTTGGCAACCCACCACCACCGGCAACCACCACATCATCTTCGAAAAGTACACAATCGCTTGAGATCCACCACCACACCGCCTGAAACTAGCACCAAAGATGAACCAGATTATCATGTCGAAGGAGATCACTAAAACTAGTGCAAACATTGTCACCACCGCCTCTACACCACCAATTGCTCGGCCATATATAGTTCATCGATTATTGAGTTAAGACAGGGTCTCTCTATTTTAACTCAATATGGAGAAATGGATAGGTACTTGGCGGTGGTAACGACGGGTTAAAGGGTTGAGGCGTGGTGACAGCAAGTTAAGGGGTGGAGGCGGTGGTGGTGACAAGTTAGGATGGAGAATGGTCGATCTTTCAATCTATGGAGAAGAAAATATCTTGATGGTGGAGGCGATGGTGGTGGCAAGTTGAGGATGGAGACAGCATTGGTGGCAGGTTGTGGTGGAGAAGGCTCTATCGATCTATGGAGAAGAAATGGTTGAGGGTGGAGGCGATGATGGTAGCAAGTTGAGCATCTTACTTTTACATTACTGTACCAAATTGTTATTTATTTTTATATATATTTTAATATTTTGTATTTTAAAAAGAGTATAATGGTCATTTTACGCCATAAAAAGTTAGTTTTCATCCAGGTCGGAGACAATTGTATTACAACTTAACACACTTAATGTGCAAACTTGTAATAAATGATACCTGAATACCAAACTTAAAGTCGGACCTTACCACATGGACCATTTATGTAATTTAACTCTATATTTTTACATTTAATTTCTTTTTTAATCTTTATATAGTTATATTAAAATGGATAAAGGAAAAAAAATATCTCTCATGTGAGAGGCACATGATATGACTTAACGAGATTTTTGAATGAGTTATTAAAATTTAAAAAATCGTATAAAATTTTTTAAGTTTTAATCTCCTATGACATGATTTGATTTAGCGTATTCTAAAAAATATATCTTTGTTATGGGTGTTGTGTTTCATACACCATTGAGTTGACTTGTGAACGGTCGTTTACCAAGCCAAAAACGGTCGGTTACTCAGTCATAAACGGTCGTTTACAGCTAAACAAGCGGCAGTTTAGCTTTTCCAGAATTTGGAATCTTGAGATTTTCTTTTGCAGGTTATTCTCGATAAACGATAGTCTTCTTAATTACAAACGGTCGTGGTTCACAACTGGGAGTTCTTTTACTTAAGATGGTGTCCAGCTCCAGACTATATTTACTTATTTAGTAAAACAGTCGTTTACCTCTTGAAAAACGATCTTTTACAGCTTGAAAAACAGTCGTTTATCTTGTCTGGTATAAGGTGGATGAATCAACGACCCCATTTGTTATTTGCTCTGATTTATTTCTTTGAGGATGACTCATTATAAACTATAACATTTTATAGTGACGTGAACAGTAGTTTCACTTCTACTGATCCACGTCGCCACCCCTTACTGCATGTTACTTGTGTTTCACACCAGATACCCTGCATCACCATCATCTCCAATCACTATTTCTTCCATACCCCTGAAACATAGTGATGATTGTTTCTTCCCTCATCGTCTCCATCGTCGTTATGGTTCTGCGACAACTTTGATTCTTTCTTCGACTTTCGACATTGCAGGTTAGGCCGCTTCTCCCCTCGCTTTTCATCTATTAGAATCTTTCTTCCATTTTCTTGATTTCATGTTCATTGCTTCATCTACCATCTGATTTTAATGGGTTTCTTGAGTTTCTTAGCGTACCGAGTTCGCGGACTTATCAACGACAGTGTCGTTGTCATGCATGGCATTTGATTTTACCTATACGGTGTTATATATAGCTTTTAGTCTTCTAACTATTAGGAGTTTATGCTTGTGATTCTAGGTATTGTAAATTTGTAATGGCATTCATCTTCCATCTGTAATGTGTTTATGTTTGTGATATCGTGTAGCTTATGCAAACAATTTTTTCCTCACAAAGTTTAATGAAAACATTAGTTATTTCAACAATTATTTAAAATTTCTTTTTGAGTTCATCCCTTGATAATCAAACATTACAACAAGATTTTCTTAACAGCCTCATACGCATAATGAAACACCACCAAATTGGATAGAATCTATTTTAGCTATTGAAGTAGCCAAACTTTATTTAGTAAAACAATTTTCATACATGCATTAGTTCAGCGTATACATTTCCATGATTTTGATAACGTACTTTAAAAAAAACACATTCTATAAAAATATAATATAAAACGCCTTTGAAAAACCGAAAACAAACTTCGTTTATACAAAAAAAAGTAAAAAATCCTCTACTATGAAGCTTGAAGAAACTTTCCGTATTATCGTATTTAAAATTAACCGCTCATAATTATTATCAAAATTAAATCTACAATTTTTTTTATATAAACATGTATTGTTAATAGATTAACGTCAAAAATATATATAAAAGGCTCGTTTAGACTCGCAAGCTAGCTCGAGTTTGATATGTGAAGTTTGAGCTCGACTCAGTTATTTAACGAGCCATAATATGAACTCGAGCACAAGTTAGAGTTCGGGCTCGAACACATTAAAGGCTGGATCGATTTGAGCAAGTTTCTAACCGATCTGAGTAGCTCATGAGCTGGTTTAACTCATTTATACCTATAGCACTATATGTGTTTGTGTGTGATATGTTAAATGCGCAAGGAGAAGCAGGAGCGGAGCGGTCTGGCTAAACGTGCAATGCCCCGTAGGGAGATCTAGCTTATTGGTTTAGTGCTTCCGGGTGCTTGCCAGTTCTAAATGACTTCACTTAGCTTTCCATGTTCTTACAAGAAAGAATCTCTTCTCCTAATTGAATCTACGCATATCGAATTCAGTAAAGACTCGAATAGATGCCTTCCTTCAAATAGTTTTCATCCCGTTGATGGTATTTACTACACTAAGGCTAGATCCGGACTAATCCTAGCCTATTCTTATGAAGGAAGGTGAGCATGAAGCAACGGCTAGATCCTCACAGTAGGCAGCTTAGCTGTGATTATGAATTCAGGTAAGAAGTGTTATGCAATAAAAAAGTCAGCTAATGCACTTAAACAGGTAATTGATTTCATTAGAGAATTGAATTGCAGGTTGGTCAGCAGGTCAGGTACTTCTTAGGCCGTTGAGCGAAACTCTTGACATCCTCCTCTTATGAGGGGATAGGAGTGAAAGAATCATTAAAAAGTTAAATAAATATAGTTGTTATCTTAAAAAGTTAGGGGGTATAACAATTAAAAAATAGTATTAAAGAGGGTATCATAGCATTACCCTTCTTTCATTCATAATAACAAAATCATTAAGATAACAAAAACATCATTCATGCTATCTTTATGACTCCGTGGTGTATTTTATGGAAGTCAAAAAATGCAAGAACTTTCAACGATCATTCATCGGAGCCATTAAATATTTTGTACAGAACAAACTATCTTTTCCCGGTGGATCAATTATAGAGAGAAAATGATAAATTTAGAATGTAAGTCCTGATGTGATATTAGTTTTTAAATTAACTTCTTATCCTTGTATTCCTAGCTTCTTGATAGCTTTTTTTTAATATAATGAAAACTGTTGAAAGAATAAACAAAACAATCATTAAATCTATATGATTTATAAAATGTTATAAATAGTGCCATTTAGGCTAGTTAGTGTCGAGTGGTTTTGTAAATTTTTTTTCCTTTATATTAAATAACTTGAGCCTTTTGTTTATATTATTGAGAATAAAATACATAAATTAAAACTAAAATAACTTCAAATAGCTTTAAAAATAAACTTTAAAAACTAAAATTAACTTACTTCTTTTATTTCCGAATTTGCTTGCGACAATCCTAGCATTAGTATGAGTTCGTTAACTAAATATTGCAAGGCAACCTCATATTTCGGCAAGTTCACATTTACATTGGATGACTTTTTCAAGTATAGCAAGGTCAACCCTTCGTACACTTTTTGAATGTCTTGATATCACGTTTAATTTATTCTTGTCGCATGACTTTCTATCGCTCTTTTATCATAAGAATCGTCATTTCATGTGTTTTTATTTTAGAAGTGAAAATCTGTATATGCCTTCCTTTTCTTCTTTGCTAGTCGCCTCGAAATAAAAAACGATGACGATCAAATTTGCCTTGAAATAGGCAATCAACATTTAATATATCTTTTTATAGTTTTTCTGAACGGCAACTTTGCGACCTTGCTTCGACGGATATGAGTTATCTTAATCGGGTCTACCTACATGTTTCCCAACCGAGACCGCACCCCCAACTCTCTTAGAAGTAAACCTATTGTTGAGAAAAATGTCTGCTTCAACTCTAAACATTTAGTTCAAAATAATACTTGAACCCATAACCTTCCTTTATTTGCATGTAATGTGTATCTTATTTTAACCGGTTGAGCTAAAGATCATATGTGTATACGTATAAGAAGTTAAAAACTTAAAACTTGAAACAATTAATGAGAAATTAACCCCACCGGACTCACCTGACCCGACCCTGACCCAGTGACCCACCACTGGTCAGCCCCCTCATCTCCCCATTCCATACGGCACCTCTATCCATGTCAAATTGTCGGCTACTCCTTTTCTTAAATATAAAGTTTTCTTTTTATGTTTAAACATAAGACCATTAAATATCTTGCAATCCTATATATTATAATTAGAATTTTTGTCTATATTTATTCCAGATAAAGTTATTTATTGATTTACTGCAAAAAAGTATCATGATTACTTTTTACAATTTGATTGTATGATAAATTTTCACTAAACCGAATATCTTTTTCCTCTTATGTAAAATAACAAGAAAAATCTTCAAAATAAATTTTCACCAAGTATATCTACTATAATAACTGTCATCTTTCCAAATTATAACAAAGTAACCATCAAATATCACAACAAAATAGTTGGGTTTGATTCTTTTTTAAACAATTGTCATATCACGTTAAAAATATAATAATACAAAACCATCCGGTGACAACACATTAAGATTTACACGTCATAACCATGTCATAAAAAACCAACATTTACCTTCATCCAAATTTGCATCAAAATGTCGAGATCTCAACATGTATATCAAGATCTTAACATGTAGGTTGAGACCTTAAAGTCTTAAACGCACTTAACAGTTAACAGAGTTCCGGTATCAAAAAAAATTACTATAAAGATTTCGAATGGCGCTCATAATTTGACGTGGAAGAAAAAGACACGGAGGAAGTATGTCAAAAAGAGAGACATGTTCAGAAATCTTTTGTAAAAACACACCAATTAACGGGTACATGACAGAAGGGAAAAAGAGAGGAAATGTGGCCCGTGGAAAATGAAAAATCATCCCCGGTAAGCCAACATTCCAATGTATAATCTTGATCTTTTTATCTAGATTTCAAAAGTTTTTTTTTCTAAACGACCAACGAATACTTTAAAGCTCGGTCACCCGGGTAAACCTATTAACGAAAGACCACTTACGTCCGCAAACACAGACAGTGCTAATGACCCGTTCCGCCCATCTTACAATGGAAACCTATCACCCAAAAACACACTTTAATAAAACTTAACTCACTTGAAACATATTGAATCAAGTAAGAATCAAACCCAAAAATTACTTAAAAAAAATCATAAGGTGTCTCCTTCCGAACCGATTTATCTAGGGTCGTTAGGCTCAAAAGTTCATTTTTTAATTTGTATAATATTCTAACGAAGAAATTAATAAATTCCAACGGGTTTCTTTTGACCAACATAAATGAGAGAGGCAGAGATCTGTTACCATTAAAACACACAGGTGAAAACTGCAACTCATTATTCATCTCTCTCACACACACACACCAACACACACACACCGCCATTGATGTCGTAATCAAACACATGATCCGATACAAGTGAACACACAAACCACCAAGTCAACTGCACACACCTTCACTTCAGTTAAAACCAACGATACCCAATATTAATTCAATGCTTATAATATCATTTTCATATCTTCAACCTTCACAAGTTGCTCTTAATTCCCTCAGATTCCACTGACGAAAATTGTGTTTATTCCATTGATTACCACAAGCAACATACGATTAGACGTACGATTTGGTTTATCCCCTCTTTTCTCCATGATCAACCCTTCATTCGATCGTATTCATCGCTTATTAGCTCAAATTCGTCAACTGTTTTAAGGTAATTCAACAAATCATCGATTAAACCCCTTTTGTTCTGTTTATCGTCATCTATGATGCATTAATGCTTGATTTCATCGGTTATTGAGTGTTGAGTTTGCTTTCGTTTAGAAATTAGGGATAGAGTGTAAGGATTCAACATGCTCTTCATCAATTTGAAGTTAGTTAAATCATCGATGGATACGTGTATTTGGTTAATGATTTCATTTTATGAATGATTATTGATTGAATAGATGATTAAACACTTGATTTAAGTATAAACTGTTGGAAACGTGATGATCACAGAAATTTAGGGTTTAGCCTTTCAAACCCTAAGATTGGAAAAGGGGCATTTAGTTCATGTTTACTTTATGTTTTCTATGTATCATTCCTCTGCTTGATGAATTTGTCTGTAAATGCAGCAGATTTAATCAAGCTGTTGCTGGTTTTGATGGAGAACAAAGGTTTGAACATTAACAGGCCACTTCTGTCTGTAAGGCGAAGAGCGTCGTCGCTAAATGTTGATAGAAAAAATGAAAGTTGCATTCCGGTTAGACCTTCAGTGGAATCTTGTACAACTGAATTGATATCGAAGGATTTGATGAACACAGGAAGTGTTCCTTTTGGGTGGGAGCACAGTCCAGGAAGACCGAAAGATGAGCAGGTTCGAACCATGGACAGCCCTCCCGGTCTTCCTAAGCTTCCCCCGGGTAGATTTTTAGAACCTGTGAAGAATGATTCGGTTAACAATGCTTCGAAGATTACCAAATCTGAAAGCATGGAATCAACAAAGAAAGAAAGTTTTGATTCCCGGAATGATGGTGATGATGATGGTGATGAAGATGACGATGAAGCGTATATGGATGCACTTGATACTCTTTCACGCGGTGAGACGTCGTTCTATAACTGTAGTGCTAGTGGTGTAAGTGGGTTTGGGTCAGATTTGAAACCATCTGGGTCGCTTCCTGCTGACCCGAAAATGAGGGACTTCATGATGGGTCGTTTTCTTCCTGCTGCAAAAGCAATGGCTTCAGATTTACCTCAACATACTTTCAAGAAAAGTAACGTCAAAGAGAAGCCACAAGAAGTAAAGAAACTAGTTTATATTGATAACAATAATAATAATAAGATGAAGCTTAGATATGGACCTAACTTTTTGCAAGATGTCACTCATGATAAAGAAGAAGTAGACGACGATGACGACGATGATGATAGTGAGTATGATTACAACGTACATGGAAATAAAGCATCTAAACTTTGCGGATTGCTTCCACGTTTTTGCTCTGTTAATCCGGTTCATGGAATGTGTGTAAGGGCCAGACTACCGATTGCTCCTGCTAAAAGAACTCAAACAAGCTCGTCTTCTAGTAGTTCTTACAGAGAAACTGATAGTGAGGTATCTTTCTTGATCCTTTTTCCCACAATTATTTTGTTGAACTAATAGTTTCTAATTAAATATTTTGATCTTGTGATCTTAGCCTGCCAGGAATGCTATATATAAGCACAGATCACTGAATAGTGTTTCGAAGAACGAATCCACTGAAAGCTCAAATCTAGAAGGATTAAAACTGTACAATCGTCTGCAGGGAAGTGGGACTTCAGTTGATCTCAGTGGATCGTTTCAATCTACTGTTTCTGAACAAAGCGATTCAAGCTCAAGGAAAAAAGGTGTAAGCTTTAAGGAATTACTATCAGACAACAACACATATGAAACAGAAATAGACAGCCACGATTCCATAACCGAGAAGACACTTTATGTGGATACTGTTCAAATCATCAAATCTCCACAAGAAAGTCCAATTCCATCATGTATAAAGCCACAATCCAATGTCAATGAACCATTGACGTCAGAAATTTTTGCTGATGAATCAAAACAGGATTTGGAAACAAAACAGTATGAAGATACTGAAGTTGAACCAGAAATGCTTGATGATATTAAGGGTGACAAACAGTTAAAGGCTTCTGAAACTGGAGTTTTTGAGCACCTTGCACCCCCACCACTGCCAAAATCACCATCAGACTCGTGGCTATGTCGTACGTTACCTTCTGTGTCTTCAAGAAACTTACATATGCGATGGAACCAAAAATACCCGTCTTCCAATACGTTAGCGAATGACCCAAAAACTGATGAGAACATCCGGGTACGACGAAATTCACAGGTAAATAGATTATTACTTTTTATTATATAATTGTCTACTAGTTGGATTAGTGAATTTGATTTACACAATGCACCTCTTTTCTCAGGGACAATTGAATACTATACCAGAAAGTTAGATGTGTGGCTCAGCTGTTTCAGGTTCTTTCTTCTGTGCATATGTTTTGCTGGCAAGATTCATCAGATCAAATGATTTGGTGATCATACAATTGTTTTCTTATGGGAGTATCATTTTTTAAAAAGAAATATGAAGAATAAAGAAATGTATAATTGATTATATCTTTCTCATACAATCCCTTGTAAAAATATAGATTTATTATTGTAATAACATATAGTTTTTATAATCAGATTAAACATTGTAGAAGAGAGTTGCATGACTTATGATCAAATTTCTTTTGATGTGAAAACCTTTACATAATTACATTAGAAGTTACAAATGGCATTTTGCTAATAGCCTAATACCCTACAAACCCTAGTGTGCATTTGTCTATACAATTATCCTTGTTTTCTTAAACTAGACTGACTTCTTACACTAAAATTTTATGACTAAATCATCTATACTAACAAGGCTACATGTATAGATGATTTTATGACTAAATCATCTATACTAAATCATCTATACATGTATCTTTTAACCACATGTAAATAGACTATGTCTAAACAGAAATCATCGTACTATACATGTTAAATAATTGTCTTCTCTACATTTTACATGTATTTAAATGATTGTTTTGTTATTCTAGATTTTTAGTAACTTTGAAAATACTTTTTTCAATATTCAGATAATACTAATGAATCACTAACAATCTAAAAAAAGTTGCAAGCTCTACACTTGATTTATGTGATCAATATATTATAATTTTAAGCACCATTAAAACTTAAATATTAGTAAACTGCCACATAAAATAATTAACTTAACCGATATGTTAATAAAGCAAGCAAATGAATAGTTTGTTTCTTGGATTCTTCCATTTTGGCCACATGAGTTTTAAACTTTTCATTTGTGGAGGCGGTTGTACAAGTGCGTAAAGCACTCTCTTCACCTTGCCTTTTCACTTTCTTCCTCTTCACCTTTTTTTAGGGTTACACTTAATCCTAATCGTTGTTGCATCTGTTGGTTTTTCACGATTGTTGTTTCTCCGTTGCTTGAGGTTTTTTTTGGGTATTTTTGATCTTAATCTTAATTTTTACCATGCCAACTTGCCCGGTGATAATGGGTAAGGCGATCTTGAACCGTAATATTTTATTTTTGGTCTGTGACGGTGGTGCATATGTCGGTGTTCATAGTTCGATGATGACGACGACCCGTTGTGTGAGACTTGTGTCACTGTGTTGGTTTTAGTTGGATTATTTGAACTTGTTGAGGGTCCTTTATTGACCTGTTTTTGCTTTGTTAATGATGGTGGCTATGGTACGTTGATGATGGTGTGCTTTCGTCTGCTAGAGACGTCACCCCGTCTATGTTATGATTGTGGAACCCATGTCTTGTAAACATTGCTATGATGATTGTGGTGGAGATGGTTACTTGTCATGGCATAATTAAGGACGACAAAGTGTAATGTTATCCACTTGCAACCTGTGTTGCAGTCATAGTGATCAAGTTGCTTGATCTTAGCTTAATAATTCTTCTTTTGAGGTAGACTGGTTTGTTTTTACCTTAATGTGTTATGCAAGATGGATCTTAACAAACAAGTATTGACATGTGACCTTTTTTAACTAATCGTTGATATGAATTTTATTTGGTTTGTTTATTGTTGAAATTTGGTTCTCGCCTAATATGAGTTATTTTTGATTTTGGGGTTTGTTGAAATTGTTTTGGGTCAAATTAATGTGCAAGTGTTAATTGGGTGTCGTAAGGTAAATTGTAGTTGTTTAACCCTAATGCATAATCGGGTTTGTCAGATTTCATGAAGAAATAGCAACTTTGTTAATAAAAAAAAAGGTTGTGATTGTAAGAACGTGATGGTCGGATAATATGCGTTTCTTGAGCCTCGATTCAACTAGTCTGTTACGCGTACGAGCACATGAGAGACAACACTAGTATAAAAAAGGAGCTTTTTGTTGAATAAGTATTTAAGATTTTTGGTCGTGAGCGTTTTGAAGTGCAATGTAAAGAAAATGTTATAATGATACTATTACGGATGTAATGCATTATAATGGACACAACATAAAATTTTAAGTATTTGAAATGACTATACCTAATATTGATTTTTTTGTTGTGTAGATGCGTGTGATATTTATAAATTTATATCTGTATATACGAAATTGTTCATTATAGTAATGATTTTCAATTAAAAATAAAATAAGAGTTTGAAACCGTCAAACTAAAAAGCTCCCTCTTTATAATCAACATGACATTGATGGTGTCACTTTTTAGGTGCTCGGGTCAATTACGCTATTACAAAGTAGAACCGATAAACAAAATAGGAGTAAACAAATCAATTCTCAACTAGACTTACCAAATTGTCAACATTAATGTATGAAGTGGAAAATGTTAAGTCAAACTTGGAAGGAGAAGACTATGTGAAGACTAGATCACATCTCAACAACAAGATCTGATGTTGTAAGGAGGAAGATACCGATATTAAAAATAAACTGGTATTAACTTTATCAAACAATAGATGAGACTGTTAGAAGGGAAACAACGAGTGAAGACCTTCAAAAATTCAAAAGCATAATGCTAGGAGAAGTATGTAAAAACAAACACAATTCAATAGTATTAATTTTATTTTCTCTTAAGCTTAGTTAATATTATAATAATAATTGTATCATTTATATATATTTCAGTAATTAGACTCTATATTAGTATCTATCGTTTCAAACAGTGAATATGTAAACCAGATCTTTTAAAACACTTTTTAAAACACATGGTCAAATGGTCAATAACCTAAACTCAAAAAGAAGGCTCTTGTATTCTTGTGTTGTTAAGACCATGAGTAATGGTTAATGCTCATTAAAGAACATTTTCTGTTACATCAGCGTCAAGTCACGTTACCTTTTTGTTAAAAACATAAGTAATGGTTGATGCCCTCATATAACGCCCCTTTATTATTATGGATTTGATGATTTGTGCCGTTATAATAATAATGCCCCTTTAAACATAGCCCCACCGTAATGATAATGGAGACATTATATGACGTTATGTATGGGGTTAACGTTCATTACACATCGTCTAAAAGCATAACTCCTAATAAAAAGCAAGTTAAGACCAAGTAGTTTCCCCAACTCGGTACAATCAGTCACTGACTCACTGAGTCACTGGTGGAAACCGTTTAGGAGAAACGCAGAACAGAGAAGCAGTAGAGAGAGATGGAAGAGACGTCTAAATCACCACCAGCCGCCAGTAACAGTAACGGCCACCACCACGACGGCGGAGGCAGCGGCGGCGCAGCAACGACGGATCATTTCAAGCACCGGAGGTCCCACCACACCGGCGGCAGGTCCCGTAGGGTTTCCGGCGGACGTCATGAAGTACAGGCGCCTCCGTGTACGGATTTCGATAAAGCCTACTTTCAGTCGTACTCTCATGTCGGAATTCATGAAGAGATGATCAAGGTACTGATGCGACATTGAACGATCTCGTGTTGTTTTGATTCTAGTGTTGTTTTGTGATGTATCCACCTGCATTGTGTGATTTTAAGCTGTGTTTGTATTATTAGTTTCATAACCCTAGTTTTAATTTGATTTGTAAATAAACTAAATTAATACACGCAGAAATGAACAAGAAGTCAAGAACTAGGTTAATGGTATTATATCTACTTGTTAAATTGTTCCTCTTCCTTGCAGTCTCTTTGTTTAAACTTATCACATATGTTAGCAATTTGATCAAAGTTAAGGAATATGATGGAATTGAAAGAAAAGTTTGGCTGTGAAATTATAACCATGTACTGATAACTTTGTTTATTTAAAATATATATTGTTGAGAGAAATTTGTAAGCACCATGACAATTTTATATTCTTTGCCTACAAAAGATTACGAACTAGTCAACATAAGATATCCAGAACTGAGTTTTAAATTTGAAAACAGTTCTACAATATATAACACTATAACTTGTTCTTACATGATGGAACTTGGAAGTGAATTATATTTTTGGAGATCTGACCATATCACAGGATGCACATAAATTTAAAAAACACAGAGACAACATATTTGGAACAACAATAACAATGTGGTAATAAGTTACAGTAAGTTAGACCATGCTTTCTATTATATATCAAATATCTCCCCATTCACAAAAATACAAGTTGACAATCAAAGAGCAATTTGATCAGAACATCAAGGGAATATTAGTATACCATGAGAAGTTGTATTTATAGTTTTTTAGGACTTGAGCCAACTTTGTAGGTATTGGTATTTCAGCATGTTGCTACAGTCAGTTTTATTAAGTTTGGTTATGTGAAACTGAGTATACAATTTCATTTACTATTCTTCAAGCAGTAACTAATTTCCACTATATATTTTTTTCCTAATTCTTGTACTTTACTTGGTCTTTGTACTGCAGGATCGTGTGCGCACTGAAACTTATAGGTCGGCCATTTTACAACATCGGAGTCATATTGAAGGCAAAGTAAGAAAATACATTTATAATGAATAGTTTAAGCTGTTAAAATAACATATTAATTTGTATACGTAGGACTTCCTTCAATATGGTGCTTATCAAAAGATGCATAAGAGGCATGTAGCTCTGTTTTATATTAGGTTCTAGGGTGCATATAGGGGTTCATGTAACCTCATTTTAGTAATGACACAGACATACTTTTTTACAGCCACACTCTGGTTTGGCCATTGTCTTTTTTGACTTTCAGGTTTAATATTTTGATTTTTGACTTCTATACAATGTAAAATGGTAGAAGTAAATGATTAATCTGGGGTATGGTAAAATTATAATTTTGTCCTTTGTTATTGTTAAATCAATGTTTTGACCCTTAATATATTTTTAGTTTAGCTTCTGCAATAAATGGTTAATTTATCTTGCCTGAAGGTTTTGTTCTTTCATTTTGGCTGTCCTTATTCACCGTCTCGATTTTGTTATTGATTCATTTTTGTGCAAGGTTATTATGAGCCTTAATAGTGATTCTAGGATGGGAGTTTGTTTCATGATATTGGCATTGGATAACTAAAATGACAATGTGTTGAATAAATCAGTTTGATTCATGTAATCTGGTAATCTTTGTGTGCGTGCATTGTGTATATAAAAATTTATGTTCATTAGATCTTTAAACTTGAAATAGAAAAGAAAGATATCATGTCTAACATACTTTTCAACACAACCTCATGCCAAAATAGCCCATAGCTTATATTCTAGTTGGATATATGAAACACTTGACAAAAACTCCCCAACTTGATATTTAAAATGTTCCTTGTATATGCTCACCTTTTATCCTATAATAGCACGACTCATCACATAAATTTCAGTTATTTCTGCTCTTGCACACAATGTCTTTAAAAGGTTATTTAGGTGTTAAAACTCTTCATAGTGACATGGTCATACGAATGCACATACCTCTTACACTTATAAATTTCTCACATTTATGAATATATCATAATACAAATGTGCTTCTCTAGAACCAAAATTTTCAAGTATATATACTGTTAACTGGCTGAAATAAGAAAATACATCAATTACAAGTTAGAAAATTAACAAAGGTATCTGGGTGCGAGTGTAGTTTTTGAAGTTCATGATCATCTACGTGTAGTAGGTGATATGAAGTTCGTCTTCTCTTTAGTTTCTTTTGTTTTTTTGAATTCATAATATTTATTGGAATCACTTGTGTCATAGGTTGTTGTAGATGTTGGCTGTGGCACAGGCATCCTCTCAATATTTTGTGCTCAAGCAGGCGCAAAAAGAGTAAGACTGTTTAAGCATGAAATGATGATTGATCATATTTAAAATGATTTAAGTTTCAACTTCTAAGGCTTTTCAAGAACTTAATCAACTTTATGGCAAGAAATTGTTGTTATTTTCTTTCTCAGCATTGACTTTATTTTTGCTAGGTTTATGCGGTAGATGCCAGTGAGATAGCATTGCAGGTATGTTCACAATTTCTAACAGTTACCATAATGTTGTTAATGATATTTTCACTATTATTAATTTATTCAGAGAAAAAGATAATCTTAAATTTTAATGTTGTTTTGTTAAAAAAAATTGAACCAGGCAAGTGACATTGTCAAGGCAAACAAACTTTCTGACAGAATTACTGTTTTACATGGACGTGTAGAGGTACAATTTCATAAACGACACAATTTGGTTAATGTACTTGGATTGTGATGCATTATTCTTTGGTTTTCATCATCCAAATTATAACATTTTATTGTCTGCGTGCAGGATGTTCAAATTGATGAAGAGGTTGATGTTATAGTTTCTGAGTGGATGGGTTATATGCTTCTCTATGAGGTAATGGTTGTATTTATTATGTTATTCCCAAGTGTTTATGGTTCTATTTTGTATCTAATATTCTTGTTGTCTTGTAGAGCATGCTTGGGAGTGTTATTATCGCCAGAGACCGCTGGTTAAGACCTGGCGGTCTTATCCTTCCTTCAAATGCAGTGGTATGTCTTCTTATTTCTTTATTATGGTCAATAGTTATAACTGTTAGACAATATATCTAAGTTGAGATTTATGGATTTTAATGATTTTTTGTTGTGTTTCCTGCAGTTATACATGGCCCCTGTTACACATCCCAACAGATATGCAGAAAGTGTTGATTTCTGGCGCAATGTCTATGGGATTAACAGTGAGTAAAAGGATAATCTAAAATAGCCTACCTTACATACATAAATATACATAGTGATGAGTTCAAATGAGAACCACTAATTGTTTAGAAACATTTAGAATTATTTTATTCACAGTTGAATACATAGATTCACATGTACATATACTATGGTAGGGCTGTCCAAGTAACTCGTGGCTCATAAATCTCTTGAAAACGTTTGATTAAATTAAGCTTGAGCCAAAATGGCTAGAGCCAGCTGGCTTAAACAAATTCTCGAGCAGTCGAGCTAAGTTCGATCCGTTGTGAAGTGGCTCGTTGGCTTATTCGAGTAAAAAGCCCATATAAAAATAGGCTAAATGTACCATTTAATAACTAAGAGCCAAATGACTTCCAAGCCCAACCAGTCCAACTCCTAGTTCTTCCCAAGTTTCCCTTTTTGCCGTAATTGCCATATATCACTATCTGCAGCAGCTCTGGACTTCCTCCCAGGTCCCCTTACAGCCTAGACCTTTCCGAGCTCTGCAGCAGCTCTGGACTTTTTGCCAACTTCTGCCCTAATTGCCATATACTGCACCACGTTACACTTCTCTACTTTTAACCCATTCTGTGACCCAGCGACAGAATAGAGGTGAGGAGAACTCCCAACGGCGACCAGTGTTGATTAGTGATCAGCAGGCAACTGAATCTGTAACTGTTCTTTGGCCACCACAGCCCTGTATTGATTGAAAAAAACAAGTCAACTCATAGAGCCACGATCTGGCTTGAGTTGTAAAAGAGCCGAGTACGAGCCCAAGTTTTAGCTCGGTGGGGAGATTACAAGCTGAGCTGTCTCGTATAGTTTTAAGCTCAAGCCGGAGTTTAGTCCTGGCTCGGCTCAGCTCGCTCACTGAACAACCCTATACTACAGTTTTAAAATAGAGTATTTACCGATTCACCGATGAATACGTGTATTCACTAGTAGATCCTAATGATTTCAAAGATAGTTTATTCATACATGAATACATGTGTTCAATGGTGAATCATATGGTTCTTAAATATATCGTGGTTCTCATTTGGACCCACCCCTCTATGGCTCTATTGTATGCATAGATATATTGATATAGGCATGAGTAATAATGTTATGTGTATTTTGTGTTTTTATTACAGTGTCTCCAATATTGACACTGGCAAAACAGTGTGCTTTTGAAGAGCCATCTGTGGAGACCATCAGTGGAGAATGTGTTCTTACATGGCCACATGTGGTTAGCTTCTTGTCAAGTGCTCTTAAACACCTGTTTACGAGAAGATTTTTTTAATATTAATGCTTTTGGTGTCATATATATTTGAAACTTTGTGTTATTGGAAATAGGTAAAGCATGTGGATTGCTATACAGTAACAACTAAGGAGTTAGAATCTGTTACATCAAACTTTAAATTTCAATCTATGATGCGAGGTAAAGTCCCTTTAATGCATTTTAAGGGAACTTTTGTTTTGGGCACTTAATTTGATACTAGTTTAACTAAATCTTTTTATTTATTTCAGCTCCTTTCCATGGGTTTGCCTTTTGGTTTGATGTGGAGTTTAGTGGGCCCGCTAATAGTGGTGAACCATCTTCAGTTGACGAGTCAACCAAGGCAAACCCTTCTGGTGGTCATAGAAGGAAGCGTGCCAATCCTGATGAAGCACTTGTTCTCTCTACTGCACCCGAGGATCCTCCTACACATTGGCAACAGGTATTCTGTTGTGGTTAGATGGGGCGAAATGGATAGGTTAGGTTGGCCTAAATAGTCACTCTAATTATGGGTCGCGTCAACCTGAAACACTTTTATGTTATAAATACTAAGAGGTGGAAAAGTAGCCGGGTTGAATAATGGGACAAACTGGGTTATTTTTAGTACAAGACGAGTTGGGTTGACCCGAAACAATGTTTTTGTTAATAAAACATAATTAATTAATGGGTTAAATACGACTACAAAACTAGATTGCTACAGTATGTACACTTGGGACAAGTTTGGACTTTGGACCGTTTCCTTTTTAGTTTCTTTTCAAAAGGTTACTCGTTTTACATGTTATAACTGAACATAAGCCAATTCAGTTCATTCATAATTGGGTTGAAATGGCTGTTTGCATTTTGCTATTCATTTTATTGATTACTAAATTGTTTTCTTTTTTGGCAGACAATGGTATACTTCTATGATCCAATAGATGTTGAGCAGGATCAGGTTATTGAAGGTTCCGTTACATTAAAACAAAGCAAAGAGAACGCTCGGTTCATGAACATTCATCTTGAATATGCGTAAGTTACTCATTCTTTGCTAATTTAACCTAGAGGTTATCATTATTACCGCAACTATATTGTTTTCATAATCATAATTGATGAATTAATTATATGAAATAGTTATCTAAAAAATTGAACAAAGAGGTGTTTGCGGGCCAACCCTGTTCGGCCTGTACAAACAGGTACTCCGTACTAAAACTTGATCTGATTGTTTGGACTTGTTTTGACCTTGTGTGTTGCAGCTCAGGCGGCCGGTCCTTTGTAAAAGAATCCGTGTTGCGTTGACATATCAAAAGTGACATTGTAGTTTCTGGGCTTCATTGAATTTCACCATGAAGCATTGAAGGCTGACTATGTTTGTAGGTAGGTAGAACATGTAGCAAGAGTGTAAAATTTTGTACGGTATTAATCTGTGGATTCAAGCTTTTTGTGCTTGTGGTAACGTGGGCTTAAGGTACACTTTGTAGTTTGTCATCTTTACTGGCAGGTTTGAAACTATAAAAGACAAGGGCGCGCGTGGACTTGCGCTTGCACACACACACACGCTGAGGTTTAACAGGATTCATTACCATTTAGGAACTGAGGATTTGTATACGAGATTAATATTGATTATATAATTAGTCTCTAGTCTGAGTACCTTGGTCTGATAGCATTTAGGATTTGCATTGATCTCATGCAAGCATCCTTCCCTTAGAGGCCCTCGTCTTGAGCCATCATTGCATGCATGTTGGCTTTCTTGGAGCAATGAGCTCAATGCCGGTCTCTGCATATAAGCATTCATTGTTTTTGTAGGTCGTCCTCAAGTTTTTGTTCTTCTCGGTGGGTGGCTTCAATGTATTATCATCCAGACGAATTTCTTTTGCCCTACTTTTCTCATGGCTCACCCTCTAATCCTTTGATGACTTTCTTTTCGTAATATTGATCGTTCCTCCCCTTTTGTGATAGTCATGGCTAAGTTTCGAACACACTGTTGTTTTAATTCTGTCTTCATACACGCTTTTTAAGCCATCAAGGAAGTAAGAGTCTTGTTTGGAAAGATTTTGAATCTCATGGATAACATTTGTGAACTCTTGAAAGGTTCTACGCTTAAGCTTAATGTGACTTGGGTTTAAATTTTTAGAGTTCTATAGATAGAATTACTTCTTAATCTTAGCCTTCGTCTCCTACACTGTGTTCTCGCCCAAATTATTGCTCCATTTCGTAAAAGACACCATTGAATTCACTTTCTTTGTTCTTACAGCTGATGATGGATCATTGAACCTAGTGGTGTCATTGCCTTTAGCAATGACCAATTTACACATGCTCACATCTACCATTTCAACATGTAGCCTAGCGATCGCACCATGAGCACAGCTCTTGAAGTCATGGATCTCAGACTAACATCATGCTTAGCGCATTGATGGCACCATTAAAGTCATCTGTTAGGTCCATGAAATCTTACTGCAACACATTCAGTTGATGGTGCAGAGTCCTCAACTCATGCTTTAATTATGACATAGATGTCTTTAAGCTAGCCATCATATCCTTGGAAGTACCTTGGTTCTTGGCTCTTTCGCGAGCCTCATCTTGACCATGGTTTTCCCCAACTTGTCGTAGCCACCATCATGTCTTGATACACATGTTCGGGAACATGTACATAGTATGTAGAAAGGATGTTTTTTTAATATATTTTTTTTAATTTATAAAATTAACTAAATTTACCAAAGCGAACAAATATTAAAAAAAAACAGTTCTTGAATCAGAAGAACAAAATAAATCAAGACATAAGTACTTTAAGATTTCAGGCTTCTGTCATATATCTTGCTTATCCTATAAATAGCAAAATGATGACAATTGGTTAATTCAAACATTTTTCTTCCTCTCTCTTAAACTCTTAGATTTTGCCAAGTGCCATCATCTCGGGTGATGAAACGCCCTTTAAACATACGTTTAGCATACCTCCAAAATATTATATTTGAAGAGCATCAGCAATAGATCCAGCCAGACTTATGACTTCAAAAGGAGCTTTGTTTGCAATGTCTTTAACAGTGTTAGCACACGAATCTGTAATCCAAAAGTACTCAAACGCCTTGTTCGAGTTTTCTGAAAAAAAGTGTAATGAATGCTTGTTAGATCACATTATCTTTTATTTCTTAGATAACTCACTTACGATGGGTTGATATTGGTTGTGTTTATTTCAAACGGGTCAATGACAAGTATTTGTGCGTAAACCCAGCCCAAACTGACCAGGCCCGTTTCCACAAACACGTTATGCAACCCACCCACCCAACGCATTTTGCCACCTCTTAAAGAAGCATATAATCGTGAGAGAGAGATAGAGAGAAAGTTTGGGATCTAACCACCATCTTTGTGAACAAATCTCTCCCATGATTTTTTAGGGAACACTGCATGAGTGACATAAGCACTGACTTTGGTTGCTCCATGAGCTGCCAAAACTTTCTGCATTACAAAAAACATAAGAAAATGATTATCGCGATACAACAATCTATATATCCATCAATATGCTTAGTGTTTTTGGATAGCTTGAAGTACTTTATGATCATTTCACAAGAGATGTTGATTTCAGACTCTCTTGTGTAATATTCAAATAACCATACACATTCAAACACTTGTATTTAAAAAATTGATGAGAATACATTTAACAAAGATTTCAATTGTTATAAGTACCTGGCATTCAATTAAAGTGCCTCCAGATTGCACTAAATCATCAACAATAACCACATGTCGACCAGCAGGATCACCCTCTTTCAGCCTTACGATCCTTTTATCACCTTCACGGACTTTTGCACAAACCACCTGTTATTCCCGTTCAACATATAATTCATATTAAAAAATAATTTAAATTGCCTTATCTTTCCACAAAAAAAGTTAAAATCTCACTGTGGGAAAGTTATCCAATAGTTTGTGAAATCGCTTCCAAGCTCCATCATCCGGAAAGGCAATCACAACCTGAAGATTTATCAAAATAATAAATGAAAATTTAATATTCGATATACAGATTACCATGTAAAAGATGATGTCATGAATTGGAAGTGTGACTTTGAATAATCAGATTCAGATAATCATCTATAATAAAACAAGATGTAGGATAGTGTTTAGATGTTTTTCTGTTGTTAGTGCTTGTAATGATCAGATAATCAGTTGTTTGAGTCTATAAAAAGTTATTATTTAGATTGACCGCGAAGCACATCATTGTGAGAAAAGAAGATACAACTTGTGAGATGGGTATAGAAATCTCTCAAGTTCGGTTAGAAGAAGTTATAATAAAATTTTATGTTACCTCTGAGAATCTGTTTTGTTTCAACTGGTATGTAACTGGTTATTTGACCCCCCTAACTAATTAAAGAATCTGTAGAATCTAATCTTCCAGCCATTAAAATCCGATTACCGAAAATCACTATATATCATTATAGAAAGTAGTTCAATAAACAATACATGACCCATTTTGCATAAGCACTTGCACTTATTGCTTTAGGAGTGATACATAAGTGCATAACTGCATCTCTTTGTCTCTCCTGCTATATCTTCAAAGCACTATGTACAAGTGATTATGCGGTTTGCTTGATTCTTTACTTAAAATTGGTTTTGTAATAAACAAGCCCCTATCAATATCTAATTTCTCACATTATCAGCATCAGGAAGCTGGTGAAGACGTTGCTTTAAGAGAGGCATGCCAGTTTCAAAACAAGGTAAAACATGGTCCCCAAAGTAAAATCTTTCCTGCAAAGATACAAACAAGCGTTCCCAGTAAAAACATATATTAAAAATTATAGATTAATCAATTGATCAGTATAAACCTGACACGTTTCCTATAAACAAACCGACCTGCAAAGCATGTATGTCATAAATAACCAAGCTTGTGGGACCACCTCTTGACACGGGAATATTTGATAATATTCTTGCCATGGTAAATGCAGTTGCTACGTCTCCTTCTTCTTCCATTCTTTCAAAAGAACCAGTTGGAAAAAAAGGTAACACCAATGTGAAAGAAGCAACAAAAAGCCGCGGGAGTGCGAATATAACTGAAAGCTGCTCAAAAATGACAGCTGGCGAGCTGAACGATGCGAGAAAAGCAACATGGTGGCCTCTGATATCTTTAGCATTGTTTATGAATAAGTTAGGGAACCCGTCATCAAAACTCCTAAAACATAATAATAGAAAGTCGATGAGGATTATGTGATATGGGATAACTAATAATTTGATGCAAAAAAAAAGGCTATAGCTGATCAGAAACAGTGTTTGGATGTGATTCTCTTGTGTGAGGTTGTTATAACAAGAAAATCAGCTATTCGAATTATTTGGTAAATTCTGATTATTTATGGATTTACATGTAAAATACCCTTAAAGAATCAGATAATCAAAATCAGTTATGTTGCAGCTATCCTTAAGCTGATTATCCAAAGCTAATTATTTGAACCAAAACATTGAGATAATCAAAAATAGTTTCACACTTTCAGTGTATCCAAACTCAATTTAACTGAGCATAACAATCTATTAACCAAACCATAACTAGAAAAACCAAGACGGGCGAACTGAAAAACAGAATAACATGAATAACCGATGGTTCGGTTTTTAAACTTTTTGATAACCGGTTTTTCCGGTCCCGGACAGTTTTGGTTCAAACATCCACAAAAACGAATTATACAAACTGATCCACTATTTTGAAGTAAAGAAACTGAACCGAACCGTACATTTAAGATCTGGCAGCCAAAAAATAGAATCTGTTTTTAAGTCCAATATCTATAGAATCCATATCTATATACATAGAATTTGCTAAAATCTTCTATTTTGTCAAAATCCATATCTATATTAAACCTGACCCAAATAAGACAAACACAAACATGAAGCCTCCCAGTCGATTAACCATACTATTTCATATATTATATCGATAACTGAAACCGAAGTTTAACAAATCCAGTTTCGGTTCTGGTTCGGTTATGAGGTAAAAGGGTAAACAATAATAGAAGTGCACAGCCCAATTGACATGACTTGAGAGCACAGCAATCAAATGATCACTATGAAACACAATGCCAAACAGCCCCTAATATACTTCAAAATCTACATTATATAATTAGAGTTTCAAACAATAACAGATATTTTGGTTAAACCCAAAACCCTAACCCAACTGCAATTATGCTTCCTCTAAAGTCCACTGTAATAAAGATACAAACTTTATCATCTTTTTAACCAATCCGAATGTTCTATTGTGCAAATACCAAAGCTACACTCACACACAACAATAAATCAAATAACTATTTGCATACACGATTGCAATTTCAATTTGATATTGAACAAGTGAGGGAAAACCTCCAGTTGATGGATTGGAGCTGAATGAAGTCAGATTGATCGGAAATCTTGCGAGCAAGTTGTTCAGACTCCACACAGTAGAATAAAAGCACTTGTTTTTTGTTGGGTTTTTCCATTATCAGAGGCTAAAGGGTGCTTCAAGAGTTCAAGATCTGCTGATGCTACCTGCAGACGCCCCTTGTATAGTGATGAGGGTGACCCTTTTGTTGGTGTTTAAGGGTTTTTTGACGTAAATTATGTTCTCACCCTTTTCAACACGATTTTAGAATACTTTTTTTTTCATCTTTTTGCTGGTGGGTTGTCCCGTTTAGAACACTTATGTTCTATTTCTTAAAAATATATGAGTCAAATTTTTATATTATAAAAAATGATTTTGAGTAATGTATGTGTAGATATGAGAAGAAATATTATTGTTTATATGTAAATTTAAGAATCTACTGTTTACTCTTTTAAAGTATTTAAATATTTTTAAAAGTGATTGTGAGGGAAAAATATAATGAAAAAGATATAAAAATTATTATTTAATTGAAATAAAAGAGAAAAAATAGTGATTATTATTGTACTTATAAGGATAAAAATAATAGATTGTGAATGCTCTTAATACGAGAGATGTTACCAACACTTATTTGAAATCACAATCTAACCCGGTTTGTCTTAAATAGTGAGTATATTGTTGTTGTTTTATTATTTTTATGTGAATATTATTGATACATACTTAAAATATATAATATAATACATAATTAAGATAGTATTTGATTATAAAATTACAAATAGTAAATGTAAATTTAAATACTATTTTAGAATATTATTAATAAGATAATATTAAATGTAATAAATTAAATATTTTATAGTTATGATAAGTTTATTAAATGAGTGCAAATTAGAAAACTATTGATAGAACACATGGACTATACGTAGCAAATTTGCCTTATTTGTCTTTATTAAATGATGTATTAATTAAAATAAGTTTATTGAAACTTATAGGTAAAAACAATAACATTACATATAATAATAAAAATATCATGAACTAAATTTTACAATCTAGGCTACTAAGCATATCCAGAAAGACATGTACATTCTTATGCCAATTGTCACAATTGTTGATGTTGCTTGAGGTGGTTTGTATAGCATCTCGAGTATGTGGATAGCTTCACGATCTCTATTTAAAGCAACTCGTTTTTGTTGTTGTTTTTAAATTTGAGATTTCGGCATCATGGTGTATAATTTTGACCACCTTGGAAACAATACTGTTGATGGAAATAATACAATCCCACCATATGAAAACGATGATGATTAAGAGGATTAACAATTGGGTGATTTAGAATTTTTGGGTATGTTTTAAAGATGATTTTTGATACTGTTTGAATTGTGTGTAAATATGTTTAGTTTTTTAAAAAAAATATTTTTTTAATTAAATTTAGAGGTTGTTTGATAATCTTTTAATGACTTCAGTAAGAGCCTATCTTTAAATCATTTAGATGTAGATTGTGTTTAGTTCACTTAAAAACACATCTTAATAGTTCATGAAACCTATTAATAAGTTTTAGAAATATACTGAATGATTCAGAGACTACATTTTATTTAGTCAGATCTCATAATGGTTCGGCACTACGTCGCCAAACACCTCTGTAGTGTTGGACAATAGTCAAAAGAGGGGGGGAAGGCCCACGTGAGCTAGACCATGAAACCGCTTAGTGTTCCACGCGGGGGGGGGGGGGGGGGGCACCATGGCGTATTATTAACTAATTAAGTAATGATTAAAGAGGCATTAACCATTACTTATCTTTTTAGTTAAAAGAGTGGTGATGAATTGACGTTGATATAAAAAAATACCTCATAAGAGGTATTAACCATTACGTCTGATCGTAACAAATAAAATACGAGTCGCGTTTAACTTAAATAATTGAGTTAATTTATATTTTGCTCCATAAGGTTTGACAAAAATAACTATTTCCTCCAAACATTAGAAATATCAATTTAACTCAAAAAGTTTCATAAATTGTTTCGATTTCAGTCCAGAAACTTCATAAGTTTGAATTTAAGTTGAAACAACTAACGAAACTTTTGGATCAAAAATTGAAACAAATTATAAAACTTTTAAAGGTAAATTGATATTTATAATATTTTAGATAAAATGATTATTTTTGTTAAAGCTCAGTGAACAAAACCAAACTTAACTATAAATAATTTAACTCGTTAACATGATACATGTCAATCTATCCATCCAACAAGATTTACCGCAAACCCAAGCATGCTACTTTTTTTTCCCCTCTTAAATTAGCCTCCAAAATCAGATTTGAAATATAAAAGAAAATTGAAAAGCACAGAAATATTAAAATTTCAAATCTGGTTGGTGGCAAAAATGTGGAAAACATTCGAAGATTTCCAAGGCCCCACACACATATATCATTGAACTCTTTTTTCCATATCAATAATCACATCTACACTCACTAATTTATCTTTAAAACATGTATCACATGCATTAAAACTTGTACATTTGTTGGTATTTAGTTTATCTGAATCTGTAAGCAGCAATGTACTTTAAAATTCTCCACAGATCATAAATAACCACACCCAAAACATCCGTGCATAAAAGCTTGTACATTTCTCAAGGAAACCTGTATATCATCTGTAGTTAGTGATTCTTGGTGTGGTAAAAGCAGAAAAGCCAAACAACAGTCATCGTCTCTCTCCATGTGCCTTGGGCCACGTCATCTTTCTCTGATACTAGGGTTTAAACACCACACTCATGCTCATTCATCATTTGGGAACTTGGGTTTTTCGTTTCTTGAGTCTTTGTGTTGAATCAAGATTTGTGGTAATGCTATATGATCACAGATCTGTTGAAGTTGAATTGAAATCTTGTTAATCGAGGTTAAGATACATTGAGGAATTTCCTTGTGTCAGTAATGGCGAATGATGGAGTTCATCGATTCAAGTCAGTTGATGATGATTCACCATATGGTCAAAGTTCAAGTTTTTTAAAGAATGGTAGACATTCTGTGGATGATGAAGATGGTAATGCATCAGTTTCTCCTCAAGGATCTGTTTTGGGTTCATGGAGTAACAAGAGGTTGGGGGATACTGGTTCTTGTGCTGCTAAGAAGGTAATCTGTAATCTGATTGGTTTATAAATTATAGTTTTCTTGTTTCTTGATAATATCTAAACATGATTTGATTAATTGGTAGTTCACCTTTTTTTTAATAAGTTCAAGAGGCACATAATCAAAGTTAAATGATGATATTATATATTGTGGGATGGTTAAGGGCTCCCATCCACTATTATTATAGTGAACCATTAATTCATTAATTGTATTTGTTTCCAGAAACAAAGTCAAACAAATTGTCCATTTGATTTTTAACATTTTTATGTTTAATTTTAATTTTTAACCTATATGCATATGTCATACATCTAATGCTGCATATCTTTATGGCAATGACATGCACATATGATTCAGATTCATCAATCATGGTTCCAATCGTCTAATGGGAACTGGGAGTTGGCCAAGATTCTATCTACTTCAGGAACAGAGTCACTCATATCATATTCCGAAGGAAAAGTAAGCTAACTCAATTTAATATGTGTTACTTTATTTTCCGAATTGTATTTCAAGTAATCACAACTTATCATTTGGCTAATTTAGGTGTTAAAGGTGAATTCTGATAGCCTATTACCTGCAAATCCAGAGATCCTTGATGGTGTAGACGATCTTATTCAACTAAGTTATTTAAACGAACCATCGGTCCTGTACAATCTTCAATATAGATATGATAGAGACATGATATATGTAAGTATCTACTTGCATTTTAATAGCTTAACGAATTATTGAAGTTTTTATTATTTTGCTGGTGTGATATATCTCTGCATTATAGTCCAAAGCAGGGCCTGTTTTAGTTGCCATCAATCCCTTCAAGAAAATCCCGTTATATGGGAGTGATTATATTGAAGCCTATAAGAGTAAATCCAATGATAGTCCTCATGTATATGCTATTGCTGATACCGCTATCAGGGAAATGATTAGAGGTTTTTTTTAAAACATCTCTTCTATACTTTTATGAACTTTTGCTCCTTCGGTTATGTAATTCTTGCTCTTTTCTTTCTTGCAGGTGAAGTAAACCAATCTATAGTGATAAGGTAAGTTTAAGAATCTTTATTGAAAATTGTTTATACAAAAGAATGTACGCGTATACGTTTCATACTGCATACATTGCACTCATTTTATATTTTTTTGTCCAGTGGTGAAAGTGGAGCTGGGAAAACAGAAACAGCAAAGATAGCAATGCAATATTTGGCTGCTCTTGGAGGTGGTAGCGGAATAGAATATGAGATATTGAAGACTAATCCAATTTTGGAGGCATTTGGTAATGCAAAAACATCAAGAAACAACAATTCGAGTCGTTTTGTAAGTTCTGTTTCTTGCTGCAGGCCTCGATTTTTTTTTCTTTTGGTTGTAAAATATACAGGGAAAAGAATGACATGATATTGGAAAATAATTATTCTAATCTATTACTGGTGTTCTGTGCTCTGATAACAACACAAATGAATATCAGGGGAAATTGATTGAAATATACTTCAATGAAACTGGAAAAATATCGGGTGCCCAGATCCAAACATGTAAGATCAATGCCACATTTCTTTTCAACTTTTCAATCTTTTTTTATTTGACATTGTATCCCTTTGGTTATAATTTTTCTTGCAGTTTTGCTTGAGAAATCAAGAGTTGTTCAATGCACAGAGGGAGAAAGATCATATCATTCATTTTATCAGCTTTGCGCAGGAGCTCCACCTCCTCTTAGAGGTATTAATCTCTGAATATAAAAATATAGTAACGTTATGTATTTGATTGTTTGTTACCATTTATCTTTCTGTTTACCCTGCTACAGAAAAATTGAACTTGAAGAGTGTGCACGAGTACAAATATTTACAGCAAAGTACTTGCTGTTCAATTGAAGGGGTCGATGATGCTGAACAATTTCGTATTGTAGTGGTACCGTATCTATCAATTCAATTATTTTTAAGAAAAAAGAGGTGTTTTAGTATTTCTTATATATATATTTTTTAAATTTTTTCAGGAAGCCCTGGATGCTGTTCATGTTAGCAAAGAGAATCAAGAAAATGCTTTTGCGATGCTTGCAGCAGTCTTGTGGCTAGGAAATGTAACATTTTCAATTGTTGACAGTGAAAATCATGTGGAACCTGAGATTGATGAAGGTAATATAATTATTTTTGTTTGTTACTTATATTCTTATATTAATGATTACACATTTAATTTTTGATTTTCTTATGAATGTCAATAACAGCTCTGCTAAATGTCTCTAAATTAATCGGTTGTGAGGCTGATGATCTAAAGCTTGCTTTATCCACCCGGAAAATGAAAGCTGGCACTGATAACATTGTTCAAAAGTTAACGCTAGCTCAGGTAAACAAACTATTAATTCACATATGAGGTGAACTTATTTTTTAATTATTGTAAATCTTTAATATTTCAGGCCATCGACACAAGAGATGCTTTAGCAAAATCAATATATTCTTGTTTGTTTGATTGGTTGGTGGAGCAAATCAACAAATCACTTGCTGTCGGAAAATGCCAAACAGGAAGATCTATTAGCATTCTTGACATATACGGATTTGAATCGTTTGATGTAAATAGTTTTGAGCAGTTTTGCATTAATTATGCAAATGAGAGACTGCAGCAACATTTCAATCGACATTTATTCAAGTTAGAACAGGAGGTAATCAACCATCGATGTGCTAATATATCATTTTCTGTCTACTTCCCCTTATTATCTTGGAGTTTAATTAGTTTTAATTAATAAAATTCATAAGTGTATATGACCTTAATAATACTTAAGTCGAATAAATTTTGTGTCTACCTTTTAGGAATATATTCAAGATGGCATTGACTGGGCAAAAGTGGAGTTTGAAGACAATCAAGATTGTCTTAATCTTTTCGAAAAGGTTTCCTATTTATTTTGTGACCTATCATTACTATTCTTTTTGTTGAATTCTTTGTTTGCATGCAAATATGAGGACACTGACAATTGCCTATAATGCCCTTGATTTACAGAAACCATTGGGTCTAATGACTTTGTTAGATGAAGAATCTACATTTCCAAATGGCACCGACATGACATTTGCAGAGAAACTAAAACAACATATAACATCTAATTCATGTTTTAGAGGAGAAAGAGGCAAAGCATTTACAGTTCATCATTATGCAGGAGAAGTAAACACTTCTGTTTAATAAAGTGTTATTTATTTATTAATTAATTCATTTATTAGTAGGTGTTTTAAGTAGTTCAGTTTTCGATTTCTCTCAGGTCACGTATGACACAAGTGGCTTTTTGGAGAAAAACCGTGATCTTTTGCATTTAGATTCGATTCAACTTTTATCTTCTTGCACATGTGAACTACCACAAGCATTTTCCTCAAATATGCTTTCTTCATCAGAGAAACCGGTTCATGGACCGTTACATAAATCAGGTGGAGCAAATTCCCAAAAACTTAGTGTTGTGACAAAGTTTAAGGTGTGTTCACTTAAAGATTAAATTCTATTCAATATAGTTTTTTTGCAACTTTTTTTAGGTTAACACATATTATGTCATCTTATTTAGGGACAACTGTTTCAATTGATGCAACGGTTAGAGGGTACAACACCTCATTTCATACGTTGCATTAAACCTAATAATTCACAGTCTCCTGGAATTTACCATCAAGGACTTGTGTTACAGCAGCTAAGATGTTGTGGTGTTTTGGAAGTCGTTAGAATATCAAGGTCCGGATATCCAACAAGAATATCACATCAAAAATTTGCAAGAAGGTGTGTTTCATCGATTATAGTTTTTTGCTTTAGCAAATTCTTTACAGTATCACACTTATGTTCATATAATCATGTCCAATGTATTTTTTGCAATAGGTATGGTTTTTTTCTGCTGAAGCATGTTGCATTACAAGATCCATTAAGTGTGTCGGTTGCTATTCTTCACCAACTTAATATTCTTCCTGAAATGTATCAAATTGGCTACACAAAGCTGTTTTTTCGTACGGGACAGGTTAGATGAAAACCATGAAATAAGTACTTTTTAGTTGTTATTTAACAAATTAACTAACTTTTTAAAAATGTTTTCAGATTGGTAAGCTTGAGGATACAAGAAACCGTACACTTAATGGTATATTGCGTGTTCAAAGCTGCTTTAGAGGTAACAAAGCTCGTCATTATATGAAGGAGCTTAAAAGAGGAGTTTTCGCCCTTCAATCATGTATGCCTTTTTTTTAACTTCTGTTACTAATTATTCTATGTGAAATATTGAAATACAAAGATTTTAAAATATTGTTCTATAGTTGCTCGTGGTGAAAAATCGAGAAAAGAGTTTGCAATATTGCTTCAGAGGCACAGGGCTGCTGTGCTTATACAAAAGCATATTAAAGCAAAGAAAAGCAGGAAAAGATTTGAAGACATTCAAGGCGCATCGATTATGTTGCAAGCTGGTATATCTTTGTTTCATTTTTTGCATATGCATTTGTGATTTATGGAAAATTTATATCAATTATGTTAACCTTCAACCAGTAATGTCATTTTCGTCGCTATTTTTCTTATTAAAAACCTTTTTGCAGTTATTCGTGGCTGTCTGGTTAGGAGATGCTCAGGGGACATTGGGTTACTTCAAATTGGTCTCGGAAAGGTAATCGCAGATTCTAATTATGTAAAATTACAGAAGCACATCCAAACACTCTTTTCTGCCGTTTTATTACAGTTGATTATAAGTTAATATGCCTGTTGTATTATGTTGCTTATATGTCGTATATTAATTTATGAGATGATGAAAAAATTTTTATAAACAGGATAACCAGTCAGATGAAGTGCTAGTGAAACCATCATATCTTGCTGAACTACAAAGGAGAATCCTTAAAGCAGAAGCCGGTTTAAGAGAAAAAGAAGAAGAAAACGACATTCTCCATCAACGTCTGCAACAATACGAAAAGCGTTGGTCAGGATACGAGCTTAAAATGAGATCAATGGAAGAATTATGGCAAAAACAAATGCGTTCGTTACAGTCAAGTCTTTCCATAGCCGATAAGAGCCTTTCACTTGATGATTCAGATAGAAAATCAGATGCTTCAATCAACACATCAACAAATGACGAAACTAACCCTGGTTCGGATGCAACAAATGGTAGACGAAACCATGGTCATGAAAATGTGAGACCAATGAGTGCGGGTTTGAGTGTGATTAGCAGACTGGCTGAAGAGTTTGACCAAAGAAGTCACGTGTTTGGTGACGATGCAGCCTTTTTGGTGGAAGTGAAGTCGGGTCAAGTTGAGGCTAGTTTGAACCCGGATCATGAACTTAGACGGTTGAAACAGATGTTTGAAGGGTGGAAGAAAGATTATACAACACGGTTGAGGGAGACGAAGGTCATTTTGAATAAGCTTGGACATGAAGACGGGGATGGCGAGAAAGGTAAAAAGAAATGGTGGGGAAGGCTTAATAGCTCACGCGTTAGCTGAGTTGTTGTTCCTTTAATACATCGCGTATAGCAAGTGTTTTGACACGCGGTTCTTGGTTTGTTTGGTATATGCATTATGCTTTTTTTGATAATCAAGAGTGCTTGTTACCAAAATACTCACACGTCTCATCAAAATACTCTGCTAACCAGTGATACCAGGTAAAAGCGTAAAATGCAGCTTGCGCTGGATAAATCTGAACTCGAGACATCTGCTTGGATTTGATGATAGTGAACATGTAGACGCATCACGCGAGTTGAATGAATGAGTTTGAGGTATCTTAACAATATCTTAACGAGTCATATTGTGTTAAGAGTAACATCAACTGTTAGTTATAATGAGTTTTATTATTAAGTTGTAACAAGTTATAACAGATAACCATGTCTTAGTGGCCTAAAACACATATATGTTCAAGCTTAAACTTGAACTTATAAACCAAACCCGACACTTAGCCCCGATTCGTGGGTTTTCCCAACCAACTTTTAAGGATCGACCCGCTTTATAATAAGATGAGCTCCGAACTGAGGTTGCAAAGTGATAAGCGAGCGAGGAGCATGTACATACGACGGCGAGAGCACAAAAGAAAAGTGTTGCAAAATCATAGCCAACGCGATTTTGGCTTCCATCATCGCAAAGTTCTGCCCGATGCATATACGAGGTCCCCAACCAAATGGCATATACGACGCTTGGCCCTTTGTCGCCTTCAAAACACCCTCGGAGAACCTCTCGGGCTTGAAATCATGGGCGTCGTCGCCCCATATCTCCGGGTCATGGTGCAACAACATCATAGGCACTGTGACTGCTGTCCCTTGTGGTAATGTAATCTTACCCAACTTAGTTTCTTTATTTGTCAATCGGTATAATGATATAACTGCTGGATATATCCTTAAAACTTCATGCAAAATCATAGTAACCTACGAGCCAAAGAAAAAAAATATAAGTTTACATTACACTATTACAAAACTGTCATAAAAGGGGTCGCTAAAGGTCTTTCGACTGATTTTGGTGACCAAAATTTGGTTCGTTGCTAATCTAGTTGTGACGGAAATCATGTCGTGACAGTATTTTGTGATTGAAAGTGCATTTTGTGTTTGTGACGAAAATTATTTTCGACAGATTTTACAAGTGTTAACAGATATTGTTAAGAATTTTATTTTTATTTTTCTAACAAATATATATAGTCCAATTTTAATATCAATTATTCGATCTTTTTTGTAAATTCTTTAAGAAAAACTAGGCCGACACGTGAGCATTATTTTTTTTTAAATTGCAACATGTGTATTTTTTATCTTCTTTTAAAAATTTACGACCAAATCTGCAAGCACTTTTAATTTTTTCAAAAAGTTTGTTACCGTTTTTCTTGAATTTTGTTCAATTTGAGACTATTCAAAGCGAATGCATATTCGCGACGAACTTATCTCTGTCGCAAATGACCTTTTTGAATCGATCTCAAATTGCCCCCAACTTTTGGTCGCAAGTCTCGGTCGCTAACACCTAACTTTTTAATAGTGCTATAAACACGAAAACACGAAAATGTTCATGAACCGCCTTACGATTTTCAAGCGACTTAATCCATCAATATCTGGTTTATTATGTCCGAATACTTGCAAAACTTCGTCTCTTGCTTGTTCTTGCCAATATTGATGTTGGCTCAGTAAGATCATCGACCACACAAGCAAATTAGAAGTAGTTTCTTGACCCGCAAAGTAAAAAAGTTTGCATTCTTCTATAACATCTTCAATACTCATTTGTTGAGTTTCATTTTTGTTGGACTCCAATAATATTCCCAACAAGTCCTCATGACTTTGTTCACCACCTTCAATTTCCATTAATCTTTTGTTGATAATACCTCTTATTGAACCCTTCACATGTTGGTCAATCTCATTTATCCTTTTGTTCTTTTTAGTTGGCAAAAACCTATATGAAGAATTGAACACATTGTTCTTTACATAAAGAAGGTCTATATATGTACAAAAAAGTTTTATAGACAATTATGCATGAAATTACTGCAAGGAATGTGATATATTTTAAGTGTTTCCACTACTACAGAAATGAGTATTAGCGACTAGTGATTAACCGGTTGCAAAATAGCAACCGATTGAGATTCTGTTGCAAATTGTTAATTTTACAGCCGATTATTATCCAATCTCAAATCTTGTAAAAATAAAAACTAGTTAAAAGTGAAATTTGAGAATTAAAAAAAAGAGTTAAATTCAGTTTTGCTCCCTGAGTTTTGACAAAATAAGCATTTTTCTTCAAAAGATTAAAAACATCAACTTACCTCCAAAAAACTTATAAATTGTTTCAGTTTCAATCCAAAATTTTATAAGTTGTTACAACTTGAATCCAAAATGGTAAAACATTTGAACTAAACTTGAAACAACTTATGGAACTTTTGGATATAAGTTGATGCTTTTAATATTTTAAAGGAAAATAGTTATTTTTGTTAAATCTTAGGGAGTAAAAATGAAATTAACTCTAAAAAGAATTTAGAATAGTCACAAATTGGTTGCAAAGTGGATCATTCGTCAAACTGGTCGCTGGCTAGAGACAGTTATTTAGTCGCTAATCTATCGCAAATTCTGATTGCAAAATGGATTAGTGACAAATATTTTTGCGACCGAAATTTTTATAGCAAACCTATGACAACCTTTACAAAGGATTGTGACAGTTTTGGTCGTTGTAAAATGGATAAAAGAGAGACTCTTGCGTTTGAAACTCCACTCGTCGCAATGACCTATTTGGATTTGCGACATGCGACTACTACGACAGTGGCATATGCTTGTTTTTATTAGTGTTATTGCAATTTCTAGTAAATTAGCACTCGCACATTTGATATTTCACAAGTCGATCTCAACTAGCTCAAGACATAATTACCTGGATCCAGGGATATATACCGAATTATGTATGATTTCTATTACCAAAGTAATGAGCTTTTTCTGAAGATCAAATATCCTTCTCCCTTCTTCATAGTTACTACCGAATGCAGTGCGTGAGATCACATCACTCGTCAATGTTTGTAGATAAGGAAAAACATCGAGCTCGTATGAGTGCTCGCGCCCTAACAAGTTTCGCCATTTGTCCAGCATCTCAGTACAACTTAAATGGAAAGCGGGAACCATGTACTACATAATGAATGGTACAATGAGTGTTAGTAGTGTCATATCAAACCATAACTCAAAACACAACATGAAAATAATCAGACTTTTTGTTGTTATATCTAATGTGTAATAAAGTGGCGCTCGAGTTCACATACTTAAAAAGTTTTATTAAAAAGGATTTTTTGGGCTTATATTTTTAACCTATTAAAATTAACAGGTCAACCTATCAACCGGTTAATTAAACAGGTTGACTCGCCACCTGTTTACACCACTATTTAATCCATTTATTACAACTTTTAAACCCAATATTTATAACATGTTGTCTACAACTTGATTACAAATCATATGTATATACTTGTCAACCTGTTTACGACCTATTTACAACTTAAACATAATGTATGCTATATGCGTAATTAGAAGCGGATTACCAAACCTTAAACTTGTGAGCAAGGAAGGCGGGATTGATGATCTTTCGGTGTTGGAACCATTTTTCGCCATCGTAACCGATTAATCCTTGAAATAATATATTGACATAGGGATTACTTTGCCTAAGCTTATGAAAATCATTGATTCTAGACAATGTGTCTTTGGCAAGAGCAACATCAAGAACATGCACCATTGGTGTTGGCCCAAGCCACGTAAAGAAAATCTTACCTGTGTGTAAATTAACGAGAAACCATATGTCAAACCAATTAACCTTATCACACGCTACATAACTAATGACTTTCACTAGACGGTTGTACCATCGGAAAATGTTGTTACCGATGAAACTATGTTGTTGCTACGTCGTTAGAAATCAAGGGAGGACTAATTTGATTTTTGACAGATCACCGATAAATATAACCATGTGATTATCGACAAGGTTTTTAGCGATGGATTATCGACAAGTCTTCTAAGGGTGCATTTGTTTTTCGGACAAATTAGTGAAGACTACATACCAAATGATTATTGACGGTTTATTTACATTTGAAATCTTTAAAAAATTACCAACAATTATTTTCAGTTTGGTCTAAGCGACAAGCGACTGAAAAAGCTTGGATATGAATCTTATCTGAAATCTTTTCCTTGACATTAACAACATTTGTTTGTCGGAAAACCTTTCCCATAGACCACGGCCAAAAGTTCACTTACCGGTTTCGATGGTTCCTCGACAATCAGCTTGCCTTCATGGGTTTTGGTATCCGTTTGAAATTCATTGGTAATACTGACAAATACTATAATTTTCTATTTTTCTAATTACTTTTAGGATTTAAGTGGATTCTGTCGATGATTATCTGTTGTTATAACAGATAGTACATTACTCGAATAGTTTACATTGTCACCAATTAATTTTGGGAAGATATTGAAATAAATCATACCATAGGTTTTGGTTGCCTGATGAACAAAGGGCAAGAGTCTTGGAACAATGTTATCATGAATATTGATGGGCTTTTGGTTGGCTTCTTTGACCATTTGTCCCATCTTTTTTATGTCACCAAACAATAACTTGTAGGAGGTCCCATTGAGCCCTTGGAGCCTTAGGTGCCTCTCAAGCCTCCTTGGTTGCACCCACACCCACTTCAAAAGGGTCCATGACACAAGCACCACCATAGCCACACCACAAGAGCTTGCAAGCCACTTGTATAGGCTCATTATCTCCATCAATGACATGGTTAGAAAGAAAGAGTGAAAATAAGACAGAGAATGTGGAGTGGTTGCACAACACTAATATAGGCTTAATAGTTGTATTTGCCGTCTTCTTGAAATATTATTTAATATGTTTTAATAGTAGTTATATAATGTTATAGACAATATGTACTAACTAGAGTGTATTGTAATATGTTATCATGATTAGGAGATATGAATTTTTTTAGTTTTTTTTTCTAATTATAACCATTGTATTCTTTTGAGACTTTTATTATTTTATATGGTATCAAAACTTTAATTTTTTATAGAAAATTTCTCTCCTATCCCTCACAACGGCTACCACCACTAGATTGTGGTTAGTTAAAGGCCTCTTCTCCCCACGTCCCCCTTAAGTGACAAATTTCTTTCTCTTGCCCTGAAACTCTTATACAAATATTAAATATATAGATAAGGCTTTTATTTAATTTTCTCTTATTGTCGCGATCATGCCGCCCAGTTGTAACTTCTGTCACCATAGCTTTACTGTCGTACCATTCATTATTGTATACATGACAGTTCTATCTCTGTTTTTTTTTTTTTCAAAATAGCTTTCGTAAGTTACTTAAAATGTTGTCAATTTTGTATCAAACCAAAGCAAATTGAAATGGCTTATGACAAATCACCAAAAAAAAAGGTATATATACATATATTTTCACGGGCTTCAACTCTCATTGATCATATAGTTGATCAAATAATCTATTTTATTTAGAAATTGATTTTTCAACAGCAATTTAGTTAAAGATCATAGTTAATCAAAGAAGCGTTTTTATCTTAGAAATTATTTTTTTTCCAACAGCAACTTAGAAACTAATTAAGTAACAAGCATTTGTTCAATTGTCCTAATGGGATCTGGGTACTCTATCCTTTAAAGGCTGATGGTTTAAATCTTGCAATAGATACGTTAGGTTAATTAAGAGTAAATTAGGAATCGTAAAAAAATTAACGAACTTTCCTAAACCATATAACACAAAATGTGAAAGTGTTTCTTGGAAACATAAAAGTAGCTAGCTAGTTTATGGTTTAGCTGATTGATTATGTTTGGTTGTGCATGTTCTTAAGAATAAAAACAACCAAATACAAAACAAAAACATAAGTGCATCATTCAATTCAATGTTTACATGAGGAAGAAACCAAGAAGATAAGATGCACTCGTTGTGTACTAGAAAAATGAAATCTTTCTAGAAGATGTATGAGATATAAACATATGGAGATCCTTTATTTAAGTTTTCAATATCCTATTTCTGTCCTATCTAGATTCATGAGTCACACCGTAAATATTTAGGATAGTAATTTGAGGTAGACCCATTTCCGGCTTTTATGGATATAAAATGCATGTTTCTTTTTTCTTACATTTATATTATTAGTTATACTATTATATATATAATCATAGAAATTAGAAATATTTATTTTGACTTGGTAAACTATAAACTTTTTAGTTTATAATTGATAGGTTAAGTTCCACTTCTTGCTCTTTTGCAAGAATGCCTTTAGTAGACAACCAACAACTTGAATTCAAAATATCGGGGCAGCTATACCGATGTGTCAACGTCAACGGTACTTCTTTGATCTGATCGAGAATCATTCCCCAACTTGCTTTTAGTCAGGTTGAAAAACCTTTTCCAATCTGTTCCCAGACAGCAATCAGTAGTAACCCCTCTAGACAAAAAAAAAAAGTTAGTTCGCTGAAAGTTCTGTTTTTTTAATCAAAAGACCTTAAATTTGATTTGGATTTACGCATGCAAAAAGATTAAGACACTCTAATTTTATATTATATTTTAATCATTATTCAATTATATTCTTATATCAGTCTTTTCATATGTTTATATGCCAATTTTCTATAAAAGTTTTCATTTAAAATGTTGAAGCTTTGGTTGAACAGTTGAAGCTTTGATTGAATTTTCTTAACCGCCCGCCAATGCCCACCATCCCCTACACCAGGTCGTTGGGGGGGGGGGGGGGGGGGGGGGCTCGGGTCACGGTACAATTTCATGTCACACTTGAAAAATTAACAACTTTCTAAGAGATAAAAGGTATCTTGTAAGGCATAGTCCATAACCTGAAACAAACTAGCATTAAATCTGAAGACCATACAATAAGCAGGGTTGATTACATACAGTTACATACACACTACAGTTACTAAAGTAAGTTAACAGTTACAAATAAAACAAACAACATATACTTTCACTAGGGCTAGAATCACTAAATTAGAAGCAATACTGCACTGGAAAGTGACACCTTATGCATAAAAAGTTGTACATTTTCCCTGCATTTATCAACTTCAGCTCCTGGAATAGAGCATTGTACAAAAGAAGCAAAAAACAGGTACAGTTTCAGAAATCTGCCAAAAAAAAAACTTTTAATATACCAGCATGATGATCATTTTAAAACATGAAAGCCATGAAATAGATTACAACCAAAAAGAGTAATTTCCCATAATTGTTCTATACTGAATTTAGAATCAAATAATTACCAGATTTGCCACTTGCAATGATGAAATTATACATATTTGAATCTATGAAATTGAATTTTGCAAGATTAATAAAATAATAATTTCGGATGATTTCATATATACTCCACTAATGACATCATATTTACCCAACTAAAAATCATAATATACTAATTTTCATATTTTTAAACCAAATAAACTTCTCTTATGTAAGGATTCATGTTATGAGAATCTGAGGTGTAAGGAGAAACAGAAGAGTATAATCACGTCATACAATAAATTGTATTTAATGACATGGGTAAACATAAAATTTTACTTTTGAGTAGGTATATTTGATATGAATCTTTTTTCGTTGCGTAAAAATTGATATTATGCAAGTTCTTCAGGTATTTAGGAAATCGTAAATAGTTATATATTGGTATATAATAGAATACTAAAAGAGTGTCCGCGCAATGCGGCGGGGTGACATTTTACATCCGGCACGTGGTTTTAATATTTTGTTATTCTTGTAGTATTTTTACAAAAGTCTATTATGTTTTTTCTAAGCTAAAATTTAAAAAACCAAATAAATGGATTTTGCATGACTACTTGTACATTTACGCATTAACTTATTGTACATCACAAGTTACAGATCGGTTTAGCAAAAAGTTTACACTAAAACGTTAAAAAAAACACAGGTTACAATTGTAGTTTTTATACGTGATAGATTAAAAGATATAGCTGAAATCTTAAACAAATTAAGTTTTTTTTTGTTTATGGGTAAGTGTTAGTAAATGTAAAGTTATTATGTAAATAATTATAAGGGGTAATATGTAAATAATGTTATAAATACTATTTTACCCCAAAAGTGGTTGTATTCTATGTATTTAAATTTTATAGTATCTTAAAATACCCTACTCATATGTTTTATATATTAGTATAGATATGAACTCTTGGGCATAATCACGTAAGTAAAAAGATTATATGTAATTAAGATAACCGTAGGCGTGATTACTTACTAAGACTAAGATGACCTAAACCAGGCCCATCATACATGATATTTGGCCAACCATGAACAATCATCTACTATACAGGCAAGCAAAGAATATATTCAAGAAAAGATATAATGCCTAAATGACAGTTACTTATATTGTGTATAATCAAATAGTGATAACATTTTAAAAGTCATAACTCATAAGTCATAAGATCTGTTTCCAATTAGGAAAGTTACTTATATTGTGTATACCTGTCTGCAATCATGCCTTGGAAGAATGAGCAGCATCAGATCCCGCTCCAGACGAACTATCGCTGTCAGAATCTGTGATTAATTCACAACAACTGAGATTAATAATGAAGCAGAGCTTCACTTCAAGTAAATTACATCAAGTGCCTGAACTAAACTGGTAAAAATCTAGTAAAAATCAATCACATATTAATACCACTAGAAGAAGATCCAGACACGCTACTAGAGCTGCTCGAGCTGCTCGACTTATCTCCATGAGCAACTTGTTCTTCCACTTGTTTCTCCATCTGGATTGGAGGATTAGCCGAAGTTATTTGTTCATCTGCATAGAGGGTATAGATTTCCATTAAAAAGTTTTTTTTTTAATCAAACAAGGAATTCAATTTCTCACCCGTTTCAGCTTCTTTGGGTGCGTCGACCACAACTGGTGCTAGGTTCTGAATCTGACATAAAAATCAAGATAATTTAACCAAATTTGTTACCAAACTTCAGAAAAATAAAAGAAAGTAGTGGTCATACACTCACATTGTCTTGTACATTTGATTCGACTTCAATTGTTTCTTGATTAGTATCTTCAGCTTTTCTTTTGTTCTTGCTTACACCTTTCTTGTAGTAGGTGACAAACCGGTCAAGCTCCCACAAAGTTTCAGTATCAAATGTGTCGATATCCACCTCAATTTCATCATCTTTTTGCGATAACGAAGGATTCCTTTTCTTGATAATCTTGACAACATGATCCAGCTTTTCAGAAGGCAAATTCTGCAGATTTATGCTAAGTTTCTGCTTCTCTTCATACGTCATTTCCCTTTTATTCAGATCTTTAGCTTTCGGCTTCTTTAAAGAAGGAGTCCTACCTGTGTTAGAAACAACTGTAGGCAGTGGTTTAGGATCAACGGCAGGGGGAACAGGTGTCTCCACCCGATTGGCTACTGGTAATAACTGAGGAGGTGCTTGTTTTGACGTTGGGGTCGGCAAACTAACTTCATTATTAACTGCAAGCTTCGATTCCTGTATATAATCTGCTTCTATAACCTTCCATTTTTCTTCAAACAACTTTAACAGAAGCTCCGCCATAGCATGAACATCTTGCCCTTTTGTATTATACGTCATAGCATTCTGAAACGTTAGTCTCACATCCTCTGCAAACTCCATTGGAGAATTATACCAGTTCTTATCAAGACGAGACTTCACAGTACCTAAATCCATCGGATGCTTAATGATGTCGAAGTAATCATGCAACCCAAGAGCTAACGGATCAACAGGCGTATTAAACACCCAACCATGTTTATGCTTCATTAACTTCTCAAGCAAAGTACCACAACTCTTAAACAACTTATTCGAAAACTTAGCATCAACATTATCTCGCTTCTTACCACCAGCTTTCGGTTTCTTGTAACTCTCAGTAGCAGAAACTCTATCTTTAACCTGAGCAACAACATCCGACTTCCTGTTCAATTGGTTCGATTTCACGCCTCTCTTATCCTTCTCGACGTTCTCGCTCGCACCATGACTATTCTCCAACACTGAGATACTCAACTGATGCAAAGGTTTTGATCCCATTTCCTCAATCTGCTTCACTAATCCCCTAACCAATTCAAGCTCACTCACAAGCTTTCTTTTAATCTCCCTCATCTCTTGTTTCGACCTAGACGCTAACTGAATCGTGACGCGACTCTCCTGTCGTCTAAACCCAAACTTACCCCCTCCCGGAGGAACCCTAGACGCCATCCTACAACCAGAAGCTAGGTTTCGACAACAAAACCGTTCAATTCCACTTCGTGTCGCTTAAACCTGAATCAACTGGCTCTGATACCATGTAAAGTTAAAAAGCCCTAACTCAGCTCAGCTGCAATTGTGCAAACAAGTAAGCAATTCACACATCTACACAGCTTCAATTACTGCACACAATTACACAAACAAAGCATAATTAAGTTTGATAAAAGGATTAAAAGCGCGAGCACATACACACATACACACTAGGGTTGTGAAACGTACCTTATGAAAACAATCGAATCATATCATGTATAAATCATTGGATTCTTCGATGATATCTTTCACTCTCTATAAGTCTATACTCTCACTTTAACTTATTATTATTATTATTATTCAACTTACGACGGTGGTTGTGGAGGATCATACGGCGGAGTGAGGCACCGTCACGGCGGAGCAGAGGATCGGAGGGCTGAGGTTGTGTGGAGATGACGTGGACTGGGTAGATGAACGGATGATGTTGAGAGATTATGCGGGATGACTGTAATTGTGGGTGGTGGAGGAGGTTGGGTCACGCGCGGCGGTGGCGCGTGAGGTGCACGACGGTGGAGGATGTGTTTGGGGAATGTTGAAGTGATAGTTAGCCCTTGTGGATTTGAAGGATGTGCGAATTTGACCCTGTTGAATGGTATATGGTGCAAATAGTACCTGGTAGTTTAACTTGTGAAGTATAGACCCTTATTAATTTTTTGTTTTCAATTTGTTTAATGTTATTATTTTCATGCAATCATTTCAATTTTATTTACTAGAAAGCCAGTAGAATTCATTCGTGTGGTGCGATGGATATTATTATTAGTTTTAAATAAAAAGTAAGAAATATCAAGTTGGATTTAGAAGGTTTATGAGCCCAAAACTAAAGTTATGGGTTATAAATTATTTTAGTGTGAAAATGGGAATCAGGAAACACATAGACACCAATGACCACTTAGTCAAAGTAGTTAAGATATACGCAGTTAAAATAACGTATACATGACATATAAATATTTAGAGATTATGTGATCAAGTCTTACTCTGATCAAGAGTTAAGTCGATGGGTTTTTTCAGCAATAGTTTTCCATCTGAGGAGGTTAGAGGGTGCGATCCCAACTATGAAACGGATAGGATCCTCCAAAGCAGGGTCGCGCATTTTCCGTTAAAAAACACATAGATAAATTCATATTTTATATATGACTCGATTATATTTTTAAAAGAATTTATATAGATGTGAATATAAAAAATAAGCACATCGTAACGTCTTTATCAAAATTAAAAAGAACTAGGTTTATTTCCATGTCTGTTGTTTTCTAACGGCTTAGAATAGGCAATCCATAGGGGCTGCAACTCAGAAATACTGCCACGCCAAACAACGGATCCCTTTTTTGTATCATCATGGCCTTGATGTAATGTAAATAACATTATCTTTAACAGTAGCGTCTTAATCGAACATAGGCTCAAAATCACAACGAAGACTCACATGAGCAATGACAAACCAAACTGTTTCCCATATGTCTCAGACGGGCATACACCCAACATCATCCACCCGACCGATTGTCTCCAATACATGAAGACAAACACAGAGTGCTTAGGAGAATGAAGCGGGTGAAACACCTAGCAGACGCAAGAAAGAGAGATAACACGTGTTTCGAGTTTAGACAACTGAAAACTAGAACCGTTGATTTCCAATTGGACGGTGCAAAACATTAAATTTACTGTTCCTTCCATTCGTTTATTAATAGATAGATAATTATGTATTTAAAAATATAAGAGGAAAACAAAAGATATCTAAAAATAATATAGAAATTAAAATATTAAAAATAAAAAAGGAAAAAATCATGTGGCAAGAGGTGAATGGTGGTGGTAGTATTCACCATGGTTTCTTTTTAGTTTAAACAACTAAACTAAAAGAAGCATAGTTTTAGAATTTAGTATATATGATAATCAGAATACCAAAAACCTATCTCATACTTGACCCATTATCATTTAGCAAAACTTACAATTAATCAGCTGGTTAATTAATAGGTTAGAAAGAACTACCGTAAAAAGAATTTGTAATATAGAGGTTACGATTTTCAAGACTCAGGACCCAATTTTAATGTACACTCATGTTCATCAAAAGTGGTTAACATTTGTATATGATGCATGAAAAATGAAATTTTTGCTTTCAATTTATTGCATTTAATATCAAGGATATGACATTATAACAAATATAAAGTCAGTCGATCTACTCATCAAGTTAGATGTGATTTTCTTATATGAAATTCAATATTTGTATAACGACCTATATGTACTCATATTGACGGGCGTGTCTTCTCATATGTTTGTCATAATTGTCATGAAAAATACTCTTAGGTCGACCAGAGACGTGTTGTGTCCAAGGAATAATGTACGTGTTACGTGTACCTTTTTTTATTATCATGATCACAAACCGTACTCATGGACATCTAATGAATGAAGATAAATCCCCTTTTGTTGAGAGCCGATCTAGCAGGGAGCCTTTGAAGTGATGTTCTCCAAGTGCAATAGAGAACATAACATATGTTTTATAAGCACATGTAGAAAGAAGAATTATAACAAACTACACGTGTGATGAGCAACATAACATGTGTTTAGATAAGAAAAGGGTTTTATATTAAGTTTTAATATTTCTTTTATCTTAATCAGGAGTATATTAAGACTTTGGATGTGAATATATGAGTAACATATAGTGCAATAACACGTTAAATACGCAATAGCATTTGATGTGGTATGTTTTTATAAAAAAACGCGACACAAACTCACTCTCTTTGAAAGAGAGGCAATCATATATATGCAAACACAAATGAAACAAAGCAAAGCAAAACAAAACAAAGCATCATTCTTGCAAGAAATATTCTTTTATCATATGATTCATCAACTTCAAACCATGAACCGCCATTCGATCATGTCAAAACTAGTGAGCCAATGGCGATACAGCTGCAAAATGGTGCTGACCATCAGGGCCTCCAGGTGCAACCCTATCGGTATTCGCACCAAGCGACCTTCTCTTGTAGTATTCAAGATCAGACACTTTCATCCCTAGCTTACGCATCAAAAGTTGGCTTGAATCATTGTTTCGCATGACTTGATGGGCATCTGTAGAGACGAAGAAGAGGAAGAAGATGATGAAAATGAGTAGCAAACCTTTTGATCTGATTGTATTTGCCATTATGTTTTGGTTTGTATTTGGTTAAGTTCTTTCTTGTTATGGAGATTGTGATTGTAAAGATTGCATGGATATAGATGGTATTTATAGCAAGTTAGGAGTGATGAGAATATATACACACATATACATACATACATAGAGAGAGAGAGAGAGAGAGAAAGCCATGTTATTATAGAATCTATGAGAATGTTGAGTCATCATACACAACAAGATCTATGTAAAATACACCATGTATAACCTGCAATTAATAATTTATCATCTTTAAAATATGTTGGTATTCCATGGAAAAGATAGCTTCTATTTTTAAAATAAAAGCTTCTATTTTTAAAAAATATAAACTGTTGCCTTTTGTCATTCTTCATTAATTTATTTTCAAATAGTTCTTTAACCAAAAGATACTGGTACATTTATAACCATATTAACTGTATCATTTTGATCTTGCTTTATCCAGTTAAAACTATATATAACTAGGCATGCATGTATGTATTTTTTTATTTCAAAATTAATTCATGCAAATGTGTTGGTAAAAATATATTTGTAAAACTTACAAGCATGTAACATATTAACATTTATACACACACATTTTATGTATTTGTTTTAACCAATTTCTCAATAGTCAATATGAAGATTTAGTAGTAATTCTTTATGTATATCCTACAAAGTTATGGACATACATTTCTCTTACAAGGTTTATATTTATTTATTTGTAGGTGTTTTACTAAATCTATAAAAATTTCTAAGAGGTTTTTGAAACATGTTTAATTAGATAGCTAGGCTCTGCCCTTAGGTCTCGTCTAATAGTTTTTCTTTGTCTCACAACACGGGCTAGCTTTTGAACCATCTTAATTAAACATTGCATATATATGTATGTCTGAATAAACAAGGTATTAAAAGTTTAATTATATAAACGTACCCTTAATTAATCATCTCAAATGTTGTTGATAATTTATGTTCTGCTATACACTTATAAAGTTAAGTATAAATGGTCTATCATATTATCATGATTAGAAGAATACAAACATATGAGAAGTAAAATTGTATTGTGTGTTAATTACCTCAAAAACCTAGTAGTGGTAATATTGACAGAAATTATAGTGCCATCAAAACTACAACATTCTTTTGGTGAGGATAAATTAAGTACATATAATGACACATTACATACATATGACTACTCTATGATTAAAAATTTAATATGGAAATAACATAATTAAGAGAACAACCTTTATGTTGATTTTTTCAATTGTATGATTTTTTACCAAAAAACAATCCAAATCCAGTAAGATTTGGTTCTTAATTAGTTTCTTAATGGTTCAGATATTAACAAACATCTCCTAAGTAAATATGTCAGCTCATGAAACCTTACAAGTTGACACAAGACCGGCCTATAACGAACATGTTTAAGAACCGCTTAAATTAAACACAAATTCATAAATTTCATGTTAATATGCTTTTAGTTTCTTTTAGTTGTCCTTAAACGTTTTTGAGGAAAAAGAAAATAATATCTCACCTTTTTTTCCTTTTAATCCATGCATGTCTTGGGTGCCGCCCCACATTTGTCCAATGTGGAGATGAAATGGAAGTCCGACATAAATGGTGGTTCGAACATGCTAAGAATAATTTGTTTTATACATTCGGACAGAGCCTCCTATGTGGCACTTTTCTAGTTTATCAAATGAAATTTAATTAAAATAAGTAAATATATTAAATGTAATATTAAGTTTGTAGAAACATTTTATATTTAACTAGCAAGCTTCGTCTTGACTCGATGTTGAATTTATATAAGAATGTTGCAATGATATATTTAAAATTTATATAAATATATATGAACATGTTTACATATAACCAAATAATTAAGCTTATATATATACTAGTGGAAATGCCCGCGCGTTGCGGCGGTACGGTTGTTGCACGATTTTGTTGGGAGTTCGATTTTAGTAAGTATCAGCCCTGTGCGTTATGACGTAAATTAAAAAAATCAAAATATAACTATTGAAAAAATTGAATGAAAGAAAACAATTACGTATATTACAAAAGTCTTTAAGACAACTATATTATCCAACAAGATTAGTGAAAACATGGGTGGTATTTGTGGTCGGAAATCACTTATTACCTAGATTTTAGGGGAGGTTTCGTTTTATGAATGTAGGTTAGAGTTTTATGATCATCGGAGGCAGCTTTCGGTGATAGTTTGCATAGACCGAAGAAAGTTAATGGAGAAATTGTCACAACAAATCACCATCTTGATTGTTATTGAGCTGTTAACAACTGGCAAGAGAAAATGCAAGAGAGATTAGTACTCAATCGCAATGAATGAACGACATTAAAAGTGAATGACGGTTTTGTTTGGCCACGTGTATATGCTTTAGCATATGATTATAAGCATCATATTGTAAGGGCATAAATAGAATAAAATGGTTAATTTTTTAAAATTTAAGCATGACTTTTCATATGAGTGTCTCAATACATATGTAAAATTATCATTCTATTATCCTTTCACTTTTATTAAAAAAGATAAAGATAATATTTAAAATTATTAAACTCACAACGTGCCCCTTGAAAAATATTAGTATTATAGTTATTATAAATATGAAGATATATATAAGTTATATACTTAAATATTTAAATAAAATAATATTTAATTTAAATAGTATTTAGTTATAAAAATATATTTAGTAAATATAAATTTAAATGTCAGTTTATAGTATTATAAATAAAATAAAATTAAATGAAGTGAATTAAAAAATATAATATTATTAAATAATGTATTAATAATGTTTATTAAATATATGAAAGAGACAAGGGCAAAAATGTCAAAGTATATAAAATTTAATGGATAAATCTACCATATTCCCCTTACAGTATCTTAATATATTAATCAATTTCATATTCTACCCCTCTTAAATACCTTGTACTCCTTTATACATGTTGCTTCAAAACTTGTATGTTGGTAAAATTACATCTCTATATAAAGAGATGTATTATATAGTAGTATAGATATATATATAAGTATTTAAATAAAATAATACTTAATTTAAATGTCAATTTATATTATTATAAATAAAATAAAATTTAATGAAGTGAATTAAATAATATCACATTATTAAAAAATGTATTAACAATGTGTATTATATAATACAATAATTAGAAGATTTATTATCTAGTAGTATAGATAATGGTAAATTTTATGTACTTGTTTTAAAGTTATCATTTCTTTAGAACATTAATAATATAACAATAGTTATTATCACTAATTATCCTGTCATTATCGTTAATAGTATTATTGTTATTATCATATTACACAAATGTTTTTAAACAATAGTTTACATACGAGTAACGATACTTTGAAATCATTTGATATAAGTAAACATATACCGTTGTGGACTTGTCGAATAACTATTTGTAGAATGAAATAATTTAATTACACACATATATTATGCTTTTAACAAATAATAAAATTATTTGTGACTCTATTATTAACAATTACAATTATAATATTCTGTTGTTACTATTAAAACTATTATTTTTATATCCGACGTATTTTTATACTAAGCTTATATTACATAACTTATTAGCACTCATTGTTATACTATTACTTTTAAAATTATTATCAAAATTGTTTTTATTTTTATAAATAGTATAAATTAAGGTGTCTTGGCATGTTAATTTTTTTAGTATATATAAAATTTATCAAAAGAATTAGACTACAGAGATATTTGATTTCTAATTTAAAATAATTTCATTACCTTTCAAAAAGTTTAAATTTGTAATACTTTCAATTGACAATTCGAAATGAACTATATTCTATATCATCCTGCCCAGCCACGTAAGGATTACAAACGTCATCACCATTACCACCGCCACTACCGTCACTGCTGCGCCACCGATCCCCACCCCCAACATTCGGTCATGCCACCACCACCACTTGGCACCTCTATGACTATCACCCTGGCCTACATGAAAGTCATCGCCGCAACCATCCACCTTTTTTAGAGATTCTAATATATTTTTTTGAATTTCTTTATAGTTAAAAATAAATGTAAAATTATTTACTTAATTAGAAAGAATTTCATGAGCAAATACATTTCAATTTTTCTCTCAATCAAACACAATAAAATTTGATAGTCAATTCCAACAAAATCTATGAACAAACAAATTAAGAAATGAAATTTAGACGTTAATTCCATTCAATTTTGCAAATTAGCACACCCAAAAGTGTAAATGTTCAAACATAATCTGATAAATATAAGACAGTTGAGTGTTCATTCATTGCCTGTTAATAAAATTAAATTAGAACTGATAGTAAAGTGCCTATTCGTTGATCGTTTCATGTATATTTAGTACTAGTTTTAGTAAACCTTGTTTTACACGAGTTAAATAAATTAAGTATTTAATAGAATGAAAGTTTATTAATTATAAAACGATATTTTAAAATAAGATATTAACTTTTTAAACTTTCGATCTAGGGAGCCTTTGAAGTGATGTTCTCCAAGTGCAATAGGTAACACAACATATGTTTATATAAATACATGTACGAAGAAGAATTATAACAAACTACACGTGTGATGAGCAACATAACATGTGCTTAGCTAGATAAGAAAAAAAGTTTTATATTAAGTTTTAATCCTTATCTTAATTAGAAGAAATAAGACTTAGGATCCGAATATATAAGCAACATATATATTGCAATAACACATCAAATGCGCAATGGTATTTGATATGTTATACTTTATAAAAAAAACACGACACAAACTCACTCTCTTTGAAAGAGATGCAATCATATAATAATTCAAACACAAACAAAATAAAAAACACAAAAAAAGCATCACTCTTGTAGGAAATCTTCTTTTTATAAATCAAACTCATCAACTTCAAACAAGGAACCACCATTCGATCATGACAAAACTAGTGAGCCAATGGCGACACAGCTGCATAATGGTGCTGACCATCAGGGCCTCCTGGTGCAACCCTATCAGTATTCGCACCAAGCGACCTTCTCTTGTAGTATTCAAGATCAGACACTTTCAACCCTAGCTTGCGCAGCAAAAGTTGGCTTGAGTCATCGTTGTGCATGACTTGATTGGCATCAGAGACGATGAAGAAGAGGAAGAATATGATGAAAATGAGTAGCAAAGCTTTTGATCTGGTGGTATTTGCCATTAGGGTTAGGATTGTTTACTTTTGGTTCTTTCTTGTTATATATGGAGATTGTGAATTTGTGATTGTATAGGTTGCATGGATATAGATGGTATTTATAGGAAGTTGGCACTCATGAAAATACATGATATACAAATACATATACATATACATATAGAACATATACATATAGAGAGAGAAGAGAGATATAGTGTCATGTTCTTTCAGAATCTATGAGAATGTTGAGTCATCATACACAACAAGATCTATGCAAAATAACCATGGATAACCTGCATTTAATAATTTGTCATCTTTTAAATATGTTGGTATTCCATGGAGAAGAAAGCATCCATTTTTAAAATATAAACTGTTGCCTTTTGTCGTTCATTAATTTATTTCAAATAGTTCTTTAACGAAAAGAATCTTGTACTTTTTTAACCATATTAACTGTATCAATTTAATCATGCTTTATCCAGTTAAAACGACATATGACATATATGTCTTTTATTTCAAAATTCATGCAAATGTGTTGGGAAAAATATTTGTAAAACTTACAATTAAGCATGTAACATATTAAACTCTATATGTGTGTGTGGAAATAGTATATAACTTTTTGCTTATAATCAAGTACATTAATTAGTTAACGTTCGATCATAAACATGTACAAATAACAATAATTAAAATATACGACACATGGTTAGTTTTTCTTCCTTTTAAATATTTTGTTTAAACCATTTTCTCACTATGAAGATTTAGAAGTAATTAATTTTAATGTACGTATCAGTATTTACAGATTCTCCTACATTTTTTATTCTAACTTTTTTTTTGAAGGTGGTTTAAGAAACTAATAAGCAGATTTTTCAAACATGTTTAGTTTATAGGCTCCGCCCTAGGTCCTGTCTAATAATTATTTTTTCTGTCTCACAACACACGCTTTTGAGCCATCTATCTTAAACCTCTATACTGATAGCAAGCCGAATAGTCCTTTAATTACATATAAATGGTCTATCATGACTAGTAGAACACACTAATTCAATGGTGGTGTTATTATAAAAAGGTAAGAAAAACTAAAAAATATGAGAAAGATTATTTTAGTCTTAGATCCAAGTGCTAAAAAAATCCGATGACATAACGGTAAATAATTGAAACTTTAAATGATAAGCCAATGATATTTTAGTCTTAACCATATTTTTAAGTTCCATTTTTTATAAAATGCTCGTAACTTTAACATACAACATTATTTTTTAAAAAAAATTACACCATAAAAACAAGCGTTTTTTATCTTTAAAACATCTATATTTTTTATATATAAAAAATGAATTTTTTTCACGTTATTTCAGTTCATTGTGTAATATTCGCAAATTCATTATGTAATATGAGGTCATTGTGTAATATTCATTAGATCATTGTGACTAATATTGATCATTTTCTTATGCATTGTGTTTTTTTAAATATGATAATTTTCAAATAAACAATGCTAAAAATATAAATTTTGTATGATTTTCAGTTAATTGTATAATCCTGAGCAGGTCATTGTGTAATCATCATCAAACACCTCATTGTATCTATTACTAATCATTAAATCTAGTGCTAGTCATTGTGTTACCCATTGTGTCTAATGTTAACCATTCTGTTTTTTATAATGTTGATTTTCAAATAAAACAATGTTGAAATTTTATTTTTTTACGTTTTCTAGTTTAGTGTATTATACTGATCAAGTCATTGTGTAATAATCGTCAAACAACTCATTATGACTAGTACTAATTATCAAGTCTGATGTTGATCATCATGTTACTCATTGTGTCTAATGTTGACTATTGTGTTATGTAATATGTTTTTTTCAAATGGTGATTTTCAAATAACACAATGTTTAAAATGTAATTTTTAATTTTTTTTTCAGTTTATTGGTAATCCTGATCAGTTCATTGTGTAATGCTCGTCAAGCAGCTCATTGTGTCAATTACTAATCATCAAATCTGGTGCTGGTCATTGTATTATCAATTTTGTCTAACGTTGACCATTGTGTTATGTATTGTGTTTTTTAAAATGATAATTTTCAAATAGCACAATAATAAAAAACGTAAACTTTTTATGTTTCAAGTTCATTATGTATTCCTCATTAGATCGAGTCTAGCATTGGTCATTGTGTTACCCATTGTCTCTAATATTAACTATTGTGTTATGCATTGTGTTTTTTAAAATGATGATTTTCAAATAACACAATGCTAAAAACGTAATTTTATGTATTTCCGTTTATTATGTAATACTGATCATGTCAATATGTAATTCTCGTCAAGCAGCTTATAGTGTCGATTGCTAATATTTGAATATAGTGCTTGTCAATGTGTTACCGATTTTGTCTAATGTTAACCATTGTGTTATGCATTTGATTTTATAATGATAATTTTTAAATAACACAACAATAAGAAATGTAAAATTTTTATGTTTCAAGTTTATTATTTTTTCCTCATCAGATCGAGTTCTAGTGTTGGTTATTGTGTTATCATTTTTTTCTAATTTTGACTATTATCTTACACATTGTATTTTTTAAAATGATGATTTTTAAATAACACAAAATAGATTTTTTTACCTTTTTAGTTTATTATGTAATCTTGATTATGTCATTATGTAATGCTCGTCAGGCAGCTTATTGTGTCGATTGCTAATCATTGAGTCTAGTGTTTGTCATTGTGTTACACATTTTGTCTAATGTTGACCATTGTGTTATACATTATTTTTTTAAATGATGATTTTTGAATAACACAATAATAAGAAAAGTAAATTTTTATGTTTCAAGTTCATTATGTATGACTCATCAGATAATTATGTAATCTTCATCAGTTCAGAAGATTACACAATGACCTGACGAAATTACACAATGAGTTTAAAAAGTATTTTTTTATATCAACATTATACTCATTTTAAAGATTAAAAAATACTTATTTTTATGGTGTAATTTAAAAAAAAATAATGTCGTATGTAAAAAGTTATGAATGTTTAAAAGAAAAGATGGAACTCTGGAAGGGGGGACATTACCAGTTTTGTCTTCAAACTAATTTTGATCAAAATGACACGTGTCAACATTTTAATGCTTCTTACACTTTTTAATTTTAAAAAAACTTTGTATTTGAACCTTTCTCTTAATTCAAAACCCTTTGATAATCTTAATTAAACAGCTTGTAGATAATTAATGCTCTACTATAAGCTTATTGAAATTACATGTAAACGGTCTATCATGATTAGAAGAAATCAAACAAAAACATGAGACATAGAATTGTATCATATGTTACGCTCAAGAAACATAGTAGTAGTAATGAAAGAAATTTGGGTAAATTCCTGCACGTTCAACTTAACCAAAGTTTTATCTTAAAATGTTTCTTTGACCCTTCAATTTCATAAAATATCACTTAGATTTTGCCTGTGCCGTTTTGAGGGATCCGCCCATATTTTGTATGATACTGCTCATGTGTTTAAGTTGGACACACGTGTTTTTGAGTGTGTGGGCAAGTGATCGACGACATTTTGAGGTCGATCTATCGCCCCTCAGGGGAGATTTTGTGAAATCGAAAAGTTAAAAGGGTCGTTTTAGAGTACAAGTCTAGTAAAAAGAAAACATTTGAAGAATTTTCCCAAGAAATAATAGCACCCTTGTATTCTCTTAGTCCCTTGTGTAATAAAAACAACTAAAATCCTCTTGGAGAGGACTAAGTAAGTTCATATGCACAAATGCCGGTAAATAACACATTTACTTATATATGGTCACTCTAAAATTATAAATTTACAGCGAAGAAAACATAAATATCCATACAACAATAATGCTTAAGAGTAGCGTCAATAAACTTTATATCAATTGGTTTGGTAGAAGTCATCTTATGATTTTCCAATGTAAAGGTAATGGGTTCGAGTGTTACTTGAGGTAATATGCTTCAAATGGGCTAGGAGTTTTACTAGTATTGACTGTGTTTGCAGGGCATGGGTGGCCTTTCGCCAATAGATTTACCTGGGTGACTGGTTTTATTGTAATCATTGACCGTTCAAAAAAATGTTTATGAATAGTCGTCGCTCAGTCTTCTTGCATTTCCATGAAGCCTTGAGCGGTTAGACTTGATGGCTAATTGGCTACCAACAACATTTTCACTCTTCACTTTTTTTAGCATAGATCGATGAATGATTGAAAGTTTGGTTTTGACACTTCGGCTTAAACACAAATTAAAGAAAGAACATGTGCACTGATTTTTCAAAGTGATTTTATTATTTTTTTAACAAGACTAATCCAAATCCGTTTAGACTAAATAAATATGTATACTCATGAACTTGACAAGTTTAAACAATAATGAAACACGTTTGTGAGTTTAACCTAGTTGACACAATAACATAACACATTTGCAAGTTTAACCTCGAAACCTGTTTAAACTAAACTTAAATTAATAAATTGCATGTTCATATGCTTTTAATTGGCCTTAAACCGTTTTTAAGGAAATAAAATAATTTCTCATCTTTTTTCCTTGTAAATCCATTGATGTCTTTTGGGTGCCGCCCCACATTTGTCCAATGTGGAAGTCCGACATTAATGGTGGTTTGAACATGCTAACAATGATTTGTTTTATACATTCGGACAGAGCCTCCTATGTGGCACTTTTGTATTGTATCAAATGCAAGTTTTTTCTTTAAATTAGAAAATGGATAAATATATGTTATGCAGCATTAGGTTTGGAGTTCCAACCCTTAAATTCATGAGCCAATAAATAATTTCCAATATGAATAGACACATGTTATATTTGACTAGTGGGAAACTCGTGTTTCGTGGTGGGATATGATCTTTACTTTTCATGAGTTTAAATTTTTATATATAAACATTCTTAAGCAATTACATATTGTATATATAACTCTTGTAATTACATATTGTATATATAACTCTTGTTTTTTTTTTTTTTTTGAGTTTCGGTTAATTTTTTCTAATCTATTTCTTTTTCTTCTTTTTTTTTTTTTGAAATTTCTTATGTTAGAAAATACATATTACACTATACCCTATAAAACACATTTTGATATAATAAGATAAAATTTTCTTTTAACATTTTATGCTTTTTAATTTTACAGGACACATAATAGTTTACAAACATATCTTACTCAAATATATAACAAAATACATAAAGATTTTCATGGGCCGTAAGCACATATCATTTTTGTACTGATTTTAGTTCATGTGTAATATTTATGTCTTAATATGAAAGAGTGTAATCAATTATATATTATTATATGCAATTTTTGTATCAATAATTGTGAGAGTTAAAAGATATATTGTGTTATGTAACTTATGAAAAAGAAGATAATCTTAAATTAAGTGAGACGTTAAGTTTACTATAAATAGATATATTATAAGGTAGTATAGATAATATGACTGTAACATCCGGCCTCATACTACCAATATCATTCGTTTTACCCACGAGTAGCTTACGGGTTTGCTTTTGTTTTCCCGGGTGAAAATTTGCTAGAGAGATCACACATCCCTGGATTGTTACCACCTGAGCACGCTTAACTGTAGAGTTCTCATCTCATTCATAAGCAATGCGCCCAAAACGTGTTGGTAATATTATAGGCCAGTCATTCCTTATGAATCAGGAATCTCTACTGTCCACAACCGATGTAGGATTTGCCTAGGGTGTTACAATCACCCCCTCTTTTGGACTCATCGTCCTCAATGAGGTTTGCCCCACCATCCCATACATGGATGTGGGATTCGCCTAAGGTGTTCCTCTGAACACCCCTGGGGACTCACCATCCTTGATGAGGTTTGCCCCACCATCCCGAATGACATAAGAGTGGCTCTGATACCATTTGTAACATCCGGCCTCATACCACAAATATTGTCCGCTTTGCCACGAGGAGCTTATAGATTTGCTTTTGGTTGCCCGGTGAAAACTTACCAGTGAGGTCAACCATCCCTGGATTGTTGCCATCTGAGCATGCTTAACTGTGGAGTTCTCATCTCATTCACAACCAATGCGCACAAAACGCTTTGGTGATATTACATGCCAGACATTCCTTATAAACAAGGAATCTCTCCTGTATACGGCTGATGTGGGATTTGCCTAGGGTGTTACAATTATGTTTATTCCTAAATTTTTTTTGTAATAATTCGTGAAACTTATGAAAAGAATGAAATTTAGATTTCACTCTCAGTTAATTATGAAAAAAACAAATCAAGATATAAGATTCATGTTTCATTTCCATTTAACATTAGAGTCACCGGAAAATAATAATTTTTTGTGAGTATATAGACATGTATGTATGAGTTTTTCGAGTGATAACAATGTTGTTTGGGAAGATGACTCCATATAATTTTAATTTTAATGAAAAAAGCAAACTTGGACAACAAAATTAAAGTAAGGATAACAAAGAGTTATTTGAAGAAGATAAAAAAGTATATTTGATATTTACCTCTAGATTAATTTAACCGAGAACTTTAGAGTACGTCTCTACTCAATCTCAGTTTCTCTTGTAACATTAACGGGGGAATTGAAGTAATCTTGTCAAAAGGATTGAGGAAACAAGCAAACATATTGATCATTATCCATTGGCGCACACATCGTTACTAAAGTTATCACTATTTTTATCGGATGCAACTACAATTGTTTTTGTAACGTTTTGTATCGTTTTATTATTATGTGAAACAACCCGGCCCAAATATTTTTATGTTTGCTTTTAGTAAATTGCAGCATCTAAAAATAGTGACTTCAAACAAATAAATTTATGAATCCGCCACTTACCACACACCCAAAAAAGTGCAACCCTACAAACAAAAATCTAATATATTTAGAATGGACACTAAAGTATCGTTCGCTACCCGTTAAATAAATTAGAATTAGTATAGTACCTATCGGTTTTTCGGTTTCATGTTCATTCAGTATCAAGTCTAAATTCTTGCTTAAAGAACATCATTTAGTTAAAATAATGGAAAAAATAATTTTGGATCCAATGTATCTGGACCAAATAGTAAAACAATATATTTTTCCATACCTAATTAGACCACGAAGTATACAACACAGTACCAGTCTTGCAAACTTATATGTGATGCTGTGAATGAACCCGAATCGAACCTAACGTAGCCTTGTTCAATTTGTGTTTCTTCATTTGTTTTTGTTCACGAATTGTTTATGAACATATATCTAGATGGAGATTCTTATTTTGTGTTCGTATACTAAAATTGAAGTTGTTTACGAATACATAATCGAACGATCAAATATAATTAACCAAATGATTCATGAACTAATAACTAAACATAAACGAACATATACTATTTTAAAAAATAAAACTCTAACATTCTTAATTGCAAACTTAGACATAATTATCTTAAATAAATTTAAGTTGAGCACTTGAAATAATAACCATATACATAACCAAGTATAACAATCTAACATAAATGAACGTAGCTGAACGAACATATTACCGAATGTTCATGAATAAAATTGAAAGAACACGACGTTTGTTCATATTCTTCATTTAATTAATCGAACAGAATTTCTTCCTACATGTTTGTTCATTTTGTTCCATTTAACTGTTCACAAACAGTTCGCTCAACGTTAAATTAATTTACAGACTTACTTATTATATCCTAAACATCTTCTTAAG